>CM070503.1:52106749-52706749 GCA_036346375.1 Guadua angustifolia | reverse complement strand
TTACGTTTATGCGGAGGAATCCTAAGCGTTTACCGATGATCTAATGGCCGATATTACCAAAGGGGTTTACTGTTTAATGAAGCGATGTGGCTCGATCCGGCACGTTGGTAGAAGATCCGACGGCGGACAACCTCCGATCCCGGCGATGGTGGCACGACAGCATGTTCTCATCGGTCTTGGGGACGAAGACCTTAATTGCAGCAAGGCAATGACCTCCGACAACCAACGAGTGGCAACTCGGACATGTCTTGATGCGGCGAGTTCAGATCTGGTACCCAAGCGGCGATTCCTTGGCTCAATGACGATGGGAAACGAAGAAAACACACGGTAGAGCTTCGGCAATAACAGCGAGGTCTCACGAGTGCTACGGAGCTCCTCAGGCGATGGTGCTTTAGGGCAAATATACGGCGCGATCTGACGATCCTCGAGGTGCTACCCTCCCCTTAAATAGCCTCAGCAAATGCGCTTAACCCGGAACCGTAGCTTTACACGGCGGACGCGTAAATATCGTGGCGGATTTCGAGTTCGACGGAGACGATAATGAGCGGTTATTCGATCTTGGATCAACGGCCTCGAATCTCTCCCGAAGTGATACAATCCTAACTGCTCAGAACTAATCAACAGTCCGGAACAAATACGGCCCGAAACGACGTGATCCACTCCTGGCCTTGCGATCTCGATCCAACTGCTAACAAAACCTTGGCTACATGGCTTGATGAGGTCCATCCGATTGTGATCCAACAGCTCGCGCGTTAGCTTCTAGAAAACGGGCCAAACGGGCTGAACACATAAGGCCGAGAGTGCACAGTAAATGGGCTCGCCCACTCTATCGCCCCTCGTGGATTTTTCCAGGGGTTTTCCTTTTAAAATGATTCCAAAAGAATAATTTAACTCGTTTTAAGCAATAAAAACATCCAAAAAAATTCAAGAAAATTCTCAAAAAATATCGAGACATTTTGAACTTAAATAAAATATTTTTGTAAAACTTTATATTAACTTTATGTACATATAGCTAGTTTTCTCAAAAAGGCAATATACTTAATTTAAAATAAATTTAAATAAAATCTAGAAAAAATCCAAAAAATCCAAAAAAAATCACAAAATGCACAAATAGCAATAAAATCATAATAAAGGCAAATTTTTGGGATGCTACATAAGCTAGCTTGTAAATCTATCTTAGCGACGTCATTATAAGCTTGGAAATGTGTAATCCCACTTGCACAGGGATCTTGTGGTAAAATTATGGTCGGCTGTGTTGGCATCGAGGTAGGGGTTGTACTCGATAGTTTAGGATCAGCCAATAACACTGAGCTCTGCGTGCTTGACGCTATCGAATAAACAAGGTAATTTGTAGTGCTTGTATTGGATCCAGGAGACTCCCAACTGATGCCAATTCTTGAGCGATAGTTTTAATACTGTTAGCGAGCATCGGCTTAAGAGTTGTTACTAAAGCCAATGACTGATTGATCAAAGTATAGAGCACATTTTGATATTAATCATAGTAGAAAAATCAGCTTGTGCAGACATGTATCGGCTTACTAATTTATCGACGGTCCCAGTGTCGCTAAAGGGATTGACCAATGGCAACACGGTCTTGGTTAATGCCATGTTGATTCTTTTGATAGGAACTAAACATCATCTCCTCGAGCGCGGTCTTTTGATCTTTAATCTTCTTACGTTGTTTTGGTGTCAAGTCGTCCAATTATAGGTTCGATGATGGGATCTAATGGCAGAATTGATTTTTCGATAGAAGACATCGTGTCCCACCGGGCGTACCAAAAGTAGGTTGGCAACAAAAAATATGACGACGGATTAATCGGCTCAAACACACGTAAACGCCAGGTTCAAAAGGTTCGAGGCGTGCCAACCGATTTGATCCTGCAATCGGCAAGAATATTATGATCTAAACAACTATGATAGCTAATTAGGTTTTTACAACAAATTCGAACTAAATAGCTATTTAGCTTATTAAATTACTATAGCTAATAGATGGATTGGTAAAGGAAGACTTTCCCAAAAAGGCGATGCATAACAAGATCGGAGAAAATCAAACCTAGCATTATCGTAGAAGATCAACAATCGACAATGTGCAATTTTTTTGATCAATGACGAATTCTCTAGTTTCCATACTAAAATTATCTAGACCTGGACTTTATCTTCCAAATTGGCTATACTGGCCAAATTTTGGTGCAAACAGATATGCATTCAGCTTCATCATGTTGCCAATTTGCCTCTAAACTGGTTGTAGCCATATGAGCCAATGTGTCGGCATGCACCACCTCTACTTCATCTTTGTTTCATTGAACTAGCATTTGGTGCATGATCAACAGAATACAGTAATTGGTCAACAGAATACAGCATGGTCGACAGAATAGCACATTATAATTTCCTTTAGCATTGACCACGAAAAAGGTGGTTGGCAATGTTTCACTGCCAACCGTGAGTTTTGTCACAATAACTCTGTTAGACTCAGTAGGGTCTACAGTGAAGTCATTTAAAACCATATTGCTCTTAATAAGATCCATATTGAACTTACTCAATTTCTTGCATGTTGTGTAGGGCATTAAGTTGACAATTGTTACCTATTTGCACCAAAATTTGGCCAGTATAGCCGATTTGGAAGATAAAGCCTAGGTCTAGATCATGGTTATCACGGCGCCTCAGCGAAGCGAGTCGCCTCCGGTGCGCCTGGATGCCTAGGCGAGAATTAGAAGACCAAAAAAAATTATTAATATCACTATTTGTCTATTTCTCTCAAGCTCAGCCCAGCTACCGGCCTAGTCGAGCCGGCACCCCCTCAAGTCTCAGCCCAGCCCAGCTAAGCCGACCCACACCCTCTCCCTCTCTTCCCACCCGAGGCGGCCCCTCCACTCCCTCCCTCTCCCTCTCTCCCTCTCGCTCCACGCGATCAGCCGATCCATTTAGCCGCCGCCTCTCCACTCCCTCCCTCTCCCTCTCTCGCCCTCAATCCATTCAGCGCTGCTCCCCCTCCCCCCGAGCGTCGCTCGGATCTGGCGACTCCGAGCAGAGGCGACTCCGAGCAGAGGCGACTTCGAGCAGCGGCAACTTCGAGTAGAGGCGACTTCAAGCAGCGGTAACACTAGGAATTCCTTCTCCCCGTGCCCTCCTTTCCCAGTCAGGCGAGGCGAGCAGCCATGGCTGGCGGCCGCCGACGACTAGACACCTAGACGACGACTAGGTATCACCTAGGCCACACTGTGATAACCATGGCCAAGATAATTTTAGTATGGAAATGTTGGGATCTGAATATGCAAATACGTACCCTCTATGTATATTGCAATAGTCCAGAATCACACTAGTGCACACAGGCTCAATATAGATGAACATCACAATCATACACATTGGAATCATAATAAAAGATTTCATATATTAATTATTAACCTGTTGACTCGATCTTACATAACTTTACCATGCAAGGCTAAACTTTAGATAACAAATTAAATTGCAATGGAATGAAAACGTAGATAAACCCCTCAGTATATCATAGGCAACTCACAAGGCTCGCACTCTAAATATTCGTCTCTTTCTGGTACTTCAAAACTGGTATAGACTCTTTCTCGACTGGTGATTTTATTGTTAGTAAGGGTGAGTACTTAAAACACTCAACAAGTTGTGCATAGAAAGCAATTCTAACATAACTACATGCAAGGTTTATTCTAAATGAATGGCTGATATGGCTACTTTGCAATAAACCAACATTTATAAAAAAATACAATAAATAGATTGAAGGACGGTAAAACAAGTAATAATAACTTTCAGGTATTTCTCAATAGAAAACTGGCTCACGACCTTAAATCATACTCCAAACTTTCCAATGGTATTCAGCCTCCCTTTCCATGTTTCATTTGAGGATTTCCATGTTTCATTTTACAAAATCTAACCCATGACTGGAATTCTTGAGCATTGGTCAATACTACGAGCATGTCTATCTGAATAGATTTACACTCTGTAAATGTTATGTACTTTATCCACAAAATACAATCAACTCACCACATCTGCCTCGACTCGTCAAACAAAACTTTGCGATTGAGCGATCATAACAAAGCCTTTACAATACAGTCTTAACACAGTACTACCCGATAAGATTTCAACACTGAAGGGTTACACAACCACAATAGTGCCACCTCTTACGCCATGTGAGTTAAACCATATACCTAGGACTCACACCCCATTGGTAGTACTAAAACTAAGACTTTGCAAATTAATCAGTTAGATACGTCCCATTCTAGAAATATGGTTGCATGTTTGACTTAGTTTAAAGGCTTACAACGTTAAGTCCTTGGGTGTGTTTGGTTGCGTGTATGGTGTCTGAATCGCATGAGTGGATACAACTGTATCTGTTAAATACGTATTTGGTTTTCTGTTCATCTAGGGCAGGTGGATGCAATTGCACCCACTCATGCAGGATGGAGGAAACACAGAAATTAAGTTTCTCTCCAATGCAGGCCTATGAGATAGATAAACAAGCAACCAAACAACTCAACTTGCATCTACTCATGCAGACCAAGACTAACTTGGATGGCTCATACGGGACAAACTAAGGTGATGCAGACAGCCAAACACACCCTAATTGAATTAGGCAAGACTTCCCAACCCAACCGTCCCACTAACCTACCTTGGCTACCTACATTTTGCCATTTGCTTCAATCTAAATCATTTACTACCTCAGTTGATTACCATACACCACGCGCCATCAACAAATTAACATCGTTGTGTGACAACCCCAACATTATATCTCAACATCATTATGTGACAATACCTAGTACACCAATTCTATAAACATGTTGCATATTGCATTAATCATATAACTCTTAAGAATTAGAAAAGGATTCAAGAAACCGAATTAGAAACAGACTCTCCCATTGTCCTACTCGGGTTGGACTCCTCTCTTGAGATTTAACCATAGATGAGCCGAAAAAAAAATACTGCGTTATGGAGAGCCCGCGACGGGCCCTTATTTAGAACATTGACCTCAACTAATGCGCGCTCCTTCAAATCGGTTTTAGGTCACACTGGAGATAGCTTGAGAATTTCTCATCAAGCAATATATACATGTGTTTACTAACATAACCATTTAATTCATCTTCTTTTCTGCATACATAATAGAACTACTATGCTATCAACCATTCACAGAGTGATAGAAAAATAATGACATAATACGAATATAATTAAAGAATCAGAATTAAATGAATGAACATCTTAGTATTCATCTCATGTATATTATAATGTTCTTTGTTATATAACAATCTTGCAACTTTACCTAAATAAACGGTCCGATAAAACAGACATGTTAACTGAATAAACGGCCTAATAAAACAGAAAAACCTTAAAATATACATAAACATAACAGGATAGGGGACATGTATGTATTTCTATAAATTTTAAATAGCAAAAACGTTTACAAGACCAATTACTATATAAACACTAGAAAGTGGAGTGACCGTTCCACTAATATTTACCATTATTTATAACATTTGCTAACATTTACCATTATTTAGAACATTGGCTCAAATGCATGTGACGTAATCATTTGAATTTGAAATGGTCTCAAGAAAATTTTGAAAAATCTCAAGAAAAAAAAAAGTAGCCAAACGAACCGACAAGTAGGTGTCTTTCTAAGCCTGACAGCATACTATTTTTTCCAAAATGGCCTACCAGTTATGCATCACCCGGATGAATACACAATCTGTGTGATTTCTCTATATTATCTATAGGACAAGGAAGTACAACAATCATCTAAATTGTATCCAAGTTACCAATGGCAATTTCAGTATAATACACCAACAACACAACAGCTCGAACAATCATATATCAGCTACTGAAAAATGCAATTTTCTTGCTTTCAATCCACACAAGTTCAGATTTGAATGTTTGCATCATATCAAGAGTCTGGCATATACAATGCAAGCAAGCAAGAAGCAGAACATAGCTACGGCACCAAACTGTAGACTTATTTGCATACATGACAATTGTCTTTGCTGCGGGATACTGGGATTTACCAACATAATGTGATAACAGAGAACACTTCCACGCGTAATCCATATAAAGTTACCTGACTTGACCTTAACTCCTTTTGTTGGCATAGTCATCAGGCTCATCTTCATCCTTGAAATCATCCTGAAGCAAATCATCCTGACCATCATCTCTTTTTGGGTCCTCATCATCAACCAAGCCAAAGCCCTCCCCCTTGCCCTCAACATCTCCCTTGCCATCACCATCTACTTTGAGATCACTCAACAAGTCATCCAGCTTACCAGCAGACGTATCTCCCTTGCTCATGTAGTTGTCATCGCTTGCACCGTAGTTTTCACCTCCATATGCACCAGGTGCTGCACCCCCTGCATTGAAGCTATCACCACTGTAGTTACTAGGTGCAGCATTATATCCACCACTGCCACGTGTGTAACCAGCATCACTACCATAGCCACCTTGCCCACCTTCATAAACACCATATTTACCACCACTGTTGTACCCTGAACTGAAACTGCCACCATCATTGTATCCTCCACCACCACCTCCTTCCGTATAGCCTCCACCACTGCCATATGCACCTCCCCCACCATACCCACCACCACCACCACCGTAGCCTCCACTGCCACCATATGCACCCCGTCCACCATATCC
This sequence comes from Guadua angustifolia, assembly GCA_036346375.1. Taxonomy (NCBI): domain Eukaryota; kingdom Viridiplantae; phylum Streptophyta; class Magnoliopsida; order Poales; family Poaceae; genus Guadua; species Guadua angustifolia. The sequence goes on along the minus strand of CM070503.1, from coordinate 52,700,104 downwards.
ACCACCACCGTAGCCACCACCGCCTCCAAAACCACCAGCACGGCTACCACGGTCATGAGCATAACTCACTCTCACTATTCGACCCTGCAGATCCTGATACAGCAAAAGAAAACATATTACATATGAACCAGTGGGCAACAATTAAAGACTGGTTCAACAGTTCACACAAACCAAGATCAATGGAATCACAGGTTAGCCTATGAGAAGAAATCAGAAAATTTCTTAGAATGGTATTATATACAGTGTCAGACCAAGCAACAACAGACGTGTTACAAAATGTAACATTGAGCAACAATTAAAGAAGATTAAATCAACTGCTAGCACGAAACAACCACAATGCGATCAAAAATTGAACTCTGGGAGAACATTAGAAAAATTCTTATAATGATATTATATACAGTTTCAGAGCAGGCAACACAAGCAAAGAACAACAGATCACACAAAAGAGCAGTCCATTGATCGCACAACTATCAAACAAACCAAATTTTCCTAAGTAACAATCTCTCAGAGACCCAAACCATAGTCACAAGGTTCGGGGTTGATGGCGCGTTCCGCAACCCCGGGACGTCATTCCAAATCGAGGATCGGGGTCGAGCTGGGTCGATGCTAGGGACGATGTCGGGACGATACTAGGGACGTCGTCCCGTTGGCCGCTGGGACATGGAGAGGAATGCCGGCAGACATATCCAAATCGAATGAGCAGGGAACTTACTTGCGTGAGGTCTGGTCCACAGGCGGCGCCACGGCGGGCGGCTGCCGGCTGGTCGACCAGGTGACGGCGCCGGTGACCCGCTCCTCCGAGCCGCCGCCGTTCCCGACACATCTGCACCGGCCGCTTGCTCGTCTTCGGCTTGCCTCAACGACAACTGCCGCGCGGACCGTCTGCCGCGCCTTGGCTCTATCGCCATCTTGCTGAGCCGCCATCTCCCAAAGCCTTCCAAGTCGCTCCTTGCTGGCCCGCTCGCGGCTCGCCCGTGAAGAAGCTAGCCTCGAGGAGAAGAACGAGAGGCAACCAATCGGTCTTTCTTTGGATCGGACTTCAAATAGATTTCTATTCGATTTGATATTTGTTTGAGTCACGTCACGTGGTTTACTGTCGTTCCCGTTCCAGCTGCAATGTTGCATGTGGGCCTCCCTTCTCTTTACCCTTCTTTCCTTTTTCTTTTTCCTTTTTCTTCTATCCTCCACTACTGCTGTTGCAGCTTCTAGACTGGTATATGGTATCGACCCGGGATCATCGACCCATATGCATCGGGGTCACGTACCAAATCCTTGGTTCTCGTCCCAAAGGGGTATACCCACTTCGTACCTTATTTTTTTCAAGTGTCGATCCACGTCCCGCGACCCCGTACCTCGACCCCTTTAACCCAGGAACCTTGTGACTATGACCCAAACTCACATGAGAATATTGCACGCACTAATGTCCAAGCTTAAAAATAGCAAGCCACAGAATATAGTAAAACAGAAGAAAATTGAAACATGCAACTGCAAAAAGAAGAATGAATTTTTTAAAACAAAAAATGTGCCTATACAAAATAGAGTAAATCATCTCCTCATGCCACTATCCAATTACTTGTTTTCCATATACAAAACTGTTTCAAGTGGGAAAAAAACATGTTAGACCATTTGAAAATGGCAAATCCCATAAACTTAGCCACAGTAAAATAAGGGCAAAATGTCAAAAAAAAATTGCCATTGCCCCTTAGCTTGTCCTGGCATTCTTCTCACCACCCTACCCAGAACTCACCACCTCTCCCAAAGTTCCCACCCTCACCTTTTGATTCCCTCTCCACTACTCTGCCTTCACTACATCCAGCACAGAAGTTTAAATCACAGGGCATTAAGATCAAGACAATGCAGTTTGCTATTCATTACCCAAAAGTATACACTGAATCTATCTTTTACTCTTAAATTTATATCTCAACTCAATTCCTCACCAGCTCTGTTCTCTTGATCTTCACCTTTTACCTTCTCTTAATGAAAACCAACTCAGAAATCATCACCAAGCATGCAGAGACAAGCCCCTGTTTGCCTATCTGACAAGGCGACAAGTCACAAGTGTTAGGGGCATGTTCAGACTGCATGAACTTTGCAAGGGACAGTGCAATTCCACAAAAAATTCCTTCCCAAACCCTCCAAGTGGGCCCTAAACATGGATGTCATGCTTATTGTGGGCCAGGAAGATAAGGTTGATAGTAGCCAACTCAAGTGTTAAAGGCTAAGAGCCTGAGATTGTCATGCTGCATGCTGGTAAGAGGTCATGGCTCAGGTAGGAACACTGATTTTAGCACATGAGTTAGCAGCCACTTGTAACTTAACAGTTGGGGCTGGTGCAGGATTAGCAGCAACGGAAGTCACCAGCTGTTGTGCTAGTGCTAGAGTTCACTATCTGTGTGTTTGTGCTTACTTGTACGTTTAACAGCATAGCTGATCACTGTCCAGTTAAAAAAAGATAAAACTGGCTGGATTTGTTCAGTGTTACCTGGACACACAAGTCCGCAAATTTTTTGCCGTGTCAACGTGCGTCGGACACTTGATGACACATGCATCGGACACCCTTAGCAGTGTCGTAGGTGAAGGAGGAAAACACTAGATGGAAAAAAGCTAAGCTGGCTCGAAATCCCCTGTTCATGACTATAGCTAGGAAAAGTAAAGCTGGAGGAAGACTAGAAGAAAGAAAGAATGGATGTTCTTCTCTGCCATGCCTTTGTAGAGGAAGAAGAACAAAAGAAGGGAAGGCTTGGAAGGGAAGAAATAATGGAGAGGAAAATATCAGGGATGGAAAAATACTTACGTGGGTTTAGAAGAGAAAAGACCTTTTTTTAGTTTACTACTAACAAGTAGCCATATCAAGGCAAGAGGTGGATCTTCTGTACTGAATATGGATCTTTATGCATCAAACCCTCCAACTTCAGTGATGAGAGGCTATTTGAGCATTTATTAGTACTATTTACAATAGAAAATAAATATTCATTTATTTTGTATTATATTAATATATAGTAGTTGAATCCCCGAACCCTAATTTTTAAAGTCTCCCAAATCGGACACCCGAATCCGAGACGTATTCCGATTCCATTGTCCGTGTCCAGGTAAACATTGGATTTGTTTCCATATCTCACGAAAACTAAATTTTTACTCATAGGCTCTACCATTGCCTATTTGCATGTTCACTGTCAACATATTTTGCAAGAAGTTTCTGACACGACACCAAAATGTTTAATTTTATGATGGAACGTACAAAAAGGGCATCATGATCATTTGGTACAGCCAATACTATTAAATTAACCCTGTTTATTAGCTGTCATGTTAAGATTGGCATATGTAGAAGATAAAACTTGTCCATCTTCAGTGGCCTAGCTAAAATTTCTGTTGTACTGGCATATGTGGAATTTCCATTTCATTGTTGGCATAATGGCAAATACAAATTTTGGCCATGAAAACAATTAAAAGATTTTGCTTAATTCTAACTTACCTCATCACAATGAATTACCGTGTTCATCTTATACATACTAAACTGCAAAAGTTGTATTAGCAACAAGAACTCATAAAAAAGGTTATATGCAATCCTTTTTATGTTCCCTCCATTTCATGAAACTGAAAATCTACACGGACATCTCTCAGTTATAATGTGAACACATGACCAAATGCACCACTAATACAATCAAATGTACCTTCAGGATCCTGCAGTATACAACAAATCCAGCAGACCAAGAGCTCATATAAAAGGTTATATGCAATCCTTTTTATGTCCCCTCCATTTTATGAAACTGAAAACCTACGTGGACATCTCTCAGTTATAATGTGAACACAAGACCAAATGCACCACAAATACAATCAAATGCGCCTTCAGGATCTTGCAGTATATAACAAATCCAGCAGCATAACAACGCAAACCCCTTAAACATGGGTAAAATTAGCAACACAATAACAATTTGGACAAACCCTTAGTTAGCTTATTTGAATTGCATGCTCTTCGAATATTTTGTATTAGAATGCAGACTAGATTCCAGAACATCATAGAAGATGGATGATAATAGTGGCATCCAACCAAGTTAAGGAACTCACAAGTTTGTCTTTGCATTATTCCCTTGGATTTCCATAAATATTATTACCTATATCAGTCCAACAAACCATTGTAGCATATGAAAAGCTATGAGTTCACTAAAATCTTAATTTCAAATTTTCAAAATAATCTAATAAACCACGAATCTTTCTATGCAATTAGTGTGCCCTCCAAGTAATCATACCATATACAATATAAGCATTACAGTTAAATAATTTACCACACTCCAAGGTAATAAACCATGTACATCGACAAAGGGAACACAACACAGTGGCAGCTGGACATATAAGGTTTATAGGCATCGGGCATGCCATGTTCAACCAGTTTGACAAAGGAAGCACAGCGCACCTTCCCATCCATGCCAGTAATGGCAGCTGCAGCCTCGTCCGTGGATGTGTAGGTCACAAAACCAAACCCCCTCGACCTTCCGGTGTCACGGTCCATAATTACCCTAGCTGAACAAATAAAGCCACAGTTATTGTTCACATATACACGAGCAAAATCTTTTATTAATGTGAAAGAGGAAGACCAGAAAGAAGCATGCCTTCAATGACTTCACCATAGTTAGCAAACGCATCCTTTAGACTCTGCTCATCCGTGCCGTACGAGATGCCTACAAGCAATACAAGATGAGGGTTTCTCGAAACAAGAAAACCTTTTTTTTTTCTTGGTAGCAACAGAACGAAATGAATAAACAGTATGGATCGGAGAACTCGGAACCTCCTATGAAGAGCTTCGAGGAGGACATGCATCGAACCGCCCGAAACAACGGTGAGCCTGAACCTGCGGATCGCTTGACAATATTCCCAACCTTATGCAAGAACGCCATCCTTCGGAATCTCCTTCCAAATCACAACAAAAATTGGTTGCAATAAGAACAACGAATCGCTCACATAACCACCAGAAACTTTCCATAAAGAGAGAAGCCGATCCGACTGATCTCATCGGCAATCCCGCATTTCCGGACTCAGAAAACAAGTCGAGAAGCCAGGCTACGCTTGTGGATGGAGACAATCGAGGATGGATAGTGTTAGGGGATTAGGGTTTGAGGTGCTCTTACCTGGGGAAGACGGAAGAGGAGCTCCGGGAGACGGCGGCGGCGGCGATTAGGGCAGCGTGGTCGGAAGCAAAAACCCTAGAGCGGCTGGTCAGGGAGGGAGAGGGGCGGAGGCAATGGGTTTAGGATATTTTTTCCTCAAGGGCGTTTTGGTCAATTTACAGCCACGGAGCCCTTCTATCAGCCGTTGGATTGGTGAGAGCGGGGGCAAGTCGGGGATGTTTTATTGGTGAAAACACCTCGTTATATTACTCCTTCAAAAGAAAGATGCTTTTTTTTCCCAACTTGTCAACCCTACCATGAAATTCATGTACACTGCAGTAGCGCAAATTAAAAATTTTACTCTGTAAATCAGGATACCACAAACAAGTGAAAGATCATATATCGTTACCACCAAACGCGCAACGTAACAGGAGAAGAGTTGAAGTAGTCTAATTCAACATAGCTCTTGCCCTCGAGCTATGGTCGATCGTCCTCGAGACATAGTCGAACGTACCGAACGATCGTCCCAATTAGCGCTATAGTTGCAGCGATGTCTCTACCGATGTCCCCACATTCGGAGAAGGAACACCGTTACTGGCGCCGAAAAAGAGCCAATTAGGGCATGTTTGGATCCATTAGCATTAATAGTTAGCTAGCTAATAGCTAATTGTTGGCTAACTATTAGCTGGCTAATTATTAATTAGGGCTGTTTGGAGGTACTAGCTAATAAATGGTTGAAAATTTAGTTGTTGGTAGAAATGTCCATTGCACCTTTGCATTAATAATTCATTTGCATAGTCTTGAGGGCATATTAGTTATTTCACCATCTATTAGCGAGGAATTAGCGAGGGAGAACCATTTAATGAGATAACTATTAGCTGAATTAGCAGCTAACTGTTAGCTGGGATATTAGCTAGCCTGTTTGGATCCACTTTAGCTAATTTTAGCAGCTAACTATTAGTGCTAATGGATCTAAACATGCCCTTAGCTTCAACACATGCGAATGTTGAGTTCAAGGAAGGTTCGAGGCGTGCTAGATGATTTGGTCCCGCAATTGATAAGATAGATCAAAATAGCTATTATCCAATTAGATCGGCTTAAACCAAGATAGATCAAAATAAATATCACAACCGATTAAATTATGCAATCGGCAAGATAAATCTAAACAGACTATTACTGTTGGATTAGATAATAGGTAAAAATCGGTTTTCTTCAAAAAAAAAGTGATGCGCAATAAGATCGGTATGAAAACAAACCTAAAATAATTGGCATAAATTGTTGATGATCAACATTGGCGATGTTCAACTTTATTAATCAATAGCGGATTACGTGGAACAGATACTAAGTATAAAAACTACTTTTAGTCGATAGAAAGTAAATAAAAGTATATGCGGTTGATGGATTGGGTTGTTGTCTCTTCGTCTTGTCGCCACCCTTTTATAGCATCTAAGTCAATCGTGTCCTTCTCGACTCCTCAAAATTCATAATTCATATCGGCCTTTGTTTCTTAGAGATAAATACCATTTTGAACCGACGTTGGAAAAAAATATCTAATTTTAACCTTAGCCTCTCAAATCGTACATATCTTTCCAATTCAAAGCCAACATATATCCCCATTTTTAAGAGATGACATGAATCTTCCAAAATTATTCTTCATGGCTTAACCATGAATTTCCTTTTTCACACTCTTCTTGCCGCTATTCGGTAACTTCCCTATTTCTCACACAGTAAAATCTTGGAACACACAATTGCTTGCCACATTTGCCCTTGAAACTTCAAAGAAATTACCCGCCAAATGCCGCTGGTTTTACCACTCTATAAATACCGCACTTCACCCATGTCATTTCACGCCTTCTTGCTCTCGACTCACACACCATCTGCTTTAGCCCTATTTGTCGAATATCCAAATATGGGATATGGGCCTATGCCATAAAGTCCAAGGCCATGCCAGGTATATCTTTACCAGCATTTGTAAACTCTGGATATTTCAGACCTAGCTCAATGGGATAAGATATATGCATGAGAGAATTTGCGAGTTAAAAAAGAAAGCTTATTTTCTAGAAATTTTTCTAGTTGATCATCGCTTAGCTCACAAAGGGTGGAGAGGGAAACCCAGCCGAAGAATCAGAGGTTCATCCAGTGCAATCGGTGACCAAGGCCATTAACTGAGATTTTGTCTTCCGAGAGACGATATCGATCTCATGAGTCTTGAGCCGGGAATAAAGCCCATCAATAGTCAGAGTCGATAAGTCAGTAGTATGCTTGATGGTGGTCACTTTCATCTCCCAAACACGAAGATCGAGTGTGGTCAAGAAATGTCGAGCATTATCTGAGTCAGGGTATATGGAACCGACTACTCGGAGGTTGCTCAAAATCTTCATAAAATGACCAAAGCACTCATCAAGAATCTCACCAGTGTGTTGTTCAAATTTATTGTAATCACGTTTGAACTGATCCTATCTCATCGTCTTGATTTGAGTAGTGCCCTCATGGTAAGCATCAAGGGTCACCCAAATTTGGTGAGCAGATTGAACATGTGAAATCTTGTCATACTCACTGCGGTTAAGGCCCTGTATGAGGATGTTCCTTGCCTTAGCATTCGCCTCAACGTCAGTCATATTGTTGGCTATGACGTTTTCATCAACAGGAACCTCATACAGGAAGCTTCACCTCTTGCCAAATTAGGAAGCCTTGGGTAGTGATATATGACTCCATTCGCAACTTCCAAAAAGAAAAATCAACTCCAGAAAAGATAGGAGGCTTGGTGGAATATTTGTCCATCGCTATAGTTCTCAAGACCAATTAAGATCTATGGAAAGAGCAAAACTGGCTCTGATACCAATTGAAGGATCTAGATGGCAATCAGAGGGGGGTGAATGATCCCAAATCAAATTTTCTCCCACTTTAAAAAATCCAAATAAACCTTCAAAGAAAAACACTAACAAAAAGGTAAAGAAATGAGCAAACTGTTCTGTATGGGTGGTCCTACCGTAGGAGATCTAGTAGCACTGAAGACTGGTAGTACCGCACAATGAGCGATAGTACTGGACTCAAGAACAGCAGCAAGAACAATATGAAAACAACATGACCCAAAAGCAAGTGTTGAGGAATCTTTTGATCAGTTGGACAAAAACCCATGAAACTTGGTAAATGTATTCATTAGGATGTCAGGAACTCATTCAAAGCTTCAATCGTAAGGATTAACATCAAAGTTCTGACCTTTTTCATTTGGAAAGAAGAACACACTAAGTTGGAGCAAAACTCAAGAACTTGATCTAAAACTTGCTCGTGGCATTTTGATGATCAGGATGATCTTGGATAACCTCACACATGTCCCAACAAGCTAGAACATAAGTCAAAATACTCCACAACCACGATTTTGAAGAATGATTAACTTAAAGCACAAAGTCGGTTTCTTGCAAGAATACATTGATTGCTTAGATGACTAGGATATGATCTAAAAGAAGATTCATCCATCAATCAAAATCCTCAGCACAAGAAGCAAATGTATGTAGAAGGAAGGGATGCAAATCCAAATTGGGTAAATGTAAATTGCAAGAATGTAATTGTGGAATTTAAGACATAATGTAAATACATAAAGAAAATTAAACATTACTAAATGAGTTTTGTATTTCTGGAAGGGAGGTTTACAAAGCTTCACAATAAAGTGGGCAAAGCTCACAGAGCACCAAAAACCTCAAAAACATTCAAATGAGGAAGGCTACCCCTACCGCTCTATTTATAGTGCTCTTGAGTCACCCTCCACCCTTATATGTGTTCCTTATACCCTAAGGATCACCATCAAGGGCTAGGATTGACTCACTCACTCATACATGGGCTAACCCGAAACCCTCTAACTTAACGGGTCGCACTTCTCAAAGCATATTAACTAGACCCACTACTGTATCTTCTAGACCATGATCCAATGACTCTCCTTGATCCGAGCAGCTCCTAGCTAGCGTCTCAGCCATTCCTTGTCTTCTAAGTTTGCAGCGATTCCGTCTCCGATCATCCTCGGCAATCCTCGACCATCTGGACCTCCGATGCACCTCGCCTAGTCCCGGTCATCCTTCACCTCAACATGACCTAAAAACGTCATCCTGCAACCATCAAAAAGAAGGAAAACACATCACATAGCATTACCCAAAATGATATGTAATAAACCTCACACAAATTCAAAATGCATATCCCAAAGACATCGAGTAACTCGCTCGAGTCGAGTCGATGAGTAGACATCGAATAACTTGAGGCTAAGCCAAGGACTCGAGACAGCCGATGGCGGCGCCGATCCGCAAAATCCTATTCGACACTTTGCGATTTCCAATCTACTCAAACATTCGACCATAAGTCGGCGGGTATTACTCGACTAAGCCAGAACTCCAGCAGGGCATTACTCGACCAAACTAGAACTTGGTAGTGTCGACCAAGCGCTTGACGAAATCCTCGCTCGACTCGGCAATATTCCTACTCAATTCGTAGTGATTTCCAATCTAATCGAATCGTTCGATTATAGTAGACGGGGAATTACTCAACCAAGCTAGAACTTGGTAGTAATCGACCAAGCCAAAACTTGGTAGTTTCAACTCAGATTTCTTCAAATTGAAAATCCAATTCAAATCAAATTTCAAACTCAAGCACCTCATGCTTAAACACAGTCAATAACTCATCACTAACAAGGTTAGACCTCCACATGGTCTTTTAGATCAGCTTAAGAATAAGATGTGAGTTGGAAGGGGGTCTAATAAAATGATTATGCCCAAGTTTTTCAGTGAAGCCAATTTGGTTTGGAAGACCATACTGCCCGTTGGGTCTTGGGATAGCCAATTTGGTTTGGAAGACCATACTGCCCGTTGGGTCCAGGAATAGCCAATTTGGTAAATGGTCTCCTACATGGGAAGGACCATATAGGATAAATTGGCATGTTGACGGAATTCCTACATACCAAACACTTTGGAAGGAGTCATTTTTCTAAGGCGATTAATGGAAAGTACTTGAAGAGGTATTACCCTAGCATTTGGAATGGTGCTTAGTTGGTTCAGAGATTAAATCGACACGTCTTGGTAAAATTGTAAACAAAAAGATCTCGAGCGAATAAAACTTAGATAAAAGTTTGCTTCAATGGTCGATTAGATCATCGAGTGCACACAAAAGTGGAATGAAATTTGCAAGTATTACAAATTGGCTATAAAAAGGCCAGAACTAGGAAGCCTAGCACCTAAGGCCGACAAAGCAGCAGCAGCCTTGGCGATGGTCTGTTGCACTTCATCGGGATGTTGTCATCGTCCTTGGTGCTTCCAGGCATCGGTAGCACCTTGGCCGATTGCTTCTTGACGCTAACCACTACTAGAGCTATGCTCAGTTTCTGGTCCTTGATGGTTGACGTTGACTTCTCCAGGAGTTGTTGGCTTTCAGAAAGTTGCTTCATCGTCTTAGCCAATTCCTCCTCGAGAAATTTCTTGGTGGCCTCCAACTTTTGGACTGAGTCCTTGGTGGCCTTGAACGATTCCATGTCGACATCGAACTTTTGTTTCTTCGCTCGGCATCGCCACCGTGTCATCCAAAAGCTTTTGTTGACCTTCACGCCTCTATGCAATTCTAGCCCTGGCAACATTGACTTCAACCTTTCTGCCATCAAGGTGGCAAACTTCTAGAAGAGCGGCATAGCCTTAGGAGCAGATCAGCTTCCATGGCCACCATTGCATCTCAAGCAAATTGGGTGTTCTAGAGGAGATTGGCCAGTCTTCATGACTTCAAAAAGCTCGCTTTAGCCGCTCCTACATCCCAGAGCCGATGTCACCATAATAACACCTTTTCGGATACTTTAGTATCTTCCTGATGTTGACCGAGTAGTCATCAGTGGCCACCACTTTTGGGTCTTCAAGGTCATCCAAGGTAAACCCCAACAAATCCGTTGGATTAGACGAAGTGGGGACAGCGACGGCTGCAGCAAGGGCAGCGCTGTCAGCTGGGAGGATGGTAGTGGAGGCTCAAATGAGGCGACGGGCGAATCGTCCAAAATGCTGGCCACCTGCACTGATGTAGTCGGCTGAAAAAAAGATGATAAAACTGGTTAGGCCGATGCATAAGTATGTTTTTCATCTAAAACTTAAGTATGGAAAACATACCTCTGCAGTGGCCGATGCACGTGGTGAGCTTTGATCACTCTACTCTCGAGGCTTGGAGCCTCTTTTAGCGGGGCCTTGGTTGACTTGGCCTTCTTCTTTTCTAAAATTTAATTGACTAAGAGTTAGTCTCCAGAAGGGGTATATAAAGAGGAAGTGAAGCAACAGTTCATAAAACTATACTCAATGGGTTGCTTTTTTTCCTCTATGTCTAATAGCGATGGGCTCTGGATGCCCAAGCTACCCGAGGTGTACCTCGTAAGGCTGGTCGACTGATGCAGCCTTTTCCCTTGATGGCCACTACTCGATTGGGCAGAGATTGGCTTCTTGCCAATAGCCTTGGTCTGCAAATAGGAACAAAGCCGATTAGTGAAAAGTACTTGACAGAGTTGAAAGTTCAAGTGAAAAGAAATCCATTTAGTTGATACCTCACCAGTAATGTCTACTAAACTTGTGTTAGTATATCTGGAGGAGTTGGACTCATCGCTTCAATCGCTATCATATGCTATCATCGACTCAGGTAGATTTGGGAGAAAAGCATTAATAACAGCCGATGGTGTCCTCTCCAAGAACAGTGCTTCTGCGATTGATAGTCACCAAGAGGAAAAATGGCTTGCCCGATGGGTGTTGAGGAAAAGATAAGGCAGGTCATTAACTTGAAGGTCGTCGACTATCTCTAGCACTATGTTAGCTGCGGCTGCATTGCGGACATGAGCTCTTAGCTGAAGCCGTTCTAGTAATGGAAGACTTGGGATCACTTGCCCGAAACCTAGCTACCTAGCATAAATTGAGGGATGATAGAATTCATAGGACGGCTAGAACATCCAATTTCTTGTATTAAAGCCTACATGGAGAATGGTTGGCGATGTGAAGATCTTATAAAGATTCAAGGTTCCTTCGAGCATCAGAGAACTGTCGGCTTTCAGATGCAAAAATGATGGCCACAGAAAATCAGCAACCCCGCTATAACTGAAGAAGTCCTATTGTTTGAAGTTTTCATTATCATGTTGAAGAAAGAAAGCCAGGTACTTCCTTGAGCCGATAGGGGTGATCCTTGTCTCATTCCCAGAGCACATTATGAATCCCTCCCTATATGACCAACTGGCTCTGAATTGAGGGATTTTGTTTTCTAGGGTATCTTCTCATGGAAACTCAGATCCTTAGAAGGGTCCAAGTTGAATGATCGGCTAAAAAGGCAATATAGCGGATCTAGATGAACCAAAGAGGGTCACCCACATTGCCGATAGAAAAACTAGCAAACCCTATGAAAAGTCGACTCCTTATCACGCACATCTTCGATACACCGCTCCTAGAAGCATCTTCCTAGGGCTAGCCGACGACCCTCCACCGGTTTCCCGCTATTGCTTGGTACACTTGAGTCAGCCCCAAGGAAGCAACCGATCCACCATAGATTGAGGAAAGTCGCATACTCTTCACCCGACATCGCTCCATGGACTCGTTGTTGTTGGCAATATACTTGGCCTACCTTTCACCTTTAGATCTAATGAGTTTGTACTTGGGCTACGCTGAAAGCCGATATTTTTCTCTGTCTCGTCCTCAAAGATAACTGAAGCTACATCCGGGAGAGTCGAACCGATGAGACTAGTGCGGAACATAAAAGCATTTAAAGTATCCGACCAGAAATAGTAAGCCATGGCCACTGAGGGCTCATGGGCCTTTGGATCGGCTAGGCAAAGAGGGAGGCACTCGTCCATCCCTATCTGATGAGGACATCACTTCCATGGATACAGCCACATTTACACATCAATTTGAACCCGCTGCTGTTATACAAGGACTGATTACTCGAGCTCGCGCACGACAGCTTAATCATCAAGTGAATGCATTCCTAAGCCTCCCCTTTAGTGATAATATGAATGGGATGCTATTTAATCCTTGTGATGATTTGATTGTACTTAGGAACCATGGAGAAGGACCCTCGTGGACCAAAATTGGGCCAAAGATCAAGTTCAAGTCGGATTGGGAAGAGTAGTTCAAGTTCGAGTCTAGTTCGGCCTCACCAGCAGCACTGACTTTAAAAGGCCATAACTTTTGATTCCAGAGGTTTCTAGAGGTCCATGAGTACACGTTTGAAATATCTCGGAGTCTACTTTCCAACAGATCTGGCCTCACCTCAAAACTCCTTCAGATGCGTTCGAAAACTGCCAAAAACTACACGTTACATTTTTAGTCCGAGTCAAACTCTAGTCAAAGTAGACTTTGTGCTTTGAATTTGAGTTGTATTTGATCTCCTATGTTATGGACGACCCCCTCCTGCTCCCATAGTATAAATAACCACCCAAACCCTCATCTAGGACTTGGGTTTTGTTAGATTGAAAGTTAGCATTGCTACTTCCTCTTGTAATCGCACGTGTTGACTAAACCGCCTGAATTACTGTCTTCGGAACCCCACCTTTCCCTAGTTTTTTGGATTTAACAATTCAATTCCATTGCAAATTTAGTTATTTGTTCATCTTGTTCTTGCTTTTTCTTCGGTTGCTTGCAGGGACAAAAGCCTTCGTGGTCAGGTTGATCGTGCTTCCAGCAAGATCAATAACACTTCGGGTGTTGGTGTAACGATTGCTAAGGCGCATCGTCTAGGGATGGTGTAGTCAGGTCGCCAACGTCTCCTCCCCCCAAATCGACAGTTACCCTCCTCTCATCGAAAGATCGGGACCAATCCTTCTATCAGGTTGTATCAGAGCACCAGGTTGATCGGTGAGAGATTACTAGTTTGCGTTTATTTACCTACAGTCCAGAAAACCAAAAAAAATAGTAGATTAGATTGCTTTTGTCCAAACCAATTTGAGCTTTTGCTTTTACTACTTAGTCCATGCTTGTTGAGTCTTCGGTTGCATCGTTGTATTGTGTGCTGGTTTTAGCGTCTTTCCCGTAGAGTTTCGAGTTCGAGTTACGTTTATCATCACATTTGCTTTCGTCATCATCGTCGTCATTGTCTCTTATGTTACCTAGGGTTTCGTTGCAGCGTGCTACTATTGCTAATTAGAGCCGCCACCATCACAATTCTAGGGTTTGTGTTCACCTAGAAGGAAAATTCAAAATTGTTGGTCGATCTTCCTAAAAATAGCATATTGATTTCTAAAATTGTTGAGCGACCTTGCGAAAAATAGTGGCTTCTTTTCCTTGTAAAAGTTTCAGCCCTGCTGTACCATCTGAAAGTTGAAAAGAAAGAAAAAGGCAAGTGCAAAAAAAAAAGACGCACAGAAAAAAAGAAAAGGCAAGTGCACATAAAGGAGCCGCACTAAAAGAAATGAAAGAAAGAAAAGGGAGCTTGGGATAGTGCCTTTTCTTTTTAGTTAGAAGGTTGGATTCCCGTGGCGACGTTTGTGTCCCGGTTCGCATCTCTAGTACGGTTAGGCCTAGGACCAGCACGGTACCACCGTTGAATGATTATTCAACTTTTCTTTGACTAATGTGGTTCAAGTTTCTCCTTGTGCAGTTTCAGCTACCTACAACTCCACATATTCGAACCCTACTGTGTAGGAAGTAGCATCCCACCTATAGTGCCACTCTCGGAAGTTGTTTTTGTTTCTTGCTAGTTGCCATCACCTCCTTGCTGAACTTGGTAAGAACGGGTAAGAGCGTGATTGAACAAGTTGAGAGTGAGCGACTTTACACCACCACATAAACCTTTGTAGACAGGGATTTTTCTTCTGACCTGGTGTTAGTTCTTTTGCTATTTATTTTTTCTAACAATGTCAGGATCAATGGACAATATCAATTAGCATTCACCACGCACCCGGGGCATCATCCAACACTTTGAGCGCCAAGTACGACTACACACCAAAGCGCTTGATGAGGATGTGCATGTTACTAATGACCGTCTTGGTCAATTGGAGGCAACCCAAATCGACACCAATAGCAAGCTCACAACCTTGGAGATTTCTGTTGGGACGATCAACACCTCTCTTGCTGCGATCTTGCAACGACTTGAGGAAATGGGTCGTGCTCGCCTAGCGGATGGAAATGTGACCAGCGCAATAGGTGATAATGAAGATGACTATTCGGTAGACACAGAAGTTGGAGAAGATGAAGACGTTAGACCACGACGACAACTACACCACAACCGTCTAGGTATGGGATTTCGGCCACCACGGCGAGAGGTACGTGATAATGATGATTCCATAGGAATGATTAAATTCACCATGCCGCCTTTTGATGGGAAATATGATCCTGATGCATACCTCACTTGGGAACTAGCTGTAGATCAGAAGTTTGCTTGCCATGATTTTCCTAAACATAAAAGAGTTAGAGCTGCAACTAGTGAGTTTACTGATTTTGCTTCTATTTGGTGGCGTGAATATCGTAGTAAGAACCCAAATAATATGCTGCCAACTTGGAATGCATTGAAAAGGATCATGCGAGCTACATTTGTTCCTTCATATCATGCGCGTGACTTGTTACATATACTTGAAAGACCATGTGGAGGTCTATCCTTGTGTGTGATGAGTAATTGACAAGATTTGAGATTGGATTGATTTGAAATTGAGTTCGATTTGAATTGGATCTTCAAATTGAAGCAATTTGAGTGTTGGTTGCTTTTCCTAGTGCTACCGCCTAGGGGAGCACCGGACCATTGAGCATAATTATGATTGATTAATGATTTTGTTTGATGCAATGCACTCATGTGAGTGGTTGCATGGATTGACTTTGAGTCAAGTCGTGGACTTGTGCTCGGATGCGTTGTTTGTTTATTCGTGTGCAGGTGTTGCTCGAGGGCGAACGTGGTCGATGACGGGACCGGAACTAGGTTCATGGAGGAACTGAGGTTCGGGACTAGGTTCAGGGAGGAATCGAGGTCCTGGTGGTCGAGGATGTCATGCGGGACGTTCGGGCTAGAGAACGGTGCATACGAAGGCTGGTTAGTCACGTGAGTGCGGCAGGCGGGCCGTACGCGTGCATGTGTGAATTTTGGGTTGTATGCATATATTGGGCCATATGTATTGGGCCAGGTGGATATGCATACATGTGTTAGGGTTTTGAGTTGTATAAAAGGACTTGAAACCTGATCAATGAATTGAGGTTTTTTTGCGGTACCGGACGGCCGCTTTTATGTGTCGTTGTTTTTCTTGGCGACAAAAAGCTTCTCCGTATTTGTGGTTACTATGGTTTTCCTCCTTTTGTTCATTGCGATTGATCACAACAAGGAAAAGCTCAGCGGTGCATGCAAGAAAAGCTTGGCGTCGGTGGGATGAGATCTTTGTGGCAGCTGGTTGCATGAGTTCTTGTGCGAGATCTCTTGACGACTAGAAGTTTTTAGTGCAAGGGAGTCTGGTGACTAGAAGATTGCCCGGAGTCTCTTGTGGCGTGAATGCTTCTAGCGACTAAAAGCAAATCGCGGCCGGAGGATTTTCTAGCATCTTACGGCCGGTCGGTGGCGCGTCTTCATGCATGCATGTTTTGGTGACGAAGCAGGTCAATCCGATAGCTGGATCTCCGGAATTCACAATTTACCGAATGCATATACTCTGTTTTGTTGAATACGAAGCAATTATTTGAGTCCGAATTAGGGTGAATTTTTAGTAGATAAAAAATTTGATTTAAGCTTCTACGCAATCATTCACCCCCCCTCTGATTGTCGCCATCCGATCCTACAAGTGGTATCGAGCGGTTTTGCTCTTCCATAGATCTTGACGGTCTCGAGAGCCATGGCGATGCACAAGTATTCCCCAAGCCTCCAATTTTTGTGGTGTTGATTTTCCTTTTGGAAATTCGGATGGAGTCATACATCATCGCCAGGGCTTCTCGATATGGCGAAGGTGAAGCTCCCATATGAGGTTCTCGCCGATGAGAACGCCACGGCCGGCAATATGGTCGACGTTGAGGCAAATGCTAAGGCGAGGAACATTCTCATACAAGGACTCACCAGTAGTGAGTATGATCGGATCTCTCACCTGCGATCCGCTCACGAGATTTGGGTGACCATCGATGCATACCATGAGAGCACTACCCAAATCAAGACCGTGAGGCAGATCAACACAAGCGTGAGTACAACAAGTTTGAACAACACATGGTGAGAATCTTGACGAGTGTTTTGGTCGATTTACTAAAATTTTGAGCGATCTCCGGGCAGTTGGTTGCACATACCCTGACTCGGATAATGCTCGTCACTTCTTAACCGCACTCGATCTTCGTGTTTGGGAAATGAAAGTGACCACCATCAAGGATACTACCGACTTGTCGACCTTGACTCTTGACGGGCTTTATTCCCGACTCAAGACTCATGAGATCGACGTCGTCTCTCGCAAGACGAAATCACAGTCGATGGCTTTGGTCACCGATCCCATTGGATCTTCTCTTGATTCTTCTGTTGGTTTTTCCCTCTCTGCACTTTGCGAGCTAAGCGATGACCAACTGGACAAGTTTCCAGAAACTGAGCTTGCTCTTTTAGCTCGCAAGTTTTCTCACACCTACAAGAGGGTGAAAGAGAGGAAGAGAGGTGGTGGGATCACCTGCTTTGAATGTGGCGGCCCCAACCACATTCGAGCTTAATTGTCCTAAATCGAGAAGGGCAAGAACGACTCGGCGGTTCCGCAAGAACGACTACACCGACAAGAACCGCAACAAGAAGCCTCCGGTTCATGAGCGATGCACGAGAAGAAGTACCGCAACTTCTCAAGAACAAGAAGCTCTTCCACCGCGTCCTCGCCGCCTCGACGACATCGGCCTCTCCGACACGGAGACATGGAGCGCGGAAGGCGAGGATGATCCGAAGAGAAGAAAGGCGGCGACGACTTCTCCAAGATGTGCTTCATGGCAAACACCAACGACATCAGCGACCGAGCTCTACAAATGACTCGACGAGGTACCTTCCTATGACCAGATTCAATGAAGCTTTTTGCAAATTAGGAAAATTTCATGCTAGAGCTAGAGCTAGGGTTACGGGTTAGAGAAGGAAGTAGATACCTTGTCTCGGAGTTAGCTTCACTTAAATCATGTTCCTCCCGAGACTCGATAGTTGTACTCTCTGTGATGCTTTGCTTGTGGAGTTGGAGAACCTAAGAACCCCGCATGATAGTGTGGTTTCGATCTTGAGGCTCTTAGGTCGAAGGATGCTAGCACATGTTCTATTGATCCTATTCCTATTGATGCTAGTTTTCTTCATACTCACACAACTGCATCTTGTGAAAATTGCCCTAAGCTAATTACTGAATTGATGCCATGAGTTGTCACCTTAGGAAGCTTTCTACTAGAAATGATGAACTTGAATTGCATGCTTCTAAGGACCCAGTCAGCTCATGTGAAGGCTGTAAGCAACTAAAACTTGATAATGAAGCTTTGAATGCCAAGTGTGATCAACTTGCTAAGGACTTACTAGTTAAGTCAAATAATGCTTGCTTGCTGTGTATTGGGGTTGAGGATGACGTGGATAACGTCCACGCAGAGCTTAGGAAGAAGTTAGAGGCCCGAGTTGGTAGAATTAGAGATGCTTCTTGTGCTTCCTATGAGTCTCTTAAATTTGAGACAAGTAGTGTATAGGGAAAAATATGCACGCTACTGCTCGATCCTCTTCTTCTCGCTCTTCTTCTACTCCTTCCCCATGCTCTTCATGCGCCTCACTTTTCCGAGAGTGACAAGATCTTATGAGCACTCTTGAGAAATTTGTTGGAGGCAAGAAGAAACTCAATCTCATTCTAGACCGGTCCAAAATTAGCAGATTCAATCAAGGTCTAGGATTTGATTACTTGAGCACGACGGCGATCCGCCTTTAGTTGCACGTGCCTCCAAGAGTGGAGAGATAGTGGTAGCTCTGTGGTGAGTACCACTTGTGTTTAGGTCTCTTTGGGGTTGTCCATGGGACTTCCGGCGTAGGTGCTTCTCTGTCACTTCGCCTCTAGCAAGGCGTAAGTATTCATGCACCTTTTGTAAGAAGGATGGTCACCTAATAGATTTCTGTTTTAGACGCGCCAAGATCACCGGCGTGAGCGTGTTGCTGCTCTTAGGGGTATTCAGGTCATCCCTGCACTGAGTGCTCCTAATCGCTGACACTGCTACTAGACAGTCGAGAGTCACTGTTTTTGGGCAGCGCCCAGACTCGGTTTTCATCTTTGTTCATCGAGTTTTAGTCCCGAGTTGCTCGTGGTCGATCTTTCCACCGTCCTCTTGATATTCCTCGTTTTTCCCATCAAGGTAGATATCGGCGTGAGGTGTTTTCGGGTAGGAGATTTGGGCAACCTCGTTGGGATGGTCCGCCTTTGCACCACTGGGGCGAAACCAAAGGATGACTCCTACATCTTCTACTAGAGTTGATTCTTCCGATCTTGTGAGAGTCGGCCGAGAGACACTAGAGTCGATCTTCTTCCTCTGTGGTCGGTACTTTGAGACGCCGTGTGATTCAAGATTGGGTTCCTGTGTCCTCACTTTATCCCAAAGATCGAGTCTCTCTTTTACTTGATCAGTTCGCTCGGATGGGGAAGGAGATGTTTGGATTGTTGACTCGGTTGTTCTCGCCATATGACCGAGACTCTCGTTGGTTCTCTTCCTAGTCCGAGCCCCGGTGATGAGTTGATCACTTTTACGTATGCTTCTTCGTAGAGTCATTGCTAAAGGTACCGCCTCTGCATTAATGAAAATTTTATTCTTAAGGACGTTGTTTTAGTGAGTAAGTCGCAATATAATTTGCTTTCCGCTTTCGGCTTATCGATGACTCTTTTGAGGTAAGCTTTAAGAGCAATGCTTGTAGAATCCTCGATTCATCGGAGAGTTAGTTTATGGATTTCTAGATTTGGGAGGGTCTTTCGTCTGATTTTTCTGCTTTTCTTCGGGGACTCTCTTGGTGTTTGATTGCTTCGAATCCCGTGATCTCTCCTTCCGCATAGGAGACTTGGTCACATTGGTTTTGATCATTTGACCGAGTTAGCACCGCATGATCTTATTCGTGGTTTGCCCAAACTCAAGATGGTCAAAGACTTAGTTTGCTCTCCCCGCCGACATGGCAAGATGGTTATGCTTCTCATCCTCCATCCACCGTAGTGATGGTCGATGCACCAGACAGCTTTTACACATGGACACCGTTGGTCGGCTAGAGTCTTGATCAGCAGGAGGGAAGTGTTATGTCCTTGTCATTGTTGATGATTTTTCGAGGTATTCTTGGGTATTTTTCATGGCCTCGAAGGATGAGACTTTTTCTCACTTTAGGGGATTGGTTAATAGGTTGTCTATTGAGCTTCCAGGTGCATTACGAGCTATACGCAGTGATAATGGCACCGAGTTTAAGAATTCCTACTTTGAGAGTTTCTGTGAGGAGTCTGGGTTAGAGCATCAGTTCTCCTCTCCATACGTCCCTCAGCAAAATGGCGTAGTGGAAAGGAAGAATAGGACCTGGTTGAGATGGCGTGACGATGCTAGATGAGTCTGAGACTCTAGGAAGTTTTGGGTGAGGCTATAGCTACTTGCTTGTCATGTTTCCAATCGCGTTTTCTTGAGAACACATTTGCATCGCATTTCTTATGAGTTGAGGTATGGGCTAAAGCCCAAGTGTTTCTCATTTTCGCGTTTTTGGTTGCAAGTGTTTCATCTTGAAGTCCTGTAACCTAGATAAGTTTGAGTCTCGTTCTTCGATGGTATTTTTTCGGGTTACTCGACTTCTTCTCGTAGCTATAGGGTCTGGAGTTGTGATGCGAATAGGATCATAGAGACCTGCGACGTGACCTTTGATGAGGCTAGCCTAGGAGCTAGACCTGATATTTCAGGCTCTTCTTATCCCTCCGAGACCACCTTTGTAGAGGATGAGGATGATGGAGATGATGGTGTTCCACCTGATCCAGTTCCCTCTACACCTGAGGTGCCTCCTGTTTCCATTTCTGCACCTCAGGGAGACCTACCCTTGCCTTCAGACTCTCCTTCAGTAAGTGGCTCTGTTCCTACCTCTTCTCCTCAAGAGGTAGAGGCCACTTCTGCTTCTGGTCCTCCACGACACATTCAGCGTTCACATCCACCGAAAGCAGATCATTGGTGATCTATTTGAGCGTGTTTACGCGCTCAAAATCTGGCTTATCTTCTTTCTGCCTTCACTCTGCCTTTGTTGCCTCATTTGAGCCAAAGGATGTTACTCATGCATTATCCGATGAATCATGGATTAATGCTATGCATGAGGAACTAGAAAACTTTGAGAGGAACAAAGTCTAGCAGCTTGTAGAGCCCCCATCTAGTCATAATGTCATTGGGACCAAGTGGGTGTTCAAAAATAAGCAGAGTGAGGATGGGGTTGTCGTTCGCAACAAGGCTAGGCTAGTTGCACAGGGCTTCACTCAGGTTGAGGGTCTTGACTTTGAGGAGTCCTTTGCCCCTGTAGCTAGACTAGAGGCAATTAGAATCCTGCTTGCATTCTCTGCATCCCAGAGCTTCAAGCTCTATCAAATGGATGCCAAGAGTGCATTCCTCAATGGCTTCATTGAGGAAGAGGTGTATGTCAAGCAACCTCCAGGATTTGAGAACCCCAAATACCCGAACCATGTCTACAAGCTTTCCAAAGCCTTGTATGGACTTAAGCAGGCCCCTAGAGCTTGGTATGAGAGGTTTAAGTCCTATCTTCTTAGTCATAATTTCAAAATGGGTATAGTAGACAAAACTCTATTCATCAGACACCAGGATTCTCATTTTCTTCTCGTCCAGATTTATGTGGACGATATTATCTTTGGCGGCTCATCTCAATCTCTTGTGTCTCATTTTTCTGAGGTGATGAGCACAGAATTTGAGATGAGTATGATGGGTGAGTTGAGCTACTTTCTCGGCTTCCAAATCAAGCAGACTCGGGAGGGTACTTTCCTGCACCAAGGTAAGTATACTCGGGACCTCTTGAGGCGGTTTGATATGTCTGATGGAAAGCCTTTGATGACTCCTATGGCCACCACTGCCGTCCTTGAGCCTGATGAGGATGGTGAGCCTGCTGATCAAAAGGAGTTTCGGAGCATGATTGACTCTCTCTTGTATCTTCATCGCCTCATGCCGGACATACACTTTGTCGTGTGTATGTGTGCTCGCTGAGCTTCTCCTCGCCTCTCATCGCCCGGCGGTGAAGCGATCTTCAGTACCTTCGAGCTACCATTGATTATGGTATTTGGTACTCTTCTTCCTCTTGTCTATCCCTTAGAGCCTTTTCCGATCCGACTTTCTTTGGTCAGAGGATAGATAGGAAGAGCACTTCGCACTTGCCAATTCATTGGCACTTCTCTTGTTTCTTGGTCATCTAAGAAGCGGCCCGAGTCGCACTGATCCATCGTTGAGGCCGAGTATGTTGTCATGACCGATTGTTTGAGCTGTGTGCTCGATGAGATTGACCTTGCGGGACTTTGGGTTGGAGATAGAGAGTGTTCCACTTTTCGTGATAACACTTCGCTATTTGCATTGCTAAGAACCCAAGGCAAAGACTCCGGACCAAGCACATTGATATTAGATATCACTTCCTTAGAGACCATGTGGAGAAAGGAGACATAGTGCTTCAGCCAGGAGAGTGACCACCAGTTGGTCGATATCTTTACCAAGCCTTTGGATAGCTCTAGTTTGTTGCCTTGAGGAGTGAGCTTGGAGTTGTGTGCCCTTACGGCCTTCTATGAGGGGGAGCTGATCCAGATATTATGTATTATATTTTATTTCAGCTTTTTCCTTTTGTATTGCTCGGTGCTTTTGGGTTTTATTCCTTAGAGTTATGAGTTCACATCACTTAGACTTCTGGCATACTTTGCATGAACCTCTCATCTTGTGCTTTAGATTGCTATCATGCTTAATTAGCTGTTCTCTCTTCTCTCTAGGTTGAGTTCCCTCATAGTCTTATAAGTCTAGCAGGTGTTGGGCCCCCTGGGTAGACAGGGTCTATGTGCACTCCTTAGTTTGGGATCTAGAGGCAGCTTTTCTATGTTAGTCATTGGGGAAGATGAGAGCGAGTCTGAGCCATAGTATTCGCTACCATCTTTTTTATACTCTATAGCCACCCAGTTCGCAGTTTCTTGACGTCTTCCCTCCATTCTGTGTTTCTGGCTTTAATTGAGTTCTTTTCGATCTTTCTTGAGCTTAATCTTGCTAATAACTCAATTTGAACCAGATTTGTGCTTAAAATGAAATCACATGTTGAGGGGGAGTTTAAAAATCTATCTCATGCATTGCATATAGACTTGATTTTTCATTTTATGAGCTTTGTCTATTATGCACATGATCCATGTTTCATTTTATACACCATGCTATATTATGAAGAAAATTAGTTGCTTAGATATGTCCAAGTTCATTTATCTTGCTAAGCTTACAAAAATTGAAAAATGAGCGTTAAAAGAAAAACTTGATAAAACATGTTGCGCTTACTTGCTAAGTTTCTTCTCTAGGTGTATTTGCCATGATTTGTGAAATTCGAATTCTTTAGAGTCCCTATAGCAACTTGGGTGAATCTTGTTTGATCCATACTTGAGTCCTTCACTAGCTTAACATGAAAATGCTAAAATGAAAGTGAAGCAAAATTGACTCTTTTTGTGCAAGATTAGACTCAACACCTCACATTCACAAGACGACTTCTCATTGCACTTGAGATGAACTTGGAATGTGTTGTGTATGACCAAGATCATTCTCACAAGAGTCCCTCTTGAGATGATCGATTATGGCTTGAGTCAATTGCTTTAAAAATGCAAAAAAACATATGTGGGTAAAGAATGCAAATAATGTCAAACATTTGCACCCCGCTATGTCTTTCAAAGATTCAAAGAAAATTTTGCATACAATGAAAAAAAAGGCTCAAGGACCTTGTGTGCACTTCTAGATTCCCCAAAGTGTTGAGTAGGTTGAACTCTAGATTTTCATTTGATCCTTTGAATGGCTTTGCTTCTAGTTTTGAAACTAATGACAAGTGTTGCTCATGTTCAATCATGCTAAAATGACATGGTTTTAATTAAATCTTGCTAGCAAAATGATTATTTGCACTTGGACATGCCTTAGCTTAGTCTATTTTTTTGCCATAACTTAGCTTGGTGTCATAACTTGTCTTGTTGATCACATGGATAATCTTCAAAGCTCCCTTAGGCTGCATTACTTGCATAAAAACAACAAAAAGAAAAGGGGGAGAAAAGAAAATGTCACCTTGATGCCTATATTGCCAAAAGGGGAGAAATCGAGAAAAGGCATCATTTTGAACTTGATTCTTCTTTCTTATGATCTTTGTTAATCTTTGCTATCGCTCATAGATCATAAGTTGCCAATTTGGTCATGTTCTTCATTTCTATTTCTTTGATCAAGTTTGGCTTTGCATTCAAATTGCTTTTTCTCTTTATTCAAACTCAATACTTATGCCTTTTCATGTGTTTGTCAATATACTCATCAAGGGGAGATTGAAAGACCATGTGGAGGTCTATCCTTGTGTGTGATGACTAATTGACAAGATTTGAGATTGGATTGATTTGAAATTGAGTTTGATTTGAATTGGATCTTCAAATTGAGGCAATTTGAGTGTTGGTTGTTTTTTCCTAGTGCTACCGCCTAGAAGTGAGCACCGGACCATTGAGCATAATTATGATTGATTAATGATTTTGTTTGATGCAATGCACTCATGTGAGTGGTTGCATGGATTGACTTTGAGTCAAGTCGTGGACTTTTGTGCTCGGATCGTTGTTTGTTTATTCGTGCAGTGTGTTGCTCGAGGGCTTAACGTGGTCGATGACGGACCGTAACTAGGTTCATGGAGGAACCGAGGTTCGGACTAGGTTTAGGAGGAATCGAGGTCCCGTGGTCGAGCATGTCATGCGGACGCTCGGGCTAGAGAACGGTGCATACGAATCGGTTAGTCACGTGAGTGCGACAGCGGGCCGTGACGCGTGCATGTGTGATTTTGGGTTGTATGCATATATTGGGCCATATGTATTGGGCCGTGGATATGCATACATGTGTTAGGGTTTTGAGTTGTATAAAAGGACTTGAAACCTGATCAATGAATTGAGGTTTTTTTTGGCGGTTGTGACGGCCGTTTTTATGTGTCGTTGTTTTTCTTGGTGACAAAAGCTTCTCCGTGGTGTGGCTTGCGGCTGGTTTTCCTCCTTTTGTTCATTGCGATTGATCACAACAAGGAAAAGCTCCAAAGTGGTGCATGCAAGAAAAAGCTTCTGGCCGGTGGGACAGATCTTTGTGGTACCGGTTGCATGAGTTCTTGCGCGAGATCTCTTGACGACTAGAAGTTTTAGTGCAAGGAGTCCGTGACTAGAAGATTGCCCGAGTCTCTTGTGGCGTGAATGCTTCTAGCGACTAAAAGCAAATCGCGTCGAGGATTTTCTAGCATCTTATCGGTCGGCATGCACGCCTTCATGCATGCATGTTTTGGTGACGGTACAGTCAATCCGATAGTGGATCTCGGGAATTCACAATTTCATCAATGCATATACTCGCTTTTGTTGAATACGAAGCAATTATTTGAGTCCTAATTAGGTGAATTTTAGTAGATAAAAAATTTGATTTAAGCTTCTACGCAATCATTCACCCCCCTCTGATTGTCGCCATCCGATCCTACAATACTACAACAATTGAGACAAGATAGCAAATCAGTAGAAGAGTATTATCAAGAGCTACAAATAGGCATGTTGCGTTGTGGGTTAGTGGAAGAAAAGGAAGCTGCTATGGCTAGATTTATGGGTGGGCTAAACCGTGAAATTCAGGATATATTAGCTTACAAGGAATACAATTCTATCATTTGTTTATTTCATCTTGCTTGTAAAGCTGAAAGGGAAGTGCAGGGACGACGCGCAAGTGCAAGAACCAATGTTTCTTCCGGATGAACTACTTCATGGCAGCCACGCACACCCGCTCTTCGGCCAAAGTCATGCATCTCCACAGGTAGCTTCTAGCAACCATCCACGCACTTCTACAACAAACTCAAAGATCGCGGTACCGAGGCAACAAAGGGATCAAAGACAAACACCGCTAAGAGTGCTTCTTCCGCTGCATCCACAGAAGGACTAGGGACATTCAAGGCCTATAATGCAAGGGATATGGGCATGTGAGGAAGGATTGCCCAAGCAAACGTGCCGATTGTAAAGGATAATGGTGAGTATTCCTCCGCTAGTGATTTGGATAATGAAACATATGCTATGCTTGCACGACCATGCAGAAGTGGAGATGAGAAAGAAGAAGAGCACATCGGTGTTGAAGATGCCTAACGCTATGAGAGCTCACAGTGCGGCGATGTTGAGCGCCAAATGGGGAAGGCCGAGCAGAACCAGTGACACAATTTGTTTCATACCAAGTGTGTGGTCAAGGAGGTTCATGTCGCATCATCATTGATGGGGATAGCTGCAACAATGTAGCAAGTTCTGAGTTGGTTGAAAAACTTGAGCTAAAAATAAGCCCGCATCCACATCTATATTACATCCAGTGGTTCAACAACAGTGGTAAGCTAAAGGTAACACGATTGGTGAGAGTACACTTTGCTATTGGTTCATACCATGATTATATTGACTGCGATGCTGTGCCTATGCAAGCATGCTCTATGTTGTTCGATAGGCCGTGGCAGTACGATAAAGACTCTTTGTATCATGGTAGAACTAATAAGTACTCATTTGTGCATAAAGAGAAGAGAATTGTGTTACATCCCACGTCCCCTGAAACCATTTTAAGGGATGAAATTGCTAAAGCTAGCAGAGAGAAAAATCAGAAACATGCTAAGAGTGAAAATCAGATTGTAGCAAAGGAATTGGTGCAATATAAAGAGGGCAACTCTAAATCTGTTCATGAAAGGAAAGATGAGGTTAAACTAAAATGTGTTTGTTTAATTGCTTCGAAATCTGATTTGAATGCATTGAGTGATGGCTCTAGTATTTGCTATGCTTTGGTTTGCAAAGAAGCTTTGTTTTCATTTGAAGATGCGTCTTCTTCTTTGCCTCCTACTGTTACTAATCTTTTGTAGGAGTACATTGATGTTTTTCCAAAAGAGGTGCCACCGGGACTGCCACCAATTCGTGGGATTGAGCATCAGATTGACCTCATTTTCGGGGTCTCCTTGCCAAATCGAGCACCATACAGAACCAATCCAGAAGAAATGAAGGAGATACAACACCAAGTTCAAGAATTGCTTGATAAAGGGTATGTGCGCGAATCTCTTAGTCCATGTGCTGTTCCGGTACTTTTAGTTCCTAAGAAAGATGGATCATGGCGCATGTGTATGGATTGTAGAGCGATTAACAACATCACAATCAGATATTGTCATCCTATTCCTAGGTTAGATGACATGCTTGATGAATTAAGTGGCTCTATTGTTTTCTCTAACATTGATTTGCGTAGTAGATACCATCAAATTCGCATGAAATTGGGAGATGAATGGAAAACAACATTTAAAACAAAGTTTGGTTTGTATGAGTGGTTAGTAATGCCATTTGGGCTTACTAATGCACCCATCACTTTCATGAGTTTAATGAATGAGGTTCTATGCAAGTTCATTGGTAAATTTGTAGTGGTATATTTTAATGATATTCTGATATATAGCAGATCGTTGGAAGAACATCTTGATCATGTGCGTGCTGTTTTTGATGCTTTACGTGATGCACGTTTATTTGGTAACCTTGAGAAGTGCACCTTTTGCACGGATCGAGTCTCTTTTCTATGTTGTTACTCCACAGGGAATCGAAGTTGATCAAGCCAAGGTTGAAGCCATACACAGCTGGCCAGTTCCAACGACGGTCACATAGGTGCGAAGTTTTCTAGGACTTGCTGGGTTCTATCGCCGCTTCGTGAGGGATTTCAGCACCATCGCTGTACCACTGCACGAGCTTACCAAGAAGGGGGTATCATTTGTTTGGGGTAGCACACAAGAGAACGCCTTCAACTTGTTGAAAGATAAGTTAACACATGCACCACTTCTCCAACTGCCAGATTTTAATAAAACTTTTGAGCTAGAGTGTGATGCTAGTGTAATTGAGTTGGGAGGTGTGTTATTGCAAGAAGGAAAACCTGTAGCTTACTTTAGTGAGAAGTTGAGTGGGCCTAGTTTGAACTATTCTACTTATGATAAAGAGTTATATGCACTAGTTCGAACTTTGAAAACATGGCAACATTATCTATGGCCCAAAGAATTTGTTATACATTATGATCATGAATCACTTAAGCATATTCGAAGTCAAGGAAAATTGAATAGTAGGCATGCATAGTGGGTTGAATTCATTGAGTCTTTTCCTTATGTCATCAAACACAAAAAGGGAAAGGAGAATGTTATTACTGATGCCTTGTCTAGGAGGTACACCATACTGACACAACTTAACTTCAAAATTTTTGGATTGGAAGTGATTAAAGGGCAATATGAGCATGATGCTGATTTTAAGGATGTGTTGCTGAATTGCAAAGAGGGAAAAACATGGAACAAATTTGTCCTCAATGATGGTTTTGTGTTTAGAGCTAACAAGCTATGCATTCCTGCTGGCTCTGTTCGTTTGTTGTTGTTACAGGAAGTGCATGGAAGTGGGCTGATGGGTCATTTTGGCGTGAAGAAGACGGAGGACATACTTGCTAGCCATTTCTTTTGGCCAAATATGAGGTGAGACGTGCAACGTTTCGTCTCTCGCTGCACGACATATCAAAAAGCTAAGTCACGACTTAGTCCACATGGTTTGTATATGCCCCTTCCTGTTCCTAGCGTGTCTTGGGAGGATATTTCTATGGACTTTATTTTAGGATTGCCTAGAACAAAGAAGGGGAGGGATAGCATCTTTGTTGTTGTGGATAGATTTTCTAAAATGGCAAACTTCATACCTTGTCATAAAAGTGATGATGCTTCCCATGCTGCTGATTTGTTTTTCCGTGAGATTGTTCAGTTGCATGGTGTGCCCAACACAATAGTTTCAGACCGTGATGCTAAATTTCTTAGCCACTTCTGGAGAACTTTATGGGCTAAATTGGGGACTAAGCTGCTATTTTCTACTACTTGTCATCCCCAAACTGATGGGCAAACAGAAGTTGTCAATAGAACTTTATCTACCATGCTTAGGGTTGTTTTGAAACAAAACATTAAGATAAGGGAAGAATGCTTGCCTCATATTGAATTTGTGTATAATCGTTCGCTGCATTCTACTACTAAGTTGTGCCCTTTTGAAATTGTGTATGGTTTTGTTCCTCGTGCTCCCATTGACTTGTTACCTATTCCACCTTTGGAGAAGTTGAATCTTGATGCTACACAACGTGCTGAACTGATGTTAAAAATGCATGAGACAACTAAAGCAAACATTGAGTCTATGAATGAGAAATATAAGCTTGCTGCTAGTAAAGGAAGGAAGAATGTAATTTTTGAACCTGGTGACCTTATTTGGTTGCACTTGAGAAAGGATTGTTTTTCTGAGTTACGAAAGTCTAAGTTGATGCCTAGAGCTGATGGTCCTTTTCAAGTATTGGAGAGGATTAACGATAATGCATATAGGCTTGAGTTGCCTGCAGATTTTGGGGTTAGTCCCACATTTAACATTGCAGATTTAAAGCCATACTTGGGAGAAGAGGAAGAATTTGAGTCGAGGACTCACTCAATTGCAAGAAGGGAGGATGATGAGGGCATCACTTCCATGGATACAGACCACATCTACACATTAATTTGAACCCGGCTTTGTTATACAAGGACCGACATTTGAGCTCACAGCAGACTATACTTAATCATCGGTGAATGTGTTCCTAAGCCTACCCATTAGTGATAACTACCCATTAGTGATAATATGAATGGAATGCTATTTAATCCTTGTGATGATTTGATTGTACTTAGGAACCATGGAGAAGGACCCTCGTGGACCAAAATTGGGCCAAAGATCAAGCTCAAGTCGGATTGGGAAGAGAAGTTCAAGTTCGAGTCTAGTTCGGCCTCACCAGCAGCACTGACTTTAGAAGGTCATAACTTTTGATTTCGGAGGTTTCTTGATAGCACTTTGGTGTCCCGATCTTTCGATGAGAAACACACGATCGATTTGGTGGAGGCGACGTTGACGATTCGACTACAACGCATTGACGATTTATGCACCTTAGCAATCGCTACACCAACTCCGGAGGGTTATTGATCTTGCCGTGAGCACGATCAACCTGAACACGAGGTTCAATTCCTGCATGCAACCAAGAACAAGCAAGAACAAAGGTAAAGGCAATCTGAAATTGCAAATAAAGATGAAGGATTGATAATGTGGGGTTCCAAACAAGGAGCTTCTTAGGCGGTGTTGAGCACGTCCGAAGACTCAAAATAGTAGCAATGGCTAAACTATCAAATAAACAAAACCCAAAAACTAAAGTACGGAGGTAGCAAACAATATATAGAGGTAAATGGCCGCTAGGAAGCTGCTATGGGCGTGCAGCAGCCAGGGAGGGCAGCCAAGGGGTTGCCCTAGGGTTACATGGGCTTTGGGCCCAAAAGAAAAGGTGGCACAGCACCCTTAATTTCTGGCCCGTGACACTCTTCTATGATTTTCTGTTGCTCCAAGATGAATTTGGCATTGGGGCTGGATCCATTGGAAAGTAGACTCCGAGATCTTTCAAACGTGTACTCATAGGCCTCCAGAAACCTCCGGAATCAAAAGTTATGGCCTTTTAAAGTTAGCGCTGTTGGTGAGGCCGAACTGGACTCGGACTTGTTCTCTTCCCAATCCAACTTGAACTTGATCTTCGGCCCAATTTTGATCCACGAGGGTCCTTCTCCATGGTTCCTAAGTACAATCAAATCATCACAAGCTTCTGTGGAGTGAATCTGTGGAGCTCTGCCAAACAGCAGTTTTCTGATAATCGCTCCTAGGGTGATTCCCGTGAAGTGATTCTCCGAAATGAACTAGGGGCTGGGAGCTAAAAAAAGCTGCTTCTCTTGATTCACTCCCAACAAAGAGTCGGGCCCATAGAGTTTATCCTATGGATTAGTTAGAGAATCACTTTCAGCGACAGAATCACTTCTCTCGGAGAATCACTTCTAACAAAGAATCAGAATCAGAGTGAGCTCTACCAAACAGGCCCTAAATAGCATCCCATTCATATTATCACTAATGGGGAGGCTTAGGAACGATTCACCGATGATTAAACACAGCGCGAGCTCGAGTAACCGGTCCTTATATAATCGCATGGCGGGTTCAAATTGATATGTAGATGTGGTCAGATCTATGGAAGTGATGTCCTCATCATCCTCCCTTCTTGCATTTGAGTCGTCCTCGACTCAAGCTCATCTTTAGCACATCTTCAACACAAAACATTCTTATATAGGTCCTGCATTTATTTAAATAAAATAGTAGCTCCGCCTCTTTATATATTTTGAAGACATGAAAACATTTAGAGGATTCACCGATAATTATCCATATAGCTCAACACTTCTTTCCAAAGATATAATGACTTGATGAGCGCTAGCACTCTTCGATGCTTCCTCCTCCTCGAAGGAAAACCATCCACGGTTTTGAAAAGTGAAAAGAAACAACTAACAAAAAGAAGAGTGTGTACACAACATATATGTATATATCCCATATTTCATTGTTCTTTTGGATTCGCGATGGGCTATTTTCATAACAACAAAAGAAGAAATCAAATTTAAGCAAATAACCTTTCCTCACAATTCGCAAGTTGATTCGTGGTTATAAGTGAAGCATATAGCATCAAAATTAACATGATTTAGTTTGCAACTTGATTTGCAAATATAAGTAAAGAACATATCCATCCCTGACTTTTGATAAAGAAAACTCATGTTTTGTGAGCCGTGTTCAATAACATGTTTTGTGGGCAAAACTACAAGTCCTGGCATCAAGCATGGATCATTCGTATCATGAAATTGTAAATAAGCAATATCAAACCATTCCAATAACAGTGACACAATTTTAATGGGCATCCACGCATCAACTACGACATGCTGATTTATAATACAAGTTAATGTACTAAAATTCGAACAATGAGGCAACAAGCTATGGGTATCACATATTTCAGAAAAATTTGATGGTGCCGCAAATGAAACAAGTTGTTGCATACAACTAGAATTGCCCAAAATAGAAAGCTTCAATTCAGCAATTTTATCACAAGTTATGCATATTCTATAAATAAGAAACTTGCCATCTATGCCATAATCACCAACTAAATTGAATTTAAAACGATAGGCATAGGTGATAGACAAAGACTGAAGAGATGAAATTTCAGAAATCTTGTCCATAGCACAAGTCAAATTAACAGGCTCATTCAACATGATATAGCACAAAATAGTGGCAGGGGATATTCTAGCTATCACCTCCTTTTGCGAAATCAGTACCACATGATCAAAATTATAAGCATGCAATTCATCATATGGTTCACAAGAATTATGTATAGCAGGAATATACTCACAAATTTGCTCCCTTTCTTGCTGTAAAATCAGATCTGTACCATGGTCATTTGTCTCCTCCTCAGAAGTAGGAACATCAAAACTTCCTAAATTTTCATCTGTTGTTGTAGGTGTCGGGGTATCCATATCTCGTTCCATAGTCGAAGGGAATGTCCCATGCTCGACTTTCTCATTTTCTATGTTCTCAATCTCTTTTTGCTTGTGCTCATTTGTCTGCAAAATGTTAACCTCAAGAGGAGGTGCAACAACAGGCGCCTCAAGTGAAGCTAATAATGCATTCAAACATTCAATACTACAAGCACTTTCCAACATTTTTGAAAGAGAACGATATGTTTGATCAATAAGAATATCTTGAATATCCTTATTAAGCCCATGTATGAACCTAAACCGATAACTTCATCGATTCTTCTAAACCACAACGTAACAAACAAGTTCGCAATTTACGATAGTATTTCTAACAAGATACTCCTTGTTTTAAGCATTGAAGTTTAGTAAGCAAACACTCAAAGATAATATTCGGAACAAATTCAAGTCTCATAAATTTTTTCATATCATTCCAATTCTCGGGTTTTCTCCTTTTTACAAAAATGCTTCCACAATGTTAACGATACCCGTAAAGCACATTAGCGGCAAAACAAATCTTTTCATTTTCGGACAAATTATACATGCCAAATTGTTTGTCTACCGCTATTTCCCAATCAATATATGCTTCAGGTCAAAATTTCCAGCATATAGAGGCAATGTTAATTTGAGGTTACCGTGTTCAGAGTAGAAGACGGCCATCATGTTGTTCATGTCAAGAAATTCTTTGATTGAATCGAAGTGAACTCGTTTCATTTGGACCTGTCATGATTAGTAGACAACAAGGAAAAACACAGCCATATGTAATCTCCTAGCAACTACTAGATGTGGCTAAACAAGTCGCTCAACTCTCAAACTTTAACCAAAGCTCTTACAAGTTCTTACCGTGCAGCAGGAGTTGTCGGCCATTGGCGGTGTCAAAAGTTCTCCTAGGCTTGGATAAAGCGATTGCCAAGGAACCGAACAAACGTACGAGGTAGAATATGTGGAGCTTGGTAGGCTAAGTTAATTTCCTATGCAATATGATATTTCTAGTTATTGTAATGATAAGTAATGATCCAAACTAGAATTCACAAGCCTTAGTTGCCGATCTCAAATATATAAGTGAATTTCAAGGCAACACACACGCAAAGATAATGAAACTTAATGCAACCAATGGAATGAGCTAAATAAGAATAATTTCAGCACCAAAACTCGTGTTGCATAAGTTATGGAGAGACGCTAGCTAATTGCTTCAGAAAAGGTAAAAGGGCACAAGATTACTCACTACTTAATACAATTGCACAATCTGAAAATGACAAACACAAATTAGGGTTTTGATCAATGTAGTGCTGCCGGCCACTATTCTATTTTTTTTCTCTCTTTTTTTTCTTTTCTTTTTTTTGGCCTTTTGGCCCTTTCTTTCTCTTTTTTTTCTTTTCGGTGACTTTCGGCCAACACTAGTATGAGCAAAGTTTTGGAATCCCTAACTTGATATCACAAGAGATATGATAGTGCAACGTATCAAAAGGAGCAGCCCCAAGCAATTTCAAATCGCTAGTCTCAATTGGGATCAAAGTATTCGCAAAGGATGAATTGGTCCCCAATGGTATGTGCACTGATATTTTGAAATTTTATGGTTGTATAGATGCTACTGGACTAAACCAACTTAAAGGAACAAAGCTAAAACACAAATTGAACAAATCCAAATTCGGCCAGAACTATGCAGTAAGGTTGTTGCTGCAATTAAGGCATCAAAATGACCTAATCCAGCTTGCTCACAATGTAACAAAATGATTGTATTGTTCTAAGCTTTAAAACAAGTATTCAAACACACAATTCGGAGCTCATATGTAGAAGTTATGGCCAAAACACTAAGGTGCACAGATTTAACAAAATTCAGCCGATCTGACCAAATCCGAATCCGAGTCAAATTCGGTTTGAAGGAGTCCGAATCACGAAGGACACCCAAAAAAGTTTTTGTAGAGGACTCTTCAAGGATTCAGGAAAGTATAAAAACTTCTCAATCGGAGTTCGGGTGTGAGATCTATGATCAAAATACCGAACCGACCTGGATTGCAATTGCAACTTGCTTCCCGAATTTGATGTCAAGATTAAACAACCTTTTAGATGGAATTAGATTTCGTGGCCAACTAGGTTTTTGTGGAGCTTGTCCCAAGGTTTTAGGAAAGTGCAAAAACACTTGAATCGGAGCTCGTATGCGAAAGTTATGAACAAAACAAAGAACTGGACAGATTGAAATAAAAGCTACGCGAAGGAAAAACGATCAACAACTAAAACAAAGACTCTAATGGATCAAAACCTAACAAAACACACTAAAATACTAGATTGAATCTAAAGGTTGAATTTTTATGGAGGATTTTCAATTTTGGACAGAAAACAAAAACTAATCTAAGGTACTAAATCTCTCACCGAGCAACTTGGCGCTCTGATACCACTTGATAGCACTTTGGTGTCCCGATCTTTCGATGAGAAACACACGATCGATTTGGTGGAGGCGACGTTGACGATTCGACTACACCGTACGACGACGATGCGCCTTAGCAATCGCTACACCAACTCCGGAGGGTTATTGATCTTGCCGTGGGTACGATCAACCTGAACACGAGGTTCAATTCCTGCATGCAACCGAAGAACAAGCAAGAACAAAGGTAAAGGCAATCTGAAATTGCAAATAAAGATGAAGGATTGATAATGTAGGGTTCTGAAACAAGGAGCTTCTTAGGCGGCTGTTGAGCACGTCTGGAAGACTCAAAATAGTAGCAATGGCTAAACTATCAAATAAACAAAACCCAAAAACTAAAGTACGGAGGTAGCAAACAATATATAGAGGTAAATGGCGGAAACTGCCAAAAAGCTACACGTTGTTTTTTCAGTCCAAGTCAAACTCTAGTCAAAGTAGACTTTGTGATTTGAATTTGAGTTGTATTAGATCTCCTATGTTATGGACGACCCCCTCCTGCTCCTATAGTATAAATAACCACCCAAATCCTCATTTAGGACTTGGGTTTTGTTAGATTGAAAGTTAGCATTGCTACTTCCTCTTGTAATCGCGTGTGTTGACTAAATCGCCCGAATTACTATCTTCAGAACTCCACCTTTCTCTAGTTTTCAGATTGAACAATTCAATTCCATTGCAAATTCAGTTATTTGTTCATCTTGTTCTTGCTTGTTTTTCGGTTGCTTGCAGGGACAAAGGCCTTCGTGGTCAGGTTGGTCGTGCTTCCAGTAAGATCAATAACACTTTGGGAGTTGGTGTAACGATTGCTAAGGCGCATTGTCTGGGGACGGTGTAGTCTGGTCGCCAACGTCTCCTCCTCCCAAATCGACAGTTACCCTCCTCTCATCGAAAGATCGAGACCAATCCTTCTATCCTTGGAGCACTGTAGGCTAAGCAATACAACTCTTGCTCCAACCCTCTATGTTATGACCAGAAGCCAATAGCAGAAGGCGAGGGATTTCTTCTTTTATAACTGTATCAAAATCTAAGCTTCCTACCGGCCCTATGTAGAATTGATCG
Source organism: Guadua angustifolia (assembly GCA_036346375.1). Classification (NCBI taxonomy): domain Eukaryota; kingdom Viridiplantae; phylum Streptophyta; class Magnoliopsida; order Poales; family Poaceae; genus Guadua; species Guadua angustifolia. Next base: position 52,664,002 of record CM070503.1, on the reverse strand, counting down.
TTGTTGTCAGGACTCGGGATGAATACCTAGGAGGAATCCATTCAATCGATATTTTTGGAGAGCTGATTGAGGATAGGGAAGACAAGTGAGTTGGAGGAAAGAAGCCGATTACAAACGACCAGAGAGCTTGAGCGTGTGAAAATATTCATGTGGGGGCCGCATATTTATACGAAGGGTAAAAAAGTAAAATGGCAGGAAAGATTTCAAAGCGACGCATGCATTTAAAATGTACAATGCGCATAATGAGACATTTGTGGCACCATTAATGCAGTAGCTATTGGTGAAGATTTCTTCTCAAGCCAATGTTGTAGCAAGTTGATGGTAAGAATTTTTGAAAGATAACAAGTTTTCTCCCAAAAATAGAAGGCATACGTTTGCACCCATGTTTGGCAGGTATAGTCAAAATCAGCAGGATATAGTAAATGGATCATAACCGATGTGCGATATTGAAACAATTGAAAATATTTGGTTACGGTGAAGATTTTTAGGAAGAACTGTTCAGATTAAGGCCGACACGGATTGTATTCTACAATGTGTTGTAATAGGTCGATCGGCCAATGTGTATAAAAGATGTCAATAGGCAGGCCAAAAAAAACAACAATCCTATCAACAAACTCTACTTTTATTTTTCATGTCGACTAAGAGTAGTTCTTGTAATTTAGACCTTCTTGTAACTTGATTTTGATCAATAAAGTTGCGCATCGCTGATCGTTGATCATCTTCTATTATACCCATCAGGTTTGATTTTCTCCGATCTTGTTGCGTATCGCCTTTTTTGAAGTCGATTTATCTTTATCTTCTGGTTAGCCTTAATTGGCTAAAAAATCTTAACATTATCTTTGATTTGATCGGCTTTTGGCTGATTAGATCTAAGCTTATTGCTTCCTAAAGATCGGCTTTGCGCGTATTTTATATTTTTCTTACCGATTGCAGGATCAAATCAGTTGACACACTTTGAACCTGGTATTTATATAGTGTATTGTTGCAAATGAACCCTACTTCAAATTTTTGACGTTAACACGTACACAACCTAAGATGACGTACATTATTTTCTAAAATAGGAGTAGCAAAGAGAAAAGCATCAGCGTGCTACGTTCTTCTCTGACTACTTTTTTTTTAGACCACTTCTCTTACTACTTCAAATTGTTTTGGATTTTTAATCATTAGTTTTTTTCCTTCTTACATGCCTAATGTCAACCCAGCTACACCTTGAACTACTGCTAGTATCTCACACATATACCTGACGGTAATTTGAAACTTGTGAAGGGCCCTGAACGTACATGTAAAAATTAGTCTCAATGTATCATCTGAAGCATATTTAAGAAACGAAGTTCCATGGAATTCAATCATTCAAAGGTTTCAACATTTCAGTAGCCATGAAGCTGACATTCAGTACGAAACAAACACCAGCAAATTAACATGCCGGTCAGTACAAAGCCAAAAAACCGAGAACTCACATAGTCTGAGAGTCCTACACCACAGAAGGAACCGCGCCATTACTATGACTATCACTTGATGCTTGCAGATGGACCCTGTTTATTTCTTACTCGATGCTCCTAGACTCATCGCGGCTATCTCTTCCTTGAGCGCGTTGATTCTTTCCACCAACAGCGCTTTCTGTGCTGCTCTAGCAGCTGAGGCCTCTTGTATCATCTGCCTGGTACCAACTTCCCTGCATGCTCGGCTGATAAACTCCATGCTCGGCTTTTGCACTGCTCGCCTCTGTGTTGGCATTTTTCGCCCAACTATACGAGTGAAGGTAGAGGGTGCTGGTAGACGCACCTTTCGTGGCCACAGCAGCATTTGCTATGTCAGAAGCAGGCACGGCATTTGCTATGGGACCAGCTGCGCTGTCTCCTATAACTGGTTTCTTCTTCTCCTTGTCTGCCTGCATTGTTCTTCGTTGCCGGACACTGCGCTTCGTCTTTACTACTGGAGCAGAGGGCTCTTGTATGATATCCCTGGTGCGAACTCCCTTGCTCAACTGGTAAACAGCTTGCTCAGTTTTTGCGCCACTCGCCTCTCCATTCGCGCCTTTTGTCTGACTATGCGAGCGGAGGAAATAGCGGGAGTTGGTAGACACAGGTCTCCTGGCCTGAACATCATTTGCAATATCAGAACCCAGTTCAGCATTAGCGATGTGACTAGCAGTTTTCTCTTCTGGAACTACTTTCTTCTTCTCCTTGTTTGCCTGCATCAGCCTCTGTTCAGGGACAGCACAGTCCTGTTTCCTTGCTGCTAGAGTAGAGGCCTCTTGTATTGTCTCTGCGGTGCTAACTTCCCTGCTCAGCTGGTGAACTTCTTTCTCAGTCCTTGCGCCACTCGTCTGAACTCCATTAGTGCCTTTCACTCGACTGTGCGAACGAAGTAGTAGGGGAAGTTGGAAGACACAGCCCTCCTGGCTATAACATCATTTGCAATATCAAAAACCGGCTCAGCATTTGCAACATGACCAATAGAACTGCTTTCTTCTCATTGTCTGCCTGCATCATTTTTCGTCCCCGGACAGTGCGGTTCTTTCTCATTGCTACTGGAGCAGAGGCCTCTTGTGTCATCTCGCTGGTGCTTACTTCCCTGTTCATCTGGTAAATTCCTTGCTCAGATAGTGATAATAAAATATTTTATATTTTCCTACAACTCATCCACATATCTATTCCTATGTGCCACCTACATGTTCAACTTTTACAGCTTCGCAATTCCATTTGGGGTAGCAATGGGCAGGGGGACCCACACCCACACCCATCCCCTCTAGGCCTAACAGGGATAAACCATTCCTAGTCTCCCTTAGGCCTACTATTGAAAAATAGTTTAAATATAAATTTAAAAATTGTTATGTGTTTATTAATTAATTTATAAGTATTATATATATATATATATATATATATATATATATATATATATTAAAATACACGTTCAAAATTTATATCACAGTATATAGATTCAAGTTATAGTACAAATTTATAAGAAAATAATACATATTCCATATAAAAATCCACAATATAGAAACAAAATATGTTTTATTGTTTACCATCCCCATGGGAGGTCAATCCCTGCCCCTACGCGACTAGCGGGGCTCATCTCTATCCCACCACAGGGGTAGTTAGCCTCTTCTCCAAGCCCAGTGCAAAATATTCCTATGGGTCCCGAGAATAGGGGATTGATATCTCAAGTTCCATAACTATTTCTTTATTTTTCCCTACTACCACTACAGACTGATTTATCTGCGATCCCCCATCACTGCCGGGCAGCCTTGAGCCGGCAGTGATAATCTTATCACTGTCGGTTCTAAATTCAATTGGCAGTGATAAGAACAGTATATATTTTTCCCGCGTGAATGGCAGCAATATCACTGCTAGATTTAGAGATAGAACCGGCAGTGATGTATTACTGCCGATTCAACAGTATAACCGGCAGTGATAACGTGATTTCCTGCTCAAATGGCAGCGATATCACCGTCGGATTTAGAGATAGAAGTAGCAACGATATATTATTGCCGTTTTTAGAGCAAAAGCTGGTAGTGATAATGTGGCACTATATATATCCCGGCTTCCTTCCCCAACCTGTCGGGAACAGAACGGAGCTCTGTTCTTGCTCGGTTGGGGTAGAGAGGGGGTGAATTTTTGCTCTCAAATTTAGTGGAATTCATTTCTAACTCGTGATCTAAGATTCGTATCTTGATATACATTTCATTGGTAGTTTATTTAGTTGGATATTACGTTCTATATTGTTGTAGGTTGTGAGAATTGTTGATTGCATAGTGAGCACAATTAGAGTTCTAATCTAGAGGCTGTATTTGAAATTACCAACTTTTATACATATAGTGATTAGTGATATTATGATGTAGGTTGAATTTAAGTATTTAGAGGACTAAATTAGTGATTGCATTTAATACGTTGAGTGAATTTAAATATGGTAGTACTTCATAATTAACTATTGTTTAATCTAATTACATAAAATTGTTTCTTTATTTCGTGTATGTTAATTTAATACTTTTGTAAGTAATGTAAATTTCTTTGGACGGATCATTATATATAACTAATAGCAATTATTTAATTGATTTTACAATCGAGATTTGGATATAGATTTATAATTAATGAAAATTTCTAGATTAATTAGCACTACATAACAATTTGTGAACACTTATTGATTTCTCGAGATTTTATTTGTTATAAATATTTGTAGATGGACCGAAGATGGATGTATAAAGTGGACCGTCGCGATAGAGAGTACTTTAACAGTGTGACTAGTTTTCTGAGCGCGGCTACGGTGTACAAGTCAAATCAGCTGATGGACTATATTTGTTGCCCGTGCATTGATTGCAAGAATGAGAAGCAATTTTCTAACCTTGAGGCGATCCGTGCACACTTGCTTCGAAGGGGTTTCAAGCCTGCCAATACCTGTTGGACTGAGGATGGTGAAGATGAGATTATACGTGAAGAGCATTTGATTGATGATGATGAAGACAACGACTCGACTAGGGTCGAAGATACGTTCGTTGACACCCATGAAGACACGTTCATCGATAACCATAAAGATGGTCTAGAACAGATGTTGCATGATGGGGAGGAGGACCTCATGAGTGAAATGGATTTTTAAAAGTTTCAGCGTATGGTAGAGGATTCTACAACACCCTTATACCCGGGCTGCGAGGAGGAGCTCAAAAAGCTGCATGTTATGCTTACGCTGCTGCAGTTGAAGGCAAGCAATGGTTGGTCCAATAAAAGTTTCACAGAGCTGTTAGGTTTCTTCAGAGATGTCCTTCCAGAGGGTAACGTGTTGCCAGCAACCACGAACCAGGACAAGCAGGTTGTTTGCCTGTTGGGACTAGAAGTGTAGAAAATACATGCATATCTAAAGGTGGTATGGTATTTCTCTATAATCCCCTGTCTAAAGCGCCTGTTTGCGAATAAAAGGCTTGCTCAATTGCTACGATGGCACGCCGAAGAGCGTAAAAAGGATGGAATGCTTAGACACCTTGATGACTCCGCGCAATGGAGGAACATCGATAGAAAATATAAGAAACACTTTGCATATGATATGAGGAATATAAGGTTTGGGCTCAGTACGGATGGGATGAATCCTTTCGGCAACATGAGTAGTCGTCATAGCACTTGACTGGTGACTTTATGTATCTACAACTTTCCTCCTTAGCTTTGTTTGAAGCGGAAGTACATTATGATGCCGCTGCTGATCCAAGGACCGAGGCAACCTAGCAACGATATTGATGTGTTCCTCAAACCACTGGTTGAAGATTTTCTGGTATTGTGGAACGACGGTGTACTAGTATGGGATGAGTATAAAAGAGAGAACTTCATGCTACATGCGTTGTTGTTTTTAACCATCAATGATTACTCTGCTCTTGGCAATCTTTTGGGCTAGACTATAAAAGGATTCAATGGATGCGTCCATTGCATGGGTGATAAAGGTAGCCGGTGGCTAAAATACTGTCGAAAAATATGTTACATGCGGCATCGTAGGTTCCTTCGCAAGGACCACCCGTATCACAACAACAAGAGAGCTTTTGACAGTACAAAGGAGACTACTTTAGCTCTGCAACATCACAACAACAAAGAGATATTTGCGGCCGTAAAGGGTATTAAAATTATCTATGGAAAGGAGCCAGTACATCGATCCCTGAGTTCCGTGATCTGACTCCTTTGTGGAAAAAGAGATCAGTATTTATGGACATACCTTATTGGTAGCACTTGGATGTTCGACATGCGATCGATGTTATGCATATAGAGAAGAATGTGTGTAACAGCTTGTTTGGTATTTTACTAGACATACCTGGCAAAACAAAAGATACACTCAACGCACGGATGGACCTGAAAGATATGAAACTCAAGATGGAGTTGCATCACGAAGACCTGGGTCAAGGTAAAAAGTACCTTCCCATAACTTGCTACACTCTAAGCAAGAATGAGAAAATTGTCGTGTGTGAGTGCTTACATGGAATCAAAGTTCTGTCCGATTATTCTACCAACAAAAAGAGGCTAGTCTCAATTAAAGACTTGAAATTAATTGGTATGAAGTCTCATGATTGCCATGTGATGATGACACAGATGCTTCTTGTTGCAATTAGGGGTGTTCTGCTAGAGAATGTGCGAGACCTAATTATAAAGTTGTATTCATGCTTCAACGCGATTTCACAGAAGGTCATCGATCTGTTGAAACTGGATAAGCTACAGCAAGACGTGATCCACACTCTATGCTGGCTTTAGATGTGCTTCCCTCCATCCTTCTTCGATATTATGGTCCATCTCATTGTTCATATTGTGAAAGAGATACAATTTCTTGGTCCTATGTATCTACATCAGATGTACCCTTTCGAGAGGTTCATGGGGGTTGTGAAGAAATATATTCGTAATCGACATCGACTGGAAGGGTGCATTGCCGATGGTTGGGGAACCGAGGAGGTCATCAAGTTCTGCATCGATTACATGGATCTCAAACCGATTGGTGTACCCGTATCTCGCCATGAAGGGAGGCTACAAGGGAAAGGGACATTAGGTCAAAAATCGATCCGTACTAACGATCGTGCTTCATTCATGCAAGCATATTTTGCAGTTTTGCACCAATCAGTTGTATGTCCACATGCACAAGAACATGCTACGAAGAAAAAACCAAATTAAGTCTGAGGTTTGGATCGCGAGAGCACAGAGATAACTTTAGAGATTGGTTGCTTACACACATGATGCATACGCTAAGTGACCGTCATATACAATTTTGACATTTGAATGATACGACATCAATGGATATATATTTTATACGAGAGCACAGGATAAGAAGTGCACCAACCAAAACAGTGGGGTCCGTATAGATGCTTATGACAGCAATGGCAACATGCAGACGTACTACCGATTCATAGAAGAGATTTGGGAGCTTAACTATGGGCCTCTGAAGGTCCTCCCTTTTGGTGACAGTGGGTCAGGTTACCTAGGGGCGTGAACATCGACAAGTACGGTATCACTACCGTGGAATTCAAACACATTGGATATAGAGAAGAACCATTCGTACTTGCTAATGCCGTTACACAAATTTTCTTTGCAAGGGATCTGGCTGATATGAAATGCCACGTGGTTCTTCCAGGAAAATGAAGGATCGTGAGAGTTGAGAATGTAGTCGACAAGGAAGACTATAACCAATTCAATGAGCTTCCTCCTTTTGGTGAGAACAATGACCTAGGTCTCATGGAAGGAGGAAGCTACATACATGCACCGCGATCATAATGACGGTCGGATCGTAACTTAGTTTTATAATTAAGGATATGTTTTATTTTGTATGAAGGTCACACTTCAATTTGTAATATAAACATTTTGTACGATGGACATGCTTCAATTTATAATGTATGGAGTATTGATTATTATAATCATTCAGAAAATTTTTTAGAATATTTCGATATTGTTCGATTCCTGTAGAAAATCAATAACAGAGAAATCAATAGTCAATTAGTCAGCTTGTCAGAATTTTACAAACCTTGTCAGGTCAAATCTCAAGCCAAACATTTTACCAAAACATCATCAGCTCATTGGTATCCTCCTCAAAAAGTTTCAAAATTTTTCACTCAGTTTGGATGTTCAATTAAATCCAAATCTGTATGGCTGTCTAGACATCAAAAAAGTTCTTTTGTTTTACCCTCCTCCCTCTGCCATCTGGGCCCCACTTCCTCGCCTTCACGAGTGTACCCGAGTAGCTACCAATCCTTGCCGCAAGCAGCGGCGTGCGGCAGCCACCCAATCCTTCTTGCGGCGACAATTTCCACCGCTATTTCGCCAACACTTGGCATGCACCGCCGCAGGCGGGGACTATCACTGTTGGTTCATTCGTAACGTAGCACAGATGGTGAACATCAGTGCCCGTTGATACAACAGTAATATAACACATTAGTGCTGGGTCGCACTTCACCCGCATCGATAGTGGCTGTCGATGCCGATTGACGTAAGACACTCGGCACTAATGTAACACATCAGTGTCGGGTCATGTCTTAACCGGCACTGATAGTGCGACATCACTGCTGGGTTATATTTCAACCGGCACTGATGTTGTTATATTACTTCCGGTTCATAAATAGCCCGGCACTAATAGTCTTACATCACTGTTGGTTATAAAACAAACAGGTAGAGATACTACATCAGTGCCTGGTTATTTGGTTGAACCGGCAGCAATAATTCTCCCTATAAACATCCTCTTTCCCACACTTAGCCATTTTGCATCCTGTTTGTAATTCCTGTCATACTTCGTCTGTGCCGCCCCACGTTTACCCTCCACATGCCAGCCCTCCCCGCCAGCCTCCCACGCCAACCCTCCCTGCGTCTCCCCCTGCGGCATCTCCCCCCAGCGTCTCCCTCCACACGACACCTCCCCCTCTCCGAAACCGCCCTAGTTGAGGTTGCTATTATTGTCTTTTTGTGTTTTAACGTGATTACATGGATTGCCCTAGCTATAGTTGTTGTAATGTTGCTATCTTTCGCCTTAAGGAAGGAACTAGATAATTGATTGAAGAGATTTGGATTTTTGGATCCCTTGGGTTCGGCCCTCTTGAAAAAAACAACACTGGACATTGCCAATCAATTTATATATTTTTGTTTAGCGTTAAGGAAGGAACTAGCTAATTGATTGAAGAGACTTGGAAGTATTTCTGTTTCGGGTTTAATTTGGCATGCAAATCAATTTATATATTTTTGAAACTTTGTGGAGTGGATCATGATGAGCTATTTGATCTACCATAAAATTTTCAGCTTAAATCTGACTCAAAGAATTTTATAGAGGCAGAAAATGACATCTAAATATTCTAAAATTGTTACTGATTGATTCTAGGGTATTGAGGGTATTAAAATTTTCATGCTATGTTCTTGTTTAATTATTTTTATAGAATTCTGAGAATGATTCTGAATGTATTGACTGAATGCGATTGAGGGTGCCCTAATTTGTCAACATATTTATGTGTATACCTTGTCATAGTTTGGTGATCGTATTCGTACCTGCTTGGCATGTCATTTTGGATGGATGGTGAAAAACCTAATAGAGACAGTTGTGCAGCTGGAATCTGGTGCATATGTGTGTGTGTACTGCTACTTTGTTCCTATTATTATGCCAGCCAAAGTGTATATGTGACAATGCTCAGTTGGTTGTTGCTTGCAAACTAGGTTGGTGTGAGGTACTAGATTGATTATGGCATACTGACACCAAATTTGTTTTGTGCAATTCATATGATCATTCTCACATGTGCAGGCATTGGAGAAATAGATCCATAAAACTTTAGTTTTGTTTTACTAGCACTATATGTACGTATGTATGTATTCTTACGTTTACTAGTATATGTATGTAATTAATTTGCATGTATGCATGTATGTTTAGTGGTGCCATGGATGTATAATGGTTCCTTTGATGTATAATGGTGCCTTTGATGTATAATGGTGACTTTGATAATGGTGCCTTCGATGTATATGATTTGTATTTCATGTCTGCTTTACTTTATTTATCATTTCGTACATGCATGTTCTACGATTACCTTTGTATAGTATGGTGATTACGCTTTATATATGCAAAACATTGATATTAGCAACTCTAACGCATGACAAAATGGTGATTACGCCTTATATATGGAAAACATTGATATTAGCAACTCTAACGCACGACAAAATGGTCATTCAAGTTGTGCGAAGATTCATCTCATGACTTTGTTGATTTAAAATTCCAGATAAACTTGCTGCACATGGCCACCTTAGAGGGGGCTTGTCGGGGACTAGGAAATTCCTGCCCAGTCCACAAGCGGTCAACGGGACCCTAGCTTGAGCTCAGGCTGCGAGGTCTTCAAACAAGGTGTGGTCTGCACTATCCCCACCCGACCTCGAGCTAGGGGGTTAAAGGATTGGTTTTTTGCTCGGAGAGGTAGAGCTCGGGCGTGATGCCTACGTACTATCGACGGTTGCTAGGATCCTTAATTGGTGGAGTTAATCCAAATGTGGGCAGCAAATCCAGAGCGGTTATGGTCCACCTTCAGTGCGCATAATGTCACGACCCTTGGAATCTCTCCTGTCTGTTTCTGGTAATGGCTAAGAGGGGTATAAAACGTCCCCAGGATTGGCACAGGGCAAAAGATCTTGCAACACATCACAAATAGCACAGGCACCCAAGTTACAAAAGCTCAAGCTATAGAGCATTCCCTGTAATTCAAGCATAGTGAAATACTTCATCCCCGGGCAAGACTAGAGTAGAAATGTTACCTATCCAAGGGGCTCGAACTAGTATAACTCTTAGTATCTCTTTTGTGGGCAAAGTCATCTCAGGGTCTTGCATTCACCTTAAACCCCCTCATTCTTGTGGTTGGTGATCCCGATCGTCAACAACTGGCTTATGGGGCGAAGCTTCGCTCATTTGGAAGTGCCGGAACCTCGTAAACATGACGATATCTTGCTTCGGCTCGGTCGGGTTCTCGAGCATGATGGCTCCACATCTATGTTTTCGCCCTCACGACTGCTACGCGAGCAGTTCATCTTCATGGCCTCCAACCGTGACCCAAGCATGGAGTTGGGTGATCGATTCAAGACTCTCAAGATGCTCGTTGGATGGCCCAGATCGCCATCAATCGCTTATAACCACCCTTGGCGAGAGGAACTCGAGAAGGTTGGCACCGCATCTGGACGGCCCAATCTTCCTCGCCCGGGCGAGCGCCTCCATGCCATCGCCCAGGTAATGATCGATCCCGATCGGGTGAAGTCAGATCTTTTTGGCTGAGCTCTAACTGATGAGCTCGATCAGGCTGCTGCGGAAGCCGTACCATCGCAGTATCAGGGACGTCGCTTTGGGTATCACTCTCTGATGAGTGACGGTAGCTCCGGCGTTCTCGCGGATCACCTCAGCGCCGGCGGTCCCGGAATTCAACTCGAACTCCTACACGCCGTCGCCCTCTGAACGCGACCTCGGTTGACATCCTGCGTCGGCAGAGCTACAGTAGCTCTCACTCCAACAGTAGCTTGTCTGAAAGCCTTTCACTAGACATCCCTCCAAGGCGTCACAGGGTTCACAAGTGTCTGCGCTACCTTCGGGTGATTCCCGTGCCCATCAGCACGGCCAGTATAGTCGAGGCTCCGATCATCGAAGCGACTCCGACTCCAAGTCCGGAGGCAGTGATCATCTTCCTCGACATAGTCCTGTGCTAGTCTATGGCTGTGCAGCATACTCCGACGATCTTCGCCGAGTACGCTGGCCGGCTCGATTCAAGCCCACCTTGATAGAGGGGTTCGATGGGACCAAAAATCCCGACGAGTTTCTCTTGATCTACACGACCGCAATTCTGGTGGTAGGGGGAGACGAGGCGGTGATGGCCAATTACCTCCCGACCGTGCTAGATGGAGCTGCACGCACCTAGCTCTTCAACCAGAAACCTACCTCTTTCCGGTCATGGCGCTAGATTCAAAGCGCCCTTCACTCTAATTTTCAGAGCTGTTACGAGCGACTTGGAAGGGAGAAGGACCTGGATCACATTATCCAGGGAAGAATGAGCCCCTCTGTGATTTCGTGTGACGGTTCATTTGCATGAGGAACCTAATTCCGAGCATTTCTGACGAGGCTGTAATCAAGGCCTACAAGTTCAGTGTTCCAGATCGGCGCCTCATCGAGCATCTGGAAATTACGGCAAGACTCAGCGTCAACAGGTTGTTCCGTATGGCAGAACGGTACGCAGACGCGGATGACGCTGGCCCTCTGGTACAAGAGGCTCCGACCCAGACCCGGCTATCAAGAAGTGGAAGAGGGATCGCAAGAATGCTAGCGGTCGGCCGCGCTTGGTCGTCACGACCAACGACCACCGAGAGGTGATGGAGGTACAAGGGACGGACCAGGAAGAATCTCGACCTCAGCGAAGCCGGCCACGGCCTCAATAGGCGTTACATTGACCTCAGTAAGGGAATCGTCGGCCTGGACCCCAACAAAACGATGCCTGACCACAGAGTGTTGAGGGGCATCCCAGGTACGACGAAGAAAAGTTCTACCTTTTTCACAGGGCCCCGGGCCACGACCTGCGAAATTGCAGGGTCTAGTAGAACAAGCTAGAAGCCTTCTATGATGGGCGTGGAGAGATGCCCATGCTCCCGAAAGAGGGAGAGCAGTCCAATAGGGTCAATGTTGGCACAGACCAAGACGACCCTGACTTGGAGTTCCAACAGAGCGATCGTCGGATTGATGTCATCTTCGGCGACTCGTCGGCGTACCAATCCCGGTGTGAGATCAAGGAAGTCGACGATCGCTTATCAAGCCATCACCGAAGGCTGTGACCAGATACGTAAGTGAAATTTGGAGCTATGATAACTTTCTCTTGGGAGGACGCTCCCCAAGGTATGTCCAAGGACTTGAAGACTGCCCTGGTCGTGACCCTAACAATCAGCAATACCATGGTCAGGCGGGTCATGGTCGATGGGGGTAGTTCTCTCAATTTACTTTTGGCAAGCGCGCTCGACCGGATGCAAATTCCCTGGTCAAAGATCAAGAATATAGCGGTTCCATTTTTCGGGATCGTCCTAGGAAGCTCGACCACCCCCCTTGGGCAGGTGGTCTTGCCCATCACCTTCGACGACTCAGACAACTTCCGCACCGAGTTGATCACCTTCGAGGTGATCGAAGGAGATCTCCCGTACAACGCCATCCTCGGGCGCCCGGCGTTGATCAAGTTCATGGCGGCGAATCACTATGGTCATCGCTACATGAAGCTTCCTAGGCCCAGCGGCGTCATCACGGTGCGGGGTGATCTCAAGGCGGCACATGGCTACGAGACCAAGGCCTTGGCCCTCGCCGGCATGCTGCCACAGAGAGGTCCCGAGGCAACCACGAAGAATGCCTGCCCGAAGGCGGCGGTTCAGCCCGGTGGAACAATGAAGGCTGTATAGCTTGAGGAGGGCAACTCGAGCAAGTGCGTCCACATCTCGACCGAGTTGAGTTCCAAATAGGAACTCGAGCTCATCACCTTCCTCCACGCCAACAAGAATATATTCGCTTAGGAACCGGCAGATATGCCCGGCGTCCCTAGGGAGGTGATCGAGCACAAGCTATAGGTCAGGCCCGATTGCTGACCCATGTGATAGTAGCTGCGTTGTTTATCTCCCGAGAAGGTTACTGTAATCAGGGAGAATCTGGACAAGTTGTTGAAGGCTGGCTTCATTCGTGAGATCGATTACTCCGAATGGTTGGCCAACCCGGTTATCGTACAGAAGAAAGGTGGGAAGTGGAGGATGTGTGTGGATCACACGGGCTTAAATTCAGCATGCCCTAAGGACAACTTCCCCCTTCCACGAATTGATCAGATCGTCGAATCCACTGCAAATGCTAAGCACCTGATGACAAAGACCTTCGACCCTCAGATCGGCCGTAACCTCGAGGTCTATGTGGATGATATCATTGTCAAGAGCTCTCTGAGATGATGACCATGTCCGAGACCTCGAGGAGACCTTCTCTAACCTGAACAAGCACAGGAGCAATCTCAACCCCGAGAAATGCGTGTTTGGCGCTGTCTTTGGAAAGGTGCTCGGCTACATGATTAGGGGCTCTGGAGTTGGCCCAAACCCAGAGAAGATTGAGGCGATCGAGAAGATGGCCCCTCCGACCTTGGTAAAGCAGGTGCAGTGCCTCACTGGTCGCATGGCTGCGCTCAGTCGATTCATTTCGAGACATGGCGAGCGCGGGTTGCCGTTCTTCAAGACTCTACGTAAGCAGGGGAGTTTTGAGTGGACACCTGAGGCGCAGAGGTCTTTCGACGAGCTAAAGGTATACCTTTCGAGCCCACCTTTGCTCACGACCCCGTGCCCGGGAGAAAAGTTGTTACTTTACCTTGCGGCGGCTACTCAAGCTGTCAGTGCTGTATTAGTGGCTGAACGAGATGCGCGATAGCATCCGGTCTACTATGTCAGCGAAGTGCTCCACGGGCCGAAGGAGCGCTATCCTCAGGTCCAGAAGTTGCTCTATGCTCTCCTCATGGCTTCGCGCAAGCTTTGGCATTACTTTCAGGAGCATTCGGTGATGGTCCCGAGCAATTTTCCGCTCGGTGAAATCCTGAGGAACCCAGAGGCCGGAGGACGCATCGCCAAGTGGGCTATGGAGTTGGCTGTATTTGACATCTAGTTCGTGGCACGCACAGCCATTAAGTCGCAAACGCTTGCCGACTTCGTGGTCGAACAGATGTCGCAGCTAGCTTTCGAGCTTGAAGATGAAGAAGAAAGGCCTTGGGTCATGTACTTCGACGGTTCAAGGTCCTTCAAGCGCTCGGGGGCTAGGTGAAAGACCATGTGGAGGTCTATCCTTGTGTGTGATGAGTAATTGACAAGATTTGAGATTGGATTGATTTGAAATTGAGTTTGATTTGAATTGGATCTTCAAATTGAAGCAATTTGAGTGTTGGTTTTTTTCCTAGTGCTACCGCCTAGAAGCGAGTACCGGACCATTGAGCATAATTATGATTGATTAATGATTTTGTTTGATGCAATGCACTCATGTGAGTGGTTGCATGGATTGACTTTGAGTCAAGTCGTGGACTTGTGCTCGGATGCGTTGTTTGTTTATTAGGTGTGCGGTGTTGCTCGAGGGCTTAACGTGGTCGATGACGGACCGGAACTAGGTTCATGGAGGAACCGAGGTTGGGACTAGGTTCGTGGAGGAATCGAGGTCCCGTGGTCGAAGATGTCATGCGGACGCTCGGGCTAGAGAAGGTGCACACGAAGGCTGGTTAGTCACGTGAGTGCGGCAAAGGGCCGCGACTGGCGTGCATGTGTGAATTTTGGGTTGTATGCATATATTGGGCCATGTGTATTGGGCCGTGGATATGCATATATGTGTTAGGGTTTTGAGTTGTATAAAAGGACTTGAAACCCGATCAATGGAAATTAGAGGTTTTTCCGCTTGTGGTTGCCTTTTCCATCTTGATGTAGCTTTTTCCCGAGGCGGCGAACGCTCGGCCTTTTGTTTATTTGTGTTTTGTTCGGCAGCTGCTAGCGAAGAAAAGAAAAGAAAGACGAAGTCTCATCGTCAAGTTTCTCTGCGTTTTGCTCTGCAATTTGTCCTCTGCTGTCGCTATTGGCAGACCGATGCAAGAAGCAACGACGGCTCGGCAGAGATCGGAATTTCGGTGCTACAGTAACCTCGCGTTGCTACAGTAAATCGCGGGTACTGTTCATAGGCGAGGTTTTGCTACGGTAATTCCGTTTGATTGCTTCATTTTCTTTTAGTAGATTGAATCATTGTATCTTTTTATTCAACAAGTTTAATTTTGATTTGATCCATCTAAAACCTTCTTAGGGCATTAATTTAGTGTTCCTCAAAGTTTTGTTGGTTAATCTTTTGTAGATTGTGATTAATCACGAAATTAGGGTTTGCTTGATTTTCGTTATATTCTGTCACAGCAAGCTTGCAGGATTTATAACTTTTGATCTGTAGATCCGATCGACCTGATTCTTTTTTTGTTAGATGCGTATTGGAATGTAGTTTCTTCTGTTAAAATTTCAGGTCAATCCAACAGCTAGATCTCCAGGAATTTACAATTTACCAAACGCATATACTCTGTTTTGTTGAATACAAAGCAATTAATTGAGTCTGAATTAGGGTGAATTTTAGTAGATCAAAATTTGATTTTAGCTTCCGCTCAATCATTCACCCCCTCTCGATTGTCGCCATCCGATCCTACAAGTGGTATCGAGCGGTTTTGCTCTTCCATAGATCTTGACGGTCTCGAGAGCCATGGCGACAGCATAAGTATTCCACCAAGCCTCCAATTTTTTGTGGTGTTGATTTTCCTTTTGGAAATCCCGGATGGAGTCATACATCATCGCCTGGCTTCTCGATATGGCGAAGGTGAAGCTCCCATATGAGGTTCTGCCGATGAGAACGCCACGGCCGCAATATGGCCGACGTTGAGGCAAATGCTAAGGCGAGAACATTCTTATGCGTGGACTCAATTAGCAGATGAGTATGATCGATCTCTCACTGCGATCCGCTCACGAGATTTGGGTGACTCTCGATGCATACCATGAGGGCACTACCCAAATCAAGACCGTGAGGCAGATCAACACAAGCGTGAGTACAACAAGTTTGAACAACTTGTTGGTGAAAGTCTTGATGAGTGTTTTGGTCGATTTACTAAAATTTTGAGCGATCTCCGAGCGGTTGGTTGCACATACTCGACTCGGATAATGCTAAATCACTTCTTGACCGCGACTCGATCTTCGTGTTTGGGAAATGAAAGTGACCACCATCAAGGATACTACCGACTTGTCGACCTTGACTCTTGACGGGCTTTATTCTCGACTCAAGACTCATGAGATCGACGTCGTCTCGCAAGACGAAATCACGGTCGATGGCCTTGGTCACCGATCCCGCTGGATCTTCTCTTGATTCTTCATTGGTTTTTCCTCTCTCGCACTTTGCGAGCTAAGCGATGACCAATCTGGACAAGTTTCGTAAACCGAGCTTGCTCTTTTAGTCGCAAGTTTTTCACGCCTACAAGAGGGTGAGAGGGAGGAAGAGAGGTGGTGGGATCACCGCTTGAATGTGGCGGCCCCAACCACATTCGAGCGAATTGTCCTAAAGCGAGAAGGGCAAGAACGACTCGGCGGTTCGGCAAGAACGACTACACCGACAAGAACCGCAACAAGAAGCCTCCGGTTCATGAGGCGCCGACGAGAAGAAGTACCGCAACTCAAGAATAAGAAGCTCTTCCACGCGTCCTCGCCGCCCTCGACGACATCGGCCTCTCCGACACGGAGACATGGAGCGGCAGGCGAGGATGATCCGCAAGAGAAGAAAGGCGGCGCGACTTCTCAAGCATGTGCTTCATGGCAAACACCAACGACATCAGCGACTCAGAGCTCTACAAATGACTTCGGACGAGGTACCTTCCTATGACCAACTCAATGAAGCCTTTTGCAAATTAGAAAAATTTCATGCTAGAGCTAGAGCTAGGGTTACGGAGTTAGAGAAGGAAGTAGATACCTTGTCTCGGGAGTTAGCTTCACTTAAATCATGTTCCTCCCGAGACTCTGATAGTTGTACTCTCTGTGATGCTTTGCTTGTGGAGTTGGAGAACCTAAGAACCCTGCATGATAGTGTGGTTTCTGATCTTGAGGCTCTTAGGTCGAAGGATGCTAGCACATGTTCTATTGATCCTATTCCTATTGATGCTAGTTTTCTTCATACTCACACAAGCGCATCTTGTGAAAATTGCCCTAAGCTACTTCTGAAATTGATGCCATGGGTTGTCACCTTAGGAAGATTTCGCTAGAAATGATGAACTTGAATTGCATGCTTCTAAGGACCCGGTCGGCTCATGTGAGGGTCAGAAGCAACTAAAACTTGACAATGATGCTTTGAATGTCAAGTGTGATCAACTTGCTAAGGATTTACTAGTTAAATCACAAACTGGTTGCTTCGTGTGTTGGGGTTAATGATGACGTGGATAAGGTCCACGCAGAGTTTAGGAAGAAATTAGAAGAACAAGTCCATAGGATTAGAGAAGCATCGTGCGTTTCTTGTGAGTCCCTTAAGCTTGAGGCAGCCATGCTAAGGGAGAAAAATAGACGTCTTTGGTATCTCTTCTTCTCTTTCTAGTTCTTCTTCTTCCTCTCACCCTGTTCTTCATCGCCTCACTTTTTCGAGAGTGTCAAGATCTTATGAGCACTCTTGAGAAATTTGTTGGAGGCAAGAAGAAACTCAATCTCATTCTAGACCACCCAAAATTAGCAGATTCAATCAAGGTCTAGGATTTGATTACTTGGAGCACGTCTGGCGATCCGCCTTCAGTTATGCGTGCCTCCAAGAGTGGAGAGATAGTGGTAGCTCGGGTGAGTACCACTTGTGTTTAGGTCTCTTTGGGGTTGTCCATGGGACTTCGAGCGTATGGGTGCTTCTCTGTCATTCCGCCTAGCAAGGCGAAGTTTTCATGCACCTTCAGAAGAAGGATGGTCACCTAGTAGATTTACTGTTTTAGACGCGCCAAGATCACCAGCGTGAGCGTGTTGCTGCCCTTAGAGGTATTGTGGTCATCCCTGGACTCGAGTGTTCTAAAGCGCCTGCATCGCTAGACAGTCGAGAGTCACTGCTTTTGGGCGGCGCCCGTGACTCGGTTTTCATCTTTGTTCAATCGAGTTTTAGTCCTGGAGTTGCTCGTGGTCGATCTTTCCACCGTCCTCTTGATATTCCTCGCTTTTTCCCATCGAGGTAGATATCGCGGTGTGAGGTGTTTTCGGTAGGAGATTTGGGCACCTCGTTGGGATGGTCGGCCTTTGCACCACGGCGGGCCAAACCAAGAATGCTCCTACATCTTCTACTAGAGTTGATTCTTCCGATCTTGTGAGAGTCGGCGTCGAGAGACACTAGAGTCGATCTTCTTCCTCTGTGGTGGTACTTTGAGACGTCGTGTGATTCAGTATTGGGTTCCCAGGTCCTCACTTTATCCCAGTACTGAGTCTTCTTTCTCTCTTTTGACTTGATCAGGTTCATCGGATGGGGAAGGGAGATGTTTGAATTGTTGACTCCGGTTGTTCTCGCCATATGACTGGAGACTCTCGGTGGTTTTCTTCCCTAGTCCGAGCCCCCGGTGAAGAGTTGATCACTTTTGGGGATGCTTCTTCAGGTAGAGTCATTGCTAAAGGTACCGTCGGCATTAATGAAAATTTTATTCTTAAGGACGTTGCCTTAGTGAGTAAGCTGCAATATAATTTGCTTTCCGTTTCTCAGCTTATTGATGACTCTTTCGAGGTAAGCTTTAAGAGCAATGCTTGTAGAATCCTCGATTCATCAGGAGAGTTAGTTTGCGGGATTTCTAGATTTAGGAGGGTCTTTCGTGCTGATTTTTCTGTTTCTTCCGGAGACTCTCTCGGTGTTTGATTGCTTCGAGTCCCGTGATCTCTCCTTCGGCATAGGAGACTTGGTCACATTGGTTTTGATCATTTGACGAGTTAGCGTACCGCGATCTTATTCGTGGTTTGCCCAAACTCAAGATGGTCAAAGACTTAGTTTGCTCTCCCTGCCGACATGGCAAAATAGTTACTGCTTCTCATCCTCCAGTCACCATAGTGATGACTGATGCACCAGGACAGCTTTTACACATGGACCTTTGTTGGTCGGCTAGAGTCTGATCGGCAGGAGGGAAGTGGTATGTCCTTGTCATTGTTGATGATTTTTCGAGGTATTCTTGGGTATTTTTCATGGCCTCGAAGGATGAGACTTTTTCTCACTTTAGGGGATTGGTTAGTAGGTTGTCTATTGAGCTCCCAGGTGCATTACGAGCTATACGCAATGATAATGGCACCGAGTTCAAGAATTCCTACTTTGAGAGTTTATGTGGAGTCCGGGTTAGAGCATCGGTTCTCCTCTCCATCGTCCCTCACAAAATGGCGAGTGGAAAGGAAGAATAGGACCCTGGTTGAGATGGCGGGGCGATGCTAGATGAGTCTGAGACTCCTAGGAAGTTTTGAAATGAGGCTATAGCTACCGCTTGTCATGTTTCCAATCGCGTTTTCTTGAGAGCACATTTGCATCGCACTTCTTATGAGTTGAGGTATGGGCGAAAGCCCAGTGTTTCTCATTTTCGTGTTTTTGGTTGCAAGTGTTTCATCTTGAAGTCTGGTAACCTAGATAAGTTTGAGTCTCGTTCTTCTGATGGTATTTTTCTAGGTTACTCGACTTCTTCTCGTAGCTATAAGTGCGGAATTGTGATGCGAATAGGATCATAGAGACCGTGACATGACCTTTGATGAGGCTAGCCAGAGCTAGACACGATATTTCGTGCTCTTCTTATCCCTCCGAGACCATCTTTGTAGAGGATGAGGATGATGGAGATGATGGTGTTCCACGATCCATTTCCTCTACACGAGGTGCCTCCTTTCCATTTACGCACCTCGTGGAGACCAACCCTTGCCTTCGGATTTTTCTTGGCGAGTGGCTCTGTTCCTACCTCTTCTCCTCAAGAGGTAGAGGCCACTCGCTTCAGTCCTCCACGACACATTCAGCGTTCTCATCCACCGAGCAGATCATTGGTGATCTATTTGAGCGTGTTCTGGCGCTCAAAATCAGGCTTATCTTCTTCTGCCTTCACTCTTGCCTTTGTTGCCTCTTTTGAGCCAAAGGATGTTACTCATGCATTATCCGATGAATCATGGATTAATGCTATGCATGAGGAACCTGGAAAACTTTGAGAGGAACAAAGTTTGGCGACTTGTAGAACCCCATCTGGTCATAATGTCATTGGGACCAAGTGGGTGTTCAAAAACAAGCAGAGTGAGGATGGGGTTGTCGTTCTTAACAAGGCTAGGCTAGTTGCACGAGGGCTTCACTCGGGTTGAGGGTCTTGACTTTGAGGAGACCTTTGCCCTGTAGCTAGACTAGAGGCAATTAGAATCCGCTTGCATTCTCTGCATCCCAAGGCTTCAAGCTTTATCAAATGGATGTCAAGAGTGCATTTCTCAATGGCTTCATTGAGGAAGAGGTGTATGTCAAGCAACCTCCGAGATTTGAGAACCCCAAACACGAACCATGTCTACAAGCTTTCCAAAGCCTTGTATGGACTTATGAGCCCCTAGAGCTTGGTATGAGAGGCTTAAGTCCTATCTTCTCATCATGGTTTCAAAATGGGTATAGTAGACAAAACTCTATTCATCGAGACACGAGATTCTCATTTTCTTCTCGTCAGATTTATGTGGGCGATATTATCTTTTGGTGGCTCATCTCGGTCTCTTGTGTCTCATTTTTACGAGGTGATGAGCATGAATTTGAGATGAGTATGATGGGTGAGTTGAGCTACTTTCTCGGCTTCCAAATCAAGCGGAGACTCGGAGGGTACTTTTTCGCACCAAGGTAAGTATACTCGGGACCTCCTAAGGCGGTTTGATATGTCCGATGGAAAGCCTTTGATGACTCCTATGGCCTGCTTCTGTCCTTGAGCCCGATGAGGATGGTGAGCTGCTTGATCAAAAGGAGTTTTGAGTATGATTGGCTCTCTCTTGTATCTTCTTGCCTCATGGCGGACATACACTTTCTTTGTGTGTATGTGTGCTCGCTTTCGAGCTTCTCCTCGCGTCTCTCATCGCCAGCGGTGAAGCGCATCTTTAGGTACCTTGAGCTACCATTGATTATGGTATTTGGTACTCTTCTTCCTCTTGTCTATCCCTTAGAGCCTTTTCCGATCTTGACTTTCTTTGGTCAGGATAGATAGGAAGAACACTTCGGCACTTGCCAATTCATTGGTACTTCTCTTGTTTCTTGGTCATCTAAGAAGCGGTCCGAGTCGCCTGATCCTTCTTTGAGGCCGAGTATATTCTTCTGACCGATTCTTTGTAGCAGTGCTCTGGATGAGATCGACCTTGCGGGACTTTGGGTTAGAGATAAAGAGTGTTCCACTTTTACGTGATAACATACGCTATTTGCATTGCCAAGAACCCGATCTAAACACTCCGGGACCAAGCACATTGATATTAGATATCACTTCCTTAGAGACCATGTGGAGAAAGGAGACATAGTGCTTGATTTGTGGAGAGTGACCACCGGTTGGCGATATCTTTACCAAGCCTTTGGATAGCTCTAGGTTTGTTGCCTTGAGGAGTGAGCTTGGAGTTGTGTGCCCTACGACCTCTCGTGAGGGGAGCCGATCTGTATATTATGTATTATATTTTATTTCAGTTTTTCCTTTTGTATTGCTCGGGTGCTTATGGGTTTTATTCCTTAGAGTTATGAGTTCACTTCACCTAGACTTGGCATGCCTCGGCATGGTCCTCTCATCTTATGCTTTAGGATGCTATTCTCTTCTTCTTCTCGGTTGAGCTCACTCACGTCTTGTAGGTCTAGCGGTGTTGGGCCCCCTGGTAGGCAGTGCATGTTTGCTCTGAAATTTGGAGTTTGAGAGCTAGCTTTTCTTTGTCAGTCATTGGGGAAGATGAGAGCGAGTTTGAGCTGTAGTGTTCTCTACCATCTTTTCTATACTCTATAGCCACCCAGTTCGCAGTTTCTTAACTTCTTCCCTCCATTCTGTGTTTCTGGCTTTAATTGAGTTCTTTTCGATCTTTCTTGAGCTTAATCTTGCTAATAATTCAATTTGAACCAGATTTGTGCTTAAAATGAAATCACATGTTGAGGGGGAGTTTAAAAATCTGTCTCATGCATTGCATATAGACTTGATTTGTCATTTTATGAGCTTTGTCTATTATGCACATGATCCATGTTTCATTTTATACACCATGCTATATTATGAAGAAAATTACTTGCTTAGATATGTCCAAGTTCATTTATCTTGCTAAGCTTATAAAAATTGAAAAATGAGCGTTAAAAGAAAAACTTGATAAAACATGTTGCGTTTACTTGCTAAGTTTCTTCTCTAGGTGTATTTGCCATGATTTGTGAAATGCGAATTCTTTAGAGTCCCTATAGCAACTTGGGTGAATCTTGTTTGATCCATACTTGAGTCCTTCACTAGCTTAACATGAAAATGCTAAAATGAAAGTGAAGCAAAATTGACTCTTTTTGTAAAGCATTAGACTCAACACCTCACATTCACAAGGCGGCTTCTCATTGCACTTGAGATGAACTTGGAATGTGTTGTGTATGACCAAGATCATTCTCTTAAGAGTCCCTCTTGAGATGATCGATTATGGCTTGAGTCAATTGCTTTAAAAATACAAAAAAAACATATGTGGGTAAAGAATGCAAAGAATGTCAAACATTTGCACCCGCTATGTCTTTCAAAGATTCAAAGAAAAATTTGCATACAATGAAAAAAAAGGCTCGAAGGACCTTGTGTGTACTTCTAGATTCCCCAAAGTGTTGAGTAGGTTGAACTCTAGGTTTTCCATTTGATCCTTTGAATGGCTTTGCTTCTAGTTTTGAACCTAATGACAAGTGTTGCTCATGTTCAATCATGCTAAAAATGACATGGTTTTAATTAAATCTTGCTAGCAAAATGATTATTTGCACTTGGACATGCCTTAGCTTAGTCTATTTTTTGCCATAACTTAACTTGGTGTCATAACTTGTCTTGTTGATCACATGGATAATCTTCAAAGCTCCCTTAGGCTGCATGACTTGCATAAAAACAACAAAAAAAAGGGGGAGAAAAGAAAATGTCACCTTGATGCCTATATTGTCAAAAGGGGGAGAAATCGTAGAAAAGGCATCATTTTGCACTTGATTCTTCTTTCGTATGATCTTTGTTAATCTTTGCTATCGTTCATAGATCATAAGTTGCCAATTTGGTCATGTTCTTCATTTCTATTTCTTTGATCAAGTTTGGCTTTGCATTCAAATTGCTTTCTTCTCTTTCTTCAAACTCAATACTTATGCCTTTTCATGTGTTTGTCAATATACTCATCAAGGGGGAGATTGAAAGACCATGTGGAGGTCTATCCTTGTGTGTGATGAGTAATTGACAAGATTTGAGATTGGATTGATTTGAAATTGAGTTTGATTTGAATTGGATCTTCAAATTGAAGCAATTTGAGTGTTGGTTTCTTTTCCTAGTGCTACCGGCCTAGGGCGTGTTGCCGGACCATTGAGCATAATTATGATTGATTAATGATTTTGTTTGATGCAATGCACTCATGTGAGTGGTTGCATGGATTGACTTTGAGTCAAGTCGTGGACTTGTGCTTTCGGATCGTTGTTTGTTTATTCGTGTGCGAGTGTTGCTCGAGGCTTAACGTGGTCGATGTGGGACCGGAACTAGGTTCATGGAGGAACCGAGGTTGGGACTAGGTTGAGGAGGAATCGAGGTCCCTGGTGGTGAAGATGTCATGCGGGGCGTTCGGGCTAGAGAAGGTGCACACGAAGGCTGGTTAGTCACGTGAGTCGGGCAGCGGCCGTCTGGCGTGCATGTGTGAATTTTGGGTTGTATGCATATATTGGGCCATGTGTATTGGGCGGTGGATATGCATATATGTGTTAGGGTTTTGAGTTGTATAAAATGACTTGAAACCTAATCAATGGAAATTAGAGGTTTTTCTGGCGGCTGTGGTTGCCGTTTTTCCATGCGACTGAGCTTTTTCCTGAGGCGGCGTAATGCTCGGCCTTTTGTTTATTTGTGTTTTGTTCGGCAGACTAGCGAAAAGAAAAGAAAGACGAAGTCTCATCGTCAAGTTTCTCTGCGTTTTGCTCTGCAATTTGTCCTCTGCTGTCGCTATTGGCAGACCGATGCAAGAAGCAACGACGGCTCGGCAGAGATCGGAATTTCGGTGCTACAGTAACCTCGCGTTGCTACAGTAAATCGCGGGTACTGTTCACAGGCGAGGTTTTGCTACGGTAATTCCGTTTTGATTGCTTCATTTTCTTTTAGTAGATTGAATCATTGTATCTTTTTATTCAACAAGTTTAATTTTGATTTGATCCATCTAAAACCTTCTTAGGGCATTAATTTAGTGTTCCTCAAAGTTTTGTTGGTTAATCTTTTGTAGATTGTGATTAATCACGAAATTAGGGTTTGCTTGATTTTCGTTATATTCTGTCACAGCAAGCTTGCAGGATTTATAACTTTTGATCTGTAGATCCGATCGACCTGATTCTTTTTTTGTTAGATGCGTATTGGAATCTAGTTTCTTCTGTTAAAATTTCAGGTCAATCCAACAGCTAGATCTCCGGGAATTTACAATTTACCAAACGCATATACTCTGTTTTGTTGAATACAAAGCAATTAATTGAGTCTGAATTAGGGTGAATTTTTAGTAGATCAAAAATTTGATTTTAGCTTCCGCTCAATCATTCACCCCCCCCTCTGATTGTCGCCATCCGATCCTACACTAGGTCCTCATTCTCACCCCCCGAGGTGACAAATTAAGGTATATGGTTCATTTTGGTTTTTCGGCTACGAATAATGTAGCAGAGTATGAAGCTCCCTTGGCGGGTCTTCGAGCTTGCAAAGCTCTGGACGTGCATCGATTTGTCGTCAAAGGTGACTCCCAGCTCGTTGTCAACCAGTTTAATAAAGATTATCAGTGCTTAGGAGATTCGATGGCCAAATACCTCGTTGAAGTGCGCAAAATGGAGAAGTGGTTCTAGAATCTGGAGATCAAGCGTGTGCCCAGGAAGGATAACTCCAACACCGATTTCCTTTCCAAGCTCGGGTCGTCGGATGACGAAATTCCTCCAGACGTCATCCTCGAGACCTTGGCTACACACTCGATTTCCGACCAAGAAGTTTTGGTCGTCTTCATTGAAGGTGTACCTTCGTGGGCGGAACCAATCCTCAACTTCCTGATGCGAGGCGAACTTTCGTCCGACCCTGCTGAAAGAAGCAGGATCAAGCATCGAGCATATTCATACCAGCTCGTCGATGGATAGCTTTACCATCGAAGTATCTCAGGAGTCTTGACAAAATGCATTTCCTCGGAGGTGGGTAAGTACCTGTTAAATGACATCCACTCTGGTCTTTGTGGTGCCCACTCTTCTTTCAGGACAATGGTTGGCAAGGCCTTCCGCATGGGATTTTATTGGCCGACAGCACTCCAAGATGCTCGAGACATTGTTCGCACTTATCGGGCTTGCCAATTTCATGCTCGAAAATTGCACCAACCGGTCTACGCGCTTCAGACCATTCCGCTTGCATGGCCTTTCTCGATAAGGGGGCTCGACATTCTTGGCCCTTTCCCTCAAGCGGTTGGCGGGAAAATGTTCTTGTTTGTGGCTGTTGATACTTTCACAAAGTGGATTGAAGCCGAACCGGTCTCAACTATCCTTTGCTTTCAGGCGGTAGTCAAATTTTTTTATTTGTTCGTGGTCACCAGGTATGGGGTTCTGTGCAGAATTATTACTAACAATGGAACACAATTTACTAGCGAACTATTCCAGGAATATTGCGAAGACATAGGCACTAAATTGTGCCACGCTTCGGTGAGCTACCCTCAAAGCAATGGAGCGGTGGAACGCGCCAACGAACAGATCGTCTATGGCGTCAAGAAGTGAGTCTCAGATGAGCTCGAACGATACGGCCGGACCTGGGTGGATGAACTTCCCACCGTCTTATGGTCTATTCGTACCACGATCAGCCGGGCAACAGGGTCGACTCCCTTTCGGCTTGTGTTCTGTACTAAAGTCGTCCTGCCCTTAGAGGTCACGTTGGGCTCTGCAAGGATCAGCTTGGTCGACCAAGTCGACCACGAGTAAGAACGGTTTCTTGACCTTACCCTGGCAGAAGAAGTAAGATGCCGTGCACTGCTACGATCAGCGCATTACCTGCAAGCTCTCCGTAGACATGTGTCTCGTTCGGTACGACCTAGGGAGCTCCTTGTTGGGGACCTAGCCTAAGAGCAATTCAGGGGCTCGTCCAACACCAACAAGTTATCCCTGATGGGAGGGCCCTATAGAGTTGTTTCAACAGATCGCACGGGGCTTCTAGGCTAGTGATGCCCGATGGCAGGAAGCTCTCGAACTCGTGGAATATCGACCAACTCTGAAAATTCTATGTGTAACGCCTTTGTCTCAAATTTTTAATAAAAGCCATTTTTAAAATATATGGGTGTTTGTGTCCTCTCTTCTTTTTATATGTTTGTATTGGGCATTGCGATCTTGGGATTCACCTCCAGGGCCATGTCGGCGACAAGCGGATTCTAATCACGTCCTGGTTTCCGCTGTGGCAGGACTAGAATCAGAGATTTCACTCAAAGTCGTATGTTTTTGGTCGAGCTATAATTTTCCCGAACCTGATCTGTGTTTAAGTGCTCTCAAACTCGAGCCAAACATTGCGAGCTTGAAGTTCACCTCCGGGGGTCGAGTCGCCTGTAAGCCTACTCTCTTCGTATTCCGGTTGCCCCTATGCAAGGACCAGAACCAAGTCCACGTTTGGGACCGTTAAGCAAACATGAATCGCAATTGAGGTTCTCGGGTTAATCTTAAAATGACACCAGGGCATTCGGAGTTCAGTCTTTCCCGTGCAGGAGTGTATTTGTTCTAATGTTTTTCCTGTGAGGTGCAAAACTTTCTATTAACCTTGCAGGTCACAGCGTCAGAGGTTGATGCTCGTAGTTCCTAACTTGTGACTAAGGCCAGCGCTGCCCAACCTTGCTCACAACGGGGGTTGGACGAGGGTATACCATACCACTTTGGAAAAAAGTTAAGGCACTTCGGAAAAAAGTTAAGGAAAAAAGCTAAGTACACGATTAAGACCAAAAGATAAAATTCACTCAAGGATATATATCATTTAAACACTAATTCCTTTACAAGTTCCGGTTGCAAAAGTAATAGATCTAAGCCTAAGTTACAGGTCGGCCATGTCACGGGCAAGTTTTTCCTGCTCGAGCTCGGTGACCTTTGTCCTCAGCGCCGATAATTCGCTTTAGAGGCGAAGGGTTTCGGCAGCGGAGTTGACCGCGCGGCTCCACTTGTTAAGCTCGGATACCCTTGCCTCGAGCTCGGCGGAGGCCTTCGCTGGGGCAGCCGCTCGATCTGCGACTACCTTCTACAGCTCCTCCACTTTTGCTCGTTTGGCTTCAAGCACTTTGGCCGATCGCGTGCGTTCGTCCTCCATGACCTTGAACGCGTGGTTGTGCTCGGTGTCGATGGCTTAGGCAAGTTCGGATGCGTGGCTGACCTCGAGTGCTTTCAGTGCCTTCTGGAGGTCGGCAAGCTCGGCGGCATGGGTAGCTGTCCTGCGAACAGCCTCCTCCAGCTCGATCTCCAGAGTCTCCTCGAGCTAGAGCATTTGAGTCTCCCGCTCCTCGACCTTGTCGAAAAGGATCTTCAGGGCATCCGAATGCGCCTGAAGACCCTGGAGCCCCTGGGAGATGAGGCCAACGGCCTACAGTGCATAAGACAATAAGCAGTCAAATTGTTCAACTTGGAGGAGGGTGGAAGTTGTGACCACTACCTGCATCACCCCCTGAATTGAGATAATGCTCAACAAGCGTCCCCGAACCATTAGCAACATCACCTCCAACATTTGTTCCCAGTCCAGCAGGCGGTGTTGTCGAACCCTATAGGAATCAAAGTGGTTATTAGTTAATTTCATAGGAAAGACTAACGTTGTAAAAATTATAAGTTACTAGTAAATACCATTTGCGGGGATTGGAAGAAAGGAGGTGCAGGAGGAGGATGAAATGTAGGCAAGTTAACAGCAGCGGATCCAAGGTGCATAGCTAAAATTTCCTAAAAAAATGATAGATACAAGAACAAAAAACAAATATAAGTATTGTGACACTAATTAGCAAACTAAATGATTAAGTTTATAAAAAAGTGCATATAATTTGGCCATTAGCACTATATGCAAGCATAGATCATCAAAATTTACCATTCCACTTCATACTATGTGAATGATCAATTCTATAGGAAATTACATACATGGTCAAACATAAAGCATACAAGCATGGATTATCAAAATTAAAATTACATACAAGCATGGATCCTCAAAATTCGCCATTCCACATACATGGTCAAACATAGCGACGCATTTACAAAACACATCTAGCACATATGATATAAATTTAATAAATTTATCGAAACTGACATTATGAAGTGATTTTAGTCTAAATGATACAATCTACACAAATAGTAAAAATATACTCATTGTAGGCATGAAATCGTAAATAGCTTTACTTACATGAAAGTATTGTTGTTGTTGTGCTGTCATTGAACAAAATAGGCTTGGTTTGCATTGCACTCTCGTGTTCTTTGCCTCAACATATCTGTTGTTGCCTCATCGCCTCCAGTTGTTGCCTTAACTCCTCCTCTAGTCTTGCCTCACGTGAGCTTCGTGAACTGCTTTGGGATGATTGAGATGATGACCTCGCCTCTCCTAAGGCTTCACTCGAATCCACGACCCCATTGAACATGGCAAACCTGCCATGTTTCTTACCATCTCCACTTGTGTAAAAGGCCACAAGATCGATATCTTCTCTCCGCCAATCGTACTCCTCCCCATGACATTCGACCATTGTTTCTCCGTAGCGTGTCTACAACATTAATTAAGTTAAGGCAATAATAGGGAATTTCATTTAAATGGACTGTACCATGTTGATACTACTAACCAGGTTCTGCATCGCCGACGAACTACAAAGCTATTCTGGGTGCGTAGGATCACCTCCTTTGTGGCCCCGGATATATGCTTCAATGTAGCTTGGCACATTGCCACTTTCATCCTCCTATAGCTCAATGTTAATTAGTACGCATAAGTATAACCGAAGTTAAATAAATTAGATTACACCATATCGAATGTACCATTCGATGCGCAAGACGAAGATGTCCATCGACGCCATACCGCTGAGTCACCCTTGGACCCGCCTGTCGGTTGCCCCTCTTCTTGCGGATCGCTCCACGAAGTCGCCGATGACCGATGCGACAAAGCGCTTGCCATGCATCTGGGCATTTTCGTAACCAAGGCAAGTCCACCTCGAGGTACTCATCTTCTTGAAGGAAAATCTGTGAAGCACCTAATTTCTTGCTCATGTCCTCCTTTTTGATCCTCTTATAGTACAAGCACACCGCTTGTATCTGAGCATTGACATCATATCCTTAGTAACCCCGGCTGCAAACCTTATCAAACACACATCGGCTTTAGCCGCAAGTAAATCCTCCTAACCCTCTGGCAAATGATACCTCTCCTAATTGGAAAAAAATATGAGTTAGACAATTTAGTATAGACGTCAAAATTTATTAAATAAAGTGCAACCAATATCATACCCAAAAGTCCTTCCACACCCTCTGTGCAACGTTTCCCTGTTGGCCATCTATAGCCAATGTATAGTGATCCCACTTCATTGCTGGCTTCGAAACCCCTTTAACCACAACCAATCCCGGATAGTGGTACCGACAGAGAGATCCTAATGTAGCGTTCACAGGCCTTAACCGATTTCGACCCTCCCAGGCAACATCAATCCACTGCCTGCAAAATACAATTTTCAAGTAAATTAGATCATCATATGTCATCACCCTATTCCATAACTCTTTTAACTCATCGATCACGGGTTGCATGAACATATCTAAGTACTTTCCTGGATGATCAGGCCCCGGTATGACAAGGGTTAAGAAAACGTACTCATCTTTCATGCATATTGAAGGTGGCAGATTATATGGAATTGCAAAAATGGGCCAACATGAGCACGAGGCCGCACTTGTGTTGAAAGGTGTGAAACCATCAGTTGCCAACCCAATACGCACATTGTAGGGGTCTCTGGCGAAATCTGCGTCATATTGATCCAACCCCTTCCAGGCCTCGGCATCAAAAGGATGGCCCATTAGCCCATTGTTCTCATGGACGCCTTCCTTGTGCCACCTCATATGCTCCGCAGTCGTCCTAGATAGGTACGACCGTTGAAGCCTTGGTATTAGGGGCATGTGTCGTAACACCTTCACTAGCATAGTTGTCATCTGCATATTCCCCTCTTCATTGACTATCTCCATATATCTCGATTTCATGCAATACACACAACGATCTTTGTCCTCGTATTCCTTCCAGAACAATATGAAATTGTTAACACATACATCAATCTTTTGGTAAAGCATTCCCAAACCGGCCAACAACTTCTTCGAATGGTAGAAGTCCTTCGGCATCTTATGAGGTTTTGGAAGGATATCACAAATCAAATCGATTATATCGTTGTAACAACTTACAGAGAGATTGTACTTCGATTTTATAGCCATGAGTCGCGTCACAGCACCTAGCTGTCACTTCTGTAGACTCATGCAAAGAATCTTCTGAAGCAGAAAGTAGCCTAAAGAATTTCTCAACCTCTGGCCTAGGGACATCCTCAAACTGATGAGCAATATCATTGACCAGCTCATCCATTCTATCCTCAGGCTCATCTGATTGATCGGCATAATTTGACATCGCTCCTATTTTTGACTCGCTATGCTTGAACCACGTGAGATAATCCGGCATGAAACCATATTTACATAGGTGATGCTTCATACAAGACTTGGACTGTCGAGCAAAGTTCCGTGAATATACCCGTGTTGATCCCAGGAAAGTTCGCCAATACGCGCATTCTCATCCAACAGTTGACATCACAACACATACACAATTATCGGAAGCATAGATGTCATTATATTCCAAAAGTAGGACTGCTGTCCCTAACGACATATTTAGAGTTATTACACTAAGTAGCAGCGGAAATCATAAGATAAACAACAAAAGGGCTAGCATGGCATGCCCCCAAACCCTCAGGCAACCAACTGGGGCAAGAATGGCGACTAAATGTTTGAATCGTCGAAATCTGCCCGGTAAAAGTCCCCGGGCAGTGCCTCATCCTCACCTGCAGCAAGTGGGCAATCTGATCGAGTACAAAGAGTGTACTCACACATTAATATAAGTTGTATGCTGAATTCTAGCTACATGTAGTTGCTACATCAAAGGAAGGCAAAATGGCAATTTCAGCATAAGGCAATATTTGGGATAAATCAAAAAATTGCATTTAGTAAACATTTACAAAATCTAATACATAATATAACATCATCATAATCACATTTATATCATGCCTTCAAGCATTCTCCGAACCATGAGTTCCATCGCTCATGTTCGATTACACACAAGTACTCAATATACATCTTTTTCCCACTCCCGTCCCATTCTTACCAAACCCTTAATACTACGCCCGATGGATCGACAAATTAAGCGATCGTCCTTAACCATGGAATGGCTATTTGAATAGTTTAAACTCTGCAGAGGTGCGACTTTACCCACACGACATGCCACACTCGTAAGCCAAGCTATTAACACATTTCCTTGGATGTGTCGGTCGAGGTGAACGTGACAAACCATTTTCCAGTATGTATGGTAGTGTATCTAAACCATCCGGATGACTATAACCCTTGATCCCGCATGCCTAGTGCCCTGTGTGTGTGGATTAGGGAGTACATCTGTTGTTGGACATCCCCAACTCAACAAAGTTCGAGGGACTCTGAGGACGTTCCTTAACGCTCCCACGAGCTCAAGGAATTCCGGCGAACATTCCTTGATGCTCCACTAAGCTCAAGGCATTCCGAGTGCACATGTTTTACACACCCTATTCATACACAAGTACTTGGTTACGCCGGTCCTATAAACGGCGTGTGGTTTGCATGATAGTTACACAAAGAGACGTCACCAGGATTCAATCCTTAAGGTCCTTAACCAATATCTCTACTAATTGACCACCATTTGAAACCATCATCGTCATATTAATTCTTGATCATTGTGACCGATGGACTAAGTCCATCTATCGCGGTTTCTAACGATGTTCTAAGCATGGCTAAGCAATTCGCATGAACCCATATATAATAATAATAATAAACCAACCACCTAGGGCGACAATGGAACATGGAAAGAACATGACAAGGGGATAACATAACAATGTAGCAATAGCTAAGAATTCTACCCAATCGTAATTGTAATTGAAAGTAAGCATGCAATTGATAGAATAATTCCAAAACATAAATTTTAAATAGTAGGAGCAATCATGGTCAAGGAGTAAAGTAGTGCCTTGTTGCTCGTTCTTCACTTCGAAGGCGTAGTCATAGGGAGTGCCTTCTGAAGTGTCAACACCAAACGAGAAAATCCAATTCAATAAACACCAAATCAAGAACTCAAATGGTGCACACGATTAAAAGATGCGTGAAATGCTCATGATGTGTAGTACTAATTATAATATGAAAGTACCAATTGAGTTTTGTGAAGTTTGGACTCGTGTGTCAAAAGATCAAGTCTTAGGGGTATTTTATTGAGTTATATTTGGAGTATCCGAGTTTTAACTCGAAATGTCCGAGTAGACCCCCTCTGTCTAGCCAATTCAGCCCTCAAGCTAAGTTCTATTCGAACTATCCGAAGTTTTATTCGGAGTATCCGAGTGATTCGGACTGTCCGAGTGAAGCCTCGGACTATCCGAGCTGGGCTTCTCTGTTTTAAACTGGCTACTTGTCCATTGGCCGCCACACTTCAAAGGAATGGACTAGGACTTTAAAGGAATGGACTAGGGTAGAATCTTACCACTACAGGGTTGCTTTTGCACTTGGTGATGGTTGGTTTCGGCGAGGGAATGACGAAAGGTGTCGTAACGCCAGTTTTTGCGGTTCGTCTCCACCTAGCTCATGTAGACGACGATGACCTCGCTTGCAACAGCAAATAGTCCTCCTCCTCAAGCTTCCATGCGACATGTACAACCCGATTCAAGGTTTGATGATGGATTCCATGGAGAAGAAGGAAATGAGTCACAAGGGGCAAAATTTCAAAACATGGGGGGAAAAGGAAATCGGTTACCACACCCAAAACTTGGTGCCTCAAGAATCCAATTGGATGGATTTGAAGCACTTGATCTTGGCTTTGATGTGGTATGACATGCACAATCTCAAACTCAAGATTTGAGGGAATTGGTGGGGGAGAATGGCAAGGAGTTAGAGAAGATGTTCTTGCTATTTTTTAGGTGTGGGCTGAGCAAATGGGCAGGTGGGGGAGGGAAAACCAAGGTATAGAACCTTATATATGGTTGCCCATTCATGCTTACATGTGGGACTAGGTCCCACATGTCATAGGGTGAGTAAAAGGGTGGGTATGAGTGATTGGAGTGAGAAAGGACATGGAGGGGATGTGCAGTCCATAAGTTCCTATGAAAGGTAGGACCCATGTGTCTTTGACTGGTTAAGCAAGTGGGTAGAGGTGAGTAAAGTAAGAAATGGTATGGTAGGTATGTGCAGCCTACTCCCCTCTCTCTTATGAACATAGCCCACATGTCATTGACTGAGGTAAAATAACATGTGTGCAGCTTGGAAAATGATTCTTAGGATTTTGTTACTCCCTCTTCATGCAAGATAAAGGTCCTAACACTTGTATGATTATAATTAAGTGAGGATTTTAATGACATTACGGAAGACGTTAGCATGATAAGCCTCACTTACCGGATTAACGAAAATTGGGCTGTTACAAGCCTACCCCCCTTAATAGAATCTCGACCCAGAGATTACACAGCTTCATTGAAGAGGTAGGGGTATTCAGCTCAAAGATGATCCTCACGCTCCCATGTGGCCTCATCAGGGGTGTGATTACTCCATTGAACCTTAAAGAATTTGATGGTGTGGTTTCGAGTAACACGCTCCCTCTCGTCAAGAATACAAATAGGATGCTCCTTGTAGGATAGATCGGGTTGTAATTCGAGAGTGTCCAACTATGTGGCTTCAGTCGGGACACAAAGGCATTTCTTCAATTGAGAGACATGAAAGACATCATGCACATCGGCTAGTGAAGGGGGAAGCTCCAATTGATATGCCACCGCTCCTCACCTTGCTATAATCCAGAAAGGTCCGATGTAACGAGGGGCTAGCTTTCCCTTCACATGAAACCGACGAACACCTTTCATCGGTGAGACCTTGAGATAGACATGATCACCAACTTCGAATTTGAGTTCACGGCGGCGATGATCAGCGTAGCTCTTTTCACGAGACTACGCGGTCCGCAACCGTTCGCGAATAAATCGAACTTGCTCTTCCGCTTCCGGTGACTACTTTGGGACCAAGAGGGTCTCTCTCTGGACTCGAGACCCGCTTAAGTGGGGTTCGCAAGACCTTCCATAGAGAGCCTCGAATGGACACATTTGGAGACTAGCTTGATAGCTATTGTTGTAGGAGAACTCCGCGAAGGGTAAGCATTTCTCCCAATTCTTGCCATAGGTAAGGGCACAAGCCCTAAGCATATCCTCAAGAATTTGGTTCACCCGTTCAGTTTGTCCATTAGTGTGAGGATGATACGCGGTGCTGAAAGAGAGTTGAGTCCCTATGGCCTTGTGGAGGCATTGCCAAAAACACGAGGTAAACTGGGTACCCCGATCTGAGACAATCTTTTTGGGAACACCATGAAGAGACACGATTCGATAAAGATATAACTCAGCTAACTTGCTCACTGTATCCGTCGTCTTGATAGGAAGAAAATGAGCAGTCTTCGTCAATCGGTCAACGATTACCCATATAGAATCAAAACCTTTTTGCGTCTTGGGCAACCCGGTAATGAAATCCATACCAATCTCTTCGCACATCCACATGGGAATGGGCAGTGGTTGAAGTGTGCCTGCTGCACGCAAATGGTAAACTTTCACCGGCGGCATACGTCCTTTTCGGCGACATACCGACAATCTCTCGCTTCATCTGGGTCCACCAAAGTCTTGGCTTAAGATCTTGGTACATTTTTGTACTCTCGGGATGAATAGAGAAGGTGGAATTATGAGCCTCATCAAGAATTAGTGCCTTCAATTCCTTACAATTTGGCACCACTAGACATTTGTCGAACCACAAGACACCTTGTGGGTCTTCGGTGAAGCAATTGGCCTTGCCTTGCTTGATGCGGGCTCGTATGAGTGCCATGCCCTTGTCTGTCTTTTGAGCCTCTTTGATTTGGTCCAAGAGATTAGATTTGACTTGTATGACAGCAAGGGATCCCTCCTTAACCACTTCTAGACCAAGCTTTCGGAACTCGGCGCACATGGCTGTCGATTCCGGTTCTGCCGAAAGGCGATTGCATTGAGACTTTCGGCTCAAAGCATCGACAACGACATTGGCCTTTCCAGGATGATAATAGAGTCCCATATCATAGTCTTTGATCAATTTGAGCCACCTCCTTTGCCTCAAATTCAGATCGGCTTGAGTAAAGATATACTTCAGGCTCTTGTGATTGGTGTAGATTTCACAACGATTACCGATGAGGTAATGTCACTAGATTTTTAGAGCATGCACTACCGCTGCCAGCTCTAAGTCATGGGTGGGGTAATTCATCTCATGAGGTCTCAATTTCCTCGATGCGTATGCCACAACTCGGCCTCCTTGCATAAGTACACAACCCAGCCCGAGGTGGATGCATCGCAATATATGTTGAAACCCTTGTGAATATCCAACAGGACTAAGATGGGTGCAGTGGTTAAGCGAACCTTCAACAATTGAAAGCTTGCCTCACATTCCGCTGACCATATGAACTTGTTCTCCTTCTTCAAAAGTTCAGTCAGTGGCTTCGCGATTTTGGAGAAGTTCTCCATGAACCGGTGGTAATAACCCACGAGCCCGAGAAAACTTCAAACCTCCGTGATGTTCTTAGGCTGCCCCCAATCAAGTACCGACTGTATCTTGCTGGGGTCAACCGCAGCCCCGCCTTTCGATAGCACATGGCCCAAGAAGGCAACTTCCTTTAGCCAGAATTCACACTTGCTGAATTTTGTGTAAAGTCGGTGCTCTCGCAGCTTTTCCAGGACCGTCCGAAGGTGTACTTCATGTTCCACTTCGGACTTGTAGTAAATAAGAATATCATCGATGAAAATGACAACAAACTTGTTGAGATATTTCATGAAAACTGAATTCATAAGGCTCATGAAGTAGGCCGGTGCATTGGTCAAACTGAAAGACATGACGGTATACTCGTATAGACCATAACGAGTGGAGAATGCCGTTTTTGGAATGTCTCCCGATCTGATCTTGATTTGATGGTAGCTTGATCTCAAGTCAATCTTGGAGAAGACACAGGCTCCGGTTATTTGGTCGAACAAATCATCGATCCACGGGAGTGGATACTTGTTCTTGACCGTGACCTCATTCATTGGACGGTAATCAACACACATCCGCAAGCTATCATCCTTCTTCTTCACAAATAGCGTAGGGCATCCCCAAGGTGAGGAGCTCGGTCGAATGAAGCCCTTCTCTTGCAGCTCCATAAGTTGTTCCTTTAACTCGATCAACTCATTTGGAGGCATACGATAAGGTCGCTTCGATACCGGGGCCGTTCCGGGCAGAAGCTCAATGACGAACTCAACCTCCCGGTCGGGTGGCATCCCCGGCAACTCTTCCAAAAATACATCCGGGTAATCACATAGCACTGGTACGCTACTCATTCCAAGGAATGGCTCACCCTTCAAGGCATAGAGGTGATCATAATTTGGACTTGACGCAAACAAGACTTGTTTGCCACCCACGTTGGTAAGTGAAATAGATCTTCTTGAACAATTGATGCATTCTTGATGCTTGGATAGCCAATCCATCCCAAGAATAACTTCAATTCCTTCTGTCTTAATCATTATCAAATCAGCTAGGAATTCTACCCCATTAACTTCAATCTTTACTTCCCGGCAGACTTGATCGGTCCTCAATTCCGATCCTGGGGTTTTAATGAGAAGTGGTGGATGCATAATTTGTATAGGGAACTCATGATGTATAGCAAACTTCTCTTTGATGAATGAATAAGATGCTCCGGAATCGAATAATACGATAGACGGGTATGAGTTGACGGAAAGCGTACTCAACACCACATCCGGTGCATTCTGAGCCTCTTCGGCAGTCACATGGTTGATGCAACCATGCGGTGGGGTTGGCACGGTTATTAGAGGCGCTGGTCGAGGTGGAGGTGCTGCTGCCCCAGGTGCAATGGCCGGTCGAACCCCCGACATTGCTTGGTTCTTTTGCGGGCATTGACGTGCAAAGTGCCCCGGATCTTTGCACTGGAAGCAAACAAGAATTGGGCGAGTTTGAGTGTTGGATCCTTGCTAATTTCGACCTACATTTGGTGGAAGACTTGGCTGCGATGGGCGAGCAACGAAGGTTGGAGGTCTTGGTGGTGCCAGAGCTTGATAGGTCGGGAGTGGAGGGCGCACCATGCGCGGTGGCTGCAAGTTGCCACTTGCTGAATTTTGTGCAGCTCGCTTGCGCTTGCGCGACTCCTCCAATTTTCCCCACTTCTTTTCCACCACTATGGCCTTATGGACCAAGTGCTGGAAATTTCAGAAGTCATGGGCAGTGAGTTATAGCTGCAACTCCTTTGAAAGTCCCTCCATGAAGCGCTCTTGCTTGTGCTCATCGCTGGAGACTTCGTTCGGAGCATAACGAGCCAGATAGTTGAACTCGTGAAGATACTCCATGACGGTCTTGCCACCTTGCTTCAATGTGAGAAATTCGCGCTTCTTCCTCGCCATAACACCTGCGGGAACATGAGCCTCGCGGAAAGCCGCGCGAAACTCCGCCCACGTAATGACATGATCGGCGGGCTGCATGGCGGTAAAGCTGTCCCACCATGCGCACACCGCACCATCAAGTTG
Source organism: Guadua angustifolia (assembly GCA_036346375.1). NCBI lineage: Eukaryota > Viridiplantae > Streptophyta > Magnoliopsida > Poales > Poaceae > Guadua > Guadua angustifolia. Next base: position 52,626,029 of record CM070503.1, on the reverse strand, counting down.
ATATGAAGCGAAGAGGACCTTCTCATGGTCCGAACATTGAGCGATGGCCAACTTGCGCTCAATTGTCTGAAGCCAATCGTCGGCCTCGAGTGGATTCACAGCACAGGAGAACGTTGGCGGCTACGTGCGGAGAAACTTGCCGAGTCCACTGGCTGCGTGATGTCCTGCCTTCTAGGCTCCTCGAAAAGGGCCAGGGGCAGAGGCCATGTTACAGGCGATCTGCTGCAAGATCAAAGTTTGATCTTGCCAGTTTTGCTCAATCAAAGCGAGGGCTTGAGCCATTGTCGGAGGGGGTGGAAGTTCCTCCTCCACGCGGGCGTGGTGCTGATTCTGGCTATGCGAGGACTCTGGGTTGTCATGAGTGACCCCCTGAGTCGGATCCTCAGCTGCTTGGGAGCCGGTGGATTGTGGCCTCGCCTCACGCTGAGCTTGAGAACGAGTGATAACTCCTGCCATCTGTTGCCAAAACCAAGTTAGCAACAAGTAGCAGAAGAGCCACAACAACGCCGAATTAGAATATCCGGACAACAGGTCACACAATTTAAACTCTACATGTATGCAGCAAGAAATCATGCACCAACTCCAAAAGGCATGAAAATAAGAAGGCTCTTAAGCCACAACATCACCCATGAAAGCAAATAATAAGATTCCGATACAATAGCACAAGTTCACAACCCGTAGGTCAAGGGCGGCAGCTAGGGGTGATAAGTCCAAATATAAGAGTTAGCATAGGTTCATAAGGTAGCCTATTAAATCAGTCCGGCTCATCTCTACTTGCCCTCCACGATGAGCTTGATTGGGACAACTCAAATGTCTCTAAGGTTCGGGGAACACATCCAAAAGATGGTATCCCGGTGATCTGGTGTCTTCGGGGTCCAAGGGGTTAGTGAGACGCTGTAGTGATCCTATATAGAACATAGGTACCCCCGGAGACTCCTGGACACGCCAACGTATCGCGTTTGCCGAATTGATACGCGCGTTGTTGTACACAATGTCTTGGGTCCCTATCCCTGGCACATGCGGAAACTGAAAGGCCGGTGGGGCTGCATCATGTGGCGTTGTGGAGTTGCACCCATATAGTATATCCCGTGGCTCCAAGCTAATCTGGACAAAGTGGTGAAGGTGCCCTTGTGCCACGTAAAGATGGGCACGAGTCTCCCATAGCTTATGGACGATGCAACGATGAGCCCGGTCCAAGGCACGGACCAAGCTCGACAACTGTCGAATAGAAGAGTCTTCTCCCATCTCAATTTCAGCAACACTGTTGACCTCGTCTGTTGGTCCTCGTTGTGGGAAATAGTGATACGGAGGTAAAGTCAGCTCCCACAAGTCATGACGGAGATGGCACATGGCAACATACGCCACCTCTTGGATAGCCATTCCGACAGACGTCCCCCTCTATTGGAAGTGATAGGGGATGCTCCCCGTCACCAACCTAGCGATGATGTGGATCGTGGCAGTGTATGCCTTCAATCCTAGTCCTAAGGCACGACCATAAACCGCGTACTCTGGTGCGTAAGTGAAATTGGCCCTCCACAGCATATCCCTCAGGAGGGAAGGATAGCCCTCCACATCTCCGGCACGGGTGACTAAAACCAATGGCCCAAAACTCATCTGTCACGTTGAAAAGGATAAGAGAAGTTAGAAACTTATTTGCACAATCAAATGAACATAAGGGTGAGATATAGAACTAAGATGGGTAAGAAATAAAGGAATTGCACAATGTTATCAGTCCTGAAATTATTTGATAGCAAAATAGGTTTTTTTACTCAAAGCATCCTCTAACTAGTCGTAGCATGGCCGTTCTAACCTACAGTCAGTATGGCTCTGATACCAAGGTTGTGGGGAACCGTCCCCGGGACTCCACTGATTCACCCAAATGCGTGGTACATCTCAAGTGAATTAAGGGAAACTCGGTCGTTCCGTGAATATACCCATGTTGGTCCTAGGAAAGTTCGCCAACACACGCATTCTCATCCAACAGTTAACATCATAACACATACACAATTATCGGAAGCATAGACGTCATTACATTCCAAAAGTAGGACTGCTGTCCCTAACGACATATTTAGAGTTATTACACCAAGTAGCAGCGCAAATCATAAGATAAACAACAAAAGGGCCAGCATGGCATGCCCCCAAACCCTCAGGCAACCAACTGGGGCAAGAATGGCGACTAAACGTTAGAATCGTCGAAATCTGTCGGTAAAAGTCCCTGGCGATTGCCTCATCCTCACCGCGAGAAGTAGACAATCCGATTGAGTACAAAGAGTGTACTCGCACATTAATATAAGTTGTATACTGAATTCTAGCTACATGTAGTTGCTACATCAAAGGAAGGCAAAATGGTAATTTCAGTATAAAGTAATATTTGGGATAAATCATAAACATGTATAGATTGAAAAATTGCATTTATTAAACATTTGCAAAATCTAATACATAATATAACATCATCATAATCACATTTATATCATACCTTCAAGCATTCTCCGAACCATGAGTTCCATCGCTCATGTTTGATTACACACACGAGTACTCCAATACTTGTGTCTTTTTCCCACTCCCATCCCATTCTTACCAAATACTTAATACTCGCCCAGTGACTGACAAATTAAGCGATCGTCCTTAACCATGGACGCGGCTATTCGAATAGTTTAAACTCTGCAGAGGTACGACTTTACCCACACGACACGCCACACTCGTAAGCCACACATTTCCTTGGATGTGTCGGTCGAGATGAATGTGACAAACCATTTTCTAGTATGTATGGTAGTGTATCTAAACCATCCAGATGACTGTGACCCTTGATCCCGCGTGCCCAGTGCCCTGTGTGTGTGGATCAGGGAGTACATCCGTTGTTGGACATCCCTAACTCAACAAAATTCGAGGGACTCCAAGGACGTTCCTTGATGCTCCCATGAGCTCAAGGAATTCCGGTGGACATTCTTTGACGCTCCACTAAGTTCAAGGCATTCCGAGTGCACTTGGTTTACACACCCTATCCATACATAAGTACTTGGTTACGCCGGTCCCATAAACGGCGTGTGGTTTGCATGATAGTTACTCAAAGAGACGTCACCAGGATTCATTCCTTAAGATCTTTAACCAATATCTCTACTCATTGACCACCATTTGAAATCATCATCGTCATATTAATTCTTGATCATTGCGACCGATGGACTAAGTCCATCTATCACGGTTTCTAACGATGTTCTAAGCATGGCTAAGCAATTCGCACGAACCCATATATAATAATAATAAACCAACCACCTAGGGTGACAATAGAACATGGAAAGAGCATGGCAAGGGGATAACATAACAATGTGGCAATAGCTAAGAATTCTACCCAATCATAATTGTAATTGAAAGTAAGCATGCAATCGATATAATAATTCTAAAACATAAATTTCAAATAGTAGAAGCAATCATGGTCAAGGAGTAAAGTAGTGCCTTGCTGCTCGTTTTTGACTTCAAAAGCGTAGTCATACTCGGGAGTGCCTTCTAAAGCGTCAACACCTAACGAGAAAATCCAATTCAATAAACACCAAATCAAGAACTCAAATGGTGCACACGATTAAAAGATGTGTGAAATGCTCATGATGTGTAGCAATAATTATAATATGAATGTATCAATTGAGTTTTGTGAAGTTTGGACTTGTGTGTCAAAAGTTCAAGTTTTAGGGGTATTTTATCGAGTTATATTCGGAGTATCCGAGTTTTAACTCGGAATGTCCGAGTAGACCCCCTCTGTCTAACCAATTCAGCCCTCAAGCTAAGTTCTATTCGGACTATCCGAAGTTTTATTCGGAGTATCTGAGTGGTTCGGACTGTCCGAGTGATGCCTCGGACTATCCGAGCTGGGCTTCTCTGTTTTAAAATGGCTACTTGTCCATTGGCCACCACACTTCAAAGGAATGGACTAGGCTCGGCCAATGACGTGGCTTTATTTTCGTCGGCTCGGCCGACGGAACTATATTGTGGGCCTAGCATATAACTATTTCCGTCGGCCAAACTGGCGAAAATAGTTATTTCCGTCGACTGAGCCGACGAAACTATATTGTTGGCCCCGCTTGCGCCTGTTCGGAATATTTTTTTTGGATTATTTTCGTCCGCTGGGCCGACGATAATAGTTCCCCGAAAATTCAAACTTTTGGCGGGGCATTGGGTCTTCTATTATCTTCTGCTAGGCTGACGAAACTGAGTCATTTTCGTCGGTTTTGTCTGGGCTGACGAAATAATGTTTGTAATGACGTCAGTTTGTTTTCGGCCGATGAAAATACATGTGACCGTCGAAAACAAATCGTTTTCCTGTAGTGTGATTCCCTAGCAAGGTTTTGAATAGATCAAATCAAAATTATCATGGTGAAGCAATAAATCAATCTAAAAATAAAACAGGCATGTAAACGAAGAGTGAAAACGAAAAGAACGAGATTACCAACGCGACTTGCAGTTCATGATTTTTATTGTCGAGATGTATTCCTCAAAATAATTAGTTATCGGTACGCAAATCTTCTAGCCGCAACAGCCGCGTCCTCTTTTCTTGGCCCTTGCCGGGATGCACGTCGCCAGCACTTGAAGCCTCGGAGGAAAAAGACGAGCCGCTGGCCGCCTGCACTTCTAGTCGCAAGGCCAAGCCGGAAGAAGCAAATTATCTAGTCTTTCCAGACGTCGCACACAAAACAAATATCCAGCCTCAATTAGCAAGACGCCTGGAACTGCATACATCTACGCATGCATGCAGAACAAGAAAGTCAAAAGTGCAAGCGCATCAAAAAACACTTCTAGTCGATCGTAATGATACATGCATGCAGAATCCAGCGCCTCCGACCGAAAGGTTTTCTTCACGTCCTGCTTCTAGTCACCAGGAGTTTTTAGCGTGAAGACTTTTAGGATAGAAACAAGCAGCCCACAAGTATTGCATGCATGCAAGGGAAGTCTAGGGATGAAAACGGATAGTAATTCGGATATCAATTTTTTTGTCTTTGTTCTTCAATGGGAAACAAATAGGATATAGAATTTTCTATCCGAATTCATATTCTTGTTTGTGGTGTTGAGCTTATTCAAATTCATAAAAAATGAACCTCAAATTCATTATATATTTATTTAAATGATAGAAACAAAATTCGGATATCAATCGAATACGGATTCGGATATTTTTTCACCTTTTTATTTATGGGAAGCAAATAATGCGTAATTTTTTTAATCTAATTTTATAATCTTATTTTTTATAATGAGCTTGCTAAAGTGTTAAAAAATGAAAACCAAAATCGTTATATATCTATTTAAAAATGTCGAATTTGTTCAGAAATTCGGATATCCGTTTTCATCCCTAAAGGGAACAAGATGCTGAGAGCAAGCACTAGAAAATCAAATGCCACTACTACAAAACAGCACATAGGTGACGCCCTATTTGTGACGGTTCATTTCAAACCGTCACAAATACATGTATCAGTGGCGGTTCTATGTGGAAATTGGCGGGAGGACCATTTGTGACGGTTTCATCCAAAAACCGCCACAGATAATACATTATCTGTGACGGTTTATATTTGAAACCGCCACTGATAACGCTGTGCCAGTTGCATGCATGCATCGGCTGTAGAAGAACCAAACTGGCGCATGAACAAAACGGCCAAGCAAAAAACGCAATGACCGCAAGTCTTGTACAGCCATCGGCCAAAACGTCTCCAGCCGCAATGCACAGCCACAGGAAGGAAAAGCGACTCACAAAAATAAAAACCCGCCCTAATCTCCTATTAAATACACGTATGCATATCCACTTAGCTCAATAACACATGGCCCAATATATACATACACTACTACAGAAAGGATCTTGATCGGTTAAAGGGTCTTTAGTACGGCTTTTGGCTGGTACAAACCATCCGGATCGATGCCCAAAGACATCAGTCCCGGTTCCCTCACCCAGTACTGATAGAGTATCAGTATCGGTTGGATGTCACACGTGACAACGCATCGTGAACCCCTAAGACCGTTATCAGTACCAGTTGGTGTCTCCAACCGGTACTGATGAGGCCCTCATCAGTACCGGTTGGTTTCTCCAACCGGTATTGTTGTGTTGTATATATATAATATATATATTATGTGTGTGTGTCCACTAGCTATTATATATATGTGTGTGTGTTAAATCACAACTAATTAAAGCACATATAATCAATCATGCACATCTGACTGATAATTAAATCACTGAACATTCATTAACAAATTTAATTACAACTAATGTATTACAATATGTACACATATTAGTTCTTCTGTTCATCGGGATCACAAAATATTCATTAACAACTTTAATTACAACTTTAGTCTTTCTTTTCCTTCTGTTCATCGGGATCTTTTACGTGTATTGCTATTGCTAGCCGTTGACCCCGACAATTCACCGGTCCTTATCAAAGGGCCCAACCTATTTACATTTGGTTCGTGAAACTCGCCTTTCGAATTTATGACCTCATCATAAATGAAGCCAACGAGTTGTTCTTGGATTGATCTCACTCACGCCGGTGAGAGTTCTGAACCTTATTCCGCCAAATATTGAGGCACCTGTCATTAAGTCATTAACTAATCAATCCTTGAATTTGTACAAGATACCAAGTAGTCCTAGTAGCGGTTGGAAGCACTGATCGGTACTGATGATCTAACATCAGTATCGGTTCATGTCACGAACCGGTATTGATGTGAGATCATCAGTACCGGTGCCTTGAACCGGTACTAAGCCCCCCTCGCAGCCCTGTTGCCGTTGAACCGGGACTGTTGTAACTGTCAGTCCTGGGTTATGCCCAACCGGCACTGATGGACCGGTATCAAAGGTCGGTTCTGTAGTAGTGATACAACCCAAAATTCACACATGCACGCGTATGGCCCGCTTACCACACTCACGTGACTAACTAGCCTCCATGTGCACCGTTCTCTAGCCCTAACGTTCCGCATGACATTCTTGACTATCAAGACTTCAATTACTCCCTGAACCTAGTCCCGAACATCAGTTCCTCCATGAACCTAGTTCCGAACCCATCATCAACCACGTTTGCTCTCAAGCAACACCTGCACCCGAATAAACAAGAAACGAATCCAAGCACAAGTCCATGACTTGACTCAAAGTCAATCCATGCAACCATTCACACAAGCGCACTGCATCAAGCAAAACCATTATTAGGCTATCACAAGCATATCAAATAATCATTGAAACAACACATATACGAACACCATACATGCCATGATCACAACCACTTTGCAATATCAATTTCATCATTAAGCCAATTTTTCAGCACATGATTTCACATTACTTGTAACACCCCGGCACCCCATGTACCCTGAATGTTACACCCTCAAGCACCAACATTACAAGACACCATAAAATTTTAGCAAAACAAGATAAAACTAGAAGGATTGCCGAACTTAACTAAAAATTTCGGCAGCATCTCCCCTAAAAGATGGACATCGACTCCGCAGACAAAGGAGATAACAATTATAACATCACGAGCATAAACAACTAGTCATCCCAAAGAAACATTCTAGCAGTTTAATTTAACAACGACCACACAACAACATTTAACATTTATTAATTGCCGCACCCACGAAGATCACAATAATCATAACATGAATAGATTAACTGCTAACCGACATGAAGCTAAAATCACAACCACAAAGCACACTACCACAATGATCCAACACTAGTTATCAGCATGGAGCATTCTTCCAAACGATTATTTGAACATGTCATGAAGTGTGTGAAGTGAAGCTATTTCCCATCCCAACGAGATGTCCTTAGAGTACCTAAAACATCAACAACAAACAAGTGTGAGTCTAAGACTCAGCAAAGGGCATCATATCAAAACATGATTAACCAATTAATATTTGTCAAGCAATAGCATGAAGACATTTCTTATACCAAATAAACAAGTCCATAACCATGATATCACCTTCTCTTCATTGTTTATTTCATACACATATCTCATTAAATCTCTTTGGATGGTTCCACGACCCAAACATACTTTGTTAAATCTCTTTGGATGAATCCACAACTCTATCCTAACTCTACACATTACCATTTGACTCAAATGTCATCATTAAGATGCAATGCAACATGCATGCCCATAATGCCCATTTCATAGTTATTACCGGTATAACTGAGTGCATACCCGTCGACGTGCACCCTCTCATTCCCATCCGTCCTGTGGAGGGGCCTACTCTTACTGACTCACTCCCATCCATCTCTGTGGATGGGACTACGAGGTAGGACTTTCGTACTCACTACGTGTAAGCACAGAGGCCCACATCAGCATAGGATGTCACTTCCTTCATGAATGCACAAATGCAATTGACATAAATAAATTGCAAACTACATTCGTTTATAACATTTGCATAGCCACAACTATTTCAAAATCTTTCAACATAACATACTCACAAATATACCATTATGCTTAACGTACAGATTAGCATACATATTCATAATGATTAGCAAGAAATCAACATCCTAGCATATACTAGTTGATACACTTGCCTTTACCCACTCGGAATGGAGTGGCAAGAAGTTGCGGCCACCCCCGAGATCACCTTTCCTGCAATAACATATTCATGCATATCAAAACAAAGCAATCATAACAATAAGCAACATCATGCCTAGCCCCGAAAATTCAACAAGCTGCCACTCGGACAGCTAGCCACTAAAACATGCATATCTTTTACATGGCCTATCCAAAACTCGCATTCTTGATCTCTAATAAAACTTAAGAACACCACGCACATTTTCGCAATAACCGGACCCTTTGGAACTGAGTAAAAGACCCTCAAAACTTAATCTGAACCTCAGTCTAGAACTTCTCCAAATCTTTGAATTTCTAGCAATAATCAGTTTGGATAGCTAACTTCATCATAGCATAACTATTGCTATACAACTTCAAATTAAGCAAGCGAAGACATTTTCAGAATCTACATAAAATTTTCCATCTATTTCTAGGCAATTAGAAATTCTAATTCGGCCTCCAACTAGCCCTAAATCACAGAGCAAAACTGATATTGTTAACTAGTTTAGAACTCGAACAGGAGATAGTAAATCGAGCATAACTTTCAAATGGTTGAACCAAAATTTGAGTTCTTGTACTCTAAATGACCACAAGAAGATAATCTACAATGATCATACAGCATTTCATTCAGGAGGTGAATTTAAAGTCCTCAAATTACACTCTGAACGTCAGTCTGAATCCTGAACCTTCAGCAGCTTCAGATTTCTGGACAGCAAACTTCAAAATAGCATAACTAATGATTCTCGAATTCAAATCAAGCAAATAAGGATATTTTCATAAACTACAAGAAATTTCCTAACTTTCTCTAAGCAATCAAAAATTCTAATTCGACCCGCATCTAACTTTAAACAGCAGCTCAAAGTTTCAACTATCAACACGAGTATAATCAGGACAACCAGCACTAAAATGACCATATCTTTTGATTAACTGAACGAAATTTAGTGTTCTTAGTCTCAGATTAAAGGGGAAATGACGATCTACAATTTTCTCTATAGCCAAATATTTAGGAAACACTTTTAACTAGCTCGAATCACAGCCCTAACTGCAGGAACAGCACAACCTAAAAACAGAAATCTTCCTTCCAAAACCTAGAGCCACTTTTCCCCCAAAATCTTCGAAATCGAAATCCTAGAACACCCATGCCAGCTAGATACCTCTATTAGAACAGCATACACACTCTCAAACCCTAGAAATCCTCACCTCCATGCTCATGAGTGAAGAAGGAGAGGGAAGGTGCTGCTGCAGCTGCAGCTGCAGAGTGCAGGGGGCACCGGCTGGAGGAAGGGAGGTGCCAGGGAGCAAGAGCAGGAGGTGCCAGGAGGAAGAGGGAGGAGGAGGCGCTGGCTTTGGAGGGAGTTGATGCAGGGAGAAACGAAGAAGGGGGAGGAGGGGCTATCGGGTGAGGAGGGAAAAAAGGGGAGGGGAAAAAGAAAAAGGGGTGGGGGAAAAGGAAAAATTTTCTTCTGCGACATTACATTATTGTTTTCAGGAACCTAATACAAGTTATTTCATCATTTTGTGAGCTATTATGTTTTTATATTTATTAATGTCCATATTATGGTTTACTAGTAATTTATAAAGAAGATAACTTAAACTCAATTCAAAATTTAATTATTTTTGCATACATGAGTTTATTTTGGTTCCGTAGCACATGGAAATTTATTTAATGAATTTAGGAATTATATTTTCCATGTGTGCAATAAGGTCCATAATAGTGTGTTATTTTATTTCAAATTTTAATAATTGTTCTATGACTCAAGAATAAAATATTTTTGTAGATTTGAATTCATCTTGGTCTTATCATCATATGAATATTTATTTTATTATTTTATGACTTCATCGTGCACAAATTTCTATTAAAGACCATAATGGGATTATAATCAAAGTTTAATTGAATAATTGTTCTGCAGTTCAAAAATTAATTTTTTTTATAATTGGAATCTTTCTGATTTTAGATGTATATATAAATTTGTTACATTAAAATTAGATGAACATTGCAAAAGATATTCAAGATTCATTATTAATCGGTTTGGAAAATGCATTGAAAAAAATTGGAAATACTCTTTCATAACAGAGGAAGCGTCTTTTACCGTTTCATTGGAGTTCCTCCTAAGCCACTGACATGAGGGGCCTACTCATTAGTGACAAAGAACAGAGGAAGAAACTAGGGCACGGCGATGACTAAGCTCCGGCGACTTTCCGGTGAAGGCGAGGACATGGATAAAGCTCGACGAGACACAAAGGTGGTGCTATCGATTCAGCCGGAGAGAAAATGGAGCGAGCTACCATCGAGCTTGAGCGGTGGTAGCAATGGCTAATCGATGGAGAGGAAGAACTACGTGGGGCTCCAAATGGGTAACATATTTAGCATCGTGAGTCGAGGCGATTCCATTTTTGGGGTTAGTTCGAGGAGATGTATCGGGTTGAGTTGCCACCGCGGGCCGCCATAGGGAAGACGAGCTAGCGGTGGCGGCAATGTTTTGCATGAGACAGACCGAATGTTTTTGAGGGGATTTGATTCTTGATGGGTTCTAGTGCTACTACTCGGTTTAATTTGGATTTGGTTGCTAAGTCGATTTGATTTAGCGTTTGAACTGAGCTCGGGTTTTCTCAGCAATGGCGGAAAAGAGCGGAGATTTTGGTGACTCGGTTGAGGAAAGGAAGGGGAAGATGAGGGGGAAGTGAGCACGTAGCTGTGGTGAACATTTGGTGCCTTTTATAGCTGCGGAAACTAGATGAACCGACCTCAGGTGAGCTCGCCTCAGATGAAGCTTGGCGATGAGCTGTGGCTGCACATGAGGCATGATGACGCAACAGAAAGCACGGAGGAGGAAGGTGCTAGGCGCAGAGGAGTGATGTAGCCACAGTGGCGTGTAGAGAGAAATGGCTCAGGGGCTTCACCGGCTAGAGGTTGAAGATGATAGGCGGAGGAGGCTACTGAGTGGGCCTAAACAGGATTCGGGACCCACATGACAGAGAAAGAGACGGGGGAGCCGAGCAAAATTCAAGTTTACACTACTACGGAAAGGGCATTTAGTCCCGGTCCAAAACTGCCTTTAGTACCAGTTTTGAACCAAGATAGTTATCCGGATCGATGCTCAAGGGCATCGGCCCCGTTATTCACCCCAGTCTTGATAGAGTATCGAGACGGTTCAATTCACACGTGGCGTGGCGTTGGGAACTCTGAGGATTTCATCAAGATCGGTTGGTGTCTCCAACCGGCATCGATGAGTACTCATCGATCATAGGTTGGTTTCTCCAACCGCATCGATGTTTTGTATATATATAGGTCTATTTCTCCAGTAGCTATTATATATATGTGTGTGTGTTAAATCACAACTAATTAAAAGCACAGATAATCAATCATGCACATTGCCTGATAATTAAATCACTAAACATTCATTAACAAATTTAATTACATCTAATGTATTAAAATATGTACACATATTTGTTCTTCTGCTCATCGTCTAATGTATCAATATATATGTACACAACTTTAATTACAACTTTAGTATTTTTTTTCCTTCATTCATCGGGATCTTTTACGCCAGACGCTCTTGCTAGCCGAGATGTCGACTCGACAGATTCATCGGTCCTTATCGAAGGGCCCACTGTTAAAATTTCGTTCGTGAAACTCGCCTTTTGGATTTACGACCTCATCATAAATAAAGCCGACGAGTTGTTCTTGAATTGCTCTCACTCGTGCCGGTGAGAGTTCCGAACCTTGTTCCGCCAAATATTGAGGCACCTATCGTTAAGTCATTAACTAATCAATACTTGAATTTGTACAAGATATAAGGAGTACCTATACATCATTAAAGCTAGTAATTATATTAACTCACCCCCTTGTTGCCTTTTAGCATGCGGTCGTGACTCCGGTTTGGGTGTGCATAAACTAAGATACATAGTAGCCGCATAAATTGTTACCCGTGGTGAGTCAAGATCTCGGTGGAAAAAGTTGAAAGCGTGAAATGGATGCAAGGAAATTAAGTTAACTAACTAAAAGCTAGCATTATGATATACGTACATGAGTGGCAATTGTAATGTCAAATTTCTCCTTGAATACGCCATACGTTTTTAGCACGGAACCGTGTGAATGCACTACACATGTAATTACTTAATTGTACATGATTAGAATTTGTTTCAAATTGAAGGAAATAGAACTAGTACGATAATAAAAGGAACAAGAATTAATACCGGTTGAGCATGTCGATAAAGTTTTGACACTTTTCAACCTGGTCTCCTTTATGAAGTCCATAATTTTGATCGAGCCACGATCTAGCTCGATCATAAGAAGAATCCAAGGAAAACTATACATAGATGTGTCAACGTTGATAACTAATTAGTTCTAACATCGTGTTATGAAAAAGGAGTAGAATGAGGTGGTACGAAAACACGTACTCAAATGAGTAGTCTAGATATATCTTTGACTTATATCTTTGACCCATTAGCGCATTGAATATGTTAGTCTCTGTTTTGCTTGGGTGGTCTCTAACGGTTGTCGCGTTGATAACTACTGGGTCCATGAAGCCTATGTCGAAAATACGATCCCTTCGGCATCTTTGTATCTCCATGCTACGTAAGAAATTAATTAGGCTTGCAAGTTAGTATAGTACAAGGAAGTGCACGATAGTTTTTTGCAAATAATTAAGACACTTATAGAGTCCAGCAACCCATCAAGCTCACGCTGAGGGCGCCTGTTCTGTATAGATTACATATGTAGTCCCAAATGACAAAAAATTCACCTTCACCGCTAAAAAAATCTTGTTGCTTAAACTTGACAAATAACATCTCAGAGACCATGCTTGGTCGCGCCCAAGTACTATTCATGAAATTGCCGCATCTTTGTCGTTAGCTTGGGGCTCCTCATGCTCGACCAATGACCCGCCCACTTTAAATAACATTTTACTTGGGCAAACTCAATCTTTTCCGTGCCTAATATTTGATTTAAGTATACGCTTTCATCGAAGAATTTTGCATCTCCTTACCCTTCCCTCGGTGACATCTTCTTCTTGGGGCATTCCTTACTCAATGTGCGCCGTAGTTTGATTGGCGAGGCATTTTTTTTATCCTTCAAATTTTTAATAGTCATTAAGCCTTTATAAAATTCTTACGTGCTAGGTTGAACCTTCTTCTCTGGTGACTTGGGTTTAAGAAATTTAGTTACCTCTCCTTTTACCACCTTCTTGGTCTCCTCATCGCTCATATCATACGGCCGCTTGGAAGTTCACCACTTCTTGGATTGGGTGGAGGACCCGCCTTCTTGGGAGCTAATGGCCGAGCTGGCTTGTTTCCCTTGGTCGGCGCCTTCTTGGGAGGAGACGGTCTTCTTGTGGCGCTTATGTGCGCAGGAGGTGGTGTAGGAGTCGGCACCTTCTTGGGAGGAGACGGGCTTCTTTTAGGGCTTATATGCGCAGGAGATGGTGTAGGAGACGGGCTTCTTGTCGGGCTTATATGCGCAGGAGGTGGTGTAGGAGTCAGCGCCTTCTTGGGAGGAGACGGGTTTCTTCTCGGGCTTCTTCAGCGGAGAGGACACGCCCATGTTATCTCGAAAAATTATGTACCGCTTGCGCCCACAGATGAAATTGTGTACTACCTCTCCTAACTTCAGAGTCCCGTCACCTCCGTGAATTTCGAGGTCAAGGTCCTCGCACTGGGCGCACCTCCTCCACCAAGACTTTGGAGTATCCTGACCAGATATGTTGGCTATGGATAAGCTGCCATGGCTCTAATGGGTGAGCCATGCCATCGCCGCCTTGAAGGTAAGGTTCCGCTTGGATATGTAGCTCACAAGGTGTCCGCCGTCTCGATGTCGCTTCACGGATACTTGTCCAAGTCCGCTCTGGCAATTCCACCGAAGCGCAGCCGCTTGCTGCTCGAGGGGCCGATGATGTCGGATTACTTGGAGGTTCTTGGTCTGTCTCGCTATTTGTTAGCTCAAGGCTAAATGCACCTCTCTTGGATCTCTTCTTGCATTCTCTCATTTGTTTGATTCAGCGTTCTTCAAGCGCACTAAGTTGTTGTATCTGTTGAGCCTTGCTCTCGCTTGAAACTCCTATAGGTCTCGGCGTCCCGAGGAAACCAACCTTCCACGGGACAACGCCGACGCCTCATGTACGCCCGTGGTGCTCGATTTTGCAGGCCCTTGTTAGCTCGTCGTTCTCCCTGCTTGGCACAAAGCTACCCCGGAAGACTCCTCGATGGACTGCACAAGCCTTCCGCCACATCTCTTAGCACCTCCCCAAACACAAGATTGCCGTTATCATCAAGGGCGCCACCGTGAGCATAGAACCAATGCTTTGCTCTGTCGGGCCAATCCGCTGTTACGGTGCGATACCCTTCGCTAGCAGTGTCCTGCTCCTCTTCTCCCATTTTGGTATTGCATGGCAAGAACCACCGGGCGAGTCGGTGGTGATAATTCTTCTTCATGCATTCAAACTTATTCTTCTCACTCAAACTTTGACCTTCGTCTCAAGTCTTGTAGTTCACAAACGCATCCCGTTGATCTTGCAACTTTGGGTGCTTATTGAAGTCGGGCATTCGATTCTTCTTGATATACTCCGTGTTGACTTCTTTTTATAAGTCCGGAATGCACCGCCATCTTCTTGAGAGTGTAACTCTTCACCTTCTCTTCGGTCCCTTGGGGAAGGTGAATGTCTCCTTCACATCGCTCCAAAGCATGTTCTTCGTATCTTGAGGGACTGATTCCATTTTGCTATGCTAATTGCCACGTGGTCCCTAACGTGGACGCCTTGATGCCGAATTGAACGCCCAAGCGCCCCGAGGGTGCAAGAGGCCGCCGTCCTCGCCGACCGGTGATAACATGTCTTGCCTTCTTCTTCTTGCTTGGACCTCGCAGACGTGATTGCCTGCCTGGTTGACCAATCTGAAAGCATGGTACAATCATGAACGGGTCGAGGATGTTGGCTTAGCATGGTAGTGGAACCGACAATCATGAACGTGACTGATTGTTACCTCGCTGGCCTCATCGTGCTCTGCAGCCTCATCGTGCTCTGCAGCCTCATTAGCCTCGGTGGCGGGTGCAGGCTCCGCCGTCTCATGATCATCACATCCCGCAATCAAACTTCTCATAAATTCTTCTTCGTCCATCGTCGTTTCTTAGGCTAGAAGAAGCAATCGAAAATTGTGAAATAGATCACATTTCATGTAAAGTCGATGGTACAACTCTAAACGGCGTGGAAGACGGTGGGGAAGAGACAGTAGAGAGGATGGGCGGCACGTCAAGATGTTCCTAATGTAAATCGCCAAATACTATATGATGGTAATTTTGCTAGAGTTGAGAGGAAATCAAGTGATGTTGTGACCTCATGCTACAAACATGTGCACATGTAACTTTAAAATGATACTTATATATTAGAAAAAATTCATTGGAAGAAGAGGAGCGGAGGAAGCCTATGGACGGTGGTATCAAGAAGACAAAGAACCAAGTCCATTTCAAGCGAGCTCGCCTCCTCATGGCTTCGCCTCTCGGTAAAATCTGACGCCTCGTGACATCCATGCTTCTTGAACTTGCAGGGGCTTATTTTTTTTAAATCATTTTAGTGTGGAATAAGAATGATTCATTATTTTTTATTAAGCAAATATATTCATTATATACCGAGAGTTACAAAAAAGAGAAAATTCTGACAAGTTTAAAGAGCTTAAACTTGTCGAATTTTCTTTTTTATAACTCTCTAATATAATGAATATGAACCTACAATTTTATACATACAAATCTCACATATCATACAAGTTTAAGCTAGTCTAGGTAGTGCTTGTGTGCTTGTAGGGACACATATACATACAAATCTCACATATACGTAGAAACTTCACATATACATAGAAATTTCAAAATTCACCGTAAATTAGAATAATTCACATGATACATATTCATTTGACATGATACATATACATTTCAAACTTCACATATACATAGAAATCCCACACATACATAGAAATCTCACATATACATAGAAACTGATCAATAAAAATAGAAATTTCAAAATTCACGAGAAATTAGAATAATTCACATGATACATATTCATTTGACATGATACATATACATTTCAAACTTCACATATACATAGAAATCTCACACATACATAGAAATCTCACATATACATAGAAACCGATCAATAAAAATAGAAATTTCAAAATTCACGTAAACTCTAGTTTGATTGCTCTCAGATTATTGGGTTTAAATGAAGATTTAGAATCTTCACCTCAATCACAAATGGGCTAGACAATTTAATTTAGTGACTTAAGCCTTGAACTCTTACCACTTTAACATGCACAAGAAAATTGTAACAAAGACATAGAAATCTCACACATACATAGAAAGAAAGTATATCTTGCATATGAATGATGCCCAAATTGTGCGTAATGTTGAAAATAACCAATAATTTCAATCATGCAAGTCTAGCGTTCAAGGCTTAGATCATTTCATTAAACGTCATGTTCATTAAGAAACCCAAATAACATCACAGAGCAATACCTCACCCTTCCACCAGCAAGGATCAAATGCAAGATAACAAGGAGCAATAATGGAGTCATACAACTATTGCTCTCAGATTTAATAAATTGATGGGTTGCTCCAAATGAGCCCTCCAACACCAATTTCAGCAATATATCACAGGGTATACAAATATGAAATTAGTGAATCTATACAATTCAGCACTGTTTAATGACACTTTTCCTTTAAAGCCTCAAATCTTGAGTTCGCACGACCTAAGTTTTCACAAAACTCAATAACCCCTTTTTAAACTGGGAGAAGGTTCAACATCAGAAGGAAACCATAACTTTCTCCGCAAAGCAACCAAAAAGATGCAACACAAAACTCTCTTCTTTGTCTTAAATCCAAGAAGACCAAGGAAGACAAAATTCACATACGCACTCCATCAACTCTCGATGGCGATGAAACACAAAACTCTCCTTCTGTCTTTGGCTCTAAAAGGCCGCACCAACAACCACAAACCACACAACAAAGCCGAACCTTTCGGCACAAAGAGTCCCACCGGACTCCACTAATCAATCTACCACTTCAAATACATAGCCATAAATAATACTATAGCCTTAACAAGACTAACATAAAACATATAAACAAGTATCAATATAGCATAAATATCAAAAGAACATTGTAACACAATACCACGATATCCCATCCCTTCCTACTATGCATCAGAGTGTGTCAAATTTTAAATTAATTCGTCATTCTACATCAAGTTTTACGGTTATGCCCTAGGGCCACATTTTAAAGGTTCAACCTAAACCATGTTTCTATCTTCACACAGCAAAATTTTAATTCATTCTAGAATTACTCACTACATTCAGACACCACGGACCTGAAGCCCGCTCTGATACCAACTGTAACACCCCGACGCCAACGCGCCACGAATGCTACCAAAAACCCTGGTTCACTAGCGACACCCTTTGGACCCACTCATGTCCGAAGGATTACTCACACTACGATAATTCTCCATAACAAAATCACTTGAACCGAGAATTTCCAAGAAGGCATAAAAACCTAACATCTATACTGAACTTGACTGCAATCAACCACTAAACTCTAAAACCAATTTAAAGCTAAGTCACGAAATTTACAAAATTTTGGCATGACCTCCCTAGAAACTAGGACATCCACTCGAAGAGACGTAAAACATTGCGGTATATGATATCATTCTAGCAGGTCCTTAGTTAACCGATCTCACATCCAATATACATTAATAACTACTCCACAGCGAACAACATATTATAACCTCAATCCATATCACTAAGCTTTACAAATCGATTTAAATAGTTTGATGGTGACCGAAGTCGTGTATGTGCTCTACTCTCATCCCGGCGAGCCAGCTTCAAAGAACCTAAAAATAGGAAGCAAACAAGCGTGAGTCCAAGACTCAGCAAAGTGCAATCAAGTAAGAAAAGAAATGAATTTGTCTAGAATATAACTGCTTCAAGAGTAAAGTAAAAGTTTCTTTAATTTGATAGCCGTAAATAAAAGAAGCAATTTGAATTCATATAAAACCAAACATAAGAGCACAACTACTTCATTATTTGACATAACCAAAACTAAATTGAAATCATCCAGGTAAAGGAAGCAAGAATTAGACCCATTTACCACATCCAACTCGGAAACATAACTAAACCGTACTCATGCCTCAACAATCATTCCGGGATGAGTCCACGACTCAATCCTCAACCCGTCATTTCCATTCTCATCAATTAACACCGAACACTTGCAACACATATAATAAAATGCGATGCTTTTATGCTCTCATCCTTTTCTCATGAATCATAAAATGAATGCACCATGCATGCTCATAATGCACATTGTCATAGCGATACCGGTATATTGAATGCACACCCGTCGGTGTGCACCCTCAATCCCAACCATCCCATGGCGGGCCTACTCTATCTTGACTCGCTCCCATTCACCTCGATGAATGGGACTACGAGGTAGGACTTTTGTGCTCACTACGGGTGAACACCGAGCCCGCATCAACATGGGACGCCTCGTCCATCATGAATGCAATTATGCAATTGACGTGAATGCATTTCACCCCTCATTCATTTTCACCAAACATAGCCATAACCAATATGGAAGTACCAATTAACTTGCTATTTCCCTAGTGTGACTCATTCGAGAGTAAATAAAGTCATGAATAAAATTCAGGGAAATGCATCACATAATTTCTATAAGGTAAATTAAATTGACAGATATGACCAACTAGGTGATTATAGTGCAAGCCATACCCATTCGTACAATTTCGTAACGCAATGCAATAAATGGGAATTGAGTAACTTACTTACCAGTTTGCTAACATTCATCCATCCTCATCACCATACTAAAAACAACTTCTAGACATGCTATTAAACATAACCACATCATTAGAAGTTTCATAATCTTATCGCAAACAAAGCATTTAACACCCTAATAACACTCTAGGGGTTGCACTTGCCTTTTATTGAAGACGACGCGAGGAGGGGTCGAGGTAACCCCCAAAGACCCACTACCGCTTGAACCCTCCAAACATCCTAAAGTGGAAACTTCTCCTAGGCCAAAATTCAGTGTGCACTCAAGCCTGCAAGAATACGAAGAACATTGTTGCATCTGGGGTAGGCATTACCTAGCTTGAAGGCCCTAGCATACAAAGTCCCATCTATAGCATATCAACTGTTGTGGCGACAAAATAGGAAAAGAGTACCATATCTCTAGGACAAGTGTCTCCATGCCAAATAATCTTGGCGTTACTAAACAATATATACAACATTGCTCCTAACCACATCTAATTGTACAATCCAACGCCACAACAAATAGGTTATGTACGAAATGCATGTATTTCAATGGGTATCATACATTCTGCTTCAAGAGAGTATTATGCATTAGTCTAGTTGTACTCTATGTTTGTTTTACAGATAGTCCATTAGTTCTTCAAAGAAGCATAAATTGAAAAATCATCACTACCGAAACCACCAATGTTCCTTTTTTCTCTGTCGCTGTCGCAAAACATTTATATAGCATAATAGCTTTTCTTAAACCCTTATTATATGAATATTTGTCGGTCATCACATGTTTTTTGTTCTAAAAAACCTTGTGATGACAAACCAAATATTCCTATAATGAGTTGGCTTACATGGGTTGGGCTAACTACAAAATTTCGCTTCATGCCTAGCTCTTTATTGAGTTGCCTCAGGTCGATCATTTCAGGATATGATACTCCCATTGGTAAAATAAAAAAAAGTGTCATTTTCCACATCACCATTGTCTCAATAATTAACGTTCAGTCGCAATCCAATATCAATGAAAAAGCAGAGATTCTACGGTCCATTAAAAATCAAGAAACGCAAGATGCCGATACCAACTAATCAAGATAATATATATGCGCAATCACATTCAACAAACCTAAACCTTCTAGGCATTTCATCAAACATCTAGCATGCAACAATTAAATCCTCACATTTCTTAGGGTTTTACCTCAAGGGAAACATAGGGAGGAAGGAGGGAGGTGGGGGAGATGTTGGCTGGAGGAGAGGGGTCGCCGGCAGGGGCGCCGGAGCAGGAGGTCAGGGAGTGGCGCCAGGAGGGAAACGGCCTGTCGTTTGGCTGCTTGCTGTTGTTTCGATGGTCGCTTGGTACATCTCAAGTCGCTTTCGGTGGAGGAAGCCAGGGAGTGCCACGCCAGAGGAGAGCAACCGCTGCCAGGGGGAACGGCGCCAGGGCAAGAACGCCAGGAAGGAGCGCAGGCGCTGGGAGGAAGACCTGAGGGTCGATAGGGAGAGAGCGCAGGAGTTCGGCAGAGGGTGGGGAAAAAAAAATCGGTACATGGCTTGGGAAGGAGCCCCCAAAATCATTCTCACCACAAAACAGAAGAGGGAGAGAGAAATTGGGAGGAAATAAATAAAGACCCTCCAAATAGCGAAAATCCAACTTTAAACCCTGCTTAACCAAATAATTTAATCCTTGGTGCGAAATGACAGATGTCAGGATAAACAACTTGCCGTAAAATTATACGGCTCGGAGAAAACAACCATTCCGATGAGTTTTCAGGGAAAAAAAACCCAAAACCTTTGATAGAATTAAGAACCGCGCGACAGCTGAACCTTGAATTAAAAAGGTGGAAAATAAATCTGGCGAAAAACCCCGGCAAAGAAGATTTGCAGTATTACAGCAAGCACCGCATGCTACAATCCAATAGACACCCAAAATTGAAGTAATCGAGATGAACTAAATTGAACTAAATTTGCTTCGCAAACGCAGCAACGCAACCAAAACTAATCAAGTGACAAGTGATCTCATCGGGTAAGGAGGGCACAAACCTAGGGTTGGCGAAGGCCGAGGGGAACGGCCAGCGAGGCAAGGCGCGGAGGCAAGGCTTGAGGCGAGGACGGCGGTGGGGTCGCTCGGAGGCGAGGAGGACGGCAGCGGTGGGGTCGTGGAGGCGCCCCGTCGTTAGAGGTCTTTGCAAACGAGCGGGAGGAGGAGGAGATTGAGGAACAATGGCGGAGTAGAAAAATTGGGAAGAGGAGGCGGCGGGAGGATTTATAGGTGCACCATCGGTCCGGTTGGTGTATTCAGCAGGATCGATGTCTCACATCGCATCTGGGTTGGATACTCCAACTGTATCGATGTGAGATATCGATCCGCTGAATACACCAACCGAATGATGGGTTAGCTCTTGCAAGGGAGCCCTAGGCACTATCATCCTGCTGAAAACACCAACCGGACTGATGTTAAAAGACTCAAAACAATTTAGTGCCCATACTAATCGACAAGAAATCTTCCTCCCCTTGGCTAGCGAGGCGCTTGAGTGCTGTGAGCTCTCCCGTCAGGAGGTCTCGGGTTCGAGCCCACGCTCGTGCCCCTAGCCCTTCTTTTTTTTCGTCTTTTCTTTTATTTATTTTTTTTATTTGTTGTTTAACTCATTGTTTCATTAAATAATTTTTAAAAATGCTTTTACCACTTTAGATTCATTTTGTCTTTTTTAAGATTTCTTTTTTGACTCTCTTGTTTAACTATTGTTTCATTAAATAATTTTTAAAAATGCTTTTACCACTTTAGATTCATTTAGCCTTTTTTGTAAGATTTCTTTTTTAAATGTATTGTTTAACTATTATTTCATTAAATATTTTTTAAAAATGCTTTTACAACTTTAGATTCATTTAGCCTTTTTTTATGATTTCTTTTTTAAATCTACTGCTTAACTATTGTTTCATTAAATAATTTTTAAAAATGCTTTTACCACTTTAGATTCATTTAGCCTTTTTTTTAAGATTTCTTTTTAAATCTACTGTTTAACTATTGTTTTATTAAATAATTTTAAAAATGCTTTTACCACTTTAGATTCATTTAGCCTTTTTTAAGATTTCTTTTTTAAATCTACTGTTTAACTATTGTTTCATTAAATAATTTTTAAAAATGCTTTTACCACTTTAGATTCATTTAGCCTTTTTTTAAAGATAGTCTTTACAATATTTTTTTCCAACCATGTAATATAAATTAACATTATAGAAAATTGTAAGAAATAAAGTAATTTTGCACTCTTATAATTCCATTGCAAACTGTCACCTTGTTATATTAGTACAGAGGACTTTGAACAATATTGTTAGTCAAATATTAGTACAATTTGAAGTAAAATACAGGAAAACCACTAGAGGAATGAGAAACTAGTATATTAGTAGTCTATTACACCAAAAGAAATCAAAGCAATCCTCATTTGCTAACATACTTTGCTTTTACAAGTGATCCTTCATTATGATCGCGGCGTAGGGAGATTCCTCTCAGTATCATTCAGACACTAATGTCTCGTCCCAGTGAAAGGCGTCACGACGAAGAAGAGTATACTCTTCTTCGTCCGTGACGCCTCAACTCCGACAATCCTTCTTTTACGGAAGAACCACGTGGCGCTTTTGCCGATCGCTCTCGCTAGTCTTCTCTTCGCTTTTTCGGTTTCTTGTCCATGTCCATCACATAGAATACTGTGTCACATCATTAGCGAAGCACGAACGGTTCGTCCCTATAGGCCACTTGCTTGAGGTCCACAGTTGTCATACCGTACTTATCGATATCCACGACTGTCAGTTTGACCCATTGGCACCGAAACAGAGGGACTTTTAATGGCCCGTACTCCAGCTCCCAGATCTCCTCTATGAAACCATAGTAGGTGTCCATCTTTCCATTTTTGTCCAAGGCATCTATACGGACGCCACTGTTTTGGTTGGTGCTCTTGTTATCCTGGGTTGTCGTGTAAAATGTGTACCCATTTATCTCATACCCTTGAAATGATATGATTGTTGTGGACGGTCCTCAAGCCAAGAGTTTCAATTGTTCATCGTCTGTCTGCTTGCCCAACAGTTGCTTTTGTAACCAACTGCCGAAATGATCCATTTGCTCCACTGCGATCCACTTATCTGACTTCTCTGGGTATTGGGCGCGTAGACTCATTTCGTGATCATAGATATACGGAGCCACTACAGTTGCTTGTTTCAATACCGTGAAATGTGCTTGTTTAAATGCAAGTAGATCGTCGCTATAGGATTCTTTTCTCCCTAAAGTCCCTTTTCCCCGTAGCCTCCCCTCATGGCGTGATACAGGGACGCCAATCGGATTCAGATCATCAATGTAACTAACACAAAACTCGATCACCTCCTCTGTGCTGACACCCTGCGCAATGCAGCCTTCTAGGCGAGACCGATACTTAACATACTTCTTTAGGATACCCATGTACCTCTCGAAAGGAACATATTGTGGAGGAACACAGTCCGAGAATTTCTATCTCTTTAACAATGTGGACCATGAGATGGACCATAATATAAAAGAAGGATGGAGGGAAGATCATCTCAAGGCTAACTGGACTATTGACCATGTCATCATGTAGACTAGATACCTTATTCGCTCGATAACCTTCTGCGACACGCGTTGAAGAATGAACACGACTTTATGATTGTCCTCGTACCCAATCGGCAAAATACCTCGCACCGCCATGGGAGCAATCAGTGTCATCAACACATGACAATCATGGGATTTTATGTGCACGATTTTATTCTCTTTCATGTTTATGAGTCTCCTTATGTTCGAGGAGTATCCGTAAGGACCTTCACACTGCTCAAGAACTTAATCATGTTTTTTCTCTTCCTTGCTCGAGTGTAGCTCATGGGGTGGAGGTAATGTTGTCCTTTCTCTCTCTTTTCCTGGATGTAGGTCATTCCCCGAGTCCCAATAGTGAGGTCCTTTCGTGCTTGAAGTGTATCTTTTGACTTACCGTACATATCTAGGAAACCTAGTAGGTTCACGCAGACATTCTTCGTGATATGCATGAAGTCCAAATGAGTGGCGGACCTCTAAGTCTTTCGAAGAAGGTAAGTCCCAAAATATTGACTTCTTCTTCCAAATGGCCTTCGTGTGACCTTGTTCAGCCGGGACAGGTTTGCTACCAGGACCTTTTCCAAATACTACTTTCAGATCTTTTACCAAAGAAAATACAAGCGCCCCATCGCGATGCATGGGCTTTACGCTTTCTCTTCGTCCCATCAAAATTCTCACTCTTCCTCCGTGAACGGTCCTTCATATGGAGGAACCTACGATGGCCCATGTACACAACCTTTCGAGAGTTTTTAGGTACTTGCTGTCCGTATCCTCTAAGCGATGGATGCGGGCTTTATATCCTTTGATAGATAAGCCCGATAGATTACCAAGTGCAGGCGACCGTTGATGGTTACGAATAGCAATGCACGAGAGTGAAGTGCTCTCTTTTGTACTCATCCTATACACGTAAACCATCGCTCCACAGTGTTAACAGATCTTCAACCAACGGTTTGAGGTACACATCAATGTCGTTTCGAGTGTTGCTTCGGCCTTGGATAAGCAATGGCATCATAATGTACTTCCGCTTCATACACAACCAAGGAGGAAGGTTGTAGATACATAGAGTCACGGGCCAAGTCTTGTGGATCGCTGCTCATATCGCCGAACGGGTTCATCCCATCCGTACTCAACCCAAACCTTATGTTCTTTGCATCCTCAAGAAAGTCCGGTATGTTCTATCGACTTTCCTCCTTTGGGAGCCATCAAGAAGGTGCCTTAGCCTTCCGTCGTCCTTACGGTCTTCCTTGTGCGGCGCAAGATCATCCGGGCATGCGTTTTGTTCGCAAATAAACGCTTCAACCGGGGATTACAGGAAATACCACACCACCTTAGCAGGAGGTCTCTTCTTCTTTGTGCCGCCTCTACCTCACTGGTCATCACGCTGGTCTTATACCAAGTTTTGCACACCGGACAAGCTTCCAATCCTCATACTCATTGCGATAAAGGATACAATCATTATGACATGCATGTATCTTCTGTACCTCCAACCCCAAAGGGTAGACAACTTGTTTAGCATCGTACGTAGTTTTGGGCAGTGTGTTCCCCTTTGGAAGTAACTTCTTTATGAGGCATAACAGCTCGTCGAATCCCTTATCAGACAATCCATTGGTCGCCTTCCATTGCATCAGTTCTAGTGTGGTACGCAACTTTTTATGGCCCTGTCGATAGTTTGGGTACAACAGTGTTCCGTGGTCCTCCCATAGGCGCTGGAACTTTTCGTAATGTCTTTCATCAATGTATTCTCCCTCTCCATCACGTAGCATCTGTTCTAGGTCATCATCACCACACTCCCCCAATGTATCTTCGAAAGAACCGTGTTGACCAAATGTCCAGGGATATTGTTGTCCACCTCTTCTTCTTCACCGTCTTCCTCAGATAATCTCTTCTTCACCGTGCTTGGTCCAGCGGTATAGTTTGACATGAAACCTCTTGTGAGTAAATGAAAGTGAAGGTGGCTGGATTTTGGCCACTCCTTCTCATTCTTGCGTCTATGCATGGACAGCCTATGTAGCCCGACGTCAGTGTGTGCATCGGCCAAGACGAAGAAAATCTTGCAAACCCTGAAGAACTCCGGGAGCGCCGATCCATGTACATCCATCGCGGTCCATCTACATTATGTTACATCAAGATAACTGTTAGCTCATTTTCCGATAATGAATTGTTGAACCAAAACCTAAATATTAGCTAGATCCACACCTTCAATCCGAGCTAAATAATAATCCAAGCAAAATATAAACTCACACAACAAGTTTTTGCAACCTACAAAAAGAATTGGTCGATCGAGTCCGGATTCAAAATTACGAACAAAATTCACGACGACTTTGTTTGCAAATTCTGTTGAAATTGTAACACCTAAAATTTCCAAATTATTATTCAATCATTTATTTTTATTTTTTCTAAATCTCTAGCACTTAATTAATGATGTTTTCAAAAATAATTTGTCGATGGAAATTAAAACCAAAATTATACTAGAAGTAATTTTCTAAGTTTAAAATATTCCAAAGTATTTTTGAAAACTTTTCTCAAATATTGAACTCATTTTATATTTTCTATAAAACCATTCATATTTCTGATATTATTTTAATTCGCAAATGAATTTAAATTTCTTCTTTTCCACATAACTATTGCCATTTGAAGATCCCAAACTCCATGATTTCCATGCACCATTCTCCCCTCAATTACGTGCATCCAAACCTCATCCTTCATCGATCGATGGAACTAAAACCTAAATTTAAGCTAGATCCACACATTAAATGCGAGCTACATTATAATCCAAGCAAATTCTAAGCTTACACAACAAGTTTTTGTATCCTATTTGAAAAGATCAAGCTAGATCTCTACATTCATAATCTTTCATCAATCATGGGAAAAGATCAAATTTTTTCATAATTCAAGCAAAAAGAGGCTCCATTTAACACCAAATGATGTGAGGAATGATGTTACTAACCTTAGTTACCTTGGTTTGAGTAAAATGACCAAAATTTTGAAATTTGGACAGCACCTCCTCTACATTCATAATCTTTCATCAATCATGGGAAAAGATCAAATTTTCTTCATAATTCAAGCAAAAAGAGGCTCCA
This sequence comes from Guadua angustifolia, assembly GCA_036346375.1. Taxonomy (NCBI): domain Eukaryota; kingdom Viridiplantae; phylum Streptophyta; class Magnoliopsida; order Poales; family Poaceae; genus Guadua; species Guadua angustifolia. The sequence goes on along the minus strand of CM070503.1, from coordinate 52,599,054 downwards.
TTTAACACCAAATGAAGTGAGGAATTATATTACTAACCTTAGTTACCTTGGTTGTGAGTAAAATGACCAAAATTTTGAAATTTTGGGCAGCACCTCCCTCCTTGAAGTTCTTGGTCAAGCTCCACTTTGTTCTTTCAAGCAGTGAAATGATCTGGTCTGTAGAGAGCGGAGGAGGAAGAAGTTTAAATTGAACTCGACGGTTGAAGACACCAACCGTCTCGATGGTCTCACATCGATCGGCTCATGTCACGAACCGGTACTAGTGAGCTCCCGCTAAATAGTACCGGTTCGTTACATGAACCGGTACTGATGTGAGACCATCAGTACTGGTTGGTGTCTTGAACCGGTACTAATATCCCCCGCAGCCTCAGAGCCGTTGAACCGGATCGTTCTAACTATCGCCCCGGTTGCAGCACTCAACCGTCTTGATGGGCGGTAGGAAAGGTCGATTCTGTAGTAGTGTTAGCTGCAGGCTGAGTAGGTTAGGGTTTTAATGAATCAGTCTTGTGTTACTTCAAAATTTATTGAAATGTTTCCGTGCAATGGCTTGTCAGTTTTCTACTTACTGTAGAAATTTCAGGCAAAAATACTGTTCACAGGTTTTATAAAAATTCTAACAACTGTTACTTGCAGCTTTCAGATTTCAAATTTTGATTTATCAGACAATTTAACTGTTTTCAAACCTTTCTAAAACTTTTTATATGAATTCATATTGATGATATTATCCTTAAATAAAATTCTCAGATTTAAATATTTTTTATTTAATTTATTAAAATTCTGAAATTCAGATTACTAGTTTTCTAATCTCTCAGTTTTGAATTTTAAATATTACAAAAAATTTATTAATTTCTTAATTTTTTACTGTATATTAATTTATTACTCCAAAATATAATATAAAATTTTCATCTGGATATAAGTCATGATTGTTCTTATTAAATTCGACAATACTACTTGTTATTAGTCAAGATTCTTTGAATAGCTTTTATTTCGTGCATAAATGCTTGATATAACATTTTAAAATTTATTACTAAGTCTCTGGATTTATCCTAAGATTAAATAAAATTTTTCTTTATTTTATTGCTATAAAATTTTTATTCTTCTCTTTATCCATTATTTGAGTTTATGCTAAAAGGGTTTCTTAAGAACCAAAATTCAAGAAAATTTATGATTAAATGAAATTTCAATGTAAATTTTATTTCCAACTCATTTTCATATTTGGATTCATTTGTAAATTTTATTTTGCAGCTCATCCTTTGATTAAGATTTGTTTTTAAGATATTGAATAAGAAAATGATATCTTAACTCATTTTCTTAATTTTAATTAAAGATTTGATGCAATTTCATTTTTAAATTTTAAATTTTATTTTTCTTATTTTCAAAATTTCAGGATGTTACATTGGGTTCATCGTTCGAGAAATTATCAACCCGAAGGGTGAGTTTCGTGAGCATTTGTAGCTTAAGTGAGATGTCAACGATTGTGAATGAATAATGTAATACTTAAATATTATGATGCTTAAAAAGTGAATGAACAATGTAATAATTAAATATTATGATGCTTTAATGTATTTGAATTACCCTTTAGCGATGTTTCATTACTATTGTGCACAACATATACCGTACAAAATACATCTACTGTACAATATATATATACTACAATATTACATAATACATATACTGCAAGAAATATATATATAAAAAGGTTTAAAAATCCCATTACTGCCAGTTTTGGATGTGAAAATAGGACAGAGAGTTATCACTACCGGTTGGCAAAGTAAAAGTGGTAGTGATACTACTTATCATGCCGGATATTGATGAAAATGTGGCACTGATAGTTACTTATCACTGTTGGTTATTAGAGCTAACTGGCAGTGATAATTATTATCACTACTGGATATTTATGAAAATGTGGCACGGTTATGAGACCAATTGTACAGTATGAACCGGCAGTGAGAGTGATTATCACTGTCGGTTTACATTCGGCAATGATAGTTCTCGCCTATCACTGCCACTGTAATATCATCTGTTTCGTGGTTTCTAAGGTGGAGTATGTTGGACTTAATCTTCGATTTTAGTGGGTGTTTTAGGGCCCTAATTAAGTGTGAAAGTGCTCATTTTGTTAACCCTAACCTGCACCCAAGAATTTTCATCTTTCCTTTTCTACCCCTCCCCTCACTTCCCCATGGAGAAGCATTTCCTCCTCCCCCAACCGTGCAACTCCCTTGTTTCTTCTTCCTCCCAAAGCAACAGCCCCCATGGCCTCCTCCCCTTCTTCCTCCTCCTTTTCCCCCATGAGAGCAGCCCCAAGCTCCTCCTCCTCCTCCTCAAGCCATGGTGCCTCGTCCCCATGGCAGCAGCACCCCTCCTCCTTCCCTTGCTGTTTTGGAGCATAGAACCAAGATAAGATTTGGGGATTTTTTTATTGTGGAGGCTATGGTTGGTGTAGGGTTGACGCTAGAGTAGTTTACCTCAAGTTTTGTTTGATTTTTGGGCGGATAGGAGTGAAACCCTAGAGTTTGTGCAAATGTCTGTTTTCGGGCTGAGAATTTCCTGTTTGTTAGGGTTGTATTTCCAGCTAGTTAAAAGCATTTCTTGAATATTTGGCTATAGAGAAAGTTGTAGATCGTCGAATATCCTTTAATCTGAGACTAAAAATACTAAATTTTATTCAGTCAATCAAAAGTTATGGTCATTTTAGTACTGGTTGTCCTGATTGCGCTCTTGTTGATAGTTGAAATGTTAAATTACTGTTTAGAGTTAGATGCAGGCCGAATTTGAATTTTTGATTTGCTAGAGAAAGTTAGAAAATTTCCTGTAGATTAAGAAAATATCCTTATTTACTTGATTTGGATTCCAGAATCAATACCTATGCTATTTTGAAGTATACTATCCTGAAATCTGAAGCTGCTAAAGGTTCAGATTTTAGGCTGAGGTTCAGAGTGTAATTCAAGGACATTAAATCCATCTCCTAAATGAATATCCATATGATAAATGTAGATTATTCTCTTGTGATCATTTAGAGTGAAAGAACTCAATTTTTTGTTTAGCCATTTAGGAGATATACTCATTTCTATGCCTGCTGTCTAGATTTGACTGAGTAGATATTGGTTTCTGTTCTTTGCTGAACTGGAAACTATGAAAGCATCTCCTGTATGAATGGCTTTGTGATAATTGTATATTGTCCTCGTGTGGTCAATTAGAGTACAAGAAATCAATTTTTGGTTTAGCTATTCAAAAGTTATGCTTGTTTTAATATTGATTGTCTAGAACAAGTGAAGGTGCATGTCACCTCTGTTCATTTCAAATCTGAAAATTATTGGTGCATTTGCTGAATAAATGGCTGTAGCATAGTTGTAGATTAATTAAAAATTGGGTTCACTCAATTTGGATCAACTATGTAAAAGTTGTGCATGTTTTAGTGTTTGTTGTCCTGTGTGGCAGTAGTTTGGTTTTAGGGCAAGAATTGAAATTATGATGGAATACTTGTGAAATGGATTAATTGGACAAATTGAGGAAATTCAAAGTGGGGTTAAGCATAGGAGCGAAAATGTTATTGATATTTATCGCTTGAACTGTGATTTGCATTGTTTGAGATGAATGCATTTATATGTTCTTGCAGGAAGTGTGATATCGGGGGTAGCCACAACTTCTTGCCACTCTATTCGAATGGGTAAAAACAAGTGTATCATGTAGATTAAATGTTAGAAGGTTTTGTGACATGTTTTGCTTTGTGATTTTTATTATGTTGATAATTATGAGTTTGATTATGATGATGCAAATGCTAAGTTCATGGATATATGAATATGTCAATACGTATGACTGTGGTTGTGGTTCTGATTAGGATGATGAAAATGCTAAGCTTATGTATGTAATAATATGCCATATGTGTGTTAATGTTTAGAAATATGATTATGGTGAGGTGAAGGTTAAAATACAATACCACTTGCAATTTATCCATTTCATTCACATTTGTGCATTCATAATGGAAGAGGCGACTCATGCTGATGTGGGCCTCTATGCTCACACGTAATGTGTACGAAAGTTCTACCTCGTAGTTCCGTCCACATGGTTGGATGAGAGCGACACAGTAAAAGTAGACTCCTCCATGGGATGGAAGGGAATGAGAGAGTGCACACCAACGGTTGTGCACTCAGCAATACCGGTGTGTGCAAAGAAAGGTGCATTCATGAGCATGCATGTTGCATTGCATCGCTAATAATAATTATTGTGTTAATTGAAAATATGTGGATTTGAGATAGAGTCATGGACTCCTCCTAAGAGGCTTAAGGAGATATGTGCGTGAAATAAGCAATAAGGTAAAGGAGGTAAATGGTGTTGATATAATTGTTTTATGCATTTGCCGAGTTATATAAGAATTATAATCATGTTGTAGATTTAAATGCTAATTTGTTACTTAAATTATTATTTGATATACTTTCTTTGAGTCTTGGACTCATGCTTCTTTTGTTTAATGTTTTAGGTACTCGAGGACTTACATTCGGGTGGGTCTTAGCATCACACATCACTCATTGTGTAATAGCGCAAAATTGTTTTTCTGGGTTTTTGGCCGGAGTTGTCTATCTTGACAACTGTTGTTTCGCGCCAAGTATTTGGTTATTTGGTTTGCGCTAGTGGTTAAGAGATGGATTTTGGTTTTAGGAGGGGTTTTTGGGGATTTTCCCCCCTTCTTCACCTAATCCTTCTCTCTCTTCTTCATTTATGTGGTGACTTTTTTGCTTGGAGGGCAGCATTGCAAACTCTTCTCTTTTCCTTGGCCGACCTGCGAGTAGTCCTCGGCGTCTCTCTCTTGGTCTTTTCCTTCGAGCCTCCCACCGCATCCTGGTGCCCCAATGAGTCATGTTATCCTGGTGCATACTCCTGGATCCTCTCCTAGCTTCTTCCTCCCCTGGCGATTTCTCTCAGCCATCTCCTGGCGCAGCCTCGCCTGGCCGAAGGCTTCTTCACTGGCGCTCTGCCTGGTTGAAGGCCCCAAGGCGTCTGCAGCTTCACCAAGAGCAACCGGCAGCCCAGCTCCGCCCTCCCCCCCGGCGTCCTCCCCTCCGTGAGCCCTCGGCGGCAGCAAGAAGCCCGGCTCCTCCACATCCCTTTCCTCCATGAGTATGATTGGAGGTAAAACCCTAGAAATTTTGGGGGTGAGATTGCTTGCATGCATGCATGGTGTTTGATGAAATGCTTGGCTAGGATTCCTGATTTTGGAGATGTTAGAGGGTGGGGAATGGAGAGACTAGAGTGATTTGAAATTTCATTTTCGAGCAGATTTTTGTCTACTGTTAGAACTGCTGTTCGAAAATTTTGCAAGCGTTTCCTGGGGGTTTGGCTATAATGAAAGTTGTAGATAATCGAATTACCTTTCAATAGAGACCGAAATCGCTAAGTTTCGTTTAGCCGTTTGAAAGTTATGGTTATTTTACGCGTGCTGTCCAGAGCGAAGTATTTGTGCGGCTGTCTGCTGTTCGTCGCAAATCTGGGAATAATTGGTGCTTTTCCGGTCAGTCGGCTATAGAAAAGTTGTAGATAATCGAATTACCTTTCAATAGAGACCGAAATCGCTAAGTTTCGTTCAGCCGCTTGAAAGATATGCCCATTTTACCAAATGCTGTCCGGTTGGCAGATTGCTGTTTTCGGTTTTAGGAGTAGGTTGCGAAGCTGACTTAGTTTTGAGTCTTGTGTTGAATTATAGGCGTGTTTTTGAGCGGCTATATCCATGTGCAGGTGGTGTGACCCCGGGTGTGACAACTTCGCCCCGCCACACCGTCTCGATGAGTTGAAGGCAAGTGCATTGTAATGAATGTGGCATATATGGCTATTATGTTTTTGCAATGTTACCGTTATTCATGTATTACTTTAGTATTGTCATACTTGATTTTGCAGGCGATATGATGAATGAGAATGGTTAAATGGTTATGCTATTATTAAAACAAGTTTATATGCAAGTGTAACCAGTACATCTCTCATAGGCTATTTAGTTGATTGCTTGTGCTATTTATATGCTTATGCTATGACTGCATTTGTGTTTATAAGCACCTCTAGAGGGGTATTTGCCTTTTGATGAAAGGGTTGAGTAACCGGATGCAAGTGCATCGTTGATTGAAAGGATTTGTGTTGAACTAGTATGAATGGATAATGTGACTGATGAAGTAAGGAGGTTGGATTAATAAGAATGGATGATTTGGCGATCATGAAACTGGTTTATGACTTTAATGGGAGTATTAATGATAATTGTGACCATGTAGATATGAGTGTCGAGAATAAGAATAAGAGAGTTGAGAAGATGAATAAGAATGTTGGGAATGCGGATATGAGTATTGATAATATGGATACTAATGTGAGAAATGAATGTATTTTGCAAATTTGTTTATGTCTATTGCATTTGTGCATTCATGATGGAAGAGGCGACCCATGCTGATGCGGGCCTCTGTGTTCACACGTAGTGAACACGAAAGTCCTACCTCGTAGTCCCATTCATCGAGGTGAATGGGAGCGAGACAGTAAGAGTAGGCACCTTCCATCTACGGGATGGGAGGGACGTGAGGGTGCACACCGGCGGGTGGGCACTCTCAGCGACTCTTGACGCACATGGAAATGAGCATTCATATGCATTGCATCTTTGATAATGAGTGTTGTGGTAAATGGTGTGTCGTATGGATGGTGAATATGGAGATTGAAGGGTGAGTCGTGGACTCAACCCAAAAAGGGGAGATTGAATTGAATTTGATGAGTTCGCGCATTTCTTTGCCTTGCTAATTATGTGGTATGAATAACGTGGAGTGAAGTCAAGTTATGAACTCAAAGTCAATTGATGAAATGGTTTGAAATTATATAGTATTGCATATCTGCATGGGATATTATGTGAATGAAATGCATGGTTGTATTGCATTATATATCATTGCGTGTCTGCATGAGGTACTATGTGAATGAAATGCACGGTTGTGTTACATTATATAGTATTGCATATCTGTATGGGATATTATGTGAATGAAATGCATGGTTGTATTGCATTATATATCATTGCGTGTCTGCATGAGGTACTATGTGAATGAAATGCACGGTTGTGTTGCATTATATAGTATTGCATATCTGTATGGGATATTATGTGAATGAGATGCATGGTTGTATTGCATTATATATCGTTGTGTGTCCTGCATGGGATATTATGTGGTGAAATGCATGGTTGTGTTGTATTATATAGCATTGCAATTATGCATGAATAGTATGTGAATGAAAGCATTAAAAAAAGACATTTCATTGCATTGTGTATTGCGATTGATAAATGTTGAATGATGAGAATGGAAGGAACAGTGGAGAGTTGAGTCGTGGGCTCATCCGAATTGATTTCGAGGCATGTGTAAGGTTTTGTTACGTTGTCGAGGTGGTTGAGGTAAGTGGAGCTGCTACTACTCTGTTCTTTGGATGCTTGATTAAGTGATGGTTATTTACTAATGAATTAATCGTTCTCTTCGTCTTGGATCCTTTATGAATTCAACTGCTTTTTAGTTACGGATGTCAATTTAAGGAACCGCTACTTGATGTCTTCTAATATTTGCATTTTAATTAGTCTAATGCCTTACTTTTCCTACTTGTTGCACTTTGCTGAGTCTTGGACTCACGCTTGTTTTCTTCCGGTTTTAGGTACCTTGAAGCTGATCCATCGGGTTGGGGAGTAGTAACACGTACACGACTGCGGTCTCCAGCAATTTATTTAACAAAGTTGTCAAATCTGAATGTAATTAATGTGGTTGTAATTTATGGTTCATCGTTAGGAGATTTTCTTAAATTCTGGTGGATGTGTGATTACTTAACTAAGGACCTGCTAGAATGATATCATATCTGTTGCTATTGTTTCTTTTGACTGCTGAGTGGATGCCCTCTTTTCTAGCGAGGTCATGCCGAAATTTTGTAAATTTCGGTGGTTTAGTTTTAAGCCGGTTTTAGAGAATGGTTGATTACAGACAATTTTGTAGAGATGTTATTGAGTTGGTTAGGGTTTGGTAGCATTTGCGGTGCGTTTGGCACCGGGGTGTTACAGTTGGTATCAGAGCGGGCTTCAGGTCCGTGATGTATGAGTGTAGTGAGAAATTCCGGAATGAATTAAAATTTTACTGTGTGAAGTTAGAAACATGGTTTAGGTTGAACCTTAAAAATGTGGCCCTAGGGCAATACCCGTAAAACTTGATGTAGAATGATGAATTAATCTAAAATTTGACACACTCTGATGCATAGTAGGAAAGGGATGGGATATCGTTGTATTGTTTTACAATGTTCTTTTGAGATTTATGCTACATTGACACTTGTTGATATGTTATATGTTAGTCTTGTTAAGGCTATGGTATTATTTATGGCTTTGAACCTGAAGTGGTAAATTGCTTAGTGGGGTCCGGTGGGACTCTTTTGTGCCGGAGATATGTCAGCCCTGTCATGTAGCTGTGTTGGTCGGTGTGGCAGTTGAAAGCCAGCACCGAAGGATCCATAATTCCAGGAGAGGATAGTTCCAATTCCTTTGCCGTAAATCGAAGGGTATTCGATCTTTTGTTTTTTTTCGTGATTGAGAAAATTTGTTTTTGGTGACTCTCTTTTGTCGTGGGAGTTTTGTGATTTATCTGTATTTCGAAGTTTGTGGGCACGACGCGGGTTGAATCTTGTCGTGCGGTAAAGTGAAGGGTATCGTTTTGTACCTCTTTTGGTTGCTTTGTGGAGAAAGTTATGGATTCCTTCTTGTGTTGGTTGTTCTCCCAGTTTATAGGGAGTTGTCGTACTTCTGCTGTAGATGGGAGAATTAATGGAGTAAGTTTCCGGGCTTTGACTCATTTGGTCTTTTTGGGTTTAAGTCAAAGAAAAGAAGTTTTGGTGTTGCACCCTGTTGGTTGATGGCGGGTAAGAAACATGGATTTCTTCGTGTTATCGTTCTCCGGGTTGAAGTTTTGGATTTGGGGCTTTAAAGGAAAAGTGTTATTCGATCGATTCGCTTTTCCTTTTCGTGAATTGATTTGTGTAACTCCTTTCCTTCATGGAATTTTGGAGTTTGATAATTGGTTTGGAGTTTGTTTGAATGACATGGCTTGAGCCTTGTCATTTTCTAAGTCTTTTGAGAGTTGAGCTTCTTTGGAAGTTTTCGTTGGCTCTTCTGGAAAGAAAAAAATCGGTAGTTAGAGTACTTTGTGGGTCAGGATGATCCATGGGTATACGTGGAGAGCTAGAAGTGGTCTCTGTTGGGAATGAGTTTCCCCTCTTTTCTTTAAGAGATTGTGTGTTGATTGTGGGTTCGGAGCCGGGTTTGAGAATCGATTTTTCTTCCCAAGTGTTGATTTTGGTGTTATAAGCGTTTTGCTTTGATAACAAACATATTAAGTTACTTTGGTTATTGAGAGCTTCTATCAAAGAGTTGCGTGGAGACTCTCTTTTATCTTGAGTGCTCCCCGATGTAAATTTTATCGCGTTGATTTGAAAATGATAAAAGTGGTTCTTGAGATGTTCGAGATTTGAATTTGCCTTTGCGATTTGGCTTAGGAAAGCGAAATAGAGCGATCATGGGTTTTTGTTGAGTTCTCTCCAAGGTGATGTATGTGGTTTATTGGGTTAAAGAGAATTGTATCTCTTCTGCATTCTAGCTGGAGTTAAAGGTTATGACTGTTCGTGGTATTGTGTTGAGTATAGTAAGGATTTATACTCTTGGATTTGAATATGTGAGTGAAAGAATGTGAGGGCGAGATCCTCTTAAGAAAAGAACTAAGTATGGTTAGGTATTAATTTGCGATCCTAGCAGGAGCTAGGCGTTGACCTCATGTAATTTAAAGGTGGATTAGGATGGAGCCTTGTGATGTCGATTCAAATTCTTTTGGGTGGAATCAGTCGCTAAATGCTTTATTTCCGTAAGTTTGTCGGAACCCTTGGTTTTATGGGTTAGACTCAATGTGGGTCAATCGGAAATGGATGGTTCGGTTGCAAACCTTTTCGTTGAGTGATTGTCTCGTTGTATGAGGCAAGCTTAAAAGAAGGTCAAGTTCGATTTTATGTTATGAGGAATTTGATTGTTACCTCCTGTAATGATCAATTTAATGATGAAGGATGATTCTTAATCCTGTTGAAAAGATGAAAGTCGTGTTTTAATTCCTAGAGGATCCGTGCTAAGTGGTTAGGAATGGTGGTATATTCGGATTCGGTTAGAAGTTGTTAATGGTTATGTGGTTATAAAAGTTAACTCTTGAGGAGAAATGTGAAGTAGGGTTTCCTTGTTTTTAGGGTATTTGGGTTAGAACCCCAATTGATCAATTGAATAGATTTCATGATGTGCTTAATAGAGTGTTGTGGCTTGTGTTAATCGTATTATCATGAGTCATTGGTTGGTGGTATGATTTGGGAATTTTGGTACATGCTTTCAGTCTAATAGCGTCCGCGTGTGGGAGATGTAAATTCTCAAGTGGAAAGGAGGTGACTCGAGTTTTGGAGTCCCGTGCGTGGGAAGCTCACAACCTTGTTCTTTTTGGTTGTTTTCGCTTTATCAGTCGATTCCCGTTGTTCTTGTTGGAGTTCTCATGGTGTTCAGAATTCGAGGTCGAATTCTGTTAAAGGGGGGAAGAGTGTAATAGCGCAAAATTGTTTTTCTGGGTTTTTGGCCGGAGTTGTCTATCTTGACAACTGTTGTTTCGCGCCAAGTATTTGGTTATTTGGTTTGCGCTAGTGGTTAAGAGATGGATTTTGGTTTTAGGAGGGGTTTTTGGGGATTTTTCCCCCTTCTTCACCTAATCCTTCTCTCTCTCTTCTTCATTTATGTGGCTGACTTTTTGCTTGGAGGGCAGCATTGCAAACTCTTCTCTTTTCCTTGGCCGACCTGCAGTAGTCCTGGCGTCTCTCTCTTGGTCTTTTCCTTCGGAGCCTCCCACCAGATCCCGGTGCCCCCAGTAGAGTCATGTTATCCCGGTGCATACTCCTGGATCCTCTCCTAGCTTCTTCCTCCTGGCGATTTCTCTCGGCCATCTCCTGGCGCAAGCCACCTCGCCGAAGGCTTCTTCTGTGGCGCTCTGCCTGGTTGAAGGCCTGGCGTCTGCAGCTTCAGCCGAAGAGATAGCCAAGGCAGCCCAGCTCGGCGCCTCCCCCACTCCGGCGTCCTCCCCCTCCCTCCGTGAGCCCTCTCTGCCGGCAAGCAAGCCAGCCTCGGCTCCTCCACATCCCTTTCCTCCATGAGTATGATTGGAGGTAAAACCCTAGAAATTTTGGGGTGAGATTGCTTGCATGCATGGTGTTTGATGAAATGCTTGGCTAGGATTCCTGATTTTGGAGATGTTAGAGGGTGGGGAATGGAGAGACTAGAGCGATTTGAAATTTCATTTTCGAGCAGATTTTTGTCTACTGTTAGAACTGCTGTTCGAAAATTTTGCAAGCGTTTCTGGGGGTTTGGCTATAACGAAAGTTGTAGATAATCGAATTACCTTTCAATAGAGACCGAAATCGCTAAGTTTCGTTTAGCCGTTTGAAAGTTATGGTTATTTTACCGCGTGCTGTCCAGAGCGAAGTATTTGTGCGGCTGTCTGCTGTTCGTCGCAAATCTGGGAATAATTGGTGCTTTTCCCGGTCAGTCGGCTATAGAAAAAGTTGTAGATAATCGAATTACCTTTCAATAGACACCGAAATCGCTAAGTTTTGTTCAGCCGTTTGAAAGATATGCCCGTTTTACCATATGTTGTCCCGGTTGGCAGATTGCTGTTTTTGGGTTTTAGGAGTAGGTTGCGAAGCCGACTTAGTTTTGAGTCTTGTGTTGAATTATGGGCGTGTTTTTGAGTGGGCTATATCCATGTGCAGGTGGTGTGACCCCCGGGTGTGACAACTTCGCCCCGCCACACCGTCTCGATGAGTTGAAGGCAAGTGCATTGTAATGAATGTGGCATAGATGGCTATTATGTTTTTGCAATGTTACCGTTATTCATGTATTACTTTAGTATTGTCATACTTGATTTTGCAGCGATATGATGAATGAGAATGGTTAAATGGTTATGCTATTATTAAAACAAGTTTATATGCAAGTGTAACCAGTACATCTCTCATAGGCTATTTAGTTGATTGCTTGTGCTATTTATATGCTTATGCTATGGCTGCATTTGTGTTTATAAGCACCTCTAGAGGGGTATTTGCCTTTTGATGAAAGGGTTGAGTAACCAAGAATGCAAGTGCATCGTTGATTGAAAGGATTTGTGTTAAAAGTTGAAGGTTATAACATTTTGCGATTATGAAGAGCCATCTTTGAGATATCATACTATTATCACTAGTATGAATGGATAATGTATTGATGAAGTAAGGAGGTTGGATTAATAAGAATGGATGATTTGGCGATCATGAAACTGGTTTATGACTTTAATGGGAGTATTAATGATAATTGTGACCATGTAGATATGAGTGTCGAGAATAAGAATATGAGAGTTGAGAAGATGAATAAGAATGTTGGGAATGCGGATATGAGTATTGATAATATGGATACTAATGTGAGAAATGAATGTATTTTGCAAATTTATTTATGTCTATTGCATTTGTGCATTCATGATGGAAGAGGCGACCCATCTTGATCGCGGGCCTCTGTGTTCACACGTAGTGAACACGAAAGTCCTATCGTAGTCCCATTCATCGAGGTGAATGGGAGCGAGACGAAGAGTAGGCACCTTCCATCTACGGGATGGGAGGGACGTGAGGGTGCACACCGACGGGTGGGCACTCAGCAGACTCTGAGACGCACATGGAAATGAGCATTCATATGCATTGCATCTTTGATAATGAGTGTTGTGGTAAATGGTGTGTCGTATGGATGGTGAATATGGAGATTGAAGGGTGAGTCGTGGACTCAACCCAAAAAGGGGAGATTGAATTGAATTTGATGAGTTCGCGCATTTCTTTGCCTTGCTAATTATGTGGTATGAATAACGTGGAGTGAAGTCAAGTTATGAACTCAAAGTCAATTGATGAAATGGTTTGAAATTATATAGTATTGCATATCCGCATGGGATATTATGTGAATGAAATGCATGGTTGTATTGCATTATATATCATTGCGGTTCGCATGAGGTACTATGTGAATGAAATGCACGGTTGTGTTACATTATATAGTATTGCATATCTCAGATGGGATATTATGTGAATGAAATGCATGGTTGTATTGCATTATATATCATTGCGTGTCTGCATGAGGTACTATGTGAATGAAATGCACGGTTGTGTTGCATTATATAGTATTGCATATCTGTATGGGATATTATGTGAATGAGATGCATGGTTGTATTGCATTATATATCGTTGTGTGTCTGCATGGGATATTATGTGACTGAAATGCATGGTTGTGTTGTATTATATAGCATTGCAATTATGCATGAATAGTATGTGAATGAAAGCATTAAAAAAAAAGACATTTCATTGCATTGTGTATTGCGATTGATAAATGTTGAATGATGAGAATGGAAGGAACAGGTGGAGAGTTGAGTCGTGGGCTCATCCAGAATTGATTTCCGAGGCATGTGTAAGGTTTTGTTACGTTGCCGAGGTGGTTGAGGTAAGTGGAGCTGCTACTACTCCTGTTGCTGGATGCTTCAGTTAAGTGATGGTTATTTACTAATGAATTAATCGTTCTCTTACGTCTTGGATCCTTTATGAATTCAACTGTTTCTTTTAGTTACGGATGTCAATTTAAGGAACTGCTACTTGATGTCTTCTAATATTTGCATTTTAATTAGTCTAATGCCTTACTTTTCCTACTTGTTGCACTTTGCTGAGTCTTGGACTCACGCTTGTTTTCTTCCGGTTTTAGGTACCTTGAAGTGATCCATCGGGTTGGGGAGTAGTATGCATACCATTGCGGTCTCCAACAATTTATTTAACAAAGTCGTCAAATCTGAATGTAATTAATGTGGTTGTAATTTATGGTTCATCGTTAGGAGATTTTCTTAAATTCGGTGGATGTGTGATTACTTAACTAAGGACCTCGCTAGAATGATATCATATCTGCTTTGCTATTGTTTCTTTTGACTGCTGAGTGGATGCCCTCTTTTCTAGCGAGGTCATGCCGAAATTTTGTAAATTTCGGTGGTTTAGTTTTAAGCCGGTTTTAGAGAATGGTTGATTACAGACAATTTTGTAGAGATGTTATTGAGTTGGTTAGGGTTTGGTAGCATTTGCGGTGCGTTTGGCACCGGGGTGTTACACATTGTCATGCCCTACTTGTTAAATAACTTTGGATCATTGCTTAGAAGAATCTTGTGGGTGTGAATTATTTGGTTGTAATGTTAAGTATTATTTTGGTTTATGGATAAACTTTGTTATGTGTTGAGCCTAATCTGCGGTCTAGATTGAGATATAGTTGCTACTGAAATTATTCGCTAGAATCCTTTTCTATCTGTGGTTATGCATAAGAATAATCGGTTGTGGTTATAATTATTTATGTTCCAACTCTCATTTATAACTTGTGGTTAATGGTGATAGTCTAGAGTTAGAATGTTATTCTTGTTGAATCTATAGTGCCAATTGGATATTTGATGATTGTTATCTTTATATTTGCTGAGTGAATATTTGAGTTTTAGGGAAGGTGCTGTTGAAATTTTTAGTTAAGTTAAGCAATCTACACTGACGAGAATCTGAAAATTTTTAGTTTTAGTTAAGTCCGAAGCGAAAATAAGGCTATTGCCGTCGAAAATAACTATTTTAAATCGGCAATGGTCTCTTATTTTCGTGGGCTTCGCCCACCTAAAATTTTCAGGATTCCTGTAGTGCTACTAGTATGTTAGCTTGCTTTGTTAGAATCTTCTAGTGTTTTGTAATGGTTAGTGCTTGAGGTGTAACATTCAGGCACGTAGGGTGCTAGGTGTTCTGATCCACTTAGGTAGTGCCGGGTCCACATCCAGCAGTGATGCCGATGTGGACCCAGAAGTAAATATGTATTCTGTAGCGGTGTAGTCTCAGAGTGGTGAAAAAGTTCGCACTTGCATATATATATATATATATATATATATATATATATATATATATATATATATATTGGAATCGTTTTTTTCGATTATGTGGAATGTTCCGATAATAGGTTTGAATATGTTCGCACTTTCCATACACCGGAACAATGTGGATGAACTGTTGAAACATCACTAATGAATTGTTGGAACATTGAAAGCAAGCACGTGTAACAACAACATTACCTGCTTCACCTTTAAACTTAATCTGTGGATGTTGGCACAAACAATGTGATACAGGGTGCTCGATCTTCATAGCGTAGAACCTCGATACCCATGAGACTTGAAAAATTTGTGTGGCCAATATGCTGCCAGTGCAATGACTTGTGACACGGATTCACTCAACCACAAACGATAACTATCCACTCGACCATGCAAAAGTGGATGTGATGCTCCTGCAATTTCAGAAGGAATAGTTAGAACAACGAGGAAGATGACACCCAATTCCCCTCTCTAGTTGGCGGCTGCTACTGCAAACCTTAGAAGAAGAACAGGTGCCAAAGCAATTTCTATAAATTCATAATACGTGGTCTTGTCAAACGGGGGATGGTGCACCTATTGTGCACACTAGCATCATCTTGTTGAGGTCGTAGCTGACGCACAATATCAGCAAACACATTCGTGCATACCATGTTCTGCTGCTGATTCATATCGATCCGAAAATCCCTAACCGATGCCCGATATTGAAAACGAGTAGTTGGTGCATTGAGGTGCCTTCAACCTCCTCATCAAAATTATCGCCTCCACCTGACATTGTTAGGTGTGCAAAATCACAAGAGACAAACATATATTTTGGGGAAATATGTGGAACTCTCTCAAACTCACCTTCTCTTACCACCAAAGTTCAATTCTTACCCTTCGTTGCATTGCAGAGTAGCTCACATTTTGGTAGTGAGGGGCTAGACAAAGATGATGGTTAAGCGAATTCACAGCCCAATAATTGCACAAACAACTTAGGCCATGTTTGGATCCCTGGACTAATTGTTAGCTGGTTAGTTGATGGGTGGGAGCTAATTTGGGCTAATAGCATGTAACACGCTAGGAAAAGTTTGAAATACCCTCACCATTATGAGGAGCAGACATATTATGAGGGGCAGACATGACTTTTCTAAGAAATTAGCCTAATCATTAGCCATGTATCCAAACAGACCTGGGCTAATTTTAGATGGACTAATTATTAGTTGGCTAACAATTAGCTCTAACCATTAGCCGACTAACAATTAGTTTTAGCCCATCCAAACATAGCCTTATATATGTGGAGCTTGAAGAGTAGAGTGTATATCCTATACAATCAGAATTCTAGATGTTGTCTTAGTAAGTAATTATCCAAGCTAGAATCCAATGCCTAGTTGCTGATCTTACGATATAAGTGCAGAGCGAAGCAACTCACACACATAACTAATCTATTAAAGCCGGGAGATTTCAGGCTCAATCAGGGTGGCCACGTCACCCGGATTTTCACGTCCGTCCATCCCTTGGATGCGTGCGATCCGGCCATCCACGCAACGGTGAGCCCTGGCCCGTAAGGCGCCATGAAATCCGCCGCAGCGGAGCACTCCACGAGTCTCTTCCGTTTTCCCCTCGCCAGTGTCTCGCCGCCCTCCCCCTCCCTTCCCGTGTGTCGCCTTCGCCCGCGCCACCCTCGGCGCCTCCGCCTATCGTGCCTGCTGCTCTGGCTGCCCTTCCCCGGCCTGGAGCCACGCCGGCCCACTCCTCTTCCTCGAGCTCGGATTCCCTTACTCATGCCGCAGCCTCGCATCGCCCTCGCCCCCGCCGCTCCTCCCCCCATTCCCCTCACCCGTGATTCCCTCCCCGCCGTGCCTCCTCCTCCCCATTCTAACCGTGGTTCGCCCAGCCTTCCTGAGTTCTCTAGCGAGTTCTTTCCCCTTTGCCTTTGTCAGTTCTTCTTGTTCTGTCAATTTGGGGTTCGATTTCTTGAAAATAGGGAGTAGGATGGTTGATTTAGGAGAGGTATGTCCTCTTTCCCTCTCGCCGCTCCTCTGGTTTTGTCGATTTGGGGTTTATTTTCTGAAGATGGGGCGTACGGTGGCTTCCCAGAGCTCATGGTTGCTCTGCCAGATTCTGATAGCCAGACCATGTCTGCTCAATCGATTCTTTCTGGTTTGTTGGTTCGTCTTCATTGGTTCCGGCTCGTGGTTGCTCGGCCTAATTTCGGTTGTTCCTCATCCTGATCCTGATTTCGTGGTCGTTCTTGCTATTCCGGTTTGGTCGCTCGTTCGCTCCTTGTTCAGTGCCCTGCGTCGTCTGCTATCTGTGGTCATGCTGTTCGTCTCCATCAGTTCCAGCTCGTGGTTGCTCGGCCTAATTGCGGTTGTTCCTCATCCTGATTTTGTCGTCGTTTTCCTGTTCTGGTGTGGTCCCTTCGCTCTGCTATCTCTCCCACGATGACTTTCCGCAATGGATTGGTTAATGCCTCAGTAATCCCCATCCCCTTCCCAAAAAAAATTGCCCTTCTTGGTTCCTAACCACATTTGAGATACAGGGATGGCAAAGTCAAGGGAATTCACCATGGAGCTGTTCAACACGTTGGGCCGGCCGGCGATGGATGCAGGTGGACAATCAACAGGGAGAAGCTCGTGAACTTAAGAGGATTCTGATGATTTCCTTCAGCTTCATGTAAGGACATCCCAGCACATGCTTATGAGACTTCATACCTTAGAAGTGCTTTACATATCTTAGCTCTGTCCACAGGAAATGGAAGCATATATAGGAGGGCTTATCCCTAATTTGGCACAACTGCGCGACATGCCATCAGCATTTGTTCAAATGTACTGCCGCATAGCTGCACACAGGTTCTTTCTTTGTGATCCACACAGACAAGATACAAAGCCAAACTTTAAAGTCAGTGGAATTAGTGTGCAAACTAATGCATGTGAAAGGATTGATTTATATAATAATTGCTCTTATAGGAAAGCATGCATAAAAAGGTATTGCTAAGCAATTGTCTTCGAGAACTAATGGAACCACATCGTAGTAAAAACAAAGGATTGCATGGTTTATAATACAATATTTGTTCATCTTGTACTTTTACAATATAATCTTGTTGTGTCTACTCTTTGTACTCGGTTGATTCTTATCAACTATATTTTCAGGAGAGTGAGGAAGAGGTAACTGATACCGAGCAGCGTGAAAATTGGTTTTCCTTGACCTCAGCTCAATGCATATGTGATATGTCTTCTGTTGCCTTTTTGCTAAAAATGTTTTTTTGGTAGTATGGTAGCCAGTGACTTAGTGTTTTGCAAAAAGTTACCTTTTGTTGTTTTGAGTGCAATATATACTCTGCGTTTGATTGTTAACTCATGCTTATGGAGATATGTTCCTTGCACTGCATAAAGATGCAAATGACACATTGAGCAAACAAGAGCATAAGGAATACGCAGATGGCACATTGACATCTTCATCGAAAGAGGTTAAAATTTGTTGTTTGTTCTCATGATTCTATCATTGTTTCCTCTAAAACACCTTAAGCAAAAAGGAAACAGAAAATCTCAATATGTTACTCCAAAGTTTTTGTGTGTTTAATACATAGATCATGGATGGCTTCGATGAATCTGTAGTAATAAATAGAGAGTAACAATGTTGCTCTACTTTTCAGTATTTGATGAACATGTGCATTGGAGCAAAGTTGGAGGAGGTAACAGCCGTTAGATGGATTTTGAAAGTTTTCTTGACTTTGTTTTGGCTCTGGAAAACAACGATACTCCTGAAGGCTTGGCATACTTATTTAAATGCCTTCATCTCAATGGAAGGGGATTCCTAACAGCTGCTGATATCCATACTCTATTTAGGTACTGTTGGCGTACTTTACGCCAGGGTACCCTCTCCGCCACACAAAAGCATCGCGTGGCCCACGTGGTAGCCTAGCAGTAGGTGGCGAAGCACGCCTGCCCGCCAAGTGCCGCCCACGTATGCGTTCGAGGCGGCAGTGGCGAGGACGCCTGCCGCTTCGGCGCCCGGCCACGTGGCGGCTTGGCGAAGCGGTGGCGAAACACGCCGCCTGGCCAGTGCCGGCCACGTGGCGCTGAAGGCGGCAGTGGGCAAGGACGCCTCGCTGCGGCGCCCAACCTCACGTGGCGGCTTGGCGGGCGGTGGCGAGCGCGCCTGCCCGATCAGTGCCGACCCACGTGGCGTTGGGCGAGCAGTGGCGAGCATACTGCCGCCGGTGCTCGCCCACGTGGCGGCTTGGCGGTAGGTGGCGAACTACCGCCCGCCAGTGCCGCCCACGATGCTCGGGCGGCAGGTGGGCACGCCTGCGCCAAATACCGCCCCCACGCGGCGGCTTGAGCGGTGTGGGCGAGCACGCCTGACGCCGTGCCTACCACGTGGCGTTCGAGGCAGCGTGTGGCGAGACGCCTGCCGCCCCACCGCAAGGCAAAAAGGTGGTGCGAGGTTCCTTCACCTCGAAGCCTCCTTCCTCCATCGTACCGTGCCAGCGGTGCGCAGGAGGTGTCAGATTCGTTGATTGCGAGGAAGTCCGCTATAGGCCCAATCCTCTGGCGCCCGTCACCTACCCGTCGTAGAGGGGTCCCATCCCGGGCGAACCGGGCGAAGCCATGCGTCGGCATTTAATGAGGCTAAAGGAACAGGACAGCACGGGAAGGGCTATTAAATGTGTATAGATCAGCATGATGACCCCCCTTTTACCTACCCCGTTAGCCTGGTCTATATAAGGGCCTTCTGGTGCATGGGAAAAGGGGTGGAGCATTTGAGAAACGGAGAACCAAGAGTTCGAGCAAGAGAGCCTTAGGAAAAACTTGTAATCCCCAAGCTCTGTACTTGCTTAAAACACTCTACATAAAATCCAGTAGGAAGTAAGGCTATTACCCTGGCCTAGGGGGCTTGAACCAGGGTAAAATCACCGTGTCAACGTAGTTCAAGAATGCCATAGTCCTTCGCGTGGGAGTTTCTAGGGTTTCCCCTCGTCAGGGTTTGCCAGCAGCGAAGACGCCCGCTTATCGAACAAAACCCGATCAGAGATCGTGGCCTTTCGTGGAATACGCCGGCTGTGGGCGCCCGTAGGGGCTAGTGGTTGGTTTTCCGGCAACTTCCCAAAGTGCTTTTGGTGTTCTTTGTTCAAAAAGTTAGCCCGCGCATGGCGGACTCTGAAGATCATGGAGCGGTGGGGGCGAGCGACGCCCAAGGAAAATCTCGGCGATCTCATCGGTCGAGGGATCGCCTCACCCTGCCTCGGCAGGGTGGCAGCATTGCTCCCGTGGGAGCGGCGGAGCACCCTGTGCGTCGCCGCTTGGCCATGGAGGCAGCCACCCCTGCCCAAAATCTGCATGCGGTCCATCTCCTCTTGGACCACCCTCCGGTGGAACTTGCGAGACACCGGCCACTCGTGGGCTGCGGGACATCGCCAACCTCGTGGGCCGGCCAGCTCGGGTAGGGCCCGTTGATCCGGTGGGTGCAGCTCGATCACGCCGCTTAGGGGCGTGTCTTGGCGCCCGGGCATCTAGCCGTCCCTAACGAAGAGGTTACGGCCAGCGGCTGAGCCGGGCGAAAGGTGCGCGTGGCACCGGTCCCATTCCCGTGGACCTCAGGTCGCACCTAGATGAAAGCTGCAGTCGGCGCGGCGATGATCTCCGTGGCCGCTTGCCGCGCCACCCGGTCCGGGAGCGCCCCCACGGGAAGCAGGTGGTCTCGGACGATGGAAGCCCATCCCGTGGCTCTCAGTCTCGGACTAAGGAGGAGGTTCACCTCCGACTCTCAGGGAGTCAGGTCCCACATTCCCGGGGGAGGTCTCCGGATCGGGCCCCCGATGAGCGGCTAGGCTCCTCTCTGGCGCCGGGTGCGAGCCTTCTCTCGCGGCTCCGCCGCGTGGCGTGGTGGAGCAAAGTTCGCCCGGCGTCCTGGAAAAATCTGACGGCACCACCAACCCGGAGGAGTTCTTGCAAATCTACACGACGGTGGTGCGAGCAGCTGGCAGATCTGAAAAGATCATGGCCAACTACCTTCCAACGGCCTTGACGGGTTCCGCTCTTGGTACATTAAACCTCCCAAGGATCGGTGAGCTCGTGGGGAGTTGTGCGACCTCTTTGTCGCTAACTTTCGGGGCTCCTTTCTTGGCGGCGTGGAGGACGACCTCCACGCCTTGGAGCGAGAGAAAGGGGAGTCGCTGCGCGACTTCATCCGGCCGGTTTTGCCACGCCGCAACACGATCCCCACATCTCGAGCAATCGGTCATCATCGCCTTCCAGAAGGCGTCGCGACCTCAAGATGAAGGAAAAAATGGCCACCGCACCATCGGCACCACCTCAGAGCTTTTCTCCCTCGCACACACAAGTGTCTTGGCGCCGAGGTGAGGACGGCGCCCGACCCCAAGGGTGGCCTAAGGCAAGGGCGAGGCCGGACCTCAAGGGTTAAACCATTCAAGCAAGAAGGCGCGGAAGCACGGCGGAGAGACCGGCGGGTCTTGACCGCCGAGCCCGACGAGACGGACCCGCCCACGGAGCGTAACCGCCGTGAGCGGCGTGATGACCGCCGTGGACCGGGCGTGATGATCGCCGTGGACCGACGCTGATGACCATCGCGGTCGTAAGGACGACCGTCGCGAAAGCGTAGAAGGGCGAGCCCTACTTCCCAATCCACGGACCAATACCCATGACCTCGGCAGTTGCCGGTCGTGAACAAGATGGTGGAGAAGTGGCTCAGGGAGCGCCCGACGATGATCAAAGGCGAAGATCGCCCGCATCTTTCCGGTGACGAATCACGTCGTGGCCTACATTCACGGTGGTTCATCCACCTTTTCCTCCAACGCCGCTTACAAGCGGTTGAAGAGGGAAGTGTGCGCCACGGCGTCGGGCAGGGCGGGTCGGATGCTGAAGTGGTCGGAGCAGACCCTCACTTTCGATCGGCCGACCACCAGCGGCGCCCTGCACAGGGCATCTCCGTCCGTGGTGTCGCCCACCATTCGAACGTCGCGGCTAGGCGCGCGGCCGGTGGACGGAGGAGCTCTATCAACCTCCGCCCCTTCGCATTCTGGCGCTCGAGATCCTGGCGAGATCTGCGCCCGGCTCGCCCATCTTTGGGGTAGCCTGAGGTCGGCTTAATGCCCCAGGTCGGTGTGCCTCCGGTCACCTTCGGGATGAAGACAACTTCCGACCGAGATGGTAGATTTCGAGTGTGAACTGACCTCCCCTAGCGCCTTTACTTGGCCGGCCGGCGTTGGCCAAGTTCATGGCAACAACCCACTATGCTTACATGGTGGTAAAGATGCCGGGCGATGGGCCCCATCGTGATCTGGTGGATAAATTCGAGGCCTCGCTGCCACAAGTATCTGTTGGACATGTCCGGTGCCACGGGCGGTGCAAGCGCCAGCTTCTCGAGGAGAGCCTCGGGCCGGACCAGCGCCTCACTGGCTCTGCCGGCGAGGTCAGGTGGTGCATACTGGTGGGGGTGAACCGAAGACCGTCAACATTGGCGTCAACCTCGGCGCCAAATAGGAAGACGCCTTTCGTCACCTTCCTCGATCTAACTCCGGCGTGTTACGCACGGGCAGCCGTCCGACATATTTGGGGTCCCTAGGGAGGTGATCTGACCTGGAATATGGCGCTCCCCAAGCGTCCGTCCGTGGCGAAGGTCCGGAGGCGGCCGAGCGCCAAGATGCCATTCGAGAGGAGGTAGAGAAGCATTGGCGTGAGGGATTGTCAGGAGGTCTCTCATCTGAGTGGCTCGCCAACCTGTCAGACGTCAAGAAGTCCAATGGGAAATGGGCGCATGTGTGTCGACTTCACCAACCTCAATAAGGCTGCCCAAGGATCCATACCCCGCCGTGAGTCGACCTCATCGTTGACTCCATGGCCGGGTCGAGCTCTTGTGCTTCTTGGATCGTACTCGGCTTCCACCGGATCGGCATGGCCCTTGAAGACAAAGAAAGCTCGCTTTTGTAACCCTATGGGTGTTCTTTGTTATGTAAGAATGGCTTTTGGTTTAAGAATCTTCTGGTTCTACTTATCAACGTGCCATGCATATCACTTCGCCCCGAGATAGGGCGAAATCTTGAAGTATCGTTGATGATTTGGTTGTAAAATCAAGAAAGGTGAAGAACTGATTCAAGACACGGGAAACTTTCGCTAACCTTCGGAGGAACTGCTTGAAGCTCAATGCGGAAAAATGTGTGTTTGGTGTGCCCTCCGGCAAGTGCTTTGGGTTTTACGGTGTCCAGCGAGGGATCAAGCCAATCCAGACAAGCGGCCATCGAACACATGAAGCCGCCAGTGCGACTCAAGCAGGTCAATGCTGGCGACCACTGGCCTCCTAGGACAGTTCATTGCCCGATTGGAGAGAGAAGCTTACCCTGATTCAAGCTTTGAAGAAGACTAACCACTTGAGTGGGTGAAGAAGGCCATAGGCGTTTGAAGATTTGAAGCAATACCTCTCCTCTCCCCGTGTTGGTTTCCCCAGCCAGTATGCGAGCATTGCTCTGGCCATCATTTGCCACTCCCCGAGGTAGTGAGTCTTTGTATTAGTTCTTGAGAGAGGAAGGTGTCGAAGCGGTTTACTACATCAGCAAGGTGTTACAAGCGAAACTTCGGTACTCCACAAGCTCGAAGATCGTATGCGGTCTGGTGGCATCCAGAAGCTGCGGCATTATTTCAAGGTGGGAAATCACCGTGGTCACGGCCTACCCGCTATGAGAAATTCTTCTGTTGTGAAGCGTAAGGCGAATTGCTAAATGGTCGGTGGAGCTAGGGAGTTCAACATCAAGTTCGTGCTCCGCCTTGCCATCAAAAGTCGAGTTGGTGGGAGTTAAATCGTTTGGTGGACTCGCCACTCGAGTAGAAAAAGCACCCGCGCCTCTCCACGGACCTTGTTCTTCGATGGTTCATTGATTTGGAGGCGCTGGGCCGAATATCTGGTCTCCCGGCCGGGGCGTCCTCCAGTATGTGGTCACCCTCGACTACAAGGCTACAAACAATATAGTTGAATACGAGGGCCTGCTGGCCGGGTTGCGCATCGCTTAGGCGCTAGGCATCCGGCGTCTCCAAGTCAAAGGTGATTCTGTGCTAGTCATCAACCAGGCGTGGAAGGAGTTTCAATGCTCTGACCCCACCATGGCGGCGTACCTAGCGGAGGTCCGGAAAATGGAGCGCCACTTTGAAGGGTTGGGATATACTCACATCCTCGGCGTGACAATCATCGGTGGACGGGCTTTCGGCTCACGTCCTCAAAAGCCATTCGATCGGAGTCTTTGAAGAAAGGCTATCACGACCGAATCCATCGCAACCCGGTTGGCGGGGATGATGGTGTCGCTGTGCAACCCCGGTCCGGCGGGGGCGATGGTATGGTCGTCGCGCCTTTGGCCTAGGGAGGGAGGGCGAGCTGGCACTTGACCTCCGATTCAGGGAGGAAGGCGGCCGTCCGGCCCAGCCCTAGGTGCTGGAGGGAAGACGGTGTCACCAATGTGGCACCGAAGCCTTCGGCCCAGTGAGTGCAGGCGAGCACCGAGTGTTCGCCATGCTTGGCGGGGAGGGTCGTTGGATGGATCCTATCCTAGCCTTCTGCGCGACCAAGTGATCCTCGATGATGATGCCTCGGTGAAAATTGCACATAAGGCCAAGTGCTACACTCGGTAGGTGGGGACCTATATCGCCGGAGTAGAAATGGAATTCTATTGAAGTGCATCACTGGGGAAGAGAGCGACTTGCTCTCGATATCCATGGGCGTGTCTTGAGTCATATGTCCGGAATGACGCTAGTCGGCAAAGCATTTCGCCAAGGATTTTATTGGCCTCTCGCCCTCCAGGATGCTTGCGAGCTGGTGAAGAGATGCGAACCTTGTCAGTTCTTCGCCAGGCAAATCCACCAACCGGCCCAAGCTCTGCAAATCATCCCGCTCTCTTGGCCGTTTGCGGTCTGGGGGCTGGATATCCTGGGTCCGTTCCTCTTGAACCACGAGGGCTTCACCCACCTCTTTGTCGCCATTGACAAATTCACCATGTGGGTTGAAGCCAAGCGGTCTTAGCGCCACTACGGCCGCTGCAATCAAGTTCATCTTGTGAGGATCTTTACCGCTTTGGAGTCGCCAACATCATCACCGACAACGGAACTCAATTCACCGGTAGCGGCTTTTACGGAGTTACGCGATGAAATGGGCACCAAAGTATGTTTTTTGCTTGATTGCGCGTCCCATAAAACAATGGTCGCGGAGCGTGCTTGTGCTAGTGTGTGAAGGGCCTCAAGACAAGAGGCGTTTGATCGGCTCCTGGCGGGGCGAGATGGACGAAGAGCTTCAATGTGTTGTGATGCAACCGCACCACACTCGGTCGAACCACCGGCGAGACACCTTTCTTCCTGGTGTACGGTGCGGAAGCTGTTCTTCCTTCCGAACTGTCGCTCGGTTCCCCGCGTGTTTCGGCATTCAACGAAGAAGGCCAAGAAGATCTGCGGCGAGAAGAAGTCAACATCCTGGAAGAAGTACGTGTTCGGATCGCCCTTCGCGCCGCCCGCTATCAGCAAAGCCTCAGGCGGTACCACGCCACCCGGGTCTCTGAGAGAACACTGGCAATTGGCGACCTGGTCTTGCGTAGGGTTCAGACGCATGCCGGCTTGAAGGTACAAAACTATCTCCCGATGGGAGGGCCCTTTAAGGTGGTCTCGATGTATCTCGCCCGGCGGTCAGTTGGCCACTAAGGACGGGCAGAAGCGGCAGCGAATTCCTACAACATTGAGTTGTTGCGGAAGTTCTATCCGTGAAAAAATTGTAAGTACCCTGCAGGTCGCTGTGGTTTCGTTTTCTTTTCTTCATCTCGCGTACACTCTAATTCTATCATCGATTGGTTTCGTTAGTGTGTATTTGTGCTCACTTGATCGGATCGGATGGATATATATGAATGTTTAAAATGTACGCATGTATATGTATATAATTGTTAGGATCGTTCGCATTTTTATGTATATACGTAAACTAGGTTGATAGAGAGGACGGCCTCCTTAGGGTGCCGAGGTCCTCGCTAGCTCCCTGCAAAGCGGAGACCATTGACTCAGGTATGCCATCATCTCTTCAATTGCACGGTTTCTCTTCTATCTTTAGCTTTGCGATCTTTCCTATTGCGCAGACTCTCAATGCTCGAGCTCAAACCTTGCCCATCCCTAACCATGGTCATTGTCGGGGTGGTCAGGAGTCAGGAGGAGGAAGAAGCCTCCTCTGTTGGTGCCCTTGACACACACAGCCAAGGTCGCACCATCGGGCCACAAAGCCTGGTAGTCGCTGTCGTGAGGTTCGAGCAAGGCTCGGCGACCTGGTCGAGGACAAGACTTCGCACATGGCCCGGCAACGACACACGACTCTGTGGCCTCCAGAAGATGGCCTTGACTCGTTAAGGCTAGCTGCAGAGGATGATGCTCGGGGATGCCTCGGCCACTACTGTAGAGGCTACCCAAGCCGTGCTGTCGTGGTCATCCCGGCCATCGAGGTCGAGGTGACCTGACCATCGAGGTCGATCGAGTTTTGGCTGGGGCCAGCACGGAGGATCATGCCGAGGACTAGGCCAAAGCTTTCACGTGAGAGGGAGCTAAAGATGCTCTGACCATAGAGGTCAAGGCTGATCCGGTTGGCGGAACCAAGCCTCGGGACAAGTCGAACCCTCCAGGGGAGGAAGCCCGAGATGAGGTCGCCACCGGCGAAGTGCCTGAAGTTCTTCGCCCATGCAACACTGTGTGATGGGGAAGCATCACTTGGGGCGTTAAGGCGATGGGCAGATTGAACCTCAGCTCGAACCCGAGGGCCGGCTTAGCCAGGTACGAAGCATCCTCTTGCTCTTGTTGAATCTTGGTTTGAGTCTTTTTTGACAAAGACTATGTTTCTTTCGAATTCCGTAGGCCATCGAACTTGTCGCCTAAGAACTGCAAGGTCTTGAATGCGATCGATGCTTGAAGATCTTCTTGACAGTGGAAAAGTGAGAAAGCGGTGTTCAGAGCTCATAGAGACCTTGGAGATCGAGCAAGAGGAGGCGGGCACAAAGCGGCGGCCCACTCTGAGCGAAGCCACCCTTCAGCGAGGCGATGAAGTCGCTCGAGGCCACCCACGTCCGAAGACTCGACCGGGCCATCAACAAAGCAGCGATCATGCATTCAAGGCCGTGGAAGAGGAAGCCTGAGCAGTCGGTCAAAGCGCTTGAGGTCGAGAGCAGAGCCAAAGGCGGAGGGAGTTGATGAAGGCAGTTTGTGGACCAAGCGGCCGTCTCAGCGAAGGCCTCCACGAGCTCAAGGCTAAAGTCACCGAACACGAGGCAAAAAGTTGGGCGAGCAACCAAGGCAGCTGAGCGCCCTAACAACTCCGGAGACGAGCAATTTTGCGCCATGCTTGTCATGGTGAAGCTCTTTGTCTCCAAAGGCGAGCTTCTCGGCCTTAAGGGCTAAGGTTCTTTGAGCTCGAGCAAGAAAAACATGCCCGCGACATGGCCGTCTTGTAGATAGGGTTAGACCTAACAACTTGTAAATAGAAGGTAGTAAGATAAAGATTAATGAAACAAAGTCATTTTGACGAAATGAGCTCGTGTCTCTGTTTGATCCTTTTTTTCGTGTACTTAGCCTTTTTTTGAGGTAGTGTATCCTCGTCCAACCCTTGTTGGGTCCAAGGTTGAGCAACACCAGCCTTGGGCGCAAGTTCAGAAACCAACAAAAGACACGACCTGCAAGGTTGAGAAAAAATCCACAAGGGAAACTGCTAAGCACAACACAGGCGCATGAGAAGAGACTTAGCCACGAAAGTG
This sequence comes from Guadua angustifolia, assembly GCA_036346375.1. Classification (NCBI taxonomy): domain Eukaryota; kingdom Viridiplantae; phylum Streptophyta; class Magnoliopsida; order Poales; family Poaceae; genus Guadua; species Guadua angustifolia. Next base: position 52,571,331 of record CM070503.1, on the reverse strand, counting down.
TTAAGGTTGTTTTTAGATTAGATTCTTGAATAATGACCTCGACTCGTGCTTGCTCGACGGTTCCAAATGTGGAGTTAGTTCGAACCCTAGCGTAGGGGGCGAGGGATGCAAAGAGATTAAACTAGGGTAGCTCAACCCTGAGGGGTGAATTTTAAGCTCATAACATTTGAGTCAAGATCTAAAAGCACTTATCATGCCAGGTTGGATTCATAAAAATCTCGGTTTGGATTCAGAGTATGAAATATGGAAGAAAGAAAGAAAAGAACAGAGAGACCAACATAGCCAATGAACAATAAACTTTATTGAAGTTTGAGACAAAGCGTTACATAAAATTCTGAAGTTGATCAATGTTCCACTGAGCTCGGGAGCTCTACGCCATCCGGACATCGCAAGCCAATAAGCCCCCGGTGCGATCTGTTTGACAACTCTATGGGGCCCTCCCACCGCAGAGATAACTTGTTGGTGTTGGATGAGCCCTAAATTCATCTTAGGGCTAGGTCCCCAACAAGGAGCTCCTAGGTCGTGCCGTCGAGACACATGTCTGCGAAGAGCTTGCGGAGTAATCTTGTTGTCGTAGTAGTGCACCTGACATCTTACTTCTTCTGCGGGGGTAAGGTCAAGAGACCATTCTTGCTCAAAACACAGTCAACCAAGATGACCCTAGCGAGCCCAGTGTGACCTCCTGAGGCGGGGCAACCGATGCGAATACAAGGCGGAAGGTGTGGACCTGTTGCTCGGTTGACCGTGGTATGAATAGACCATAAGGCGGTGGGAAGTTCGTCTACCGGGTCTTCTTAGTGTCATTCGAGCTCATCGATACTCGTTTCTTGGCGCTTGAGCGATCTGTCGGTTTGGCGCGTTCTCTTTGCTCCATTGCTTGCGGATGGCTTAGAAGCATAACATACTTTGGTGCCAATGTCTTACTAATATTCACAGAGCAGATTCAGCAGTAAAGCGTGTTCCATTATCGATAATAATTCGCATGGAACTCCATGCACGGTGACCATGAACAAGCGAGAAAAACTTAGCGGCCGCATGAGGCCATGATGGTGTAAGCAGGTTAAGTCCATGATCCACTTGGTGAAGGTGTCAATGGCGGCGAACAAGAACTTCTTCTGCCGACCGCTTGGGGAAGGGCGGGATGTCACCCCCGTCGAGAAAGGGCCAAGTAAGCGGGATGGATCTGAGTGCATAGGCGAGTTAGTGCGACTTTCGAGCATGGAATTGGTAGGCTCGGCAGTAGCGGGCGATGTCACGAGCATCTGAAAGCGCCGTTGTAATAGAACCCAATGCGGAAGGCCTTTCCGACCATTGTCCTAAAAGAAGAATGCGCTCCACAGAGACACAGTGGATGTCGTTTAGCAGTACTTACCCTCCTCAAGTGGTGATGCATTTTGTCAAGACTCGAGAAACATTCCGATGATAAAGTTTACGATCAGCGAGCACAGCATGAACTTCGCTGGCAAGCGCTTGATCTTGCTCCTCACGGCGAGAGTGGACGGAAGTTCTCCTCGAGCTAGAAATTGTGGATTGGTTCAGCCATGAGGGAACACCTTCAATGAGGACGGACGAGAGACCTCTTGGTGGGAAATTGAAGGCGTCGCTAAGGTTTCCAGGATGATGTTCGGAGGAATTTCATCGTCAGACAACCCGAGCTTGGAGAGGAAATCGGCGCTGGAGTTGTCCTTCCTAGGCACATGCTTGATTTCCAGGTTTTGGAACCACTTCTCCATCTTACGCGCCGGTGAGGTATTTGGTGATAAACCCTCCAAGCATTGATAGCCTTTGTTAAATTGGTTGGCGATGGTGAGGAGTCGCCTTGACGATCAACGATGCACACCGAGACATACAAGCTCAAGTCCCGCTAGAGAGCTTCATATTCTCTTGCATTATTGGTTCTGAGAATCGATACAAACCACATACCATAGTTTATTGCCTCATGGAGGTGAGAATAAGGATTCTAGCCCTTAGCGTTGAAAGGATCTAGAGCAATCAAAGTACATGACCTAGGGTTTCTCCTCCTCGACCTCGAGCTCGAGAGCCAACTCACGATGTCTGTTGGCCACAAAGTCGACGCAGCACCTCGACTTGATGGCCGTGCCTCCTCAGGCGGACATCAAACACGGTCGGCTCCATGGCCCATTCGATGCAACCTCCGACCTCACGGATTCCTTAGGATCTCAAGGTGGGAAGTTGCTCGGGCGATCCGCAGTGAGCTTGGAAGTAATCTTTGGAGCTTCTTGAAGCCATTAGGAGGCGTATAGCAATTTCTGGACACGAGGTAGCGCTCCTTCGGACCATGAAGAACCGGACGTAGTAGATCGGAGTCTTGCCGTGCATCCTTCGACCACCAGACGGCAATGACTTGGGTGGCGGTGCAGTGCGGTAAGCAGATTTTTAAGCCTAGGCTAGCAGTCGTGAGCAAAGGTGGGCTTGAAAGGTATACCTTTAGCTCGTCGAAGGATCGCTGTGCTTTGGGCGTCCACTCAAAATTTCCTTATTTACACAAGGCCTTGAAGAACGGTAGACCACGCTCACTGAGTCTCAAGATGAACCGGCTGAGGGCGGCCATGCGGCGGGTTAGGCACTACACCTGCCTTACCAAATTCGGTGGAGCCATCTTCTTGATCGCCTTGATCTTCTCTGGGTTCGGACTAACCCCCGAGCCCCCGATCATGTAGCCGAGCACTTTTCCTGAAGCAGCGCCAAATACACATTTCTCAGGATTAAGCTTGATCCTATGCTTGTTCAGGTTGGCGAAGGTCTCTTTGAGGTCTTGAACATGATTGTCTTTGGAAGATCTCTTGACGATGATGTCGTCCACGTAGACCTCGAGGTTGTGGCCGATCTGAGGGTCGAATGTCTTGGTCATCAAGCGTTGGAATGTCACACCGGCGTTTCGGAGACCAAACGACATAGTCGTGTAGCAGTACGTCCCAAACGGCGTGATGAAGGACGTTTTGCTCTCGTCGTCGATCACCAGCTTGATTTGATGATACCCAAAATAGGCGTACAGGAAGCTCAACATCTTGGCATTCGTAGTGGAGTCGACGATCTGGTCGGTGCGTGGAAGGAAAAAATTGTCTTTCGGGCACGCCGAATTTAAGCTCGTGTGGTCGACGCACATCCGCCACTTCCCGCCTTTCTTCTGCACGATGACCTGGTTGGCCAACCACTCGGAGTAGTCGATCTAGCCCGAATAAAAGCGGCCTTGACAACTTGTCGAGGTTCTCTCGATTATAACAACCTTCTTAGGGAGAAAGCGTCTCACCACAGATGCCGGGCCGGCAGTCGGGCCGGATCTGTAGCTTGTGCTCGATCACCTCCCTTGGGACGCCGGGCATATCTGCCAGTTCCCAAGCGAATATGTTCTTGTTAGTCGCGGAAGAAGGTGGCGAGCTCGAGGTTCCTATTTGGAACTCAACTTCGGTCGAGATATGGGCGCAATTGGTCGAGTCGCCATCTTGACATGACCTTCGTCGACCCACTAGGGCTGGATAAAGCCTTCTTCGTGGCACTCTTCGGAGTTACCTTAGGACCTCGGGCGGGGCAATATGCGACAGGGTCAAGGCCTTGGTTTCACACCATGTGTCACCTTAAGATCGCCTTCTACAAGTGATAGCGCCATTAGGGCACAGGGCTTCATGCAGGTGGCGTAGTGGTTGGCCGCCATGAACTTGATCAACACGGTTGCCGAGGATGGCGTTGTCGCGAAGATCTCCTTCGACCACCTCGAAGGTGATCGCTCGATCTTGGAAGTTATCTGAATCGTGAAAGCGGCGAGCAAGACCACTTGCCCAAGAGGGTGGTCGAACTCCTAGGAAATGATCCGAAGAAGCGGAACCGCTATATTCTTAACCTTCGGCGGGAATCTACATTCGATTCGAAAGTGCGCTTGCGGAGTAAATTGAGGAGCTTCCCGTCGATCATAACGCGCCCGACCATGGTGTTGCTGATGGTCGGAGTCACGACCAAGGCGGTTTTTAGGTTCTTAGCCATACCTTGGGGGCATCTTCCCCTGAAAAAGTGATCATGGCCCCAGCCTACTTGCAGGGCTGATTGATGGGCCTCCCGGTGGTAGCTTGATACACGGTGCACATAGCAACCTTGAGCTCACGTCGAGATTGATATGTTGACGAGCCGCTGAAGATGACATCGATCCGACGGTCGCCCTGCTAGAACTCTAGGTCAAGGTCGTCGAGGTCAGCCCCGGTATTAACCCTATTGGGTTGCTCGTCCTCCTTCGGGAGTATGGGCATCTCACCACGCCCATCATAAAAAGGCAGTAGCTTGCTCTGCCAAGCCCTGGAGCTCCGCAGATCATGGCTTAGAGCCTTGTGGAATAGGCAGAACTTTACTTCATCAAACCTAGGGTGCCCCTCGGTGACCTATGATCGGGCATCGCTCTTTGGGGCCCAGGTCGGCGGTTCCCCTATTGGGGTCGATGTTGCGCCTGTTGAGGTCATGGCCGGCGAGGTCGGAGCTCTTCCTGGGGCAGTTCCCACACGACAATCATACGTGGCCGATCGCCGCCATTCTTGCCATCCCTCTTCCACTTCTTGGCGGTTGAACCCGGGTCAACGTTCACGGAGTTGGATGGGCGGCTTCTCTTGAGTTTAGACCAAGCTTACCTTGGTCATAGTCATGTTTCGGCGGACTCGCCCGTCTGCGTCCGCATCCGCTCCGCCATGCGAAAGCGGCTTGTTGAGCGCCGAGCCTCACATGATCTCCGAGTCCTCGGTGGCGTCGATCATGAAGCAGCCGAACTTGAAGGCCTTGATCTTCGCCTCGTCCGGAGACATTCGGTATTAAGTTCCTCGTCTTGGATGAATCATCATACCGACAAGTCGCGTAGTGGCTTGTTCTTGCCTCTGGATAACACGATCTAGGTCCTTCTCCTTCTGACGCTCGTAACAACTTTGGAAGTTGGAGCAGAGAGCATTCTAAATTTGGCGCCACGATTGGAAGGCAGGGCTTACGGTTGAAGAGTCGGCGCGGCGGCGCCATCAAAATGGTCGGGCGTAACTGGCCATTACGACCTCATCTCCCCCGGGCGCCAAAATGGCGGTCGAATAAATCGACAGAAACTCGTCGGGGTTCTTCGTCCCGTCGAACCGTTCTATCAATGAAGGCTTGAACCGAGCTGGCCAGCATACTAGATGAAGGTCGTTAGAGTAGGCCGAATAGCCATAAGCCGGAACACGAGCACGCCAAGGGAGATGGTCGCTGCTATTGGACTCGGAGTCGTGGTTACCTCAACGACCGAATCTATGACCACGTTGGTCGTGTCGATGGCCATGGAATCACCGGAGAAGATCTTGCGCGTCGATCATGAACCTGCGGCGCCTTGGTGGGATGTGCGGTGAAAGACTTCCGGATATCTTCTTTGCTAGAAGGAGAGTGCTATAGCCATGCTAACGTTGAACACCCTCGTCAAGTCATGTCGGCGGCGGCGTGGAGGAATCGAAGTTGGATCAGGGGCGGTTGGCGGGAAGGTGATCGATGAAGGCGCCGATGTCGGCACGAGGAGTTATCGTCACTTTTTAAGGAGCGGGTACTAAAGTGACGACTTTAGTGCTGCGGAGGTATGGCCTCGGTCCCACCTGTTGAGCTCATCAACGAGCTCGGCCGAAAGTTCTGACCTCACGGTCGGGATCGGTCATAACCCGAACAATGCACGAGAGACCCTTGCGGCGGGAAAGCCAGAGTGCCTGAACGAGTACCGGTCTTCTCTTGTTCTTCTCATTGGAGGCGATTATAAGCAGTTGATGGCAACTGAACCATCCGTGGGGCATCTTCAGGGGTCTTTGGGTCACGGTCATCCGCCTCCGTGTTCACGCCCTAGCTATCTGCCATGAAGACAAACTACTCGCGCAGTGGCGGTGAGGGTAAAAATAGGGACGTGGAGTTGTCACGCTCGGGAACTGCGCCCGAACCTAAACTTGCTGAACGTCCATCAATGGAGTGCGCCATGCTCCTGAGGTCTTGGCGTTGTTCTTCCAAATGAGCGAAGCTTTCGGGCCCCACGGTGGGCGCCAGCTGTCGACGATCGGGATCGTCGGACCGCAAATGAGTAATGGGGTTAGTGTGAATGAGGGACCCAAAAGCAAGCCGCTCCTTTGAAGAGATAGGTTAAATGCGTTTTGTTGGTCGAGGAAAAGAAAAGCGAGCCAGGCACAGAGGATTATACTGGTTTGAGCCCCTATAAAGGTAAAAGTTGTACTCCAGTCTTGCCCTGAGGCGAGAAATCTCACTATGCTCAAGTACAAATGTTTGTTCTCTAGCTCGAGCTCTGGAGTGCTCTAAGTTTGTTGTGTCTACTGTCTTGTTGCTTCGATTGCCCTACCGATCTGCCTCAGGGGTTTTATACCTCTCTCGGCTGTTACCAGAAATGGTCGGGAGAGATTCCCAGAGTAATGGTATGATGCGCATTGAAGGTGGGTTGTAACCGTCCTGCATCTGCTACCCACGTCTGCCTTAACTCCGGTATTCAAGGTCTTGGTGACCGTCGAGTAAACGCACGTCCTGGGTCCTGGGCTAAACTACCCCGAATGAGAGCTGAATCTGCTCCTCCCAAGCTCGAGGTCGTGCGGGAGTTGAATCCTTGGACCCCCAAAGCTCGAGGCCGTGCGGGAGTCGCGCAATCCAGGTCGTGGTCGGAGACTTTGCGGCTCAACCCCGAGCTAGGGGCCCCCCGTTGACCATGCTTTGACCTGTTAGAGATTTTCTCAGTCCTCGTCACGAGGTATCGGCCAAAGTAGATTTTCATTATTTTAAATTCCATTTGTGAACTTTTAATAATCGGCTTCTCCTCTTATTTACAAATGAAGGTAGATGACAAGAAGGCAGCTATCAGTACCCTAGGTATTCAATCTCCCTCTCTATCGGACATAGAAAAACAACAACCAAGTAAGCACATAATTATCAGCTAATAACTGTCATCTTTCCTAAAGCCATTTAGAGACTAACACTTGTAGCCCATTTTATCAGAGAAGAAGCACACCAAGTCCACAAAAATCTTGGCTAGCAGACACTACTACAGAAATGATTTTCCTAGACACCAAGGATTTCTTTCCACCCATGATTAAAGGAGAGCCGCCTCAAATGACTGAGGGCGGTCCTTGGGGTTAAGAACCGCTTGTGTAAAGGTATCTTCACAGGTGCTCACGAAGAAACCAATTGCGAAAATATTGATCTTTTCACAAGGGCGCCCTTTAGATCTTGCTTTGTGGAAACTATGCTCTTCCCAGCGGCTCTCTTAAGGAATAAATGCAGGGAAATTGTGATCTTTACGGTACCGACTTTCTTTGAAGCTGCATGCGAAATCGCAGATTTCCACAGTGATGCGTTAAGCAAACGCCTTAGTTAATTGGGAACATATCAGAGGTGCAAATAAAGTTTTGGTGCAACCCAACTAGCAAAAGTTTCAAAAATTCTGAAAAAAATCATGGATGTACATCTCAGCTTACCCCATCTACATATAAAATTTCATAATCAAATTCATCCTGTGCTAGAAGTTACAAAAAAAACAATCTTGACCGTGAACAGAACTTCTAGCACGGGATGAATTTGATTATGAAATTTATATGTAGATGGGTGTTTGAGATGTACATCCATGATTTTTTCAGAATTTTTGAAACTGAATGTTAGTTGGGTTGCACTAAGGTTGACTTTATTTGCACCGGATATGTTACCTAGTTAATTATATTGACGGCCTAATTAATTAAGGAACCCCTGTGGTGATGTTCAAGTCTTTAAAGGCGTAGTTCTTAAACAAATTGCTGTCCAAATTTTGTAAATGCTTATGCGCATATCTTGTAGCGAAGGAGATGCGGTATGCGTTTTTATGTACATACCGGATCATCCTTTGTTCTACAATACACGCAAAACACGAAATCAACGTCCGAGAAATACTCGGTATGAGTTTTTATTGACGTCTCGGATCATCCGTTACGTTACAACAACGCCACTACAGAGAAATCAACGTCGAGAAAATACTCGGTATGGTTCTTTTGGCCTTTGACGGATCATCCGTAGTCTTTGTTTTGCTTGATCGTTATTATTTTTCTGCGAGCCGTTGTCTTAGGGAGCGCTGTGGAAACTTCGCTTTAAAGCTCGAGCAGATCGTTCTCTGCGGCAGTTCGAGCGGCCCCAAAATTGTGAAAACAAGGGGAGCTAGGTTTTGAACTTGAAATCCTTGGAATAGTTAACTCTCTAAGGTAAGAGCATCTCATTCGACATTTGTAGAGGTTTATATATCTTGTGGAGAGGAAGATGTAGTGTAGATAGAATGTGCATGGGAGAGGGTTGAAGCTTGGGAGATTGGCGCCCTCTTTAAAATTAAGTGATTCACTTTTTGACACCACGGTCTCCTTGTCATAGACTCGGATGGACCCACATGTCATAGACACATCACCAAAACCAGCGAATTGAGTGTCCTTTGGACTAATTTAATTTTCGTTGAAGCCCTCACCTTCTAGATCTGTAAACAGATCTTGTATCCCTCCCTCTCTCTAGAGGGAGAGAACAGTCCCCCTCTCTAGATCTAGAGGGAGAGGACCTTACATTCTTTCGTGATTTTAATAAAATCATTTTATAGTATTTAACTTAGGGTTCTCTTGTTAAAGTTCTATCTAAATAATTGACATTTCAATCTGATTTTCTGTTTCAGGTTCAAGATGGAAAGGGCATGGATGTACAATGCCCCAAGAAATAAGGGTGTATTCCTCAAAGAGCTCGAAACTTTTATTAAAGCCGCTCAGAAGGACGCCTGGACTAAGAAGAAGCGGAAATACTTTGTCCATGCAAAGGCTGTAAGAACAATGTAGGGTGGGGAGATTTAAGTGTAATCACAACACACACGATCATGAGAGGTTTTATAGAGGATTACACATGTTGGTCCAACCATGGCGAGCAACGTACGCCATAAACAACCGATGATGTTGATCCGATCTCGTGGATGATCGAAGTCTTGGGGCGACAGCGATGGTTTGGGAGATGAAGCTCACGTGCATGCTCGTTTGCTAGATGATGGTCGCATCGCCGATGTAGAGAAATGTTGCGCCATGCGAACCACGAGGTTTTAAAGGAGATGACGAGTTTAGATAATGTCGATCGTTACACAAAGCGGCGAATGATGCATTATATGAGGAATCAAGGGTTGTCCTCCGAGTTTATAGTGTTGCATACGGTGTTGATGCTTCTACGGTTGAAGGCTAGCAATGGATGGTCGGACAAGAGTTTCACCGATCTGTTGAGGCTCTTGGCGAAATACTTCGAAGGCTAATGGATTGCCCACCTTGCCGGCGAGCACTTATTTCGAAGAAGCTTATCACTCCGATGTCATTGGATGTGCAAAAGATACATGCATGTCGAACCACTGTATCCTCTTCCGTAAAGATTACGGACTTGGATCAATGCCGGTGTGCAAAGGCGAGCGGTATAAGAAGAATGATGACTCCCGACGATGATGATTCTTCACCTAGCACTCTGAAGAATAAGAAGAACAAGAATAGTACTCTTGGTAATAATGAAGATGACAGGTCTTGAGCACGGACAAGAAGAAAAGAATCCTGCGTTGGTGATGTGGTACTTGCGGTTATTGGCCGCTGAAAGCGTTTGTACTCGAATGAGAGGACTCGAACTAATGGGTTGGCATTCCGACAAGCGCATAAAAGATGGAAAGATTCGACACCCGGCCGATGGTAGACAATGGAGAAATTTTGATCGCATGTATCCAGATTTGACAGCGAACCAAGGAATGTAAGGTTACGCCTTGAGTACCGATGGTATGAATCCTTCGGTGAATGGAATGCCACACATAGCACTTGGCGATAGTCTGTCCATCTACAACCTTCCTCCATGGCTATGTATGAAGAGAAGGTACCTAATGTTGTCCATTCTTATCCAAGGTCGAGACAACTGGAGTAGATATTGATGTGTTTCTCGAACCAGCGATGGAAGATATGGCCATGTTGTGGCACGATGGGGTCAGGTGTGGGATCGGTTCAACAACGATACTTCACACTAAAAGCCATTATTTTTGTTACCATCGGTGATTACCCCGCCTCGCTAGCCCTATCGGGTTGATTAAAGGGAAGACGACTTGTGTAGTATGCATGGATGAAAGCGTATCGACGTTCCTTCCATGCTCACGAAGTTAGTGTACATGCGGCACCGCCGTTTCTTCTTAGCTCACAAATACCATAAGATGGGCAAGTATTTTGACAATACGGTTGAGAAGGTGTGGCTCCAAAAGCGCCATAGCGGGAAAAAAGTGTTTGAAATGGTCCGAACATCAAGGTGGTTTTTGGGAAGAAGCCGTCTGAGGGCCAAAGAGGGGTCGAAGAGGAAGAATACCGATGAGGAGGTTCCTCCTTTGTTGTCTGTTCAAAAGATGTCAATTTTCTACAAGTATTTGCCCTCTTTGGAAGGACTTGGAAATTCGCCATAGCATCGATGCCATGCATGTCATAAAGAATGTTCGTGAAAGCGTGCTAGGTCTCTTGTTGGACATTGGTACAAGACAAAGGATGGTCTTAAAGCTTGTAAAGACTTAGTAGTACTTAAAATCGGGAAAGAACTACACCCTCAAGAAAGAACACATGGAAAGTATTACCTTCCCCGAGAGGCTACTCTCGGCGGTGAGGAGAAAAGATCGATGTGCAAGTGCTTACGTGGGAATTCGAGTCCGTCTGGTTATTCATCAACATCAAAAACCTAGTATCGATGAAAGATTTAAAGATAAGTGGTATGAAGTCTCACATCGCCACGTCATGATGACACAAATGCTCCCAATTGCAATCGGGGTATCAACTCAACATTTGTAAAGGTGGCCATCTGCGGTTTGTGTCATTTACGCAATGCGATTTCACGAAGGTGTCGATGATGAGCAGTGAGCTATCTGCGAGAACTACATAGTGGAGACTATAAACCAACTTGAGATGTGCTTCCTCCATCCTTTTTCGATATCATGCCGCACCTCTTGGTTCACCTTGTCGAGGAGGTAAAAGTCTTTGGGACGATATTCTTACATTGGATGTTTCCATTTGAGAGGTGGATGGGCTTGCTTAAGAGCTTAGCGGAATCGTGCCCGGAGGGTTCCATTATTGAGGGCTACAATATTGAGGAAGTCATTGAGTGTTGCACGGATTACTTCATGCTTACGGAAAGGCCGATTGGTGTGCTGTCCCTCGACATGAGGGAGGTTGGTAGTAAAGGGACTAAGGAAAGAAAAGATTCATCGACCATGAGTACAAGAATGTGGACCAAGCACATTTCACCGTCTTACAATGACTAAAGATAGTGGAGCCGTATGTGGAGCAACACGGAAGAGCTTGAAAGAGAAAATCCGGGGCGCCAAGTTGATTGGATCTGAAGAGAATAAGCGCATGTTTACCACATGGTTCAAGAACCAAAACATACCGAGATGGTGAGGGCGAAGAAACGAAACATTGAAAATGTTGGCTCATGGCCCATCAAGTCTGGTAACATCATGGCTAGCGTATGACATCAATGGGTACACGTTTTATACCATTCAAAAGGACAAGAAGGCGATGGCCCAAAAGCGATGGCGTTCGGGTAGAAGCCATAGATGCGACATGGGAGAAGAACACCTACTATGGAATCATTGAAGAAATTTGGGAACTTCGACTATGGAAGGGATATCACGAGATCCCGTATTTATTTGAGCTGGGTCAAACATCCTAATGGTGTGGAGGTGGACAACTATGGGTTCTGGCTATAAACCTCAACAATCTTGGACACAAAAGCCCGACCCACGGATACTAAGCACGAAGTCTCACAAGTTTTCTACATAGTGACCCCAATAATAAGAAAAGGAACATAGTTGTTCCGGAAAACAAAGGATCGTTGGAGTTGACAATGTGCACGACGAGGCGAGAATACAATCGTTCGACGACCTCACGCCTTCGGAGATCCGGAGAGGATCAAACTTGTAGAAAAACCCTCGATATTTCAATGATGCCATATATGCGTGATGATTGCGTCGGAAAAAGTTGTTAAAGGCAAATAGGGACACGTTGTGTAAAAACTTAATATGTAATAGAACTTATATTTTTATTGGAATTGAGTAAAAGCATTGCGTGAAAGTGCGAGGATGGTACGGTAGGTAATTAAGCTATTAGGCGGATCATCACGTAAATTGAAGCCAACAAAGGCGAAGGAAGCCAAGCACTATTCGTCCGGACAATAATCCGATGCGGTTGTTTCTCGACTTAACGGGCGTCCGGTATGTGAATCTTAGCCGAGGCCTCCGTCGTCCGCATTCGAGGCGTCTTTATCTTTTCCTATACGGATCGTCCGGTCTTCGTATTATCGCCCTCCTTTGTTATCGTGACTCGCTGGGTGATGCACACCGCTAGACAAGATGATCCGATTCTTTTTTCCTCGATGGGCGGACCATCACGCCACCGAGTCGAGCGAGAGGCATCGATCCGGTCGGTGATGTTTCGATAACGGATCATCGGTATGATGATCTTAACCTTATCCAAAACACGCCGTACATTCAGAGGACCGCCTGTGGACCCTGTATATCGACCGCACCTAACTACTCCTCTCTCCACGCCGTCTTGCGCTGCAGCCCGTTTCCGTGCCTTCCGACGCCGTACTCCATCCTCCACCCGCCTCGGCGCCGCCACACGCCAGTTCACGCCACCCGTTTTGTCGCCGCCGACAAATCCGAGCCCGCGGCTGGCGAACGACTCTCCTTCACTTTGTAAGCGGTGAGATCCACATCCCTCTGGTTTCTTTGGACTCCATTCAAATGCATATGAATACGATGCAAGTTCTTGACATTCAACAGTGCAACTTGCGGATGGCGGGGAAAAAGGAAGGAAAAGAAGTTGTTGTCTTGGTGAGAAGGCTAAGAAGTCCAAATTCTGAGAAGCGTGAGCGAGCTGAGATGGCTGCAGATCACGAACTTGGCTCGAGCATCTGGCGTGGCCGCCAATTGCAGATTAGAGACACACAGAGTCAGCGGAGAGGTCGAGAGAGGAGGGGAACTCAATTCCTGAGAGGTGGTGCGGCACCTCCTCGTCGTTCTAGCGCGTGCACACTCGTGGTGGTTCGACATCTTCCCAAGTGCGTGCTCGTCCCAACATAGTTCCGCATCGAGGAGAGACTAGCGATGAAAAGGAAGAGGGCGAGAGTACCATGTGCCACATCGACCACGAGATAAGACTTAGAGACCTTGGAACCTCTCATCCGGAGTGTAAAGACCCTTCGTTTCTCGATATCAATGTCGGTTTCCATAAGCGAGAGAATTTGGAGTTAATAGGAGGTTACGGGCGGTTCTTCAATGAGCTTCTTTATTCGTCTGAGAGCTCGGGGTCGATTGAGCATGCAGGGCGCTCAACCGCCTCTTTGCGAGAGGGCAGCGGGTGGGGTGGGCGTTGAGAGACACTTGACCATTTGAAGGTCTTACTAGGCTGTTGACGAGTTCGACACGGTAGTGGAAAAGTGGGTCGAGACTTCTACGCTCTGATTTGGATCGACCCGAACGCAGATACATTCAATTCATGCCTGACGGAGAACCCCGGAGGGTGTCTGGCGCACTTTGCTTGAGTTGTTTGGTTTTGAGGAGAGCCCGAACTTTGCATCGGTGGTGTCGCAGACAAAGCCTGCTTGCCTCGTCGTGCTAAGGCGGAGGTGTTTCCGACAGATGACCAGATTCGCTTTACATTCGGCAGCCGTTCCCGTTGGATCCTTCGCCATCGAGACCGCCTCACTCACGAGGCAAAGCGGTCCACATGGCTTTGAGGAAGTCCTTGTTGCCGAGGATTGGGAATGTTGAGGCGATCACTAGTTTGCGGCGATGGCTACTTTATTCGATCCTATCTCACGAGCCGTTCGACATTCTCGACTTTATCATCTGTGAGATTGAAGATGCTATTGCGAGATGCTATGAGTTTGGCGGACAACAACCATTTGCGCATATAATTTCTTACATATGCAGTACCTTCGCTCCATACGAGCATCGTGAGAGTACTGGAAGGCGAGTTAAGTCTTCGTCGGTACATGCCTCCATCTCTTGACAGACGAGCCTTGAGAGGACAACGTTCCATGAGGAGGGCTCGGGAAGCGATACGAGGCGAGAGAGACCGCTCATGGGGAGGACCGGGCACTAGCGGTGAGGAGCATCTTTGGGTTGGCGCGGATCATTGATATTGGTGGGATGGCGGCGGCGATGAGGAGGAAGACCGTGAGTACTTTCGGCGATCTGAGCCCACGACCACGAGGCGGTGGATCGGGCTCATGCACGAGGACGAGGCGACTCAGCTGCACCGTTAGTAGCTCTGACGTGACACCGGTGACTCCGTCTTGTTTCTCGGCCCATCGAGCTTACTCACGCATACTTGCCCGATTGTTGAGTTGCGAAGTCTCGGCGGCTTCAATTGCCCATGGCGGGAGACACAGACCCAATTACTAGAGAGATGAGGTTGCATCGTGAGCGACCCGAGCGGCTTTGGTACGGTCGGATGCAAATGGCTCGGATGTTCACTTTCTTCTCGGTTGCTTTGGTCGGTTGTACAATGCAGATTGGTCTTACCTGACCTCATTTGCCAGCTCGATTCCACCTCCGCTCTGGCATTCTTTGCCCCACTTGCTTGTTGGGGGCTTCTCGCCCCTCCGTGTCCACGTTCCCACCGGCTCCTCGGTCTTGCGGAGGATGTTCTCGAGACCGGCCGATGATAAGGCATCCGCTCCGTTGTCCACTACTCCACCTACTTTAGCGGATGCACCCACATCGACCATACGCCCGTGCTCGGCCGAGACCGAACATACGTCCGTGCATCTTTGACATGGTCGACGAGATGGCTACTCGAGTGTAGTATCGTTGAGTTCGCACCTATCGAAGCGGTGCCGACTCCTCAAGTTGACGACGATCCGGTCATTGCCTCCGAGTGTGCTCTGTGAGTTCACCTACGGCCCTCGAGGCCCTCGATGAGGATGGCGAGACAACTCCGGAGACCCCCAAGCCCATGACCCATAGCCTGCTCCTACGACATCACCGCTAGCCCATCGATCCGATGGTTGCGAAATAGACCATTTCAATATCAAGACCTCCACGAGCCTCACTGCGACTTGTTCTGCCGAGGTCGATCGACTCGGCTCCGATCTTTGGGCATTCCCAGCCAGAAAAAGCACGACACGTAGGCCGAGTTGATTTTAGTGGTGTTAGCTCTTGTCGGATCTTCATGTAAGGACGAGTTATCTGAATGTTGCGCCACTCGTAGTTGTTCCTTTCGCTGTAATACTGGGAGAGGTTGCATTTCGAAGGCTTTTTTGTCCATTTGCCACTTAAAGATTTGACTAGACAGGATCTTCCGCTTTGTACTACTGGGAGAGGTCGCATTTTCGAAGGCTTTTTTGTCCATTTGCCACTTAAAGATTTGACCTTTTGGATATGATGCCACTTGAGCTAATGAAATATGGGACCGTATGAGTCAATGAAATGTAGGTCCAGTGGCAATTTTGCGAAGCCACATGTTTAAAGTGGCAAATAACCAAATCTCTCCCCCAAACTATGGACGGACCATCCAGTGCATGCAATAAATCTCGCTGATATCTGACGCCTTTGTAGAAATCGTTGGAACCGCTTTGTGTAAATCTTGTGCACTTTGTGGAAATCCTAACCCTAAAATCTCTAGGCGGAGATCGAATTGCTCCCCGTCCAGCGGCAAAGCCAAATTTCCCCCGTCGACACCTCCACGCCGCCGCCATCGGTGACATCCCCTCGGGCTCGCGCCTCCGACAACCGTTCCGGCGCGCTCGGTGACCTCTCCGCGGGCTCGCGCCTACGACTACCGTCCGCCGCGCCGTCGCCCCCTTCGTCCACGTCGCCTCGCTCCGTGACCTCTCCGCGGCCTCGCTCCTCCGACGAACTTTCCGCCGGGTCGTCAACTGCCGAAGCCCCAATTCCCCTGCCGACGCCGCCCCGCCGCCTCGCTCGGCCTAGCAAGGCAAGTGCATCCGACCACCCTTATATCTTGTTATCTTTGCGAAAAAAGTTTCGGAAGATATGTCTAAAGTAGATGGTGATTGATAGAGTATGAGTACTGCGCCGAACATAGAGCAATTCTTTTGAGATATCATAAGTAGTTATTAATAAAATCGAAGTTGAAGTTGGAGTTACCAAAGTTTGTGGAGTCGGTTTGGATGGACGTATGAATACTCTACGGATAGTTTTTTGAACCGCATGTTGTAAACGATCAATTCCAAAGAATTAAAATCATTTGGATAGAGTTTAGCTAAGCTCATCAGATTATCCAAGTTGAAATCATGAAATGAGTCTCTTGGACTTAAAGAAGCTGACCAAACAAGCAAATTGGATGTGGTCTCATTGAAACGACTGTCAAGCTCTTGGCATAGCCAATCAAAAACATCATTGAAACAATCCACTTCATAATGATGCTTATTGGTAATTCCAATTCTTTGTCGTTGCTTCTTTGGATTAATGTAGGTTTCTTCCATTTCTAACTTAGGGATGTCATATTTCTCACAAAAGGCATATACTTCACCTAGGATGATTCCTTTATGCTTTCTTACATGACCACAATCACTAAGCTGAAGTTGATGAGCAAAACAATGGACATAGTATCTTGTACTATTTTCTCTCATAATCAATGATTTCAAGCCATTAAACTCACCTCGCATATTGCTTGCGCCATCATAACCTTGGCCCCTAACTTGCTTCAAGCAACTTATATTCGCAAATAGCGAGTCAATAGAAGACTTGAGATAGGAAGAAGTGGTCTCTTTTACATGAACTAGACCAACAAATCTCTCTTTCACAATTCCACAACTATCAACATATCGAGAACAAGCGCCATCTGCTCTTTACAGAGACATCCTGGACTCATCAACTAGCAAACAAAATACATCATGTCCAATTTCTGTAGAATTGATCGCAATATTTTCTTTGCAAAACAATGAACAATTTCATACGAATAGGAGGAGATATCATAAGACTATTCCCAGCGGCATTTTTATCTTTGCTATATTTCCACCCATGAATTTCTAAGAAGTTACCTTTGTTATAGGACTCCTTTGACTCATCATGTCCTCTAAAAGGTAATCCTTGTTTTAATAACAGACGAGCAACATCAAGCTGATGCCCTTAGTTGAGCGAAATAAGCAATCTTAGCGACTTCACTACGTGTGTGGATAGCATTTAGCAACATCAATGTCTTTGGTCTCTTTTTAACAAATCATTGCAATATTTCAATGCATTGTTGTGAACACTATTGACACCACCTACATGCTCTTTTAGTTTTGCTTTTTTATTCCAGCTATTCCAACCATTTATAACAAATGCATCATACCCAGCTTCCTTCTTGTTGCGGTCCCTAACTAAGAAACAACAAAAGTAGTATGCTCTATCTTTGGATTCGCTATACTCAAGCCAACTCCCAAACTCATCAAACCATTGAGGATTAAACCTTACATTTTGTAGTAAGATGGGAGATAAAGAATTGCTTTCGACAAGAAGGCGTAAGAGGAGCACCTTGCAGAGCTTCGGTAATATCGCCTTATTGCAAGAGGAGGCGATGCGGAAGGCGACAAGACTTGGCGAGAAGGATGATGCAGCCACGCTACTGGAAAGAACACCGAGCCCATCGTTGTCCTTGGCGCGATGGTTCCTCGTCATCGTACAAGAGCCCTAGCCGGTTCCATGCCCACGACGAGCGGCGGCGTGGGGAAATCGACTCGACTACGATCCCAATGAAGAGGTATTAAGAAGAGTGAGCTTGTTTTATTTGTAGCTTGGCGTGGACATAATTGCATTTCCTTATGTTTGCGTATTCCTCGTGTTTATTTCTATGAAAGAGGCGGAAAGGCGATCACGCCGACTAATTGCGATTCAAGAGGTAATTGAAGATACCTCGGGCATGTTCCGTGGATTCCTCTGCTGCAACAACCACGACCTCGCATAAGCAGCAGAGGCGAAGTAGGAACAAGTTCTGGCGGCGAGGACTTGGTATATCACGAGAGTCGGTCCTTTAGGAGAGCCCTAGCACCTCCTGAGGCACTATCCAAGTTCCGAAATAGCTGCGGCTGTCTTGTCAAGGACAATGTCTCCATCACGATTGATAACTGGACAAAGGTGGCCGACGCGACAAAGGCGCACTTGTGGACCGAGCTGCAGAAAATCATAAGGTTCCCCCCAGAGTATGAGGCCATCGCTAAGAAGAATGCCTTGGATGTGATGGGGAAGAGCTTCGAGGCTGGAGGTATGAGCTGAACAAGTACTTTGTGAAGGCAGGCGGGCACCATTCGAAATATGGAAAAATCACCGTGGGTGAATGGGCGGAGTTTGTCGTGAAGACCTAGCGAAGCCGTAGCATTGGCGAGGTGTATAGTGCCCTCGCGAAGAAGAACAAGTACCCCCATCACACAGGCACGGTGGGTATGCCCCTAAGATTGTTGAGTGGAGGAGTAAAGAAGAAGAGGAAGCCCGTCTTTGGGATAGAGAACCCATTGAAGAGTTTGTAGCGGCGAGGCGTAAGTGGGTCCTAGCTCGCCAACCCAACAAACAAGAAGGGTCGCAAAAGCACGGTGGACCTGCGGTCTGGAAGTTTCGGCCAAGCTCTGAAGATCTCGCACGAGCAAGCGGAGGATCTTTCGTGCCGACAGGAGAACGGCGACCTAACGACGGCGTTGGGAACCAAGGAACACCAGTCGCTTTTCGTGGCGTCGGAAGTCGAGTGGGCTTCAAGCATGGGTTCCGGAATATCAAGACCAATACAAGTCGCGTCAAAGATATAAGAGGACCATGGCGATACAATAAGACAAGCTGGCCCAACAAGAGTTTTTAAGGCGTGGGAAGAGAAGGAGGCGAAAGAGGCGTTACAAGCGCGATCGGATGACAACCCGAGCCCGACCGCATCCGGAGTAGCGTCGGGTCCGCACCAATCCCAACGCCTCGATATCTGTGGATGATATCACGAGAGGCAACCAAGTGCAAGCTCTGTGCACATCCGGAGCAAGGGGCTTGGTCGTCGAGCTTGCGGAGGGCATGGCATATCAAGAACGTGTGATACACAACCAACCTGTCGATTGGTCGAGCAAAGGTGCAAGTGGACATCGTGCTTGTTCGTGCCTTGGCTTGTGGAAGCTACCATTCACACCCCGATGATGTAGAGACCATCAAGATGCGGTTGGGTCATTTATTGTATGGCCCAAGGAAGATATTGCATTGATACAAGAGAGGTCGAGACGCCAGCTGACAAGTCAAGGCGTCCTACCTCTTCCAAAATTGCCTACACCACAAACCGCATCTTCTCCATGGCGGCTTGCCTTCACCACAATGCACATCTTCTCATGGCCGTGGCTGCTTCACCACAAGCAGCATCTTCTCCGTCGTGGCGCCTTCACCACAATACAGCATCTCTCCGTTCTTGGTTGCAAAGAAAAACAAAAAGTAGATTGCAATCAGCGGAGTACCACCAAGTCAAATAGAGTGCCAACTCCACTCGGGTCTGAGACCATGCCTTCACTAGAGACTTATGAGCATGGCAAGCCATTTCTCCCCATGGAGCAGATCAACAAAGGACCATGGGAGTTGAAGAGATTCCATGGCTGGTACTTGAGGGCATCTCGTCTTGGGGTGAAGGGCATTCAAGCCGCCGTCCCTCGGATATCTACAAACACGAGGATACTCACTACGTGCGGATCGATTTTGGTGACTTACAGCAGATGTTCCGTTTTGGAAAACTCGACATCAACATGATCGCGTGTGGTGCACGTAAGTTGGCCATTGACCTACCCTTACATTGTTAATTATATCGGCTCTTGCGATTAGCAAGTGCCGATATAACTAATTATGACAACATATCATTATATTGCATTCTGATAGCATAATAAAGGAAACCCCAAATGTATAGCAGTTGAGTGCCAAGTTGAGTTCCTCTTTATAGTAATGGCTTGTTAGATCATTCAAAAATTGGCAGAATCCATATAATTTTTAGTAAATCGTAAGTTGGCCGATTTTAGTGTGGTTTTTTCCCTTTTAGTAAAGTTAACTTCTGCCAAATCTGTCGAACAAGATGCATTTTGCCAAAATCTGATATTTGCCAAAATGTCATGTTTCCCGACATTGACATATAAATTGGCGCATTGACCATTGTCTTACGTGTAGAATGCAATATCTGATGCTAAAAAGATGGGAAAGCGTGTCGGGTTCCTTGACCCCTCACGGATTAGCCACCGAGCTTAAGAGCTGTACTCAATGAAAAGGCGTTGAAGAATAAGGGATGGCGGAAACAGAGATAGAAGAAAAGCGAAAGTCCACGACCGAGATCGCCAAGTAGATGTGGGGCTATACATATCAAAAGCAATGTTCGGATGCAAGACAAGGGCGTCATAATGGCTCCTACAATTTTAAGTAATCTTCTCATTAGTCAATCGTTGCTAAAAGCTTAGTTTGCACCATAATCACTCGTGAAACTTACATATATAAGTTTTCGTTGCAGCGATCACTTTATTTGTTTCATCTTTGTACCAAGCGGAAGCGGATATATGGTCCTTGACTCATCGAGAACCCCACGGAATCTTACAATGAATTCACCGCGTCTTAAATCGTAAGAAATATATATACACAAACATACATTGTTACATAATTTGTTTTATGATATGATAGTAACTTGTTGTTGTTGACATTGAGTAGGGCTTTCAAGAATTACACGACCAAAAGAGGGGGCAACATGATCCTGCGAAGGGGCAAATAGGATGCTTTGCTATGTCCACCCATGGGTAAGAAGACACTTGTAATGCTTCAACATAATTGCACTAGTAATAAGGAAGGGTATTACCAAGCTGTACTAATTCCATACATTATTATTTGATTTGAAGTGCCACAAGCAACCTCCGAGGCGGTGTTCTTTGTGGATACTACGTCTGCGAGTTTCTCGGGATCAATGGGAGATCTGAAGCAACCCCGGGACGTAAGCCTATACAAATTGGTGATTCAAGATTATTTATTATGCGATTCTCGATTTCACTATTGTTTAACCTCTTTATTGCCTACTTTATTATCGCGGTGAAGATTGCAAAGACCACTTTGGCACTCACGATGATGACCTTTGCAATGTGCAAAAGGACATGTGCCAATTCATTAAATCGTGAAGTCATCCATGAGAGAGGTAGTTTCTTTTACTCTGAAGGTGAAGTGGCGAAGCATCCTAAACTTTGTAATTGGGGATGGCGAGGATAAGCGGACCGTGAACAACGATGTATATATAATTTTTTTGAAAGAAACCAATGAGGCTGTAATTTATATTAGATAGAGAATATCGAGAGAATATCTTTTGGAGAGTTTACAAGGAGAATATATAACCTTATATATATAACCTTGTATATATATACATAATGCAATTATGATTTATATGTGCTTTGTATATATAACCTTGTCATTGTTATGTATGGATTTGTCTTTGAGCGGTGATGTGATTGATAGAATGTATGCATTTATTAATATTATAATATAATTAACATAACATTATTAAAAAGATTCTCGGATCTCATGCGGTGACGGCTTAAGCCCGCGCTTATGAAAATGCTTATTTAAGAAAGTGTGCTTAAGCCACCCGACCGCATAAAAATGTATTTGTACGGGTTCTTAAGAAACCTTTGCACAAATGATATTTGTACTGGCGGTTGGCTTAAGAACCCGCTGCTGAAATGCTTATTTGTACTGGCGGTTTCTTAAGCGTACCTTTGTACAAATGTATTTCTACAGACCCTTAGAAGCGCTGTGCAAATTTAGCGATTTCCACAGACCTTCAATTGCGTGGGTGCAAAACGCCTGAGAAGATGGGTTACCACCCGACTGTACAAATGTTTTCTGTAGTAGTGAGAGGCCCTAAGCCTCAGAAATAGAGCGACAAGAGCTCCCCGCACATGTCGGCTACTAATGAGGTAAGTCGCTTTCATAAAGCTTTGGCAACAATTATATGGTTATATCGGCTTAACTCACTCTTGAATTATCTTGCAGCCTCAACCTTCTTTGTCAGTACAAATTGCAAGCATTTTGGCTGATTTGCCGAGGATGGTCTCAGAGCTACCGCCACCATTGTCCCAACTGACACCGCCAGCCCCCACAGCTGCTCCTTTCCCCACATCATCTGATCCAATTGGCTCCTTATTGGGCTTCACTTTGTCAGATCTTGATGATGACAAAGTGGTAGCCATGGATGACTACTCGGCAGACATTCAGCGGATCCTAAAAGTCTTCAAGGATGCATCGACTGTGGTTATGTCAGCTTCGAACATGCAGGAGAAGTTGAACAAACTATTCGACCTAGTGATGAGGTCATAGGCTAAGTGCTAGAAGACACCCAACCCCTCAATAACACCATGGCTATGGTTGAAGTTGACCAACCTCCAGATGCGATGGAGATGCTACTGAACATCTGCCATTTAGAGGATAAGAAAGCGGCAGTTGACGAAGTGAAGTCCAGGGTTTCTTTGAGGGAATCCCAGGAAGATGAGCAAAAGCTGCTAGACGAATGGTGGTCGACGCCAAGGCCAAGAAACACAAGTTTGATAACGATGTCAAGGCCCTTAAGGCAAATAAAGAAGCTGTTCTAATGCTTGAATGGACTAAGAAGCTTCTTGAGGAGGAGCTAGCCGAGCTGAACAAGCAAATCTCCGATGGCCATCAAATGTTTTCTAAATTAGCGTCGTCTATCAATGACCAAAAGCTCAAGCTTTCCTTGGCTATAGCAGGAGTTAAGAAGCAATCGGCCAAGGTTGCTCTTATAGATGGAAGAACAGAAAAAGAAAACAATACCTTGATAGAGTGCAGGAGATGATCACCAAAGCCACAGCTGCACTCTCCGCACTTGGTGCTAGGCTTCGTGTTCCAATTTTAATCGGTTATTCTTGAACCGCTTGTAATGGGGGTTAAACATTTGAATATCTACAATGTCAGCTATTTGGAAAACAATTCCTTGAATGCTTAAAATATTTTTGTAACATTAATCGGTTGTTTAACCAATTTTTTTATATGTCTCCTTCTACAATGTGTGTAATTGACTTTATATTTTTAGTATAGCCCTAATTGACTACAATGAGTTAATTTGGCTTTTCAACTGATCACTTCTCATAGCCGATTAGGAACCGATCTAAACACTAGGGTAGTATTTCTTCAAATATTTTCTGTTGATTGCCTAAGGAAACACCACACCTTCCAAAGTTCCAAAATATAGGAATTTCCACCCACAAGCTGATGAATCTTGTATGGCCCTTCCCACTAATGGACAGATTGCTTGAAAGCATGAATCATAGAGCTGCTAGAGATATTAGGGATGGTATTACATACTTCTACAAATCTTTTAATAAACTGTCGCAAATTCTCACCAAAAGTTTAGTGAAGACGATGCAAATCATCTTCTTTACTAGGCTTGGTGTAGCAACTTTTGAAATTATTTAAAATGGTATGGCACAAATTTTTTTAACTATAAATGGAACTATTTGACTGATTAAATAGTCAAGTTCGTGCTGATCCCTTTAAAAAATAGAATGGTAGTTGGCCATTACCTTCTCATCACCTCCAGTAGCCTGGTTGGTGGTAGTATATACTAGTAAGAATTTTGATGGATTTTGGGTTCCATCAAAACATTCCAATGATCCTGGCTTGAATTTTTTAGTCCAGCTTTTGCTTCTAAACATAGGGGAGAAAGCTTTACATCCTGTATATAGACCAAAACGTGATCGCACAATAGGAGGTTGGTCTATGTTCTCAGGTGAACGTGGTCATCACCGACCACGGTTAGAAGTTTCACCTGGGGTTAAGCATTTGAGGACACTTCTCTATCGTGGGACTTCTCTTTGCTAATGGCTAGTGCCTTGATTGTAATATCTCATTTAGTTTCGAACCACTTTGGGCCATTTTTGGCGGGCAGAATGGGCTATTTTTAGTAGTCAGTCTTTGGGTCTTTAGTGGCGAGTTTGGCCCATGAGAGGGGAGGACTATTTCCCTACCCCTAGCCCACCCCCTCCTCATCCTCCTTGCAACAGCACCCTTCCCTTTCCCATATCATCCAACCACCTCCCCTCCCCTCCCCTCCCCTCTCCTTCATTCCTTGCATGGGCCCTTCCTCTCCCCATAGTAGCCACCCTCCCCTGTTCTTTCCCCTTCCTCCTCCCTTGGAACAATGCATCGCTTCCTCATGTCTTCATTTGTTGCTACATGCACCAAAAGTAAAGATTATGTGGAGGTCTACCTATATTTGTGATGAGTATTTGACTAAATTTGAGCGTGGTATACTCTGGTTTGAATTTAATTTGAATTGGATTTTCAATTTGAAATAATTTGAGCTTTGAATGCCTTTTCTAGTGTTACCAACCGAGCGGTAGCGCTGAACCCCAAAGAGGTGTGGAAAAACCCGTGAGGGTGTTTTTAGGGGGATCAGGCAACCCGGTGGTACCGGCCATGTTTTTATGGTGTTACGGTAGAGTGGTGCTACCGGCCTGGGGGCGATAGCACCGGTCTACTATGGGCCTTGTCTATTATGCAAATGATCTATTCTTCATGCTATACACCATGCTACATCATATGAAAAAAGCAATAACTTAGATATATGTCCAAGTTCATTTACATTGTTAAGCTTGCTAAAAGTTAAAAATAAGCTTTAAAAGAAAAAATGGATAAAACATGTTGCTTTTACTTGCTGAGTTTCTTCTCTAGAGGTATTTGTGTAACACCCCAGGCACCCCGTGCCCTGAATATTACACCCTCACAAACCCAACAGATAGCCCGAGGCACTAGAACAATCTAGCCATACAACTAAATTATTCAGCAACATACCGAAATTACTAGAAATTTTGGCAACACCTCCCCTAAATCTAGGACATCCACTCAGCAGATAGAAGATAGCAATTAACATAACAATAACATAAGCAACTAAAGGAACCGACTAAGCACAAACATGGGTCATGGTATCAACCAACCCCCATGACCCCAAGCAAGCACAAAATAACTCCCACAAATTACTTATTACAAAACATGAGCTCATTAAGTTTGAAAGCACAAGGCTAAAATGAAACTATGGTGATAAGCCGTGACGTGCTACTACTCCCATCCCAGCATGCCGACTTCAGGAACCTACACACATTTACAAAGAAACGTGAGTCGAAGACTCAAACAAGTACAACAAAGTAGCAATATCAATAACAATTAACATGTGTAAATCATAAACATGTCCATATTTTGGAATACTAAATTAACACGTATAACAAAAAGAAGAAATCACTATTGGTTACCTCATCAACTACCTTGTTCACAGATTTCACATACCTCATTAGACCACATGGAATGAGTCCACGACCTGATCCATTCTAAATCCTGTAATTTACCCTCAACCCAAAGGTCATCTGCTGCCATTCACCATTAGCTTTTCATGCAATGCATCTAGCAAAACATATGCAAGGAATTTTGGCACACAACTTATTTAAACAATTTTGGGGGAGTTACCTCCACACCTTACCATTCACCACAAGAGCCATTAAGTGCAACGCTATGCAATGCAAACATGCTGAAATGCTCAAGTGCAATTGTGATGAATAAAAATGCAACCTTCATTCATTTCCAATCATAGCATAGTCATATTTAACTACAGAAACATCAACTAGTTCTCACATACATAACTTAATAATTACTTTCGTTTATTCAAACTCATTAAAACATGATTCATCATCATCAATGCAATGCATATGCAAATATGCCATACAAAAGCAGAATCTCACGTCCATACATCACAATCAACTCAATAAACATGATTCACCATTGTCAATGCAATGCATATTTCACAATTCTCATGCATATGATGCATCATGCATGTCTCATCTCCTCTTTAGCACATACCGGTATGGCCGAGTGCACACCGTCGGTGTGCACCCTCTCATCCCTTCCACCCCGTGGTGGAGGGTGCCTACTCTCATCGACTCGCTCCCATACAACCACGATATGGGACTACGAGGTAGGACTTTCGTGCTCACTACATGTGAGCACAGAGGCCCGCATCAGAATGGGTCGCCTCTTCCATCATGAATGCACAAATGCAATTGACATAATCTAATGTGCAAACTACATTCATTTCTCACATTTGCATAGCCATAGCCAAATACATAAACATCAACCACTCCTCACATCCACAAATTACCATTCACATCCTCAACACTCATAATCGCTTTCGCAACTCTCAATAATCACATTCTCAACACTCGTAATCACATTCACAACACTCAATAATCACATTCTCAACACTCGTAATCACATTCGCAACACTCAATAATCACATTCTCAACACTCATAATCACATTCTCAACACTCGTAAACTCATTCTCAACATTCATATTCATACTCACATTACCAATACTCGAGTAATTTCTAATTCCATCTATCTTGATCATAAATCAAACCATTTTCGCAATCCAATTCCATACTTTCAGTATTCCCACTAGCCTATCAAACTAGTGAACATGAATATGGAAGTAAGGTTTAGCAAGCTATCATCACAGCATTTAGACGGAATTCATCAAACAACGCACATAACATTCAATCCAGAGATGCAGCATAATGTCGTGATGGCAAGGCACATAAAGTTCATCAAACAAATCATAACACGTTCAAACAACGATGCATTTGCATCAGATTACTTACCCTTTTCATCAAAAGACAATTACCCTATTAAACGTGCTTATAAACACAAATGCAATCATAGCGTAAGCATATACATATCACAAGCAATTAACTAAATACCCTATAAGAGATACACGGGTTGCACTTGCCTTAACCGCGAGGAGGGGGTGGCGTGAGGAAGAGGCCACACCCGAAACTACTCCACCTGAAAGCAAATAGCATTTGCATACTCATTTGCATAGGTTATTAAAGTTCACAACAAAAACAAATAACACTTCTACTCACTTCCCCAAAACAGCCTGAAACTCTGAATTTCAACCCCAAATTCTGAATTTCTAGAAAGACAGATTTCTGGACAGCAAGTTCAGAATAGCATAACGTTTGCTATACAACTCCAAATGGAGCAAACCAAATATTTCCTGAATCTATAGGAAGTTATCTAGCTTTCTCCAGGCAAACAAAAAGACTAAATCTGCTTGCAACTAGCTCGAAACTTCTGTTGAACAATTCAGCCTCCACTACAACCAATATGGACAGCAAGCACTACAAAATAGCATATCTTTCAATTGGCTAGATAAAAAATTATGTTCTTGAGCTCTACATGACCATAAGAGGATAACCTATGATTTCCCCACAGCCATTAGTTCAGAATCTGAATTTTAAGTGCTCAAACTACACTCTGAAGTTCAGTCCAATCTCTGAACTTTTCTGCATAATTCCTGTTCTGGACAGCAACTTCAATTCAACATAACTTTTGATTCTAGAATCCAAATCAAGCAAATGAATACATTTTACTAATCTACAGGAAATTACCCAATTTTCTCTAGGCAAACACAAAGTCTAATTCGGCCAGAAACTAGCCCAAAACAGCTGATGAACATTACATCTATCACTGAAATCCAACACAGAGTAGTCTGCACTAAACTAGCCATAACTTTCGAATGGATGGATGGAATTGAGTGTTCTTGGTCTCAAATTAAAGGGGGAAGGATTATCTACAACTTTCTAAGCAATTTTAAATCCAGAAAACGCACCTAAGACCCTCGAATCAAAGCTCTAACAGAGGACGAAAAATCTGCCCGAAAACTGGAACTTGAACAACTCTAGGGTTTCACTCCAATCCGGTCCAAATACAAATAAAACTTGAGGGAAACTACTCTAGCCTCCTCCCTAAACACACCACAGCCTCCACTACAAAAACCCCCAAATCTTACCTTTGAATCCCTGCTCAAAACAGCAAGGAGAAGGAGCTCGGCTGGGAGAAGTGGTGCTGCGCCAAGGGGAGCTCGCCATGGCCTGCAGGAGGAAGAGGAGGAGCTGCAGCTGTAGGGCGCCATGGGAAGGAGGAGGTCCAGGGGAGGCGCCAAGGGGAGGAGCCATTCCTGGCTGGAGGCACAAGAAGTGGAGGAAAGAACAAAGACCAAATCGCTGGGAGGAGAAACCAAAGAAAAGCAACGCTAGATTGGGGAAAAACGTGGCTGGCTGAAAACAAAGGTGGGGCTAGCTAGGTGACTCAATAAAATGGACTACCATCATCTCCCACAAGAGCCAAACCAATACCTGAAAGCCCAAATACAGAACAAAAGTTTCTGGGATATTACAATTTGCCATGATTTGTGAAATTATGAAGTTCTCTAGAGTCCCTATAGCAACTTAGGTGAAACTAGGTTGATTCATACTTGTGTCTTTCACTCGCTCGTATGTGCTAAAATGAAAACAAGAAAAATTGTGTCTTTGTGAGCAAATTGATCTCAACACTTTACATTCACAAGATTGCTTCCCATTGCACTTGGGATGAATTTGGAATGTATCATGTATGACCGAGACCATCCTCTTAAGAGTTATTCTTGAGATGGTTGACAATGGTTTTAGTCAGTTCCACTTGAAAAATGCAAATAATAAAAAAAAATATGTGGGCAAAGAATGCAAATCAGGTCAAACATTTGCACCCCGCTATGTCTTTTAAAGAGATAAAGAAAAATTTGCATCACATGGAAAATGAGCTCGAAGGATCTTGTATGCACTTCTAGATTCCCTAAAGTGTTAAGTAGGTTGAACTCTAGGTTTTCCATTTAATCATTTGAGTGGCTTAGCTGGACAAAACAAGATTCAAGAATTAAATTGAACCGTCATTCATTGTAAGTGTTCCAAAATTTTCATGCATGATCTCAAGATAGGTCTTATCTTCTAGTAAAAATTTCAAGACAAGATTTTATCATTAAAATTTTATTAAATTCGACAAGACTGTTGTACCAAAATTTTGTTTTCTAATTTTTTCTTTTCATAGATATCAAATAATGTTTGTTTTATATGAATTTTTTGTGTTCTCATAATTATTATAGAGAGCTACCACAAAAATTTCTGCTTATGATCAATTGTATTTCTTTTTATAAAATTATAACATTGCTATTATTAATTTATTATAATTTCTATTTCGATTTTTGAAAATGGGCAATCAACTCTATTATTTCTGAAACTTTTCCTTGAAGTTACCCTAGTGCGTTAGATGATGAGGGAACTTTTTAACAATATTACAAGGTTTATGAAAAATTTAATAATTTTGACATTGTGTTGTTCATAGACACATTATACAGTTCTTCATTTCTTTTTAGCAATAAATGAGTTCACATTACTTTGAATTTTTTTGAGAATTCTATGGAGACAATTTGGGCTTTGTATGAAATTTTTTCATATTTTATTTCTTAATTTATTTTGGGTGTTATATTTTGGAGTCGAAGAAAACAATTAATATAAAAGTTTTCTTAGAATAATAAATTTAAGAAAAATTTTGGAAAGATAGAAATTCAAAATAAGATTATATTTCAAACTCATTTTCATAGTGTGTTCATTTTGGTAGAAAAAGTTTTGATATTGCAACTTATTCTTTCCTTAAGGTTTAAAATGCAAGGAAATGAAAAAAGATGATATTTTAAATTAAAATCTTTTATTCCAATTAATGTTTTTATTAAATATTATTTTAAAATTTTAAATTTTTGTTTTTCCTTTTAAATTTTTCAGATGTTACATATTGTGTGGGTAAAGCAATACAATGTAACAACCTCTATTTTTGCATAAAATGCGAAAATGAGAATCTCATGTGCATACAGTAAAGCAATACAATGTAATGACCTCTATTTCTGTATAAAATGCGAAAATAAGAATCTCATGTGCATACAACACTACTGCCATGATCAGTGACTGGTGCCCACATTTACCACAATTGGAATCACATTCATACATCATATTAATATTACGAAAGCTATTTATAAATTATATTTTACAACTCAGAGCATACTTATAGCGGTAGAAGAAGCAAAGTCTTGTAGTGTGCCCATTCAAACCTCAGACAATTGACAAGACAAAAATCCCTAGAAAGATCGCTTCATTTGTAATTCCTGCAACCAGCAACAAAAGGTATTCTTGGAAGCTTCGCTTTCTTAACCACCTAAAACAACATAATAAGCAACATTGAGTAATTTTGTACTCAGCAAGACTTAAGTGGTATTTGCAACATGTAGTAATGCAGGTCTTATCAAAGGAAGTTTCTAAGGTTAATTTGCATAAAGTGACATTGAATTTGTAAATCAAGTTGTAATTTAGAAATGGAATTTATAAAAGTAAGTTTAACTGATATGAATGTAACAGGTAAAGCATAAGTAATAACTCACAGTCCTCCATAACATGAGTGTTGAGATATCCAATTTTCTACGAACCCGTGTCATAACAACAATCTTTGCCAAAACAAGGCACATCAGGTAAAAAGCATCCCATTTTTCAAACTAATAAAACATCTAATTATGAAATGACGTTACCAAGTGCCCATGATAGTGAGCACGACTAATCGATTAGATTTACACTCTACCAAAATATATACCTTTGGTGTGCTGCAGAGAGATCATAACATAACCGTTACATTACATAGACTAGACTTTGCACTAGCCCGATGACGTTAAGCCCATGCTATGGTGGCAGAAACACATATATATAAAATATGGTATAATCTTCACAAAAATGGTCGGGCACCATTTCTCTCTATAAGAAGGTGTACATCGTTGTATCGCCATGCATTTAAGCATACCTCGGTGTGGAAGCCCCTTCCAAGCAAATCTAATCGGAATGATTGTACTACTCTAGCCTACCAATGTGCAAAGATAATTGTAAGCAACTTAATAGGTTAAGGCTATCCTAAACCAGCATATGTGGTTGTACGAGGTTCTTAGCTTGTAAGCAACCCATAGCTCTATCCTTAATCCGACACGGGCGATACTTCTCCCTACACTATGTGCAAATCCATCTACACATCCGGCTATTGCCAATAATCACCCACGTCAAAACCATAGTTTTATTTTTGGTTTTCAATCAAAATACCGGTAACCAACAGTGTCATATCCAACCTTTTTAAATTCTCAAGAAAACAATTTTAATCTGATTATCTACATCATTGCTAAGTAAGCATGGCTAAGCATGATCAATATGTAATCACATATACCCATGTTGACATTATATATTGTCTAACATTATTCTATGGCTATCAAGGTTCACATATGCATACTTATCAAGGAAGTTTCATGAGACAACAGGTATATCTACCAGTACCATAAAATAGCAAATTTATAGAAAATAAGTGCATGCATTAAACAATTTGATAAACAAAATAAAAAATAAATACTGGGATCAATATGATCAAAGGGGGTGCTTTCCTTGCTTATTTATCGTTTATGATGAAGTTGTTGTCGCAGTTGACGGTGTCGATGATGGAGCTAATGATGTTGAATTCTACACGTCATTCCAATGAAAATATAGCAAATAACAAACTTTAATAAGGGCAAAAAGAATACAAACAGTAAACCAAATAAAAACTTACTATAGAAAATAGGTGGGGTTTCGGGTTTGGGTTGTATGATTTCTTGTTCTCATGTTTTAGTCAATTAGATATGTATACACATACATACAAATTGTTAATCGGCTTTTAGGTTAAGTGATTCATGGTTTCTTTTATAGATTACCTATTCTTGTCTTAACATTTTAAGAGGCTAAAATTATGTACTTTTATATTAATAATTTTGAATTCAAGATGCAAAATTTTTTTGGATTAAATAGAATTAAAACATTATCCACTTTGTTGTATGATATGAATGAATAGTACTTAATCCTTAATTGATTTTGCATAAGAAGCAGTTTCTAATATGTTAGATCTGTTTAGTTAGGTTAATGGTTTTATGTTTATGATTTTTAAGAAGGTTCTAATGATAAAGATATCTTAACTACAGATTTCTTCATTATTACTAAGTTTGTTTATTCATATTATGAATTTCAGAAATCATAATACTTAAGGTTATTTTGCTTACGTAATTTATATACAAAGCACGATGAAATGAGATTATTTCTTTGTAATAGGGTAGTCTTTATTTTGGGGAGCATTCCTAAGCTAATTTTATAAATTTTAGAAAAACATAAATGGTCATAAAGTTGATGTTATAAGGAATTAGATTTCGTTTTAAGTTTGCGACTGCACTATACATGATTATTCACTCTTTTTTACCATTAGTAGGGTACGATCCTAGAAGTGTTTTAAAATTGGTTTTGCATTATTTTGATTTTAGCCACGATAGTTTATAAGCATGTAAAGATTAAAGTCCTTTATAAACTTAATTTAAATTAACATGATCTTATCATTAAGGATATGCTGGGATTAGTTTGACATGATTTCATCCTTCAGTTTATGATATTTTATTTATATATTTAAAGTTCTTATGTTCACTCATAACATATGAAAGTTTACTTTGGCTAAATGGTTAAGTATTAACTATGATCTTATTATAATGATTTTTGCTGAATTAAGTGGTTTGATTACATATGATATTTAGAATCTAGTTCCTCATGAATCATGACTATACTTTTCAATATATATATATATATATATATAATATGGATAGAGCTTATGGTACCTATACAAATTAAGTTTGTGCACATGTGATCTTTCATTAAAAACATTTCAGTAGTGATAAATTGCTCATTCTGATGCATATTCATATCCTTATACAGCTATTAGATACTTTACATATGCATGTATATATATACACACTACTATTTAGTATTATATGCACGAGCACACACGCACACACATATATATGCATACATCTTTTACATTTCAGTCATCTTCCATTCATAGAACAATTTCAAATCAAATTCATTTCTTAAATATTTTAGGCATATTCAGGTAACCTACTGGCTTACCAGTATATGGAAATCAGTACTACTCATTTTAGGTTTCTTTTGTACAAATTATGCATTTTTGAGTTTGTAGTGCATTCAAAGTAACTTCTTATAGAAAATGATGTAGACATAGATAAATTTTAAATATTTTTGTACTTTTAGGTTGCTGAAAGTATAAGGACTTCATTAAAATTGGTTTCATCCAATTCCCAATTCATCTGCAAAGTTTCTATGTATAGCCTATCTTTTATACTTTTTTAAATTTGAATTTCAAATTCACCCATTGCTCTTTTTGAAAATATTTTTGCATATTCTGAAATTAATATATTTTAGATGAATTTAGAATTTTGTTTCATCTCATTTGGGTTAGAAATGCAAAAGTTATAAACAAATGAATTTGGCTCGGTTATGAAATTTGGAGAAAATCATAAATACCTTTCAATCTTTGGAAGTGTACTTTTGGTTTTCCCCACGGTTTATTTTAAATGCAGCTGACTGATAGGTGGGGCCACCGGTTAGTGAGAGGAAATGGTTGTGTGAGGTGCGGATGGATGGTCTTAAGGGACTGATAGTCGGGTGCCACTTGTTAGGGACCCGAGAAGAGGGGAGGTCGGAGGCGGTCAATCGGCAGCACATCCAGCCCCAGTGGGTTCGTGCACACCTAGGGTGTCTTTCTTAGCTACCGATGATGTCAAAAAAGTGGTGCACCACTGAGATTCGTAGTGGTGGCTGTGGCCGATCGAAGGAGAAGAAGAATGAATGCATTTTAGTTCGAATCGGTAGCAATTTAGGCATCAAGGAATACTAAGAGTCCCATTTTTGTGGTTAATTCATTCAAAAACTTATCGGATTACCTTGTCCATGATAGCCGGCTTCGGAGAAGATAAGCATCGTAGTGGCGAGGTTCTAGGCGATGGATCTTGAAAGTTTTTGAGAGGGCTTTTGGTCCAAGTGTCTTATTGATGCTACGGCTTGAAGTAATTGGTGAGTGAGTTATTGTAGCAGCTTTAATTGGTTATTTCTCGAGCTTAGGGTTTCATTAGTAATGGCGGTTAAATGGAGAAATCAGTGCACTTTGGTTAGAGGTAGACAACGACTGATGAGGGGAAATGATGTGCACCTCTTTGCAAACATTGGAACGCCTTTTATAGCTGAGATGATGATGTGGATGAGCTTGCCTCAGGTAATAACTCGACGAGAAGACTCTCAGTGTACGCATAGGGGAAGAGATGACCATTGTAGAGGCAGAGTATGGGTTGCTCTGAGACCTTAATGTGGCTGAGAGCAATTGGGCAAACTTCTGTTTCACCATTAATCAAAGGAAGAGGTGGCACGAGCTATAGGCAGCAAGGCTCTACTCCAGGGCACCTATGAGTGAAGGAAGAAGAAGGTGGAAGCTAAGACCATTAGGTGGACCTACACAATGAGTCGGTCCCACATGGTAGTGAGGGAGGGGTGAAGCAAGGCGAAATCAGAAATTGACTAAGATCAAAAGGGAGTTAAGTTCATTGAATCGGTTACGAGTCGAGTTTATAATTTTTTTGAAAATTTTTCTGAGAGATGGTTGGATAATGATCTGTAGTAGTTCATACTATAAACATTTCAGGCAAAACTACTCTGTACAGAATTCATAAAAATTTTGACAAGATACTGCAGTCAAAATTTCATTTTATGTTTCTAAATTTTCTGGGAATTTATAACTCATCAAAAAATTCTGAAACTTTTTTTAAGAGTTCCTATTGGTCACATAATTCTTTAGTAAAAATTTCAATTTGAAATATTTTGTATTCAATTTGTACAAATTCTGACCCATGGATTTTTATTTTTCAATTTTTGAATTTTTAAATATAACAAGATTGGTTATTAATTTTTCATAATTTTACTGCTTATGTTTCTATCCATTCAGAAGATAATATAAAATTTTTATTCAAATCTGACGCTATCACTATTGTTTGTGAAGACTCGTTAATTTCTTTTCATCTAACATTTGTTTATATTGACATGACATTTAAAATTGAGAATTGGGTCTCTGGAGTTTTCTTCAGTTTAAATAAAATTTTTATTTATTTTATTGTGATAAGCTTTTATTCTTTTTCTTTTCTCTATTACATAAGATTGTACTAAAAGGATTTCTCTATTAGAGCAAAAATCAAGAAAATCCAGGAAAAGTCAAGAAAATAAAAAAATTAGAACAATTATGAGTAAATATTAACATTTAATTCCTTATTGTATTTTAAGTTTTGTATTGCAAAGTAATTAAAAGAAAATAATTACGTTAAATGTTTTTCTTAAGAAACAAAATTTAGAAAATTTAAGGTTTATAGTATTTTCATGTAAATTTTTATTTCTAACTCTTTTTCTTAGTTTGTTTAATTTGGAATAAGGAGTTTTATATTGTAGCTTATTCTTTTATGAAGGTTGGTTTTCTAGAGATTGAAATAAAAGCAATATTTTAAATCATACTCATGGTTTTAATTAAATTTTTTATTAAATTTCATTTTAAAATTTTAAATTTTCATTTTTCTTATTTTGAAATTTTTGGGATGTTACAAACAACCTCTGCAGAGTATAAATCTATTTGAATAGCCGTGTTCTTGGTTGGGAATATCACTTGGCTATATCCCACAATAAGTAGCTTTATATTTTTTGGAAAATTTGTTGGAAAGTGTTTGGATAGGGATACATGCACTGTACTGGCAAAAGGTCTTTACTGTGCTTTTAAATGTTTATGGCAGAAAGCCACCTATTTATTTGTGGTTACTTATGTTGTAATGTTATTTGTTATCAAATATCAGATGTTTTACAAATTTTTTATTGCAATCTACGATTTAATATTGCCAATAAAAGCTTGTTTTATGCAAAACTAAAACACCTAGTAAGATTGCCATTCATTTGACATAGCCTTGCATACTATATAACATTTGTTTAAAAATCTTGTGAAATACGATTTTCATACTCAATCATTGCTTATTGAACTTATTCAAAAGATGATGGAGAGGTCCCATCATATAATTACTTTATGCAGTGGGTTTTGGCAACACTAACGTATTAGGGTCATAACGGTACAGGTACTAGGACTTTTATATGGGTTTTTAATTATTGGTTTGTAAGTTAAACTCTAGGCTAGTAGCCTACAATACTCTCTTACTTTCAGCCAATAGACAATATTTTACTTTATCTAAATTTCTTATGGTTTTGTTAGCAGGTAAGATATAATTTTTACCCACAACTAAATTTCTAGGCAATTGTGAGAAAAATGGCAAAGCTACAGTATTATTCTAGGTCCCTACATGTCAGCACTTTAGTTAGCCGAAATCAGCACTCTAGGAGTTTTGAGTCAGCCACTTCGCCATGAATAAGTGGATTCGGACACCTTTGGTTGCATCCTCTGCATGAGTCCACAATATATTTTTGTTTACCTGTTTGTAAAAATTCAAAGTTGAGCTTTGACAGAATTGTCGTCATGGCTGGTTCGTTCTTGTGTAGGCACACGAGTTTCCCATATATAGGGGTGAAAGTGGACACGGGTGTCCACGAGCCCTAGTAACTCAGCCCACCAAAAAACACTCTGTGGACACCCACCTCGCGAGTTAAGCGCTGCACCTCGTGTCCGTGAAGCCCACCTAACCCACCTCGCGTCCACTTTCACCCGTGTCCGTGAAGCCCACCTCGCATCACCGCATTGAAGTCGCGAAGGGCTCCCTGCCTCCCTCCATGGCCTCGTCTCGCCGCCGCCTCTCCCAATTCTCCCTACTCCCGCCTCTCCGGTGCCATTTGTGAGCAATAGCAGGTCAGCAGCCCATCCGCCCT
The DNA here is from genome assembly GCA_036346375.1 of Guadua angustifolia. Taxonomy (NCBI): domain Eukaryota; kingdom Viridiplantae; phylum Streptophyta; class Magnoliopsida; order Poales; family Poaceae; genus Guadua; species Guadua angustifolia. The sequence goes on along the minus strand of CM070503.1, from coordinate 52,534,640 downwards.
GTTTCCCCAAGCTGCGTCGTCCGAGATCTAACGCCCCGGATCGGGCACCCAGTAGATCCGTATACAGGTAATCACTATTCGTCGTCTCATCTTTTGGGGAAAATCCTGGGGTTTTTCGGTCCATGGTTGCTCCTTCCAAAATGAGTGGATTCTTCTTGCTTTTGTGTTGGGACGAAATCCGTCCTAGCATCCGTAGCCTGGGAGGCAGCTTAGATTTTCTTTTTTTCTTAGAAGGAAGAAAATCCGCCCTCCCCCTCAGGGGAGCTGGTGTGTTGTGCATCCTAGGGGAGCAGATGATCTTTATTTTTCATTTGGTACCCTCTTGTTTAGCCTGCTTGATTCATGCGTGACGATGCATTGAGCCCACCAATTCTTGGGAGGTCTATCCCCTGATTTTATCTTTCTTGAACGAGGAATTTACTTGGTGTGAACGCTAATACTTTGTCGGCGATCTCTAGTTCCGAGATAGGAGAGCTCTGAGTCAAGAGGCTACCTTGAGTTCGAGATGGCAAATGGAGACTCATCTGACTTCACCTTCTACAAGGTGTGCGTTGTACTCCCTGTATTATTATTTACCCTTCAATCATTTACTCTCAATGATGATTAATGTAGGGTGTGTTTTGACTTAAAGCTACGAGATGAAATGTCTCAAGTGGCCTCTCATAATTACTTTGGAAAAACGAGAGATGGTACTTTGTGTGCTTGGTAATGGATAATGAATAAATGCATATGATAGACAAAATAAATAAGGACATGTTGTGAAAAACGTAGCTTCAGGGGAAGATATCGATACTTGCCTGAATGAAACCAAAACCTTTGCATAGCCATTTTTTATGCAAAGGTTCTTTTAACAATTTTTTTTACCTAATTCTAATCCTAAATTTTGACCCGGCTAATTCTTTGCACTAAATAGCATTTCTTGTATTCTTTGTTTTTTTTCCCTGCTGAACCTAAGCCATTTTTATGTCAATTGCATGGATGAAGGTGTTCACTGGGCAGTGCAAAATGGTCTCCATCTATTAAGAAGTACTGTTGTTTATTTCAACATCTTGGATGAGAGAAAGCATGGTAGATGGGGATGGCAATGTTGTGGCGGCCAATTAAATAGAGCCGCAGCAAGCAGGGATCTCCATAGGTGGCGGGGAAGAGCCGCAGCTGGCGGTTGGCGGTGATGAGCAACATCATCAGGGTAGTGGTGAGTTCCGTGATCGCAAGGAGCCATCGCTATCCAAGAAGTGTGTATCCTCCCTCTCCCTATTGCAGTTCTTGATTCCCCATTTGTTAGTTTATTTTTCTGATTTGTTGTTGTCGCGTGTTTACCGGATTTAGGTCCAGAAAAGAACAAAAGAGGAAGAAGACGCATAAGAGAAAGAGGCTGGAGGAGGATGGCCATGGTCCCAGGGAGGCAGGGAAGACAACAAAGGTTAGACAAGAACACGGTTTTGGCCATAGCATCTCTGAATGGCTATCTTGCATGGTTTGCTTTCAGTAGTACCTTCTTGCTGTTGGCATTTTCCTTCATGTTTTTGTATGGAATTGGAATTGTGATTGGTACGGTAATGCCATTGATTGTTTGTATTGTAGCACTACAAAACTAAAAATGTGTTGTCTTGTTGGGAGTTGGGACACGGCAATGCCATTAATTCACTTGTTCTCTTTCTTTCCTAGGGAGGGCGTTCACCGTCAGCTATTCTACCAAGTCTAAGAATTCGGTCTCCAGTGGCGACTATGGTGAGGTTGCCAGGGGTAAACTTGTTGATATCAACACCTAGGACGTTGGCGAGAATGGCGGCATCGAAACAAGGGATATCTCCATCAGTAGCTCTGCGTACCTCCTCTCAAACAAAACGAATGAGGTCTCCATCTCCAGCGACACCATGTTATACTATGCATTTTCAATCGCCGATGAGGTCCCCATCCTCTGACTTTACAATGTATGTCGATTTCTGACTTTACAATGTTTTAGGCTCTTCTCACCAAAAGAACACATTAGCAGAGGATATGGATGATGGTGATGACTGATGAGATGCATCTATAATCAATGTTCTACCTTCATTCTGGATGGCTCCTACTCTGTAGCTCACTTGTTCTGTTATTTGATAAAATGTTGCTTTGCTTGTTATTGCATCAAGACATTATGGTATAACATTTGCTTGGTGTAGCCTGTCTATTATCCTTTAATAATAGCTTATCTTGCTTTTGAGATTTTGTAATCTACTAACTGTATTATTTATCTTCTGGATGAAGGTTGTAATATGGTGTTTCTTGTGCTTCAGAAAGAGCATATCTATCTTTCATATATATCCCCTTGAGCTCTGGACTAGAGGAATTGACTTGGTGGCCAGAGAGCTACATTGCCCTCACTTGAATATAGGAGATTTTTTTTTAATTTTTTTCAATATGGATCAGCATGATCACTTGGTAATAAATGTGGATAACTATGAAAGAAATGGCTTAATATCTTGTTTAGTTCACTGCTGACTAGTGACTACTAACCTACCTGTTGAATTATACTTTGTTCTCATTGTTTATCATTATGTTACACAGACAAAATGCTTGGCTATGAATATGCGGTGGAATTTGTCATGGGCAGTGGTAGCTTTGATGTTTCTTGTGGCTGCACTTATGGGTTTTGTTGGAATGTGAGTATTTCTAACTGTAGCTTATTTTTGTGATATGGTCAGTAGAAAATAAAAAATAAGAAGTTGCATGTTACAAAATTTGCAGTGCACAGAGGAAGCTCATCGACCAGTATATTGTTCCACAGTTTCAAAATGGATCCTCAAGAACAGTGCAGAGTCCGAGAATATGAACTGCTTTGTAAGGATAAAGTGTCTTCCATCAACAACACTACAGAAATCTACACTATTTTCGTCGGCTCAAATTATTTTCATCGGCTAAAGAAAGACCGACATAAATAACTGAGTAATTTCGTCGGTCAGGTATAACCAATAAAATTACAATTATTTTCGTCGGTATTTTTGTCAAAACCGACGAAAATAATTCAGTCACCACGTCCGAGGAATTCAAAAATTTTATTGGACTATTCTTGTCGGTCTGAATCGACAAAAAAAAAAAGAGATATTTCCGTCGGTCTGGACCAACGAAAATAGTCCAGGTGATGATGGCGATTTTTTTCGTTAGCTTCAGCCGACGCAAAAAGGAGTTGTGTATTTTCGTCGGTCGAGCCGACGGAAATAAAGCAGCACACCAAAACGCCTCTCCGCTCCGCCAAAACGCCAAAACAAGATCGATCGAAAAAAAGGGTTAAACCTAGCACATCGTCTCCACGCCTCCACGTAGATCCGTCGAACGTCCCTGCACCACACCTCCGCCGGTCGTCCCTGCGCTGCGCCTTCCTGTTACTGATCAGAGTCGTCGAGCAGATGCGAGCAGCATATAACGCGGGAGCGCTGGAGGGGAATCAGCAAATGGAGTTGATGAAGGCTTGGATTGAGCATCCTGTCCATGCATAATCCACACGATTGCTTTTGAGCATCGCGATCGATCTCACGCCCTAGGTTTCAGTCCAGCGGCTAGGGGAGTTGCGTTGTGGGCATAACAGGATGGTATCAGAGCCAATTGCGATCGAGGGATCCGTTCGATTGGGTGGTAAAAATTTTTCGACCGAGGGTTAGGGAACTTGAGATTGCTTTTGCGGTCTCAATTGATCCCCGTAAAATCCCCAACTCCGGTTCACCCCGATTTGACGATTCGATCACTACGGCTCCTCCAAAGCCCTCCGTTCAGACACAATTCGTCTTGGAGGCGATGAAGCAGGTGACGGATCGAGAAGAAGAACGACTTGCGGGCATCAAGGAGAGTCTGGATCTCTTGTTTGCCAGGATGGAGTTGCTGGATACGACTCAGCAGCAACTAATGGCGCGCACAGAACTCATAGTGCGGGCGGTCGAGCAAAGTTCCAAGGATCAGCAGACTCTCGCCCATCAGATGGAGGCTATTGCGCAAGCGGTCACTCGCATTATGGTGGGGAAGGTACCGGAACTCAATAGAATGGATGATGGCGGAGGTTCGGTGCCGGCCGTTGCGGGAAGAGCGATTCTCACACCGGCACCTACAAAAACTTGGACGAGAGTTGAGTTGGAGTCTTCCTCGTCAGGTTCCAGTGGTCGTGCCAGAGTTTCGTCTGGTGGTATTCCAGATACTACTATGGTACATGGTGTTCATCCGAGGGATTTCGGGGGGGCGGGGGCAACAGAACTCCCCTACCGAAACTCAATTTTCCCAAATTCGCAGGGGAGAGCTGTCACATTTGGAAAGATAATTGTCTTGAATATTTTCGTATTTTTAACATTCCTGAAGCATTATGGGTCTTTGTCGCGACTATGCATTTTGAGGGAAATGCGGCTAAGTGGTGGCAAGTGCATAAAGTAAAAACTGATGTTGGTACATGGGAGCAGTTTATACACGCTGTGGAGGTGAAGTTCGGTGCCTTCGATCAACAACGGCTGTTGTCTGAACTCCTTGACACTAAACAAACTGGTACTGTCGCTGACTATAATACCCAGTTTGAGGCCGTCATGTATGATCTGTCCATGCATAATCCACTCATATACTTTTGATCCAGACGCCCAGCAACGGTTGACTCAATCGGCGCTTCATAGTCCTGATGAAGTGCGATTTGCTCTTCAACATGGGTTAATCCGCCGTGGTGGCAAAATTTGGATTGGTCATAATTCAGCTTTACAGACCAGGTTAATCCACACTTTTCATTCTAGTGCTTTGGGAGGGCATTCCGATATTCAAGCCACATATCAGCGCCTTCGCTGGCTCTTTTGTTGGGACGGTATGAAAAAGATGGTGGATGAGTTTATTAAGCAATATGATATTTGCCAGCATGCCAAAAGTGAATATACTCGTCCAGCCGGATTACTCCAGCCCTTACCTATCCCGGACCAGGCTTGGCAAGACATTACAATGGACTTTGTGGAGGGTTTACCGTTGTTAGAAGGTTATGATGCTATTATGGTGGTGGTGGATCGCTTTTCCAAATACGCCCATTTTATCGCCCTTAAGCATCCATTCACAGCACCAAAGGTGGCCAGGATTTTCTTGGATCAGGTTGTTCGCTTACACGGGGTTCCCAGGTCCATTACTTCTGACCGAGATAAGATTTTTACCAGCCTATTTTGGAAGGAACTCTTCAAGTGTTTGGAGACGAAGTTGCAGCTGTCGACCGCTTATCACCCCCAAACTGACGGGCAGAGTGAGAGGGTCAATCAGTGTCTCGAGATGTACCTGCAATGTGCCATCCATGATTCTCCAACAAAGTGGAAAGCTTGGCTCTCGCTTGCTAAGTTTTGGTATAACTCTAATTTTCATACGTCCCTCGGCTGCTCTCCATTTCGTGTCTTATATGGGTGTGAGCCTAATTATGGTATCATGCCGCAAGATTATCACCCTGTCTCGGAGGAGCTTTCACATATGTTATAGGAGAGGCATCATTATACTAAGTTGATTAAGCAGCATTTGGCCCGTGCACAAAACCGGATGAAGCTTCAAGCTGACAAAAAACGGCAAGACCAACAATTTCTCGTTGGGGAGCAGGTTCTGCTGAAACTTCAACCATATGCCCAGACTTCCTTGGTCAATCGTCGCTATCCCAAGCTATCATACAAGTTTTTTGGTCCTTATACGGTGCTTGAGCGTGTGGGGTCGATGGCCTACAAATTGTCTCTTCCCGCCGAGAGCTCGATCCATCCTGTATTTCAAGTTTCTCAACTCAAGCCTTTTCTTCCCAATTATTCGCCCGTGTTTTCTGAGCTCCCAAAAATTGCAGAACTCGATGTCACTTCTGCTATTCCAGAGCAGATTTTAGATCGGCGGTTGGTGAAGAAAGGCAATACCGCAGTCGCGCAGGGGCTCATCAAATGGACTGGTATTCCGGCTGCTTTGGCAACATGGGAGGATTTGTCTGTCTAACAGTCCCGTTTTCCTTCCGCTCTTGCTTGGGGACAAGCAAGCTCTCAAGGGGGGGCAGATGTTACTGATCAGAGTCGTCGGACGGATGCGAGCAGCATACAGCGTGGGAGCGCGGGAGAGGAATTAGCAAATGGAGTTGACGAAGGCTTGGATTGATCATCTTCATTAATGTTGTATCCACGGTGGGGATTAAATGGGTCTGAAGGGCTGTTAGGATCTAGCGGCTGGCGTTAAACACGGCATTTGCGGTAATTACTGTGGATGTAATCCAGTTGTCTTTTACTTTTACTGCTATTGTTCTTTGTAAGCGGAGGGAGTATATAAACTAAGGAAGGAGCGATCGCGAAGGGCTTGAATGAAAAGAGAATATCATTTTCGTCTCCTTTCTGTGTTTTCTTTGCCTTCTTCTCCACGCCTGTGCTTTTGAGCATCGCGATTGATCTCACGCCCTGGGTTTCAGTCCAACGGCCAGGGGAGTTGCGCTGCGGGCATAACACTTCCCTGAGCCGTCCCCGCGCCACGCCAAGGCCCCTCGAGCTGCCCTGCGCCAGCGCAGCCGTGCTGCCCGCGGCCAAGACTGCCTCCGTTGCCGAGCCGTCCCGCACCTTCCTCGGGGCGCCGGGTCCTACTTCACCGCCTCCTCCTCGTCGGCTTCCTCCGCTACCGCCGACTGCGCCAAGATACTCTATGGCCTTCTCCGAACCTCACCAACTTCTATGGTAAGTGCGCTCACTAACTTCACTATGCTTTTGTCTCGAGTATTAGCTTCGGCTAAAATCCAATGGTGTGATTTGGGAGACTGCGAGGTACAATATGAAATGGAGGGTTCCCAACAGTGTGAGGTTGAGGTTTATTGGGATCATAGATATCGGTGCTCAATGCTTGTGACCGCCACTCTTCATAAATAGCTTTAGCTCGAGTTGACTTGGTGATATGGCCGTCTCTAGTTTGTTTTTGGCAGTAGAGGTTTTGTTTATGCAATAGGAGGTTATTTGTGCATCTTTTGTTTGTTTGCTTTGCATTGGATGTTTATGCAATAAAATGCTTTTAGGAGCAAACCTTTTTTGAAATTTTGACATGGAAATCCATGCATCTTGTATTAACCCACTCAATGAAGCCAATGAATAGTTTGACATTTTGAGAATGGACTATCTATTTCACTATCATAAGATAGGTATTTAACCTCACGGTAAATTTTGACCAAAAATTTAGCAAACAAGTTTGTGATTATTTGTATTAGGGTTTGATGAAGAATCGAGCAACATGTGCTTCCCAAAATGTGCAATCGGATTATTCATGAGACAAAACTTATCTTTGTAGTATGGAGGAATTTGTGTGGGGAGCAATTGTCTGGTGCTTTTGGAGAAGGCATGATGCATCCGATTGACACTTTCGGAAAACAAGGCTTGAGAATCAGGCTATAATCACAGGACTAAGGTGCGAGATCATTTACTAAATTTTTATTCACTTTACAATTGGCGTGAATAGTAACGTTTCTTGTTGTAATGCATGATTTCGTTACATGGGTGCTACATCTTTCTTCATTTGTTCGGCGGACTCGAGAAGAATATACTTGAGATGGTCGATAGTTTGGACTTGATGGTCCGAGAGGTTAGCTCCTCTGTGTTTTTATTGAACAAAAAGAGAAAGAACCGGAGCAAGAGTATTAGCTTAGTCAAAACCAATTAAAATTCCATAGTGCCCGAGCCCCGAGGTTGAGTGCCAATAAATGAACTCCGTCCGCAAAGATCGTGAGTAATCTTGATGAACTTTAGTACTCTTGACCCATTTTCGTGTTTCTATAGAGGAATTAGTCCCGTGTTAACGGATCACTTGCTACTGAGTGCACCATATTTTTGTTATTGAATCAACTAAGACATGGCCGAGAATGCTAATCCCAATCTAAGTGGTCATTGTTCTCACTTTATTGCTAGAGGAATTGGTGAGCGCTTGTTTTCTTATGTCTCTTGTGTTTCACTTTGTGAAAATCTTTATGATGCTACCTACAATTTATACTAGGTTTTGTCAAGATGTGATTAGGATTTAGAATCGAAGTGGTTGTTTTTACATGCTGACTACATGGAGTTTGCCATGGGATGATGGGAGATTCTTTGGTATTTTGTGTGGCATGCATGTGCAATGCATGGGGTCTTTATATCTGCACATGCAAACTTTTCTCGCCTTCTCTTTTGCCACTCATCTAATACTTTCTCGATGCAGATTGCCTTTTCATTGGAATACATGGCATCTCAAGAAAATTATTATGTTGCTTCCTTGATAACACATGTATTTTTTATTGCTCATTCCGGAGATACACTTGGATCTTTTATCTATGTGCCTTGTGAAGTCATGAAACAATGAATGCAAGTCCAAAGCACCGAGAAAATCTTGGGCATCAATTGCTACAAAAGGAAATGTTTCTCAAACTCCTGTAACTCAGATGTATGGGTACTATGATGGAATGTTCCATGCTGGTTGTTCTATCTGGAGAGATCATGGTTTGAAGGGGCTTTATGCAGGGTATTGACACTGACTGATCATTGCTAGCATGCCTATCTGTTATGATCCTGCTACCACTGAGTACAAATTACAGAGTATTTGGGAGGATTGGGGAAGAACAGAGAATGTTTTAGAGGAGGAAGAAGAAGCCAGGAGAGCAGAGAATAAGAGGAAGAGTAATACGTTTTGCTTCTGTTCTTCCATGCCCTTTCGTTGCAGCTCTGATACTCTTTATATTGCACAACGTGTCCCATTGGGCCATTCACCAAGACAGCTCACATGACAAAGGCCCAATACCAATCCTATAGCCAGTCCATGACATTCCCCTCCTGTTGAAATGCGGCTTGCCCCCAAGCCGATGACTGCAAACTATAAATCCATGGTAACTACAAATCTTACATAATACCAAGCTCATGCAAGCTAGGCCAGTTGTTTTTTTTTTGCCACTGCCAAAGTTAGTTTCAGAAAGCTGGGGCACCGCCTTGGACAATGAAACGACGCAGGTGAGGAGCCTCGATGGTGGTGGCACGGGCGGCACATAGCTCATCAGCTCAGGCTCTGTGGCGGCCGCGCTCCTCTTCTGGAGGAACTCAACGTCGGCGGTCTCCTCTTTCATCAGCGTCAGCATGAGGAACTTGTCAATGACGTTTTCTGAGGCCTCTGCCCCAACAGTCAAGTTTGTAAGATCTTCTGAGTACTCAAATGGTCCACGGTGCTCCTTATCCGTAAACATGTAAGATGGCTTCTGATATACAATCGACAAAGCTATTGAATTCATCAAATATCCTATCTTTGATTTCATCGCCTGTATCTCGCAAATACTGAGATAGCTTGCTTGGGAGGGTTTACTACACGCCACCTACCGCAGATCATATTGCAAAAGTGCGTAGTAGAAAAGTGCTCGGTCATGAACATCCTCTAAGAGTGCTCTTCATCGATTTTCAACAAGACTTTCAAGAATGTATGGAGCATCATACATGTCTTGTGAATATTCTCCCAAAGATCCATATGAGAGCCGCTTTGCTTTTAGGCTCTGAATATTTTTGCTCTTGATAGTTCCAACAACGGCTATACAATCGGGGCTCCATTGAGGATATTTCCTCGTAAGATCTTTCACCAAGACAAGAGTTTCAGAAATCACATAATCCTTGTCCATCTCAAGAAATTGTAGAAGTTTATCCACAATAGCGTTCACATCATCTTTGCAACGCTATTTTCCCAATTGCTCGGATAGCCTCTCTTGCGATTGGTATGTCAACATTTCCAGCATAGTCACACAACTTCGATTATAATTTCATAGGTGTTGCTCTCATTTGCTATAGCGATCAACATGTCAAGTTTCAGCTTCTTCACATAAGAAGGGTCACTAAACCGGCAAGAGAAACTTTTGTAGTCGGAAGAAAATAACATCTGCACGATCACCAAAAGATGCAAATGACATAGCACGAGTATGATTGTTCAGACTCCCAAAGACCTACCGAGTAAGCAACGGTGCTTTTATATGCTCATAAACCTGTTGGTGAACATCACCATTGACATTGTCAAGTGGAGAAAAACATCAGATCTCGATCATTGCTCGGTTCTGATCTTGACAAAGAGTATAGTCACTGTATCGAATATGGCTTGGCTTAAACACTCTATTGTTACCATTGCTATGATGGGTCTCAAAGTGCAAATCTGGCAAGATTGTACAGTAGATTTCTTTTGTCACCCTCAATACTACACTATCACCCCTCCCTGCCCCACTTTTCTGCTAAGCGTCTAGTATATAAGAGAAGCGGCACAAGCCCATCACAATTACTATTGACATTGTGCTCCGTGTTCTACGGTCACCTAGATCCCAGCAAATGAAGCTGCTGCCATCAGCAAGGGCATCCAAGATGATCTGCTTCCTTCCACTCTCAAACAAGTATACAAACCTCATCGTAATCCAACATCTTGACAGGACGTAACCGGTACTTGTGGAGGATTAGCGTTTGGTGGTGAGCCTCTGCTATAGCACATTGTGCAAGCAAAGAAGCGAGCTCTTCAACACTAAGGCGGCTAGCGAGCTCGGGTCATGAGAGTTCACGCAAGACGGTTCGTTGATTCGCGATGAGAGCCTGTTGGCCACCTTGAGATCTTATGGCCAAGAGAACCACCTGAAGCGCCAGAGACGGCTTGCCCTCCTCGAGCAGCACGCGGGCTACGGCGGCTGGGGCTGGGGCGGAACCTCCGCGGCCTTCATCTTAACGTCGGACGGGTCCATTGGCGGCGCCTTGATCTCGCCTCGCCCTGGTCGCCCTGGCGCCTTCATCACGTCCTTGATCATCTTCACAGTGTTCAGAGTCCTCAGAGGCATTTCCTCGAACAACTCCCGTGCGCAAAACTGCTACACTTCAACTTGAACAAGCGGAGCAGCCCGAACTCTGTGGGTGGTGGCGGTGCTGATGTTGCTTGCCGAGGTGTTGTGGCCAGCGATGAGCTCCTCAACGGCGATTCGGGAACGAGAGAGCTCGGCGATGGACCTCTGGCCGCCCAAGGCAAAGCTAAAATCCGTGTTGCTCGGCGTCTGGTTTGGGGGTTGTAGATGGTGGGAAGACTTGCGGCGGTGGCGGCGCTTGTCATTCAGATGGCGCGCCAGGTTGAACGCAGATGGATCAACCATGGCCGTTTCTCGTTGCCGATCTCATCGCCCTTGCAATCGTCCACAAACGTGGTGTCCCGCAGCCTCTGAGCGAGTGCAGCTCACCGTGCTCGAGGCGAATTGCTCGCAGCAGGGACGGCGTTGTCGGCTGGTACTTGGCGATGGCGGCCGGGCGTTGCGGTCGAAGCGGCAGCGCAGAGCTTCTCGGTGGTTGCAGCCCTCATGGATCACCCTCGGCTCAACTCCTCGAGCAACTTCTGGCACGACTCAATGATTCGGTCACTTGTTGCGATTGCTCTCTCAAAAGCATCAGCCATAACTTAGATCAAGTGCTCTGATACCAATTGTTATGATCCTGTTACCACTGAGTACAAATTACAGAGTATTTGGGAGGATTGGGGAAGAACCGACGAAAATACAGATAATTTCGTCAATGTATTTTCATCGGCTTATTTTCGTCGGTTTGCCGACGAAAACACCTATTTTCGTCGGTTTTCGCCTTATTTTCGTTGGTTTTAGGCTGACGAAAATAATGTCGATTCCTGTAGTGCAACTGCCTTGTTACTTCTGCTTAATCTGCATTTTCTATTCAACATTATGTCAATCAAGTGTACTATTCTGAAACCATAAATTTGGCTTTAGCACTTTGTCTCTAGTAATTTACTTTGGCGCTTTGCCTCTAGTAACTCAGAAGGTATGGTACTCTGTATTGTAAACTTGACGGAATTTGTGGGCTTTGTAGATGATGTGTTGCCCGCATAAAAATTTTGTGGACCACCGCATTGAACCACATAACAATATGCGGCCAAGTGGGCAAATTGCTGTGTTAGCCCGCGAAGCATCCCACTTGCATCATGACCCATATATGGTTTGTTCTTGTTGACGCAATTCAATGATGAATAGATCTTAAAATTGCTCACAGAATCTACGCGATTCAAGCTTCTAATTCTTGATCATTTTCGTTCACGGTTTGGGAGATATAGCTTACTTGCTTCTACTTTGGTTCTAGATGATCTAGTGCAATTTTCGGCCATGTTATTTATTGTGTTGCTAATGTTCGTACGTACCATGAAAATCGGGCCAGCTTTGTACATCAGTTAGCCTACTAGTTGATCAGTATCATCTTGGGATGATGCGGCTCAAATCACACCAACTTTGAATCTTACCTTTTCACATATAAACCAAGTCTAAAGAGAAATGTGACACTATTGTTCAACAAGAAACACATTGGATAAAGTGCAAAATGCCAGAAAGTCACCTATTCCGATATAGAGGGAGTACAAAAGTTCAGAATACATCAATTTTTGAAACAGTTCATCATCTGATCCTGAACATTCGTAACTAATTCCAGAATCAAAGCATTACACACACGATAGAAAGTGTACTTTTATTCTGCCAGTCAGGGAGGGATATGGATACAGTACCGCGATATCCTTAACTAGGACGAGCCCAATCGACGGTGAGCACAGCACCTAGTCGCATGAGACAGAAGCGACGTCGAGCGCGTAGGCGAAGGAGTTGGAATACTGGAAGGAAACGGTCTCGCCTGGTCCCAATGGGCCTCCCTCCTTGACGAGGCAGTCATTGTAGCCGACGCGCTGGAACACGCTCGGGTTGACGAGCTCCGTGGAGGAGAACTCGCCGCAGGAGATGTGAACATCGAACACTGTGCAGATGTCGCACTTGTTGATGATCTGCACGCTGTAGGTCGGGATGCCGTCCGGCAGAATATGTGCGTTGTTCTGGTACACCGCCACGTCCTCCTTGGAGCAGCCGTCCGGCCCCATCCGCTCCGTTGTCGAATAGGCTGCACGGGCGCCGCCTGGTGAACGCATGCAATTCACGTAGTCAAAAGATACGAACAGATCAGGATTGAACCGAACTTATAGTTAGCCTCAAGTCGTTAGATTTTACTGTTGTTGAGCATCTTACGCATGTGTGTCGTCTGACGCTCCATCGCGGAGGAAAGATGGATCAACGGAAACAGCACAGCTGGCCGCCGCGCAAGTTAATTACTCATGTTATGGATGCGTTCATGTAAAGAAAGTTGCATAGGAATAATAACAGGATAGTGATGTGGAAAGTGACATGAACGCAGTAAGGCATTACATGTAATGCATGCGCATCAGCATGGTTACTAAAATACTACACAACTCTAGCTACCGAGGGTGATAACCTTGAAACATGCGATGGAAACATCCAATTGTTCACAGTGCCATGACTTACTGAATCTAGAACCTCTAGATAACATGCATGACCAAGCAAAGACATAAAAAGCAAAAAATAATAAAAAATAAGCATGACAGGCATATATACCTTGACAAGCTAGGAGGAGCATGCTGACAACGAGAACTGCCATTAAACGCATCTGAAAGCGCTCCATGGCCTTCCGCTCTTTCTTACACTCGAGATCAGCTCTTACCTCTGAAACTCAGATCTGAATAGCTAAAACTAATTCAGCAACTGCACAAGCTTGTTATAATGCTTCTCCTTCACTTACCAGAAGTACATATACTGGTCGCCTAGCTCGTAAAAACACCAGCGAGAATCTGTGCAATTTACTATGCATGCCACTGCCTTGGGAAATGGAGGCTTTGAGTTGGAGACCGCGTAGTCAAGATCCGAACAGATCAGGATTGAACGGAACATGTAGTTAGCCTCAAGTCGTTAGATTTTACTGTTGTTGAGCATCTTACGCATGTGTGTCGTCTGATGCTCCATCACGGAGGAAGATGGATCGACGGAAACAGCACAGCTGGCCGACGCGCAAGTTAATTACTCGTGTTATGGATGCGTGCATGTAAAGAATTAAAGTTGCATAGGAATAATAACAGCATAGTGATGTGGAAAGTGACATGAATGCAGCAACTCTAGCTACCGAGGGTGATAACCTTGAAACATGCGATGGAAACATCCAATTGTTCACAGTGCCATGACTTACTGAACACTACTACAGAAAGTGCCTTCAGTATCGGTTCAAAACAGCCTTTAGTACTGATTTTTGAACCGGTACAGGCTATTCGGGACTGATGCTCAAAGGCATCATCCGGTCCCTCACCCAGATTGATAGAGTATCAAGACGGTTCAAGTCACACGTGGCAGCTGCGTCGTGAACCCCGAGGATCAAGACTGGTTGGTGTCTCCAACCCAGATTGATGAGGGGTTGGTTTCTCCAACCGCATCGATGTTTTGTGTGTGTGTGTATATATATATATATGTCTGCTTGTGTGTGTGTCCAAAGAGCTATTATATATGTGTGTGTGTTAAATCACAACTAATTAAAGTACGATAATCAATCATGCACTTTGCCTGATAATTAAATCACTGAACATTCATTAATAAATTTAATTACATCTAATGTATTAAAATATGTACACATATTTGTTCTTCTGCTCATCGTTTAATGTATTACAATATATATGTACACAACTTTAATTACAACTTTAGTATTTCTTTTCCTTCTATTCATCGGGATCTTTTACGCGCATCGCTCTTGCAAGCCGTAGATGTCGACCCCGGCAGTTCACCGGTTCTCACTACTACAGAACCGGCCTATCACAAGCGGTTAGGTGCGCGCCGCTTGTGCTCTATGTGCCACAAGCAGTTCGTGGGCAACGGGTGGGAGGGGGTCTCTAGAAGCGGTTCTTGACACGAACCCCTTGTGGAGTCCCATCTCTAGAAGCGGTTCATGTCTAGAACCGCTTCTAGATATCTAGAATCGGTTCGAGACACGAACCGCTTCTATAGGTGAGGATCCAGAAGCGGTTCGTGTGTAGAACCGCTTGTAGAAACCCCCTTCCGCCCAGCGCATTTAAACCCCATCTTCCAGCGCATTTAAACCCCATCTTCCTCCCCGAGCTCGCACAGGACAACAGAGTGGTGGGCCGAGAGCAGTTCATGGGGGGGAGGTGCTGCCAAAATTTTCAATTAAGGCTATTAGCTCCGAATTAATTGTTCCTAAGGTGAGTAACATGTTGCTGACATCCTTCTCACCTATATATTGATGTTTTTTGTGCATTGGATGTTGAGAAATCATGTTTTGTTCTTGTGGGAATTATTAGTGTTTCTGTTGTTGGCTTATTTTTTTGTTCTTAAGGTGATATATTGTTTGGTGTATGAAATGAAATGCAATAAATGTGAAACGATGAAAAATTACAATGGTGGGGAAAAGGTAAAAAATAATTTTTATTTAGTAAAATTAAAATGTGGAATGATAGAAAAGGTTTGCATGAACATGTAACAATTAGTTAGTTTTATTTTTCAAAAATGTAGCAGGATTAGAAATAATTAGTTGGCTTTAGTTAAAAGAATACAGAATGATTAAAAAAATACAAAACTATTAGACATAGTTAGCTTTAATTAAATATTGTGATAGATGTTGTTATTATTTTTATTGGTGTAGATGAACCGGCAATGGATGTACAATGCGGACCGTCGGTCAAAAGACACTACACCACAACACATAATTCCCGTCAGATGTCAGTTGACAATTATTCGTAATTACCATCGTGCGGTCTGTCGGTAAAGCATGACGTCAGATTAAAGGTCGGCAATTATATGTTCTAGGATTGACCATCAGTCGGTAAATCTGAATAGAATTCGTGACATATTGAATGTCAGTAAAAATATATTGTTACGACCAACGATCGGTCGGCATAACTCGGTGAGTCGGCAAATCACGCCACCGTAGCGATTGGCACGTCTGGCGCCAATGAAATTTTTTCAGAGCACGCCATGTGCTAAACAACCGCAAGGGAAAATATGATTAATCACACAAGATCAGCATCGCTTTTCCCCTCTTTTCCCATTCCCACGAACACGCCCAGCAGATAAGGCAGCCGCAACCCTAGCGTCGCCCACGCGATTCTCCCCAGCATCCACGCGCGGCGCGCCCTAGGTAGCATCGGGCGGCGAAGCCGGTGGCCGGCCGGGCGGCTGGCTTGGCGGGCGGCGGGCGGTGAAACCGGTGGACACACCCTAGGTCTGTGGCGGCCCGTCTTCCTCATGGTCTTTGTGGTCATGAGCCCCAACTTTCCTCGTGGCCTCCTCCAAGATCTGGTTGGCATCGCTGCCCCAAGACGAGGTCGCGACTTTCGACCCCAACTTCCGCTGGCCGCATCCGTAGGTAATATTTGGTGGCCTCCGCTCTTGAACCGCCCTCCACTTCTAAAGCAAAGAGCAGCTTTTCGCTTTCTTCACGCATTGACCTAAAGCGTATGGGTTTGGTGGTGGTTTCGCTTAGTTGATTTGCAGCACGGCCGTCATAATTAGCCTTGCTAAAACATCTTCTTTCCAACCCAAATGCTTCTCAATTGCGACATAATAATAATATTATATTATGTGCTTGATCCTGTAAGCTTGACTAGCATTATTAAGGAAACAACTCAAATCGATCACCGACTTGTAGTCCGACTAATTAAGATTGTATTGTAGGAATATTCACTACCGATCACACGCTGAAACGCACACATAATTTGTTGGATTCAACGATGAAAGACATGTAAATTTGTAGGCCTAGATAGCCCCTCTTGTCTTTTTTCTTTATTTGAGAGGATATTATAATACTAAACATAACCTATAGTTTCTCTGAGATTATATTCCTCTTTAACGTCCTCAAAATATTCGATAGATTATATTCCTAGCATGGACCCATTTGTGCATGTCGGTTCCCTTCTAAATGTCTAGATCAAACACCAAGGGCAATGTTGAAATTGAAAATAGGAAATCTCAAACAAAGTGCCAGATCCACGACTTTCACATGGAGTCCAATTTATGAGTATGTCAATCAACATAGATCTGCTTACATTATGGAGGATCCTAACCTAAATGTATTTCCTAAATTTATTTGTTGAATAGATGGTTTGTTTAATAAAATCTTATACTGACTAGAATGTAAGGTTTCAAATTCTTTTCCTGAATGTATGGTTTGATAAACAAAATCTCATACAGACTGGAATGTATGGTTTTGAATTTATTTGCTGAATGTATGATTTGTTTAATAAAGTCCCATACTGACTGGAATGTAAGGTTTTGGATTTATTTCCTGAATGTATGGTTTGATTAATAAAATCTCATAATGGCTGGAATGTAAGGTGATTTTAGTTCTACAACAACATGTTGCAAGGATGAGCAAATATCATCTCCAATATGCCGTTTCATACCCTAAAATATATAAGAAAGAAAGTTGCAAAAAAAGAAATATGACACACTTATGATGGAGTTACATAACAAAAGTCATGGTGGAGTTACATAACACATAACTGCTAAAAGAACACTAGAGCAGATGGGTTCTAATGAAATATAAGCCTTAGTTCTTGTAGAAAATTACAACACTATTTGTTGAACCAGCATTCAAAAAATTGGTCTAGAAGTCGAGGCTACTATGTTCACACTGGAAGGTATAGTTGTTCAAATTTACATCTTGATGCATGACAATTTTTCATATTTGTCATTCAAACAAATAGAAAATCCACTCATGTCATTGGAAATCTAGTTTCAATAAGTCACAATACCCTTCCTGGGAGTACTACTTATGAAATTTCAGATTGAATTCTGAGAGGGCTTGGCTCTGTGGGGTTTGTGCTCATTATTTGGATTGTGATTTATTTTGTCTCGATGTTATTGATGATGATAAGAAATAACTACTGCATAAAAATTCATTTGTGGATGATTACGATAATCAGTAAGACTGTTTATACAGTAGTAAGTATTTTACATTTTATTATTTAAGACATTGAATTTGTGAATAGCTAGGATAAATTCAGTAGTATATGCTTAGCACGGACCACAAAGGCACCAACTACCAATGCTTCGCCTCCATCTCTATCCAAATTTTTCTTATTTATCTAAATAGACAGTTGAACAATGAAAATAGTAGGCACATGTTTGACCAAATTAAGTCCATTAGGAATTGAGATTCAAATCAATTTCATTTCCACCTAGGATGTTTCGCTTTCAACAGGATGTATCGCTTGAAATCTAAGACTTCCCTATGGCCGCTAGCTGATAGCTTGTCTTTATGGTGGTTTTGTCATTAGCTACTCTCGAACTTTTCATGGCTCATCTGTCTTACATGCTTTGACAATAGATATGGTCAACCTATTGGTAACAATAGTAAAGAATTTGGTAATTTTATTGGGACATTGGTGAGAAAGCTTATTCCTGTTATTGGGACAATTTTTTTGTAGCTTTTAAACCTTTATATTGGACATAGATATCTTCTTGAATATTGATAGTAAAGGCGCAACATGGATAAAAGGTGGATGGGTGAGCCTAGGTAAATCATATTTTGGTCCTCTATTTTCGTGTTTGCAACTATAGGTGTTTGAACTAACATGTTGCATATATTGTACATATAGGCAAACGAAGGTCTAAATAGACGGGGTCATGAAATTTATCGATTATGCATTTAGTAATTCAGCGAAAAGAAACAAAATATTATGTCCTTGTAGAAAATGTGTTAATTCTTTGTGGAGATAAGGAAGAGAAGTGCGTGAGCACTTGATATGTGATGGATTTGAAGAAGGGTATACAAGTTGGACTTTTCATGGAGAAGCAAGCTCAAGTTTTATGAATGACCATGATAGAGATAATGAGGCTAGCAATAACTTTGATGAAGATGATGAAATTTCAAATTTACTTGAAGATTTAGCATGCGATTTCGATGGTAGAGGGGATTTTGAGGTTGATGGTTCGGAGCATGCTAATGAAGATTCGAAGCTCTTGAAGTTATCACATGATAACAATCTTGAACTATATGCGTGGTGTAAGAACTTCTAAGCTACGTTTTCTAATTAGGCTTCTTCATCTTAAATTGCTTGGAGGATGGATCGATAAAAGCTTTGACCAACTACTTGTTCTCGCTTAAAGAAGCTTTCTCGATAAGGCGGCGCTCCCTAAAACTTCAATGAAGCTAAGAAAACAATTAAATGCCTAGGACTTGGGTATTTTAACATTCATGCATGTGAAAATGATTGCATTCTTTTCTGGAAAGAACATGGTAATGCTAATTGTTGTCCAACATGTGGGAAGTCACGATGGAAATCAGAAAAGAAAAGTTTAGATGGGAAACGGTACACAAGGTTCCTTGTAAAGTTCTTCGCTATTTTCCGATAAAAAGACGTCTTCAAAGGCTGTTTAATTCCTCTAAAATTGCAAATGACACGAGATGGCATGATGAAGAGCGCACAAAAGATGGTTTACTCAGGCATCCTGCAGATTCTCCTCTTTGGAAAGATTTTGACCATAATCATCCAGAATTTGCTTCAGATAACCGCAATATTAGACTTGCATTAGCTACAGATGGTTTTAATCCATTTAGGTCCTTGAATGTCAATTCGATGATTTGGCCCGTTATTTTGATTCCATATAACTTTCCACCTTGGGTGTGTATGAAGCGACCAAATTTCATGCTCGTTGATAATTCACGGTCGAAAAGCTCCCGGTAGTGACATGGATGTATATCTTCACCACTAGTTGATGATATGATAGATTTGTTTGTCAACGGTGTGAGAACTTTTGATGCCTCTAGAAGCTTAATACTTCCATTTATGCAGTTGCCATATTATGCACCATAACCGATTACCTGTGTCTAGGCTATGTTTGTGGTGTGCTACATCTCGTGAAAGAGCATGCCTTGAATGCCATTCAGATACATGTTCTCTTCGACTAAAAATGGTAAAAAGACGCTATATGGGACATCGATGTTCTTGCATGCAAACCATACATTTAGGTATGATGTCGATTCATTTGATGGTAAGATGGAGTTTAGGTCGGCACCCAAAGCACTCTCAAAGCGAGGAGATTTTGGTGCAAATGTAAAATATTCAGACTTGTTTTGGGAAAGATATGTTCGAAGAAACCATCAAAGAAGAAACACAAGCAAGGAGAACCTCTTACTATTTGGAAAAGGAGGTCAATTTTGTTTAAGCTACCATATCGAAGGACCTTCTATTATGCATAATTATGATTCCATGCACATAGAAAAGAATGTGTGTGACAACATAATTAACACACTTTTAGGGACCGAAGGAAAGTCCAAGGATAATTTGAATTTCGCTAGACCTTCAAAGGTGTCTAGATATTAGAAGAGATTTGCACCTGTTGAAGTAGAAGATAAATATTATTTACCTCAAAGACCTTACTCTATGAGCATATCGAGAAGAGGTTGTTCTGTGAAGTACTCAAAGAAGTCAAGTTTCGATGGTTATGCATCCGATATACGCCGCAATGTGCATGTTAATGAAAAAAGCTAATTGGGTTAAAGAGCCATGATAACCATATTCTTATACAACATCCGCTTCCTCTTCTGTGAGAAAGATATTACCAGAGAAAGTTAGTGCCGCTAATTGTGTGAGCAATTTTTTCAAGCAAATCTACTCACCTATTATTTCGTCGCGTGGTATGCAAAAACTACAATCAAATCACGAGACCTTAAGCATTCTTGAGACTATATTTCTCCCATCATTTTTGATATCATGGTGCACTTGATGGTCCATCTTCCCGCCCAAGCAAGAATAGCAGGTGTCTCAGACATTATAGAAATATGTACCTGTTGAGAGGTAATTTCTAATTATTTTTAGCATCAAGTATATGTATTTTAGCATCAAGTATATGTATTTTTTTACAAATATGGTATGTTTCTTTTTTATAGATATTTTGTAAGAATAAAAATAGAGAACCTTCAACAGGAACTGAGTCAAGAATTGTAAGTTTGTTCTCAACATGTACCTTTGAAATTTGAGCTGCTATAGTATGTAAAGATATGTTCTTCATTTTGTAGAAAAACTTAAAGAAGTAGCTACAAACCAACCGAATTGAAGGAAAGAAGCATTCAAGATGGTGATTTGTATGCGATATTTTTGGAGTGAAGGAGCCAAGAGGGCGGTTCAAGTTCTAGGTTTAGGACCAACACCTCAAGAAGTGGGCACCCCGAACACAATGTAAAATCTCAACCAAGCTTCAAATGGCACTACATGCTTGTTAATCGACCAAGAGGTCGAGAGATGAAGCAACACATGGCAAAAATGCAAGAACAACAATGAGATAAACGAAATGCGAAGTTGATGTTAGCTAATCTTGGAATGCCAAATGTGGAAACTACTTCACAACATGGCTCTACTTCGCCACGTGGTATACGATTTCAGTTTTTTTATTTCATAGCAAGATATATGAGTAATTTTTCAAGATTTGTCTATACTTGTGTTTTTTCTCCATGTAATTCAAGGATCCTTGAATCACCTATTAATGAGGAAGAAGATCGTCATTATGTTGCAAATGAGTTTGAATCTGTGGAAAATATTCTAGAAGACGACACGCTGAAAGTGTCTGCTGTTATGGCTCCAAAGGTACCTCCAAGGAACACCACCACCAAAAGAAGTCGTGAAGCTATTCATAATGAGGATGATAACCTTGTAAATCACTCACCTCCTCATACATGTTTTCCCCAAAATATGAACTCAATTGTTGACTCATATTTTGAAATGCAATATGTTGCTTAGGTTGGTAGAGATGTCATATTATATGTCATAGAGACCGAGAAAATCTCTGTGGCTAAGGCAACAATTTCATCAACTAATCCAAACACCGAGGTGGGAGGTGTACCTCTTGGGAAGGAATTTTATGAAGTTATTGTGATGTCTTGAAAGTGGATGCTATTTTGCCTCGCCCATATGATGATATGGAAATTATGGCTCACGCCAGAATATGTGCATTGCATGGCCATGCAATAAAGTAAGAATCTATATTGAACATTAATTGTTTGTATTCATATGTTTTGAATGATTAAATATAATTACTAACTAATGATATTTTTTTGTAGATGAAGCATACCAAGAGTCGATCTATAAGTACTTTTCCATGCATCATAATAATCGCCAGCTTCTCACCTCCTCGAGAAAACGAACATGAACAAAGAAGACATGACCACTAGAAACAATCTGTCTTAACTAGTAGTCTAGTAGCACGAACAAGTTAGGTATTTTGAACAAGTAGAAAAGAGCCATACTTAGAGACCATTGCATGCCTTGGATTTTTATTCATGCCATACACAACTGTCTCTCTCTCTCTTATGCCACACACAACTCTCTATTATGGTACACAGCTAAGAACTTGCACAAGCTTGGAGTACCTATCTGTAGATGAAGAGTTTACTATCCATATATATCAATGTTACTAACTTGGGTGTATAATATCCTATTCTACTTGTAGCTAATGAATAGTGTGTGTATATGTGTGTGTATGGATGCTATATATGAGTATGTGAAGGGTGGCGAGCTCTTTGACAAGGTTGCCAAGGGCGGGAGGCTCACAGAGGCGCCGCCCACAAGTACTTCCAAAGATTCCATGTCAACCAAGCACGTCACCTCGGGTTCGCGCCTCAAGATATCGGATGCTCATGCAGCCATGCTGCTTGAACTTGGGTGGTCAAGCCAGAATCTTCAACGGCACGCACTGATACGCCGATGGACTCACCATGGTCGGTAGCGATCGCTATGCTGCTGTACCGCTGGCAGCCCATCGCGATATCAGTGCCGACCGTTAGAGAAGATTCGGCGGCTTGACCAGCTCTCGAAGTTTAAGAAGCATGGCTGCCAGGAGAACATCCGATATACTGAGAGACGTGCCATGAGGTGTAATAGACTACTAACATACTAGTTGTGAATTTATAACCTTATTTCATTTTTTGAAAATCATATTAGTGTGGAATAAGAATGATTCATTATTTTTTATTAAGCAAATTTTACTGAGTCCTTATCTTCATCTCGACCAAATTTCTTGCACTCAGTAGTGCCATAATTTTACTAAGTCCTTATCTTCATCCGACCTGCTTCTCCCCATAATTGTTAGAAAAGTATTGTCAGCTTTCTTTCTAGTATGCCTTTTGGTTCATATATGTCTAAATCATTTATTTTCGCATAGTTGGTTCACATATGTCTAAATCATTTATTTTCACATAGTATTTGTTGAAAGTTTCAGACCAAACTGAAGAGCATATATTTTAAAACAACATGAAAGAAGAACTTGCAGTAAGGGCTTTAAGAATGTAAAGTATGTTCACAAAGAAAGAAATAATAATAGAGTCAATGTTATAGTATGTGCAGAGTAATCATATTCCAGCTATGTAAAGTTGTCACTCATTCATATTTGGTTATCTCATGTATTTACCTCTTTCCACATCTAAGTTGAAGTACTAATAATCTGATTTTTAATCTCCATATGTCAATGTAGAAATTGGCATAGGTCTGGTGGGCTTTGGCATCCTATTCTCAATAGCAGCACATATACTCCAACACCATCTACAGTTCTGAATTTTGATGACATAATAAGAGCTATTTTACAGAACTTTTATCTGTTACCACTTGTAACATAAGCACAGTTATGCTATGTCCAACAAACAATTCATGGATGCTTTCATCTCGCTACAAAGGAAGACTGAATACAAATTTATCATCGAACATCCCGTAAGCTTGTCCCACAGATTGATGAGGAAGAAAGACAAGGCACCTTGTGGGCATTTAGTTGAACACCTTGTGGGCAAAGAGAATAAAGAGGGAAGAGGAGAGCGCCACAGCTATACCTCTGTCCTCCGGTGGAATGGTGGTGTGGCGGCTTGGTGGCCGAGGAGGCGCCCGAGGTCTCGGCGGAGGCGGCGTGGGGTCTCGACGAGGCGGCGGTGAGACACAAAGTGTCTCGAGAGCGGGACTTAGAAATTTTGAGGTCCGAGAGCGAGGACCTAGAAAATTTGGTCTCTTTACGCACTTATACTAGGAACTCACTTCTACAAGCTGTTGCTAGTAAAACCGCCAGGAAGGATTTCTACAAGCTGTTGGTATTACAAACCGCTTGTAAATATCTCTACAAGCGGTTTTAGAACCAACCGCTAGAGGTAGGACTTCTACAAGCGGTTCATATTACCAACCACTTGTAGAAGTGCTGCCGTGTCTTGTGACCCCTTGCCATTTTTTATCAGGCTTTCTACAACGGTTGTTACTAAAACCGCTAGAAGTGCTCTAAGCTGTTGGTATTCTCAACCGATTGAAGAGAACTTACAAGCGGTTAATATTACTAACGCTTGTAGAACGATGGATGGGCGGAGTGGAAAGGCCCTATGCAATCGGTTAGTATTATCAATCGCTAGAGCGCAAGCTACAAGCGCTTATTAATACCAACCGCTTGTAGAACTCGCTGACCGGATAATATTCAAAAAATATGTTGCCCATATCGCTCGATAAGATCTCTTCTCCCTCGGCTAGCTGGGTGGCGTTTGAGTGTGCGGGCTCGTCCACCCCGGTTCGAACCCGCCGCGCCTTGCCATTCTTTTTTTTATCAGTAGCTTTCAAGCGGTTGTTAGTAAGAACCGCTAGAAGTATTCTCTCAAGCGGTTGGTATTACGAACCGCTTATAGATTTTCTACAAGCGGTTCGTAATACCAACCGCTAGATGGTACTTCTACAAGCGGTTTATACTACGAACCGCTTGTAGAAGTGGGTAGAGCTTTAAATTCTCTAAGTCTCCACATGCACTCTCCCACACCTTCAAATTTTCTAAGTCCCCAAGCGCCTCCTCTCTGTCGCGCGCTCCCTCCTGCTCTCTGTTTTCATGCCCACAAGGTGTTCGGTGAAATGCCCACAAGGAGTTTTGTTGATATGTTGATGTTGGAGTAATGACAAAATATTGTTGATGCTAATTTGTTTCACTCTTTGAAGCTATTAATTCATGTCGACGGCTTCATCAAATGGCGAGACGAAGAGACAACTAGAGGCATTGTGGATGAAGCTATCGTGTCCTCGGCGCGAGATCCTGTAAATGTGTTCACCTCCCATACATCTAAGAATCCATCCCGAGTGTTCATGAAGTGTTCAATATGTCGGTAAGTTTTTGAAGTTATTCATTTGTTCATATTCCTTGACTTTCACCTTCCGCTCCATTCTTTACGCTTGAAGGGCACAACATGTCCCAGATTAAGAAGTAAATGATAAAGCCATCCATAGTCTTGAAAATCTTGCAATGCAAATTGTTGCATTACAAGAAGATTTGTGCTAAGTGATGATGGCCGACGGGTCAGAATATTTAATCTGTTGCAAGCCGAGAGATGCACATCCCACGCTTCGATGATAACAAGAGTATTAAAAAGCTAGAAGAAAGGATGGAAAGAGTAGAGGACATGCTAAAGAAATTAGTTAATATAGCTATCATTGTAATGTTGCTCCTTTTAGTTAATATAGCTATCATTGTAATATTGTAAATTTCACACTGCTTTTGGGGTTTTTGTATGGGAATTTATGAGCTAACTATGCTAAGCTGAATTTCTCTTTGTATGTCTGTAATTTCCTTTTTTAGGTATGCTAAAATTTATACAGTCCTTTCATAGAGTGGATATAAATTTTCAGGCTTTGTTCTCATTTTAAAATTTGTACAAATGGTTTTCATGCTTTGTTTTCATTTTAAAATTTGTAGAAATAATTATGTACAAGCAATGTTAAACATCAACATATCAATATGATCATATGGAATAATTTGTATACAAGTAGTACATCTTAAATCTTCGTCTTTACAATTGTTCCTTCGTTATGATCGTGGACGTATATAAGGAGTATCGACATCATCATCACGAGGACGCTTATGTCGACATTAACGTAAAAGGAGGGAGCTCATCGAATCGACCATACTCTTCCTCGCTCGGTGACGTTCTCAACTCCTACAATCCTTCGCTTGCCTTGGAGAACCACATGTCGCTTTGGCATTACCTTTTGCTTGTCCTTCGCTTTTTAGGTCCGCTTGACATGTCCATTACATAGAAGACCTGGATCACATCGTCATGAGAACAAACATTCGCGCCTATAGCCGACTTCTGTGAGATCCACGGTTGTCATGCCGTATTTGTCGACCTTCACACCGTTTGGAGTCAGCTTGACCCATTGGCACTTAAATAGAGAGACCTTCAGAGGTCCATAGTCGAGCTCCTATATTTCTTCTATAAAACCATAATATGTGTCCAACCTGCCACTGTTGTCTTCGGCGTCTATACGGACACCGCTGTTCTAGTTGGTGCTCCTATTATCCTGGGATCTGGTGTAGAATGTGTAACCATTGATCTCATACCCCTTGAATGTCACGATTTCTTGTGATGGTCCCCGAGCCAAAGCGTTGCAATAGTTCATCGCTTGACCCTTCCTCAAGGATGTACTTCAGAGCCACCGTAAAGAATCCATGTGCTTCGTGGTTATCCAACTCTCTGTCTTCCTGTGAACTCGCGGTGTAGGACACTCTTGTGTGAAGGACATAGGGGCGATTATAGTTGATTGCTTCGTAATGTTGAATCGTGCTTGCTTGAATGCAACAAGATCATTGCATGCAACTGATTGCCTTCCTATTATCTGTAATACCGAAGATCTCTTCTGTTAGGATTTTCGGCCGGTAAAGATTTCTCTTTTGTGATTCAAGGGTGTTTGCTCGGGATGAATTATTATTATTATTATTATTTTTATCGTCGCGCAAGTGAAGCTGTTATTAAAGGTTTTGGATTTTTGCCCTGGTTTTCGGAATGAGGTATCTTCCGAGTTGTTTATTTTTTACGGCAATTGTGTTTTCCTGGTATTTATCTTTCCGCGTCAAGAATTTAATTATTCTTGTTCGCTAATGGTTAAAAGATGGGCTTTGGTTTGGAGGGTTTTAGGAATTTCCTCCCTCACCTAACTCTCTCTCTCTTCTTCTTTGTGTGGTTGAAAATGCATAGAGGCGTATATTTTTTCCCAAATTGCTTTTTTTTGTCAAGGCCCGGTCCTGGCGATTTCTCCTGCGCCTCTAGCTTCTCCTCTCCGACTCTAACTCTCGTCAAGTCCCTGGCGCCTTGCCTAGCTGAGTTCCCTGCTGATGCTCCTCTCTGGCGTTGGCTCTGGCCATCCCCTGGTGCCGATTCCCTACCGCCTCCCTCCCGAGTTTTTCCTTGGCGCCTTCCCTCCCGCTGGTTCCCCAAACCGAGTTTCTACTGGTTGCCTCCTCGCGCCCCATCGGTGGCTATATGGCTCTCAAAGAAGCAAGAAGAAGAAGGAGCAATGGCTCTTCCTTCTAAGACCAAGAAGAAGAACCCGGCAGAAGAGCCATCAGCCAGCCAGCAATGGTGTGGGGCCTCCTCCTCCGTGGCACGGCGTCGCACCCTTCCAGCTTATGCGGCACCTCCACCTCCTCCTCTCCTCCTTGGTGGTAAGTGGAGGTGAAGTTTTAGTGTGGATGAATTGTTGTAGACAAGGTGTTTGATGAAATGTGCACATGCATCTTTCTGTGATTTGCTTATGGTGTTCGTGCTAAATTGTAATTTAGTTGTTGCATCTTGCTAGTTCAATTCTGGCATTTTAGATGTGGAATCAGATTTAATAGTTGAAATTCCTGTGGGCAGCCTTCTCAAAAGTTTTGACATTGTTGCATTAGTAGTCCTTATGACTATATGATTCAAATAAGCAACTTGAAGGAAAAGTGGGTTCTAACCTTTTACTGAGACCTACCTGCAAGCATGCACTGTTGGCTTGGCATTTTCTTGAATTGAAATAGTATGTGAACTGAGCACATGGAAAGAAGATTGATGTTTGACCTGACCAAGTGCCCAAGTGCTTTCTTGCCTTTTTTCAAAGATGACCTGCCAAAGCCATCTCAGAAAAAAAGAATGTAGTGTATTGTCTATCGCTTTATTTTACCAGTATTATCTGTATTAAGATGTCTACACTATCTAGATGCTGGAGCAATAGGACAATGAAATGCAGGATTAGGAGGAAATTACTATAAAGAATTATGTTTATTAGTACTAGGTTCTTGAGGACTTTATATGGTGTTGTTTACAGAATGAAATATGTATATGTATGTTAGTTGTGTATGAGCTTCTGTAATATCAATCTTACCCTGGTAATGATTGTGAATATTATGTTGTGACTTGATCCTTATTACTTCTTGTTTGGCCCAATTCAAATGTATGAGTTAAGAATTATTTACTGCCATCTGATTATGATCATTCTATTGTATATTAGCTTAATTGGTTATTGGTTATGCATAAGATCCCAAACTGAGAGAGTTGTCTGTGTGTTCTCCTATTATTAAGTTTTAATGTCTGTTTTCTAGTATGTTGCCCGGAGTTTCCATTAGTGTGAATTGGGATTTGTTTCTGGCAAGAGTTGAGATTTAGTTATTTATTGAGGTATTGAGTCGGACCTTGATCCATTCTCGTGCGTGAACGATGTTTTCGAGGAGAGTTTCTTCAGAGTGATCTTGACCCCGAGTTGCCCTCGCTTCGGTAAAGGCAAGTGCATTGTATCGCCAGGCTTAGGTGGCTACTAGGTTTTACAATAATACAATTATCTATGTATTGCTTTAATATTGTCATGTTTGATTTTTTTGCATGTGATCCGATGAATGAGAGTGGCTAATTGGTTATGCTTTTATTTAAAACGAGTTCATATGCAAGTGTAACCCGTATATCTTTTGTACGGTATCTAGTTGATTGCTTGCGTTGTGTACATGCTTACGCTATGGATTTCATTCGTGTTTATAAGCACGTCTAGTAAGATAATTGCCTTTTGATGAAAAGGGTAATAAATTTGACACAAGTGCATCGTTGTTTGAACGTGTTACAATTTGTTTGGTGAACTTTATATGCCTTGCCATCATGAACTTATGCTGCATCCCTGGATTGATTGTTATGTGCGATGTTTAATGAACTTCGTCTAAATGATGTGATGATATCTTGCTAAATTTTACTTTCATATTCGGTTCTCTAGTTGGTAGGCTAGTGAGAATCGAAGGTATGAGATTGGATTGCTAAAAATGATTTGATTTATGATCAAGATTGATGGAATTAGTAATTACTCGAGAATTGGTGATGTATGATTATGAGTGTTGAGGATGTGATTAGGAGTGTTAAGAATGGGATTATGAATGTTGAGAATGTGAATGGAAATTTCTGGATGTGAGAAATGAATGTAGTTCGCAAATTCGTTATGTCTTTTGCATTTGTGCATTCATGATGAAGAGGTGACCCATTCTGATGCGGGCCTCTGTGCTCACATGTAGTGAGTACGAAAGTCCTACCTCGTAGTCTCATATACGTGGTTGTATGGGAGTGAGTCAGTAAGAGTGGGCACCCTCCACCACGGGGTGGAAGGGGGAATGAGAGGGTGCACACCGACGGGTGTGCACTCGGCCATACCGGTATGTGCTAAAAGAGGAGATGAGCATGCATGATGCATCATATGCGTGGAATATGTGCAATCTGCATTGCATTGTCAATGATGGATCATGTTTTATGCATTGATTGTGATGTATAGATATGAGATTCTTTTCTTTGTGGTGTATGGATATGAATCCTTCTTTTGGTATGGCATATTTGCATCTGCATTGCGCTAATAATAATGAATCATGTTTAGTGAGTTGATTGTGATGTATGGATATGAATTCTTCTTTTGTATGTTTAGTGCACACGAGCATGAAAGCATAAACGCATTCCATTGCATTGTGTGTTGCAACTGATAAATGGGATTGATGAGAATGGGAAGAACAGGTTGAGGATTGAGGCGTGGACTCATCCAGAAATGTTTATTGAGGCAGAGGTAAGTTTTGTTACGTTTTCGAGTTGGTTGCGGTAAGTGGAATAAATTATTGCTTCTGTTCCTGAATGTTTTCAGTTAAGTAATGCTTATGGTAAGTAATGGAGTAATTGTGCTCTTATGTTTTGGATCTTTTATGAATTCAACTGCCTTTATTTATTTACGAATGCCAATTAAAGAAACTGTTACTTTATGTTTTGAAGTAGCTGTATTTTAGTTTAATTTCTTACTTTGTCTACTTGATGCACTTTGCTGAGTCCTGGACTCACGCTTGTTTGTTCCTGTTTTAGGTACCTTGAAGTTGGCTCGTTGGGATGGGAGTAGCAAGACGCATGCGACTTCATCACTACCACCTCATTTGAATTAACTTGTAAAGTCGGACTGTAATTAAAAGGTTGTAATGTGCTGTTCATCATGGTGGAGTTTATTACCGTATGTTAGATGTGTGATTGGTTAACTAAGGACCTGCTAGAATAATATCATATTATCTCGCAATGTTTTCTCATCTCACGAGTGGATGTCCTAGTTTCTAGAGAGGTCATGCCGAAATTTTCTAAATTTCGGTGACTTAGCGTTAGGCCAGGTTAAGAGTTTAGAGATTAAATTCAGTTTTCAGTCTTTTTCGTAGATGTGTCGTTTGTATTTGAAGTCTTTGGTAGCATTCGCGGTGCGTTTGGCGCCGGGGTGTTACATTATCCCTTTGCCCCGTAGCCTCTCCTCGTGTCGTGATATGGGGACGCCGATAGGATTTAGATCATTCATGTAATCAACACAAAACTCTATCACCTCCTCCACACGTAGCCCTCGGCAATGCAGCCTTCCAGGACACCTAACGGTTATGGACGTACTTCTTCAGGACACTCATGTACCTCTCGAAATGGAACATGTTGTGCAGATACACTGGTCCGAGGATACCTATCTCCTTGACAAGGTGAACGGTGAGATGAACCATGATATCAAAGAATGTAGGAGGAAAGATCATCTCGAGGCTAACCAAACTTTGTACCACATCATCCTCCAACTTAAGCAGTTTAGCTGGTTCGACAACCTTCTGCGAAATGGCGTTCAGGAAGGAACATAGCTTTGTGATTGTCCCCGCACCCACTCTGCAGGCGAGATACTCGATACCACGGAGCAATCGTGTCATCAACACAAGGCGCTCATGGGATTTTAGGCCTTGGAGTTTGTTCTCTTTCATGTTTACGAGTCTCTTTACATTTGAGGAGTATCCAGAAGGGACCTTCACACTGTTCAAACACAATCATGCTTTTTTTCTCTTCTTTGCTTGGAGTGTAGCTCGCAGGATGTAGAAAAAGTTGTTTTGTCCCTTCTTTGTATTTCGGATGTAGGTCACTCCTCACCTCCATGTCTTCAAGGTCCTTCCGAGCTTGCAGTGTATCTTTCGATTTGCCATACAAATCTATGTAGCCTAGCAGGTTCAAGCAAACATTCTTCGTGATGTGCATGAAGTCAAGCGAGTGACGAACCTCCAAAACTTCCCAATACGACAGGTCCCAAAATATTGATTTCTTCTTCCATGTGGGTGCATGACCATCCTCGTTCGACACAGGTATGCTTCCAAGACCCTTCCCAAATACTACTTTCAGATCCTTTACCATAGCAAACACAAGTCGCCCATTACGATGCTGAGGCTTAACACGAATTTCTATTCCCCTGTTAAATTTACTGCCTTTCCACCTCAAAGCATGACTGCTAGGAAGAAACCTGCGGTAGCCCATGTATACACACTTCCGAGAGTTTTTCGTGTACATGCAAGACGTTTCATCTATGCACCGGTGCGGCTTTAAACCCTTTGACAGCTTTGGCGGACAAGTTACCAAGAGCAAAGCTAATCGTTGATTGTTACAAACAACAATGCACGCAGTTGAAATACTCTCTTTGTACTCATCCCAAACCCGCATACACCATCCTCCCACAACTTCGCAAGGTCTTCAACCAATGGTTTCGGGTAGACATCGATGTCGTTTCCAGGTTGCTTCGGGCCTTCGATCAATAATGGCATCATGATGTACTTTCGCTTCATGCACAACCATGAAGGAATGTTATAGATGCAAAGTGTCACAGGCCAGGTGCTATGGATGCTGCTCAACTGACCGAAAGGATTCATCCCATCGGTGCTCAACCCAAACCTTATGTTTCGACCTCATTTGCAAGTTCGTAAACCCGATCAACTTTCCTCCACCGCGAGCCATCCGCAGGTGTCTAAGCTTCCGCCTTCCTTACGCTCTTCTTCATGCCAACGCATCATCTTGGCATGACCTTCGTTAGCAAACAGACGCTTCAACCGGGGGATCATAGGGAAATACCACAATACTTTGGCTGGAGTTCTCTTCTTCGTACGATTCCCATCTAATTCACCGATCGTCCACATCGCACCTTATACCGAGATTCTTCGACACCGGACAAACCTCCAAATCGGCATACTCATTGCGATCTGTGATACAATCGTTAGGACATGTGTGTATCTTCCGTACTTGTAATCCTAAAGGGCAGAGGACTTGCTTCGCTTCATACGTAGATTCAGGTAGAGTGTTACCTTCTGAAGCAACTTCTTTACGAGTGATAACAAACCATTGAATGCCTTGTCTGACACACCGTTTGTGGCCTTCCATTGCATGAGTTCTAGTGTAGTACGTAGCTTTTGTGGCCCCGCCCACGCTTTGGGTACAAAGCGCCTGTGGTCCTCTACCATGCTCAAACTTCTTGTATTGTCTTTCCTCTGTGAACTCTCCTCTCCGTCACGAGCATCCGATCTAGCTCATCATCGCCAAACTCATCGATCAGATCTTCCACGGACCAGATTGAGTGGTGTCCGACATCTTGTTGGCTCTATCTTCCTCTTCTTCGCCTTCTTCATCGCCTTCCGTCGAATCGCCTGCTTTCGCCATGGTGGGTCCAGAGGTATAGTTTGCCATGAAACCTCTCGTGATCACATGCCTCATAACCATCCATCGCTCGGAGTGCTCCTTCTCATTCTTGTAGTCTACGACGGACAACGATGAAGCTTCTCGAGGCAAGAATGCAACAACGCGCCGAGAAACTCCTTCATGCCATCTCGAACTCTCACTACACCACAAAGACCTTTGTTGCAACAGACGGCTCATGGCAAAAGCTACATGCAAGTGTCACATAGTCTGTCGGCAATACATTTGGCGCATGACATCCTCTCAGAGGTTAAAGTCCAAGTCGGCAAAGACTTTTGCCGATCGACTAGGTATTACCGATGACTAGCCGACTCCACATATAGTCTTATTGCCGACAGACATAATTTTGCCGTCGAGATATAGTTATTACCGATGCATATATAATTACCGCATGATTGTGTGTTGGCAATTTACACTTTTACCGGATGATAGTTCGATGGTATGCTTTATCCCGATTTAAAAAATAAAATTCAATAATTAGCTTGATCACTATTAGGACAATCATTGTACTTTTATACTTTCATTCACAAAAATATAATAGCCTCAACCATGATGACATTATGCAATATTATAACCAGGACAACAAAATAGAGTAGTCTGAACAACACATTCAACATTACATTCATTAGCAATATATTTAGGGCCACAATAAAACATCTAAGACATCAAAATAGAGTAGCCACATCCATAGTGATATCTTGCAACAGTACAGCCATTGGTAGTATATTTACATCAAACATCTAAGACATCAAAATAGCTAGCCATCTTTGTCCAA
Organism: Guadua angustifolia; assembly: GCA_036346375.1. NCBI lineage: Eukaryota > Viridiplantae > Streptophyta > Magnoliopsida > Poales > Poaceae > Guadua > Guadua angustifolia. Next base: position 52,501,262 of record CM070503.1, on the reverse strand, counting down.
AAGTTTAAATAAGTATGTGTATAACCCAAAATGATCACTTGTAATACATCAAACTTAATTCTAAAAACAAATAACATCTTTGAAAGATTTCTTCCAACTTGCCATGGTCTTCCAACTTGCTATGGTCTTCCAACTTTATCTGCAAAAAGGAAATATGATCAAGATATTAGTGAAGGATTTAGCATCTCACACACAAAGATAATTAAGATAGATATTGATTGATGCAAACAAAGGAATTAGCTAGGGAATGCAAATGCTGCAACTCAACCTAAAAAAGAACACATGCATGTAGAACAGAATCATTAGAGCTAAAAATCCAATGAATTTGAGGAGCAAAAACTAAATGCTCGAGACATCCAAAGCTACTCCTGCTGCTGCTGCTGATCATCTCCATGATCTCCATGCCAGGCCCACACTATGTCCTTCAGCGCAGGCTTATCTGAAGTGAACCTTGCCTCCTTTCTGTACTCCTTTTCGATGAATAGGCCAGAGATCAAACCCTGTGGAGAAAGAGATGATTTCAAAGGCGTTCAAGTTTTTCACAGTCAGGGGCTTCACATCTTCAGGAGCATCCTTCTTGCACCTCACACCAAGCGTTGGAGCAACATTCGTGGTGGCATTCTCATTGGGAGCCCTCTCCTTTAATGTAAGGGTCTCCCCAGACCGCTATCTGGAACCTGTAGACTCCTTTATCTTCCGGATCGAATTCGGACCATGGAAAGGGAGATAATTAGCAACAAGAACAAACAAGATAACACCACAAGACCATATATCTGCTTTTGCACCATCGTAGCCTCTCTTGTCGATCACCTCCGAGCTACATATGCAGGAGTTCCACAGTGGTATGGAGCAATCCGTCTTGCCTCTTCGACTCTGAGAGTGCGCTTAGTCCAAAATCCGAGACCTTCAGGTTCTCATTCTCATCCAAGAGAAGGTTCTCAGGCTTCAAGTCCCGGTGATACACGCCTCGGCTGTGGCAGTAATCCACTGCACTAATGAGCTAATCGCTTTGCTTTCTTTTGGTGTAATAGACTACTAACATACAAGTTGTGGATTTATAAATACATTTCATTTTTTGAAAATCATATTAGTGTGGAATAAGAATGATTCATTATTTTTATTAAGAAAATAAGTATATGTGAATTGTCAATTGTATATGTATCATGTGAAATGTGTAAGTATATGTGAAATGTATAAGTATATGTGAATTGTCAATTGTATATGTATCATGTGAAATGTGTAAGTATATGTGAAATGTATAAGTATATGTGAATTGTTAATTGTATATGTATCATGTGAAATGTGTAAGTATATGTGAAATGTGTTATTATATTTTTACTAGCATTTCATATATTTTTACTACAATAGTTGCTAAATTGTGCGCTTTATTCGTTAAATTTTCTTGCATTTGTCACTTAAATTGTTGGGGATTCTTAATAATCAATATAGTAACACAATGTCAATGTATTGTTTACGAACCATTTTCATATTTTTGAAAAAGTGCCGCCTCTTCCTAAACTAAACCAATATGATTGCATGCGTAAAGTAACCCAAGGAATGTGATCTCATCAGCACAAACTCGTTCTCATCTAACCGCTTTCAGAGAGTTAAAATTTGGCGATCTTAAACTATGCTTTCAAACTCAAATTGTTCTCAACAATCTTGTCTTCATATATAATCTAAGCCTCCAGATTTGCTCTACTCTAGATGGCGACACCAAGACGTGGTGACCCGGCTCGATGAGGCGTAAAATCGATGTTCGAGACCATTATACCGGGTAGCATCTTAGCCAATGAGGTCGTTAACACCGATGCGGAAAATCATGATGGTGTCGCTAACGCTGCCGATGAGGTCATAACACTAGTACCGAGGTATACTCTTACCCATTATAAAATCACCGTAAACATGTTAATTATTCTAAAATCATTCATATTATATGTGTTTGTGTATCCAAAGACGGTACCTCATCGCCACCCAATCCGAATGAACCGAGGACCTAACAAAAGCCTTCGACAAAGCACGTGATAACCGGAAGTCGGCAATGACGGGAGTCTACTAGCCCCGGAATCAGCAATTGGCCCTTTCAACAACGCTTGCGACTACCACGTGAGGGATCACGCCCCAATCGAATCCGAAATGGGTCAAGTCCCCGCAGCCTACCAAGGAACCGCCTGAATGATATGAAGGAAAATTTCACTTTTCCGTATGGGTACGAATAGAAGGCCAAAGGATGGGCTTTGAAGAAGATGGCAACTTCCTTTTAGCAAAGGAAGTCGCCCTCACCCGCAAGTACATCGACAAAGGAGAACGGCCGACTTCAATCAATTTCCTAAGCCGCCGATCATTGGGATGCTTCGAGGAATACAAGCCGCCGATGATGACAAAGCCGCGAGAGAGAAAAACAGGTGAATGCCTGAAGAAGAAATACCACCACTATCTGGGACCAAGTGGTTACATCAAGGCCGCAAAGAAATGGGATAAGCGGAAGAGGAACTTCTGCAGCAGGATGTTATACTAAACCGAGAATTGGGAGCCCCTGCGCAAGAATTGGTTCTTAGCTCACGGGGCAAACTTGCCGATGACGGTAGCTTGGTGATGGCAACCGATAGTCCAAGAAGTTGGTGAAAGGATTGTAGAAGCCATCGAGCGCACTCTGGCCAGATCCTTGGTGACGGACAGGAGAATGACGAGCTAACATATGCCCTTCAAAACCCTGAGCACCCGAGACGGACACGAGGTTTCGGGAAGGTGCCATGGAAGCACGGCTTTGCCAAAGACTCAAGCACTTACAGAGTCGTGATGAAGCAAGAGGAGAGATCGTGGTAGAGTGAGCCGATTGAGGAAGAACTTAGAGCTACGAAGGCTTCCATCGATGTCCCGTCACGCAAAAAGTGTCCGAAGCAATGAGCTAGCTTCAGGGAGAACTACGTTCGACCAATGTTCAGGCGGCGCCAGAATCCGTGATCAGCCCAACCACGCAAAAGAGCAGATTGCTGCCCTTCGTGGGTTCTCGTGAGGCATTTACCCGCAGCCCGCCATCCCGGACAAGATCAAGGTTCGCCGCCAGTGCGAGATACACATTGATATGCGTAACCTCTCCTTCAAGGTGGCTTACGGCATGGGTTATCCGGTGGAGGCGGGCCAGACGTTCCACTGCAACCAGATACCCTCCGGATACTCGAAGGTCACGGTGGAAGAGGTGGTGGGGGCTTCGAAGATCTCATTTTCGATATTCCTGGAGGCGACGACGTGACCAAGCTTGGATAGGCCCTCCATGGCACATTCATCCTCTGACGCAAAAAGTACATCATATTTCCAGATAGTGTGGAGGTTATATCTCCAAAGAAGAGAGGCCCCGCAGCTTGAGCCACCGCAGAGCAAGCACGCCTCCACATCGACAACCCACGACTCCTCCGGCGCCGTCAGACGCAATGCTTCCCCGTGGTCTGTGCCACGCCTCCACCTCCCGCTCCACAAAGAAGCCCGACCACCGCCACCGCCACCGCCCGAAAGTAAGAAGCACCCAACATCTCTAGTCACCACGCCCAAAGATATCCCCGAGGAAGAAGCTCGATGTCGGGAGGATCCCACACTAGCACCTCCTCCCACGAAGTCGGATTCGGCAGTCGAGAGAATGTCAAAGCAACCGACAAAGAGGCCATATGATCGGATCATGGAGGAGCTAGTCGATCCAGAAGACGGATGTGGCTGCAATTTTGCGCCAAAGAAGCCGAGCCCAAGGTTCAAATAGATAAAAAATCTGTGAAGCACTTTCGGTCATGCGAACGCGCCATTACCGTGATGAGCGACTACAAAAGGACAATAAGAAAGGCTACAGTGCAAAATACACGGGCTCCGTCGGCGGGAAAGAAGAATAAAGTGGAAGATCAGCAGAGTGCTGAGGAGTTGAGGAAAATGGCATTCCTGAAGGAGGCGGGACTCAAATCAATAGACCAGGATCTTCCAGTGGCACCAACCAGATGGAAGTATGAGTTGGGCAAACCGCTAATTGATCCAAAGGATATAAAAGATCTCCCAACCAAGACGCGTCAAATGCATGAATGGTACATGGAAAGGGCATCTAAAGGAGAGCAAATGTTCCTCCTCCATTTCCAAGATGAGCATTTCTTCTCAAGGAACAACACGTAACTATGGCCGAATTCGATGACTTATACCATGTGTACCAAGGCGACGAGGTCAACGTGTCTTTCATGTCCTCGCCGGTGTCTCGTAAGTGTCGATCTACTAAGTTTACCATTTGCTTCTCTCGCACCACAAAATTGAAAATCTAATTAACTTAGTTATCCTTCTTATGTAGAATGGAGATACAACGATGTACAAAGACCGAGCAAACAGAACGCTGGCTTCATCGACCCGTAGATTGTCAACGAGAAAGTCCGGTCATACGACAAGCAAAATCGCTAGTTGAGGCATACCTTTTGCATGCCATGTTGAAACAAAGACTACAAACCGTATATACTTACGCCCTTCAACTTCAAGCACGTGTTTTCACAAACCTCTTGTTCTTGTATTTCTTAAGCCATTGATAGTACGAGTAGCTACTTACGCATATGTTGCAATATACTAATAGGTTTCATCGATCCTTCTAGTCATCGAGCTTGACAACAAAGCAGGATTATAGTTCATGACTCAAGAAGGAATCCAAATCCAAAAATACTAATGATTCATTGACGCCCTTAACAGACATTTGCAAAGTTCAAGAAGAAGCAAAAGGAGAATTCCAGAAAGAATTGAAGTCATAGTAAGCACTCGTGCACGCACTACAAAAACTATTATTAATATACATGCGCCTATATCGCTTCTTCATCCGATATTCTCAAATTCTCTCCGTGAAGGTTAAACGCCGACGGCTGGAAACAACTTATGTGGCTACTACGTGTTCCACTATATTCAAAGTTTTATCCATGGCGATGAGTCGAACATTATGCCGAGGTTCGTGATATGCATGTCAATTTGTTAGCTACAACTTACATTTTAATTAATTGCATGTGATCGGATATTTATATACTTCCCGCTTAATTAATTGTCACTCAACATCGATGAGCACGTTAACGTGTTCTCGCCACCGGTGCGCGACTCCAAGAACAACTCATCGGCTTCCTTGTCAACGAGGTTGTATCTCCAAATGGTGAGTTCCACGAAGGTTTCTGCGTTGAACACCGCTGAACCGATGACGACATCCACGCCGACCAAGGACATAAAGAGTGACGATGCAAGAAATGAGTTCGATAATCATTTTTTTCATCATTCAAACTTGTAAACGCCGTTATGCGTGTATGTACTTGTCCATTTTTACACTATTAAGTTCGTTTTTTGTGTACTAAGCTAGCTTGTGAACATGTGTATGAGTATGCATATGTAATATATATTTAATTGCATAAAAAACTCCTCCACTCATATTTAATTTTATGGTCAAAAATAATATACAAAAACACCGTAAGAACATATTCTATAATACATATAATCGAAAACTCTCCACAAGCGGTTGGTGACTCCAACCGCTTCGAGTGCCGCTCTCACAAGCGGTTGGTAAGACTAATCGCTTCAGATATCCTTCTCCACAAGTGGTTTGTAACACTAACCGCCAGGAGTCCCCACGTGGTGGCTCCACTAGCCCTCCTGAACACCTTCCCAACCGCTTCGGTGCCACAACACAGCGGTTCGAGCAAGAATCGCCAGATACCCGACGGTATCACACTTGTTGCTTAGAAGCGGTTATAAAACCGCTTCTAAAGGGGGTTACGACCGTTGGAGAAGGTCCTGGCTGGCTTGACCAGCCCCTGCAAGTTCAAGAAGCATGGCTGCCAGAAGAGCGTCCGATACACTGAGAGGCAGAGCCATGAGGTGACGTGCTTGGTTGACGTGGAATGATCGCTTTGCTTTCTTTTGGTGTAATAGACTACTAACATTCTAGTTGTGGATTTATAACCTTATTTTATTTTTTGAAAATCATATTAGTGTGGAATAAAAATGATTCATTATTTTTTATTGAGCAAATAAGCAATAATAATTTTTCTCAAGTTATTAGCTACTTGCCTCCTTGGCGCTTTACCGCTAATCTATTACTCGCAGTTCGTATATATAGAGGATCATGAGGCATAGCAATAGCAATGCAATATCATGAAGCACAGGTAACAACAATGCAATGTGCTAGAAACAACAAAAATTCACAAGAACAAAATAAACCGATATCGCAGGATTTTACAAGAACAAAATAAACATATACCCCATCAACTTTCAAAAATTCTTCAACCAACGGTTTGAGGTACACATCGATGTCGTTTCCAGGTTGCTTTGGGCCTTGAATAAGCAATGGCATCATAATGTACTTCCGCTTCATACATAGCCAAGGAGGAAGGTTGTAGATACATAGAGTCATAGGCCAAGTGTTGTGATAGCTGCTCATATCGCCGAACGGGTTCATCCCATCCGTACTCAACCCAAACCTTATGTTCCTTGCATCTTCAACAAAGTCCGGGTATGTTCTATCGACTTTCCTCCATTGGGAGTCATCAGCAAGGTGCCTTAGCCTTCCATTGTCCTTACGGTCTTCCTTGTGCCAAAGCATCATCTGGGCATGCGCTTTGTTCACAAGTAAACGCTTCAACCGGGGATTACAGGGAAATACCACACCGTTCACAAGTAAACGCTTCAACCGGGGATTACAGGGAAATACCACACCACCTTAGCAGGAGGTCTCTTCTTCTTACGCTGCCCTCTACCTCACCAGGTCATCACGCTGTTTTATACCGCGAAGTTTTGCCCACCGGACAAGCTTCCAAATCCTCACTCTCATTGCGATAAAGGATACAATCATTACGACATGCATGTATCTTCTGTACCTCCAACCCCAAAGGGCAGACAACTTGTTTGGCATCGTATGTAGTTTCGGGCAGTGTGTTCCCCTTTGGAAGTAACTTCTTTATGAGGTATAACAGCTCGTTGAATCCCTTAGCAGACAATCCATTGGTTGCCTTCCATTGCATCAGTTCTAGTATGGTACGCAACTTTTCATGGCCCTGTCGACAGTTTGGGTACAACATGATTTTCAAGCACCATTCTCCCCACAACTACGTGCAACCAAACCTCATCCTTCATCGATCGATGGAACTAAAACCAAAATTTAAGCTAGATCCACACCTTAAATGCGAGCTACATTATAATCCAAGCAAATTCTAAGCTTACACAATATGTTTTTGTATCCTTTTTGAAAAGATCAAGCTAGATCTCTACATTTATAATCTTTCATCAATCATGGGAAAAGATCAAATTTTCTTCATCATTCAAGCAAAAAAGAGGCTCCATTTAACACGAAATGAAGTGAGGAATGATGTTACTAACCTTAGTTACCTTGGTTGCGAGTAAAATGACTAAAATTTTAAAATTTGGGCAGCACCTCCTCTACATTCATAATCTTTCATCAATCATGGGAAAAGATCAAATTTTCTTCATAATTCAAGCAAAAAAGAGACTCCATTTAACACCAAATGAAGTGAGGAATGATGTTACTAACCTTAGTTACCTTGGTTGCAAGTAAAATGATCAAAATTTTGAAATTTGGGAAGCACCTCCCCTCCCTTGATGCTCTTGGCCGGAGCTCCACTGTTCTCTGTCGTGCACTGAAATGATCTTGGTCTAGCAGAGAGCGAGAGGAGGAAGAAGTTTAAATTGGGACTCAGTACCAGTTGAAGGAACCAACCGCATCGATGGTCTCACATCAAGACGGCTCATGTCACGAATCGGTACTAGTGAGCTCCCGCTAAATAGTACCATTCGTTACACAAACCGGATCGATGTTAGACCATCGCACGGCTGGTGTCTTGAACCGCATCGATCTCCCCAGCCTTCTCAGCCGTTGAACAGGATCGTTTAACTATCGGCCCGGTTCGCACTCAACCTTGATGATGGGCTGGTAGTAAAGGTCATTCAGAGTAGTGGAATCTAGAATTTAGATAACATGCACAGCCAAGCAAAGATATAAAAAGCAAAAAATAATAAAAATAAGCATGACAAGCATATATACCTTGACAAGCTAGGAGGAGCATGCCGAGAACAAGAACTCGCCATTAACGATCCAAAGAGCTCCATGGCCTTCCGCTTTTCTTACACTCGAGATCAGCTCTTACCTCAAATCGAGACCAATAGCTAAAACTAATTCAGCCACCGCATGCTTGTTATATTGCTTCTCCTTCACTTACCGTAAGTACATATCACTACTTCAAAACACCAAATCACGACGGTTCACAAAACCACATCACGACGGTTTTGTGAACCGCTCAGACAAAGTGTAAGTGATGACAATATGTCATCACGCATTTATTTTTGAACCGTCGATGAAAATTAACTACATGAGCGGTTCTAGACTAGAACCGCTCTGTGATAATGGCTCATTATAGACAGTTTAGTTTAGAACCGCCTCGTGATGTTCCCACATCACGCAGCGGTTCTAGACTAGAACCAGTAATTTAAAAACACTAAATTAGGGAGACCAGACGATTCTAGACTAGAACCGTCTATGATGAGGATTAGCTAGTAAGTTAAAAACAATAAATTAGGGAAACTTTCTAGGATATCACCCATCCTAATACTACTCTCGCCTAAGAACGCTCAACTTCATAATTCTGATCGAATTCAGATGTTTTTAACACAACACGTGTGGTCTTCCCAGGAGGACACCCATCCTATTACTACACTCATCCAAGCACGCTTAACTTCAAAGTTCTTGTAAGATCCAGTATTTTAGTGGTGGTATGATAACATTTGACATATAATGCTCCCTCCTCCTTTTAACCCCGTGAAACACCCGAACACCGATTTTCAATTATTTCAAATTAGCAAACTATATGAGGTAATTAGCAAAATTTAAAACTTTCAAATTTATTTTCCATACTTTTGACTATGATGCTTGTAATATAGGGGTGAAAACGGAACGGAAATTTTCCGACTGCTCCGAGGAAAACGAAACGAAAAGCTCTTTTTCGTAAATGGAAACGGAATTTTTCAGACGAAAAACGTAAACGAATTTTTTTCGTAAACGAAATGGAAACGGAGAGGTAATTCCGACCGAACGAACGGAACGGAAATTCGGCTAACTCAAACCGAATTTCCAACCAGCCCAGCCTAATACTAGCCCTAGCTGCCTCTGTCTCGACTCAGAGTCCTCACTCCTCACCCCACCGCGCCTCCCAGACCGCCCTGCACCCTAAACCGCGCCTCCCAGGTTGGCGAATTTAATCAAGACTCTCTCAGTGCCCCCACCGGCGACTTTCAGGGTCGCGCTTCACCGCAAGCCATTTGGCTTATCATTGCCATCGCCCATCCGGGAAGCCGGAGACTCGGAGAGGGTGAGGCGCCCCCCATCGCCATCGGCATCCGGGAAGCCTCGAGGTGATGATTTTTTTTTTTGCTTTTTTTTCTTTGTGGTATCTGGAATATCGATCGAATGTTGATGAATGATGATGCATTGATGCCTTCCCTAAGTTACCTTGATGCCATTTTTATTGAATGACAGGATGATTGATTGGTTAATGTGGTTATGGGCTGTGAATTGTCAAGAACTAAAGATTACCATGGGCTGGTAGTAGACTAGGTGACAAATGCCAGCAATAATTCAAGTTCAATTGTTGCTTAGGTAGTTGTCAAATGTTCAAGAATGTACAAGCCAAAATTAGGGATCTTTGCCAAAGGCAAGAGTAGGTATCAAGTGGTTATGATTTTTTCAGGAGGGATGCATTAGATATTATCCATACTTGATAAGGACAATTATGTGAGTGAATGGCTGTGTAAATGCATTTGCTTTCTTTTTTGAAAATGGGTTCATTCTCTGTTAGCCAAACATGATAAGAGCAACTCTGTTTGACTGCTTACCTGGATTAGCTTTGTAGTTTTGTGTGCCTAATTTGCATGTGCAATTTCATCTTTTGCTGTTTCGGGTTCTTGTTCTAGTATTGATGAAGATATGATAAGCATTTAGACATCTGATTCTAGCATGGCCAAATCTGTGACCATGTCAGATATTCATCTCCTTGTAGAACAGGACTGATTGTATACCATTTTAGCAAGTAGAGGGGGAAAAGATATTTCTTACATTTAAGTTAGATAATGCTCTGCCAACAGTGTCATTGTACATACCATACTCGCTCAATGTTTACATGCCCTTGTACATACCATACTCGCTATTACACTACGATAGTGCTGGCTGGTTATAAGGTAAACAATGTTTACATGCCCTTGTACATACCATACTCGCTCAATGTTGGCTAATGTTACTAACATATTCTTTGTAACTTCGAATAGATCATGTACTACATTCTTGTGAAATTTTTCGTTTCCGTATCCGCTCCGCTCCGTTTCGTTTCCGCTCGCCACTATCCGCTATCAGATCCGCTTCGGGTTTCGATTTCGCTTCCGCACGGTAAAAAATATGGAATGGAAACGAAACGAATGCCTATTTACCGACCGTTTCCGTTCCGTTTTCACCCCTATTGTAATATATGTCATTACTATTCATGGAACTTGTAAAAACACCATAACTTTTGACACGTACCTTCGATTTTGGTGTTCTTGAGCTTTCTAGAATCATATCACACGATGAGCTCTCCGATTATATTCTTTTGGGCACGATTCTAGTTTGCAAATAAGAAATACGAGCACTTTTGTTAAAATGGTCATAACTTTTGACTCGTAATTCCGATCGGGGTGTTCACCTCATCTCTGACAGTTTTATCCACAAACCGTCTGTGATAAAAGTGAGAACTTCACAGACGGTTTGTAGATAGAACCGTCTGTGATGAGGTGAACATCACAGACGGTTCTAGCCAAAAATCGTTTGTGAAGTTCTCGCTTTCATCACAGACGGTTTGTGAATAAAATCATCTGTGATGATCCGACATCACAGATAGTTTCAATCATAAACCGTCTGCGATGTGTCTGAAATACATCACAGACGGTTTTCATAAAAAACAGTCTGTGATGATGTTTCTAATATAACTCTTTTTGTAGTAGTGTATACCGTCGCCTAGCTCGTAAAAAACGCCACGCAGTACCGCGCAATTTACTATGCGAGCCTTTGCCGCCGAAATGGAGGCTTTGAGTTGGAGATCGCGAGTTATTCGCTCCGGTATTAATCGATCGAATGCACGTAACACGAGCTCACGCGACGCTGATGATGCGGCGCGCGCCATTTGAAGGATAGGCGTGGCGACTCATGCCCGATTGGTTGGTAATCAGATGGACCGCTGCCTCTCGACGTATCCGATATATAGTCCATCCGTTTGTGAAGATATATACATACGTTGTTGGGTGTGTGCAGCGATCGATGTGCGCATCCCGGCTTTAGATGGTCAGATCCTGCTGGTTTGTGCGAGTGCCTGCGCGGCGACGGAATTCCAAAAAAAGATCGTTTAGGGCCTCAAAACGGCCTTCGAAGTTTTGAATATCTTTCGGCTATTCTTTTCAATTATTGCAAATGGAATATTAGTTCCATTTATTTCAAAAGTAGTATTATTTAATGTCAATTCTGTCAAATTAGAAGGCAGGTGAGGAAACTAGCAATATTTAAAATTTTCTATTTTTTATTATTTGTGGCGGTTTCAAATTAAAACCGTCAGTGATGAGGTGGACATCACAGACGGTTTTTGGCTAAAACCGTTTGTGATGTTCACCTCATCACTAATGGTTTTATCCACAAACCGTCTGTGATAAAAGTGAGAACTTCACAAACGGTTTGTAGATAGAACCGTCTGTGATGAGGTGAACATCACGCATTTGTTCTAGCGAAATACCGCTCGTGAAGTTTCGCCATCATCACACGGTTTGTGAACAAAACCGTCTATGATGATCCGACATCACACACAGTTCCAATCACAAACCGTCTGCGTTGTGTTCGAAATACGTCACAGACGGTTTACATAAAAAACAGTCTGGGATGATGTGTCTAATATAACTATTTTTGTAGTAGTGTATACTGGTCGCCTAGCTCGTAAAAATGCCAGCGAGTACCTGCGCAATTTACTATGCAAGCCGCTGCCTCGGGAAATGGAGGCTTTAAGTTGGAAACCGCGTAGTTACTACTCTGGTACTAACAGATCGAATGCATGTAACACGAGCTCTCACGCATGCGCGGGCGGGCGGCGCGCCATTTGAAGGATCGACGTGGCGACTCATGCCCGATTGGTTGGTAATCAGATGGACCGCCGCCTCTTAATGTATCCGATATATAGTCCATCTGTTCGTGAAGATATATACATACGTTGTTGGGTGCGTGTAGCGATCGATGTGCGCATCCCGGCATTAGATGTTCGGATCCTGCTGGTTTGTGCGAGTCCGTGCGCGGCGACGGAATTCCAAAAAAAGATCGTTTAGGGCCTCAAAACGGCCTTCGAAGTTTTGAATATGCTTCGGCTATTCTTTTGAATTATTGCAAATGGAATATTAGTTCCAATTATTTCGATTGTAATATTATTTAATGTCAATTCTTTCAAATTAGAAGGCATGTGAGGTAATTAGCAATATTTAATTTTTTTTATATTTTATTATTTGTGGCGGTTTCAAATTAAAACCGTTAGTGATGAGGTGAATATCACAAACGGTTTTTGGCTTGAACCGTCTGTGATGTTCACCTCGTCACAAACGGTTTTATCCACAAACCGTCTGTGATAAAAGTGAGAACTTCACAGACGGTTTGTAGATAGAACCGTCTGTGATGAGGTGAACATCATAGACGGTTCAAGCCAAAAACCGTCTATGAAGTTCTCGCTTTCATCACAGACGTTTTGTGAATAAAACCGTCAGTGATAATCCGACATCATAGACAGTTTCAATCACAAACCGTCTATGATGTGTCTGAAATACATCATAGTTGGTTTTCATAAAAAACTGTCTGTGATGATGTGTCTATTATAATTCGATTTGTAGTAGTGTATATTGGTCGCCTAGCACGTAAAAACGCCAGCAAGTACCTGCACAATTACTGCTATGGTATTAAATGATTGAATGCACGTAACACGAGCTCTCACGCACGCGCGGGCACGCGGCGCGCCATTTGAAGGATCGGCGTGGCGACTCGTGCCCGATTGGTTGGTAATCAGATGGACCGCCGCCTCTCGCCGTATCCGATATATAGTCCATCCGTTCGTGAAGATATATACATACGTTGTTGGGTGTGTGCAGCGATCGATGTGCGCATCCCGGCATTAGATGGTCGGATCCTGCTGGTTTGTGCGTATGCGTGCGCGGTGATGGAATTGCAAAAAAAGATCGTTTAGGGCCTCAAAACGGCCACCGAAGTTTTGAATACCTTTCGGCAATTCTTTTCAATTATTGCAAATGGAATATTAGTTCCAATTATTTCAAATGTAATATAATTTAATGTCAATTCTTTCAAATTAGAAGGCATGTGAGGTAATTAGCAATATTTAATTTTTTTATATTTTATTATTTTTGGCGATTTCAAATTAAAACCGTTAGTGATGAGGTGGACATCATGGACGGTTTTTGGCTAAAACCGTCCGTGATGTTCACCTCATCTCTGACAGTTTTATCCACAAACCGTCTGTGATAAAAGTGAGAACTTCACAGTCGGGTTGTAGATAGAACCGTATGTGATGAGGTAAACATCACAGACGGTTCTAGCCAAAAACATTCTGTGAAGTTTTCGCTTTCATCACAGACGGTTTGTGAATAAAACCATATGTGATGATCCGACATCACAAACAGTTTCAATCACAAACCGTCTGCGATGTGTTCGAAATACATCACAGACGGTTTTCATAAAAACCAGTCTATCATGATGTGTCTAATATAACTCTTTTTGTAGTAGTGTATACTGGTCACCTAGCTTGTAAAAACGCCAGCGAGTACCTGAGCAATTTACTCTGCATGCCACTGCCTCAGGAAATGGAGGCTTTGAGTTCGAGACCGCGTAGTTACTGCTCTGGTATTAACTGATCGAATGCTCGTAACACGAGCTGTCACGCACGTGCGGGCGCGCGGCGCGCCATTTGAAGAATCGGCGTGGCGACTCTTGCCCGATTGGTTGGTAATCAGATGGACCACCGCCTCTCGACGTATCCGATATATAGTCCATCCGTTCGTGAAGGTATAAACATACGTCGTTGGGTGTGTGCAGCGATCGATGTGCGCATCCCGGCATCAGATGGTCAAATCATGTTGGTTTGTCGAGTGCTTGCGCGGCTACGGAATTGCAAAAAAACATCGTTTAGGGCCTCAAAACGGCCTCCGAAGTTTAGAATATGTTTTGGCTTTTGTTTTCAATTATTGCAAATGGAATATTAGTTCCAATTATTTCAAATGTAATATTATTTAATGTCAATTCTTTCAAATTAGAAGACAGGCGAGGTAATTAATAATATTTGAAATTTTCTATTTTTATTATTTGTGGCGGTTTCAAATTAAAACCGTCAGTGATGAGGTGAACATCACAGACGGTTTTAGCTAAAACCGCCTCGTGATGTTCACCTCGCTACTAACAAAGATTATCCACAAACCGCTCAGTGATAAAAGTGAGAATTTCACGACGGTTTGCGATAGAACCGCTCAGGATGAGGTGAACATCACGATAGTTCTAGCCAAAAACATGCGTGAAGTTCTCGTTATCAAAAACGGATTAGAATAAAACCGCTCGTGATGATCCGACATCACGCATCGCTTCAATCACAAACCGCTTATGCGATTTGTTGAATACATCACGAGACGGTTTTCATAAAAACACCTGTGATGATGTGTCTAATATAACTCTTTTTGTAGTAGTGTATACTGGTCGCCTAGCTTGTGAAAACACCAGCAAGTACCTGCGTAATTTACTATGCATGCCACTGGTTCGGGAAATGGAGGCTTTGAGTTGGAGACCGCGTAGTTATCGCCTAGTATTAATCGTCGAATGCACGTAACACGAGCTCTCACGCGACGCTGGTGCGTATGCGCGCGCCATTTGAAGGATCGGCGTGGCGACTCGTGCCCGATTAGTTGGTAATCAGATGGACCGCCGCCTCTCGACGTATCCGATATATAGTCCATCCGTTCGTGAAGATATATTCATACGTTCTTGGGTTTGTGCAGCAATCGATGTGCGCATCCCAGTATTAGATGGTCGGATCCTGCTGGTTTGTGCGAGTACGTACGCGGCGACGTAATTCCAAAAAAAGATCGTTTTGGGTCTCAAAACGGCCTCCGAAGTTTTGAATATGTTTCGGCTATTCTTTTCAATTATTGCAAATGGAATATAAGTTCCAATTATTTCAAATGTAATATTATTTAATGTCAATTCTTTCAAATTAGAAGGCAGGTGAGGTAATTAGCAATATTTAAATTTTTCTATTTTTTATTATTTGTGGCGGTTTCAAATTGAAACCGTCAATGATGAGGCGAACATCACGCACGGTTTTAGCCAAAATCGTCAGGATGTTCACCTCATCATCGACGGTTTATCCACAAACCGTCTGTGATAAAAGTGAGAACTTCACAAACGGTTTGTAGATAAACCATCTATGATGAGGTGAACATCGCAGACGGTACTAGCCAAAAACCGTCTGTCAAGTTCTTGCTTTCATGATATACGGTTTGTGAATAAAACCGTCTGTAACGATCTGACATGACACACAGTTTCAATCACAAACCGTCTACGAAGTGTCCGAAATACATCCCAGATGGTTTTCATAAATAACAGTCTGTGATGATGTGTCTAATATAACTCTTTTTGTAGTAGTGTATACTGGTCGCCCAGCTCGTAAAAATGCCTGCGAGTACCTGCGCAATTTACTATACATGCCACAGCCACGAGAAATGGACGCTTTGAGTTGGAGACCGTGTAGTTACTGCTCTGTTATTAACTGATCGAATGCGTGTAACACGAGCTCTCACGCACGCGCGGGTGCACGGCGCGCCATTTGAAGGATCGGCATGGCCACTCGTGCCCGATTCGTCGGTAATCAGATGGAACGCTGCCTCTCGACGTATCTGACATATAGTCCATCCGGTCGAGAAGAAAGATACATACGTTGTTGGGTGTGTGCAGCGATCGATGTGCGCATCCCGACATCAGATGGTCAGATCCTGCTGGTTTGTGCGAGAGCGTATGCGGCGACGGAATTCCAACAAAAGATCGTTTAGGGCCTCAAAACGGCCTCCGAAGTTTTGAATATGTTTCGGCTATTCTTTTCAATTGTTGCAAATGGAATATTAGTTCCAATTATTTCAAATGTAATATTATTTAATGTCAATTCTTTCAAATTAGAAGGCAGGTGAGGTAATTAGCAATATTTAAAAAATTTTATTTTTTATTATTTGTGGCGGTTTCAAATTAAAACCGTCAGTGATGAGGTGAACATCACAGACGGTTTTAGCCAAAAACCGTCTGTGATGTTCACCTCATCATAGACATTTTTATCCATAAAATTTTATCTACAAACCTTGATGAGGACATCTCTACAGTGGATACAACCACCCATACAACCACGCTTCCCTAAGATGAACCTGTTGTACAAGGACCACTCACTCGAGCTCGTGCACGCAAATTAAATTATCAGGTGAAGTCATTCCTAAGTGTTCCTACTAATGATTTAGTGAATGGAATGCTATTTAATTCTTGCGATCATGTTATTCTTTTTAGGAACCACGGAGAAGAGCCACCAAGCGCAAAGAGGCTCGAATCCAAGTCGGAGGCTTGAAGGAAGTCAAGTCAGGTTCGGATTCGCAGATAGCATCAACTTCAAACATGCATAACTTTTGATCTAGAGCACTTCTGGAGGCCCACGAGTACAGGATAGAAAGATCTACTCGTCCTCTTTCAAAAGGATCTAAAATCACCTTCAAATTCCATTTGAATCAACGGGAAACTGCAAAACAATGGAGACTACTTTTGCTGTCCAAGTCAGTTTGGGCTGCAGGCCTTGTAATCCGAGTTGTATTGGTTTGGCCCATGTTTTGACCAACCTGTGCGTCCCTTAGGGTATAAATAGTCAGCCGCCACCCCACTTAGGGTTTTGAGTTTTGTTTAGATCAAAGTTAGCGTCGTTATCTTTCTCGCGGATCGCGTGTGTCGGCTAGACCACCCGTTCCTCGTCTGCAGAACTCCATCGTGTTTCCAATCAGATTGATTCATCTTTTAATTTCGTGAAGTGTGTTTATTTCTCATCTTGTTCTTGCTCGTTCTTCGATTGCATGCAGAATAGGGTTGATTGCACACTGGCAAGATCAACAACCGTTGGAGTGGGTGTATCGATCGCTAAGGCGCAACCATCCAGTGCAGTTGTAGTCGGATCGTCAACGTCTTCTCCACCAAATCAAAAACTATCCCTCTCATCGAAACATCGGGACACCTAAGGCGACATCAAGTGGTATCAGAGCTCAAGGTTGTTCGGTGAGAGACCTTCTGTTCCATTGTTTTTCTTATACCTACAGTCCAGAAAATACCAAAAATATATATATATATAGGCGAGTAGTCACCCTTGATCCAAGACTTTTTGTGCCTTGCTTTTGCTGCTTAATTCTCGGCTTGTTGAATTCACGGTTGCTTCGTCGAGTTGAGTTGCTGGTCTTTAGTTTCTGCCTTTAGAGTTTCGAGTTCGGGTCACGTTTTGTCACAAGTTACATTCATAATTTGAGTCGATTTCTTTTAGCACATCAGATTAGGACTTTCGGTTGGCTGTTGGAGATCATATTAGAGTTCAGTTTGATTTCCTGTCCAGTGCGGGGGATCAGATTGGATCGTGAATTACCTTGATCCGTTTCCTAATCCGATTTACTCTCTGAGTTTACCAAAGTAGTATCAGCTTCCAAATTGTTGGCGCGGATAAGAAAACTGCTCCGAATCAGAGTGGGAAAAGGCAAGTGCATAATACAAAAACCGCACCAAATCAGTGAGGGAAAAGGCAAGTACGTAATACAAAAGCCGCACAGATCAATTGCAAAACCAAAGTTCAGAGAGAGAGAGAGTATCTTTTAATTACCTTTGTACCCCTAGTTTTTTCGAAAGTCACATGTGCAAATTTGATTTCTAGGGTCCCTGAGTCATTCTAGTAGAGTTTTGGTGACCGCTGCAAAAAAAAAGAAAAAAAAGAAAAAAAAGGAAAAAAAACTGTTGCAGCCTTTGCGGTTTCTGTTCGAGTTGATTGTGGCGACATTTGTGTCCTCGGCTTGCGTCTCTAGTGTGGTTTGAGGCTAGGACCAGCACCATACCGTCGTAGAACGTTTATTCAACTTGTTGTGACTAATGTGGTACGAGCTATCCTTTGCTACACTTGCCACCTCCTATAGCTCCATAGATTTGCCACACTGCATCTGAGGTTGTCCCCAAGCATCGATACATCCATCTTCTACAGGTTTACTGGTCGAGTCGGTGGTCATCACCCCTTCTGAGCATGGTAAGAATTGGTAAGAACTTGATAGAAGGCTGAGATTGTTTATCGAACCAACCACATCCCAATACTTTAGCCTTGGTAGTTTTGTTTGTTTCTATTTGCCTTTTTGTCTTTCTCTAACCATGGCAGGAAACATAGGTTACTCGGAGGATAGCGCATCGCATTCACCTCGTACTAAAGGCATCATACAACATTTTGCAACCACAATAAAGCGGCAAACAGAGGATCTATATGAGGATGTCCGTGTTACAAATGAACATCTTGGTCAGTTGAAGACTGCTCAGATTGACACCAACACTAGGCTGACAAATTTGGAGGCTTCCGTTGGCACCATCAATACCAACCTGACAGATGTATTGCGGCGCCTTGAGGAGATGGGTCGAGTACCTCCTGCTGCACGCGGTAATGGTGTTTTGGGCAGCGAGGTGGATGAGAACGTCGACAACTACGCTGCTGACTTGGAGCTTGAGGAAGATCCTGCACGGCGTCAACTTCACCGCAACCGGCATGGTATGGGTCCTTTGCGCCCCAAGCATGAGGTACGTGACCATGATGATTCTCTTGGTAAGGTTAAGTTCACCATGCCTCCTTTTGATGGTAAATATGATCCTAATGCTTATCTTACATGGGAATTAGCAGTCGATCAGAAATTTGCTTGCCATGATTTTCCTGAAAACAAAAGGGTTAGGGCTGCCACAAGTGAGTTTATTGATTTTGCTTCTGTTTGGTGGAGTGAGTACTGTCGTACATAAGCACATGCAACACCACAAACTTGGGATCAGTTAAAACGAGTCATGCGTGCTAGATTTGTTCCTTCGTATTATGCGCGTGATTTGTTACAGAAGTTGCAACAATTGAGGCAGGATAGCAAGAGTGTAGAGGAGTACTACCAAGAGTTGCAAATTGGTATGCTGCGTTGTGGGATGGTAGAAAATGAGGAGTGTGCTATGGCTAGGTTTATGGGAGGCTTAAACCGAGAAATCCAGGACATTCTTGCATATAAGGAATATAATACTATCACTCTTATTTTACCTTGCATGCAAAGTGAAAGAGAAGTGCAGGACGCCGCATTGGCATGAGGACTAACTTTTTGCGGCGCCATACTTGTCGACTTCCGTTTTTGGCGGTCCTACAAGCCGCACGCCGACACCTTCTACTTCAAACAACAGGTCACGTGTTGTCGCTTCCCCAACAACTCCACGGGCGTCTGAAGGGTCAAAAGGTGCTGCTCAAGTACCTGCCAAGAGCGCCTCATCAGTTGCTTCAACAGGGCGAACCAGAGATATTCAATGTCATCAATGCAAGGGGTTTGGACATGTGCGGAGCGAATACCCGTCCAAACGAGTGCTGATTGTGAAAAACAATGGTGAGTATTCCTCGGCTAGTGAATTGGATGAGGAAACACGTGCTTTGCTTGCAGCTGACCATGCAGGTTCTGGAGATTCCGAAGAAGAACACATAGGTCTTGAGCATGCCGAGCGATATGAGAGCCTTATTGTGCGTAGCGTACTAAGTGCACAAGTGGAGAAAACTGAACAAAATCAGTGACACACTCTGTTCCAAACTAAGTGTGTTGTGAAGGAACGTGCATGCCGAGTGATCATTGATAGTGGAAGCTGCAATAACTTGGCTAGCTCTGACCTTGTTACCAAGCTCTCATTGGCCACTAAACCGCATCCACAGCCATACTACATTCAATAGTTCAACAACAGTGGTAGGGCCAAGGTAACGCGATTGGTAAGAGTGCATCTCACTATTGGTTCTTATGATGATCATGTTGATTGCGATGTCATACCTATGCAAGCATGTTCCATTCTATTGGGTAGACCATGGCAATTTGATAGGGATTGTTTACATCATGGTAGAACCAATCAATACTCTTGTATGCATAAAGGAAACAAACTTGTGTTGCATCCTATGTCACCTGAAGCTATTTTGAAAGATGAACTTGCTAGGGCTAGTAAAGAGAAGACGCATGGGAATGATGCAAGTGAGAATCAGATTGTAGCAAAAGAAATTGAGCAACATAGGAAGAGGGAAACCAAATCTGAACATGTGAACAACAATGAAATAAAATTGAAGGGTTCTAGTTTTCTTGCTACCAAATCTGAAATGATTAGACTGAGTGCTACTGATTCTATTTGTTATGCTTTAATTTGCAAAGATGCTTTGTTTTCATTTGAGGATGTACCTTCTTCTATTCCTCCTGCCATCACTAATCTTTTGCAGGAGTATCACGATGTTTTTCCCAAGGAAGTACCACCCGGGCTGCCACCTATGCGCTGCATTGAGCACCAGATTGACTTAATTCCAGGAGCTTCTTTGCCCAACCGCGCACCATACAGGACCAATCCAGAAGAGACAAAAGAAATTCAGCGCCAAGTCCAGGACTTGTTTGATAAAGGGTACGTACGCGAGTCACTTAGTCCTTGTGCTGTGCTTGTGATTTTAGTGCCTAAAAAAGATGGAACTTGGCGCATGTGTGTGGATTGTAGAGCAATCAACAACATAACCATTAGATATCGCTACCCTATCCCTAGGTTGGATGACATGCTTGATGAATTAAGTGGCTCTACGGTGTTCTCAAAGGTTGACTGGCGTAGTGGTTACCACCAAATCCGCATGAAATTAGGTGATGAATGGAAAACAACATTTAAAACTAAGTTCGGTTTATATGAGTGGTTAGTGATGCCTTTTGGATTAACTAACGCACCTAGCACTGTCATGAGATTAATGAATGAAGTTTTACGTGTTTTCATTGGTAGATTTGTGGCGGTATACTTTGATGATATCTTGATCTATAGCAAATCACTAGATGAACATCTTGTTCATTTGCGTGCTGTGTTTGATGTTTTACGAGATGCACGTTTGTTTGGTAACCTTGAGAAGTGCACATTTTGCACCGATTGAGTTGCTTTTCTTGGCTATGTTGTTACTCCACAGGGAATTGAAGTTGATCAAGCTAAGGTAGAAGCAATTCAGAGTTGGCCAACTCCTAAAACGGTCACACAGGTGAGGAGTTTTCTTGGGCTTGCTGGATTCTATCGCCGTTTTGTGAAAGATTTTAGTACCATTGCTGCACCTTTGAATGAACTTTCAAAGAAAGGCGTTCCTTTCCAATGGGGCAAAACACAAGAAGAGGCCTTTAATTTGCTGAAGGAGAAGTTGACTCATGCCCCACTGCTCCAACTTCCAGACTTTGGTAAGACTTTTGAACTGGAGTGTGATGCTAGTGGAATTGGAATTGGGGGCGTTCTGATTCAGGAAGGTAAGCCAGTTGCTTATTTCAGTGAGAAATTGTCAGGGCCTAATTTGAACTATTCTACTTATGACAAGGAACTATATGCACTTGTTCGAGCTTTAGAGATTTGGCAACATTATTTATGGCCTAAAGAATTCGTCATACATTCTGATCATGAATCTTTGAAGCATATTCGGAGTCAAAGTAAATTGAATCGTAGACATGCAAAATGGGTTGAATTTATTGAGTCTTTTCCTTATGTCATAAAACACAAGAAGGGAAAGGAAAATGTTATTGCTGATGCTTTGTCTCGGAGATATAACATGTTGTCACAACTTGACTCTAAAATCTTTGGTTTAGAAACAATTAAGGAGCAATATGTGCATGATGCTGATTTTAACGATGTTTTGATGCATTGTCAAGAAGGAAAAGTGTGGAACAAATTCATTATCAATGATGGATTTGTATTCCGAGCTAACAAACTATGTATTCCAACTGGTTCTGTTCGCTTGTTGTTGCTTCAGGAGGCACATGGAGGAGGACTTATGGGACACTTTGGCATGAAGAAAACAGAGGATGTGTTGGCCAACCATTTTTATTGGCCGAAGATGAGGCGTGACGTGGAGCGCTATGTGTCTTGCTGCTCTACATGCAATAAAGCTAAGTCTCGACTGAACCCACATAGTTTATATATGCCTCTTCCTGTTCCTTGTGTTTCCTGGGAGGATATATCAATGGACTTTGTTTTAGGACTGCCTAGGACTAAGAGGGGGAGGGATAGTATATTTGTTGTGGTTGATCGATTTTCTAAGATGGCGCATTTTATACCTTGTCATAAGAGCGATGATGCTACAAACATTGCTGATTTATTTTTCAGGGAGATCGTCCGTCTACATGGCATGCCATCTTCTATTGTTTCCAATCGGGATGCTAAATTTTTGAGCCATTTTTGAAGAACGCTTTGGAATAAATTGGGGACCAAGCTGCTATTTTCTACTACATGTCATCCCCAAACTGATGGACAAACTGAAGTCGTTAATCGCACATTATCCACAATGTTGCGAGCCATTTTGAAGAAGAATTTGAAGATGTGGGAAGAGTGCCTACCTCATGTGGAGTTTGCCTACAATCGTTCATTGCATTCTACTACCAAGAGGAGTCCTTTTCAGGTGGTATATGGGTTTAATCCTTGTGCTCCAATTGATATTTTGCCATTACCATTGTCTGAAAAAGTGAGTTTTGATGCTTCCAAACGTGCTGAATTTGTGCTAAAATTGCATGAGAATACTAAAGAGAACATAGAGCGCATGAATGAGAAATATAGAGTTGCTGCTAGCCAAGGTAGAAAGGAATTAACTTTTGAACCAGGAGATCTTGTTTGGCTGCATTTAAGAAAGGATAGATTTCCTGAATTTCGCAAGTCTAAATTGATGCCTAGAGCTGATGGTCCTTTCAAAGTGATTGCTAAGATAAATGATAATGCATACAAGCTTGATTTGCCTGCAGGTTATGGTGTTAGTGATTCTTTTAATGTTGCTGATTTGAAGCCGTACTTGGGTGAAAAGGATGAACTTGAGTCGAGGACGACCCCAATTCAAGAGGGGGAGGATGATGAGGACATCTCTATAGTGGATACAACCACCCATACAACAACGCTTCCCCAAGATGAACCTGTTGTACAAGGACCACTCACTCGAGCTCGTGCACGCAAATTAAATTATCAGGTGAAGTCGTTCCTAAGTGTTCCTACTAATGATTTAGTGAATGGAATGCTATTTAATTCTTGTGATCATGTTATTCTTATTAGGAACCACGGAGAAGAGCCACCAAGCGCAAAGAGGCTCGAATCCAAGTCGGAGGCTTGAAGGAAGTCAAAGTCAGATTCGGACTCGCAGACAGCATCAACTTCAAATATTCATAACTTTTGATCTAGAGCACTTCTGGAGGCCCACAAGTATAGGATAGAAAGATCTGCTCGTCCTCTTTCAAACGGATCTGAAATCACCTTCAAATTCCATCTGAGTCAACAGGAAACTGCAAAACAATAGAGACTACTATTGCTGTCCGAGTCAGTTTGCGCTGCGGGCCTTGTAATCCGAGTTGTATTGGTTTGGCCCATGTTTTGGCCAACCTGTGCGTCCCTTAGGGTATAAATAGTCAGCCGCCACCCCACTTAGGGTTTTGAGTTTTGTTTAGATCAAAGTTAGCGTCGCTATCTTTTTCGCGGATCACGTGTGTCGGCTAGACCACCCGTTCCTCGTCTGCAGAACTCCATCGTGTTTCCAATCAGATTGATTCAACTTTTAATTTCGTGAAGTGTGTTTACTTCTCATCTTGTTCTTGCTCGTTCTTCGATTGCGTGCAAAACAGGGTTGATTAAGACCGCAAGATCAACAACCGCTGGAGTGGGTGTATCGATCGCTAAGGCGAACCGCCCCGCGATTGTAGTCGGATCGCCAACGCCTTCTCCACCAAATCGAAAACTATCCTCTCATCGAAACATCGGGACACCTAAGGCGACATCAAACCGTATGTGAAGTTCTCGCTTATCACAAACGGTTTAGGATAAAACCGTCGATGATGAGGTGAACATCGCAGCGGTTCTAGCCAAAACCGTCTGTCTGTTTCGCTTTCATCACGCAGCGGTTTGTGAATAAAACCATCTCAGAATAATCCGACATAACAGCGGTTTCAATCACAAAGCTATGCGCGATGTGTCGAAATACATCATGCATTTTCATAAAAAACGATGCTGTGATGATGTGTCTAATATAACTCATTTTGTAGTAGTGTATACTGGTCGCCTAGCTCGTAAAAATGCCTGCGAGTACCTGCGCAATTTACTATGCGCGCCACAGCCTCGAGAAATGGAGGCTTTGAGTTGGAGACCGTGTAGTTGCTGCTCTGTTATTAACTGATCGAATGCGCGTAACACGAGCTCTCACGCACGCGCGGGCGCACGGCGCGCCATTTGAAGGATCGGCGTGGCCACTCGTGCCCGATTAGTTGGTAATCAGATGGACCGCTGCCTCTCGACGTATCCGATATATAGTCCATCCGGTCGTGAAGAAAGATACATACGTTGTTGGGTGTGTACAGCGATCGATGTGCACATCCCAGCATCAGATGGTCGGATCCTACTGGTTTGTGTGAGGGCGTGCGCGGCGACGGAATTCCGACAAAAGATCGTTTGGGGCCTCAAAACGGCCTTCGAAGTTTTGAATATGTTTCAGCTATTCTTTTCAATTGTTGAACTTGGAATATTAGTTCCAATTATTTCAAATGTAATATTATTTAATGTCAATTCTTTCAAATTAGAAGGCAGGTGAGGTAATTAACAATATTTAAAATTTTCAATTTTTATTATTTATGGCGGTTTCAAATTAAAACCATCAGTGATGAGGTGAACATCACAGGCAGTTTTAGCCAAAAACCATCTGTGATGTTCACCTCATCACTGCCGGTTTTATCCACAAACCGCCTGTGATAAAAGTGAGAACTTCACAGACGGTTTGTAGATAGAACCGTTTGTGATGAGGTGAACATCACAGACGGTTCTAGCCAAAAACTGTCTGTGAAGTTCTCGCTTTCATTACAGACGGTTGTGAATAAAACCGTCTGTGACGATCCGACATCACAAACAGTTTCAATCACAAACTGACTGCGATGTGTCCGAAATACATCACACACTGTTTTTTATGAAAACCGTCTGTGATGATGTGTCTAATATAACTCTTTTTGTAGTAGTGTATACTGGTCGCCTAGCTCGTTAAAACGCCAGTGAGTACCCGCGTAATTTACTATGCATGCCACTGGTTCGGGAAATGGAGGCTTTGAGTTGGAGACCGCGTAGTTATTGCTCTAGTATAAACTGATCGAATGCACGTAACACAAGCTCTCACGCACGCGCGGGCGCGCGGCGCGCCATTTGAAGGATCGGCGTGGCGACTCATGCCCGATTGGTTGGTAATCAGATGGACCGCCGCCTCTTGACGTATCCGATATATAGTCCATCCGTTCGTGAAGATATATACATACGTTGTTGGGTATGTGCAACGATCGATGTGCGCATCCCGGCATGAGATGGTCGGATTCTGTGGGTTTGTGCCAGTGCGTGTGCGGCGACGGAATTCCAAAAAAAGATCGTTTAGGGCCTCAAAACGGCCTCCAAAGTTTTGAATATGTTTCGGCTATTCTTTTCAATTATTGCAAATGGAATATTAGTTCCTATTATTTCAAATGTAATATTATTTAATGTCAATTCTTTCAAATTAGAAGACAGGTGAGGTAATTAGCAATATTTAAAAAAATTTATTATTTGTGGCGGTATCAAATTAAAACCGTTAGTGATGAGCTAAACAACACAGACGGCTTTAGGCTAAAACCATCTGTGATGTTCACCTCATCACTGACGGTTTTATCCACAGACCGTCTGTGATAAAAGTGAGAACTTCACAGACGGTTTGTAGATAGAACCGTCTGTGATGAGGTGAAAATCACAGATGGTTCGAGCCAAAAACCGTCTATGAAGTTCTCGCTTTCATCACAGACGGTTTGTGAATAAATCCGTTTGTGACGATCCGACCTCACAGACAGTTTCAATCACAAACCGTCTACGATGTGTCCGAAATACATCACAGACGGTTTTCATAAAAAATAGTCTGTGATGTTGTGTCAAATATAACTCTTTTTGTAGTTGTGCATACAGGTCGCCTAGCTCGTAAAACCGCCTGAGTACCTACGCAATTTACTATGCATGCCACTGCCTCAGGAAATGGAGGATTTGAGTTGGAGACCGCGTAGTTACTCCACTGGTACTGATTGATCGAATGCACGTAACACGAGCTCTCACGCACGCACGGGCGCGCGGCATGCCATTTGAAGGATCGGTGTGGCGACTCATGCCCGATTGGTTGGTAATCAGATGGACCGCCGCCACTCGACGTATCCGATATATAGTCCATCCGTTTGTGAAGATATATACATACGTTGTTGGGTGTGTGCAGCGATCGATGTGCGCATCCTGGCATCAGATGGTCGGATCCTGTTGGTTTGTGCGAGTGCGTGCGCTGTGACTGAATTCCAAAAAAAGATCGTTTAGGGCCTCAAAACGGCCTCCGAAGTTTTGAATATGTTTCGGCTATTCTTTTCAATTATTGCAAATGTAATATTAGTTCCAATTATTTCAAATGTAATATTATTTAATGTCAATTCTTTCAAATTAGAAGGCAGGTGAGGTAATTAGCAATATTTAAATTTTTTTATTTTTTATTATTTGTGGCGGTTTCAAATTAAAACCGTCAGTGATGAGAAACCGTCTGTGATGTTCACCTCATGACTGACGGTTTTATCCACAAACCGTTTGTGATAAAAGTGAGAACTTCACAGATGGTTTGTAGATAGAACCGTCTGTGATGAGGTGAACATCACAGACGGTTCTAGCCAAAAACTATCTATGAAGTTCTCGTTTTTGTCACAGACGGTTTGTCAATAAAACCGTTTGTGATGATCTGACATCACAGACAGTTTCAATCTCAAACCGTCTGCTATGTGTCCGAAATACGTCACAGACGGTTTTCATAAAAAATAGTCTGTGATGATGTGTCTAATATAACTCTTTTTGTAGTAGTGTATACTGGTCGCCTAGCTCGTAAAAACGCCAGCGAGTACCTGCGCAATTTACTATGCATGCCACTGGCTCTGGAAATGGAGGCTTTGAGTTGGAGACCATGTAGTTACTGCTCTGGTATTAACTGATCGAATGCACGTATCACGAGCTCCCACACACACGCGGACGCGCGACGCGCCATTTGATGATCGGCGTGGCAACTCATGCCCGATTGGTTGGTAATCAGATGGACCGCCGCCTCTCGACATATCCGATATATAGTCCATCCGTTTGTGAAGATATATACATATGTTGTTAGGTGTGTGTAGCGATCGATGTGCGCATCCCGGCATCCGTCGTCGACCCCTGCCTAAAAGCCTACTAGTTGGCTGGCTATGCATAGTGACTTATTCAATGATCTGCCTCGAGCTGCACAATGCTTGTATAGATCGATCACTCCTTTCTTAAGAAAGGAATTAGCTCCTTAACATAAGTCACCAAAAGTGGGGTTTGTTTTTGAAACGACCCCTATTTTTATATAAAATATAAAAATATAAATATAATGTATATACAGTACTAATCCTATAATTAGTAGCAAGTACGTACATTTATGATAATTGGAATCACAACCATACCTTGTATTATTAAAGTGATAACTAATTGTACATTGCAAACTTACAATTCAGAGTATATAACAACAAAACAAGAAAAGTCTTGTAGTGTGCCCATCCAACCCGCTGGCAACTGACAAGACATAATCTATAGAAAAGATTGCTTCAACGAAGATTCCGTATCCTGCGGCGAAAAGCAATCTTTGAAGGCTCGCTATTTTTTCCACCTAAAATAATAGATTAAGCAAAGTCGAGTAATTTCAAGACTCAAAGAAGACTTAAAATGGTATTTGCAATCAGAGTGCGAGTTATATCAAAGGAGGCTTCACGACTCATAGTCCTTTGCAAGCAACGAATAATCCAATCTTGACATAACCATGACACAATATGATTTTCGCCAACACGTGGCAAATCAAATAAACTCAAGTATTTTAAAAATAGTAAAATCTAACATTAAAATTAGAATGACTTCATCAAGTGCCCTTGACCATGGGTGCGGCTAATTGATTAGATTTATACTCTAAAGAGGTGTACAACTTTACCCACTAGGAATGATCAGCTTTTTGTGCCACACTATTACGACAGTTCCTTTCGTGTGCTGTAGAGCGATCATACATGACCATTACATTACATAGACATGATTTTGTACCAGATCGGTGACGTTAAGCCCTCATTATGGAAACAGAAACACACCTAAGACGTGAATCCAACAACACAGTACACAAGGCAGTAACCCTGCCTACATCATTTCTGCTCATAATAAGGAGTAAACCGTTGCATTGGTATGTAGAAACCCATACTAGCAAACATAACTAGAATGCCTGTATTATTTCCAACCTTCCATAGTGCAAAGCCATATCTAAATAACTTACTAGGTTGGGGTTATCCCATACCAGGCCTCGTGGTTGTACGGGTTTCTTGGATCAATATCGTCTTTTTGTTCGGTCCTTAAGCTTACCTGGTTGATACTCCACCCTACACTACGTGCAAAATCCCTCCACACATCAGGGTATTGCCAATAATCACCCGTGTCAAAATCATATTTTTATTTTGGATTTTTAATCAAAATACCAGTAACCATCGGTGTCACATCCAACCTTTTTAAATTCTCAAGAATCAATTTTGATCTTATCATCTACATCGTTGCTAAAAAAAGCATGGCTATGCAGCGTTAATATGTAAACGCATATACCTATGATGACATTAAGTAATGTCTATCTTTATTCTATGGTTATCAAGGTTCACATCTCTATACTTATCAAGAAAGTTTCGTGAGATAACAGATATATCTACCAACACCACGATATAGCGAATTTACAGAGAAAATAAATGTATGCATGACACAGTTTGATAAACTGAAAGACCATGTGGAGGTCTATACCTTTGTGTGATGAGTAATTGACTAGATTAAAGGTTGATCCGAATTGAATTTGTGACTTGGAGCATTTTGATAAGTGTCCAACCATGTCGTGTTTCTTTGCCGAGTGCTTCTAGCTTATCGACTAGTTTTCTTCCTTGGCTGAGTGCTAAGTGCCGAGTGCTGCCAGCCTTTGCTGAGTTCCTCTACCTTCTAACTGTTCTCTTTGCTAAGTACTATGTTCCGAGTGGTTCCTGTCTTTTCTAAGCACGTCTAGCTTTTTGACTAGTTTTCTTCCTTTTGTGAAGGCCGAGGGCCGAGTGCCTTTAGTCCTTGCTGCGAGTGTTTAGTTTCTTGACTGGTTTCATTCTTGGTTGAGTACTCTGCTGCAGGCAAGAGGTTTGTCAAGGACTCAGTAGAGTTCTCATGTTTGGTGGTTAGCCGAGTGGTTAGCTAGGTGGTTAGCCGAGTAGGCTAGAGTATGTGAATTTATCGACTAGTTGTGATTAAGTTGTGTCTGACTATTTTGAGATAATCAGCAAATATGTTTGTGGGCATTGCTATGAGAAAGGTTTCCTTGTCTTTGATGGTAGAAAGATGACGGTGCTGGGTCAGGTGAGGCGGAAGTTGACCGGGACTAGGCGAGGTGCGTCAGAGGTCTAGAACGGTCGGGAAATCGCTGGACGATGATCAGAGACGGAGTTCGGGCAAGCCAAGAAGGCAAGGAGAGGAGCATATATTAGCTAGATGCTAGATGCTACGCAGATCAATGAGGACTGTATAGTAGTTTGCTTTGAGAGCTGTGCAAGAAAAACCCTGTGTTAGCGGGTTTGGGGTTTCCCCTTGTAGGCTGTGTGAGTGGGCTCTTCCTAACCCTTAGATGAGTCTTTAGAGTTGAGAGCTGCATCTACGGGTGGTAGGTGGCCCGAGAGTTGTATAAATAGGGATGGAGGGGTAGCCTCCCCTGGGGAAGAGGTAGGTAAAAGGATCCCTGAGGGGTTTTAGAGGATTTGAGTGCTCTGTTGAGCTTTACCCACTTTTGTTTGTGTGGCTGTGTAACCTCCCTTCTAGAAATACAAGTTACCACTCAGAGATTTCAATTCTTGCATTTAGTTCTTGTCATTTATATTATGCAAGTTACTTTCCGCAATTTAAGTCAGGCAAATTTACGTCACGTAAGTTGACTCATCTCCTTCTTCATTCTTTCCTTCTTGCGTCTTTTGTGTTCTTGAGTTGCTAATCTTGTGTTTCTTTTCTATGCGATTTTCACTTGTTGTGGTAAGTTTTCAAGATCTTACCGCTCATCAAGATCTCTAGAGAAAGCCTTGAACCGGATTCCTTGTTCTTTCTGCTTTTCTTGCTGTGCTCTTTCTTCTTGGGCAAAAAGGTCAAAACTTTGAGATTAATCTTAAGAATCGGTTTTAGAATCAAGTTTCTGACTATCCTAAGATCGTATCTACCAAGTTTCTTAGAGTTTTGTTCAGTCGATCAAAAGTTGCTTTGTTCTCTTTCCAGGTCAGGCTGCCTGTTTCTGTGTCTAGAACTTTGACCTACTTCAGGAGAGTACCACTATCCTCATCCTTCTTGGGTGACCCTTGTTGTTTAGTCTTTTGGAATACTTTGAGGTGGAAAAATTCTTTGCGACCATTCACCCCCTCTGTTCGCCATCCCGATCCTTTAGAAACAAAAGAAAAATTAAATAATGGGATCAATATGATCAAAGGGGAGCTTGCTTTGCTTAATCGTTGTTTTTGACAAAGTCACGATCGCAGCTAATGTAGTCGACGACGGAATCAGCAATGTCAGGTTCTACACATCTTTTTCAACTAAAAGCAATAAGGAGCAAATAACAAACTTCAATTAGAGAAAAAAAGATAGACAGAGAACCAAAGACTCACTATTGAAAGTAGGCATCGTTTAGGGTTTGAGTTATATGATTTCATGGTCTCATATTTTAGTTGACTAATTATACATACATACATATCATTAATAACTTTTAGGTTAAGCTTATACATGATATCTTTTATAGATTATCTATTCTTATTTTATGAATTCAACCAGCTGAAATTATGTATTCTTATACTTATAATTTTGAATTCAAGTTACAAAAATTATTTGGATTAATGGAGTTAAATCATTAATCACTTTGTTGTATGATATGAATGAATAGTACTTAATCCTTAATTGATTTTGCATAAAATGTGGTTTTGAATAAGTTAAATCTGTTAACTTAGGTTAATGATTATATATTCATGGTTTTTGAGAAGGTTCTAATGATACAAATATCTTAACTATAGATTTCTTCATTATTATAAAGTTTGTTTATTCACAATACGAAGTTTGGAAATCATAATAATTAAGGTTATTTGGCTAACAGGATTTATATTCAAAGCATGACGAAACGAGATTATTTCTTTAGAATAAGGTAGTATTTACTTTGGAGAACATTCTGTAATACCGTAGATTGCTTTATTTTATTTTTTCCCCTCTCCACCTGATCTCTCTCTTCCTCCTGGTTGTGTGGCTGATATTGTTTCCATGGGGTGCTATCTTTTTACCCATCCCTGCCGAATCATTCTCCTCCTCTCCTTTTTCTTTCCCTGCCAGCGCCTCCTTTTTCTTTCCCTGCCGGCACATCTCCCATGCCCGAGCCCCTCCAGGCGCCGCTGCTCCCCTCCTGGCTAACCCTGCCCTGGCCGAGCATCCACTGGCTCCCTCCGGTCGCCCTCCCCTGGCCAGTGCGCCCCTTGGCCAGCGCCCTCTCCCCTGCGCCCTCCTTCCTGGCTCGGTAGCAGCTGAAGTAGCACAAGCAGCAGAAGCACCGGCAGAGGCAGTGGGCAAGGCGACCATCGGCGGCGAGAGCAGCCCAAGAATGGCGCCGCCTCCCTTCCCTCCCTTCCTCCATGGCTCCATGAGGAGGTCTTTGAGGTATAATCTTCTCGGGTCTAGCCTTGCATGTAAAGTGTTTGTGCAAATGCCTAGCTAGAATCTTTGTTTTGAGATGCCGATTAGCAAGGCAAGTTCACCGATGCTAGGGATTTTATATTCTACCCTTTCATTAATACTCCATGCTTGGTGCGGATGAGTTAAAATGCCTCATATAATGACAAAGCTAAACCTATCTGATTCTATAATACAAAGAAGATTTAAAATGGTTTCACGTAACTAAGATTAGTGGATAGTTGAACCAACTAATTCTCACGTTGATTACATGAAACGAGCCAAGGAAGGCTGATTTTGATAGAATAGTTACAGAGAACAAAAGGTGAGGTGGAAAAAATCATATGTGCCTTATTTACTTTTATGTGCCTCTCGCAGATATTCCCTTTCATATAAGCCGGTCTACGCTAGAAATCATAGATCAATTTTGTGCATCCAAAGGATTGCATTTGATTGTAGAGCGATGCATCTATAGTGGGTGCAATCAACAAAGGTATTGATGTAGCAATTTCGATTGCCAAAGACTTCAGAGGTCATGGGTCGTGGTTAGTGTTAATGATGATTGTAGAGATCTTCATTTCGTAAGGTTGGTAATTAACATGCTCTTTAGAAAGTCATCTCGTTTCTACTTTTAGTTGAATTTACGAAATTCACCATGCTACTTCAACGAATCGTCTTATTTGGTTTTTCGTTATCTTCAATTGAGAATTGCGGGTTCAAATTTGTAATTTCATAGTACTTGCACCTTGGCAATAAATGTACTTGGTTTCATGCTTTCGTTAGCATGACTTGCTGCATATTTAATTAACAAGAGGAGTTCTTAGCCAAAGAATTCTTTCTCTCGTAAGATTTGAACTCGCCTATTTTCTAGAATTTGATCCCGAGGATTATCCACGCGATTGCTCAAAGCCATGTGAAAATGTTTGTCCTACTAATGCAATATACCCACAGAGAGTCATGGTTGGGTGGGAGAGTGCTTAATCGATCCAATATGTGGCAAGGATTTCGGGTTCAAATTGAAAAGATATTAATGTATGATGTTTGATTCAAGTTATATATATATGTGTGTGTTGATTGTTTTGAGGGTAAGGCTCACAGAAAAGAGCATGCTATTAGAAATTTCTTATTAAAGCATAGGATAAAATAGGGTTGTCTACGGCGACTTGCTAGTACCATTTGGCATGCTGCTATAAGTTCAACGCGTGGCTTGGGTGATTTTAATACACAATTCATGAAATGTGCGGCTACCAACCTTTTAGTTGCATTGAGTCAAAAACACATTTAAAGACCAGCACCTGGCAAATGCAGAGATGGCTGGAAAATGCTGAAAAGGGGGCGGCCTCGACCCTGCGCCGCAAATCTTGGTAAAAGGCAAGTGCATTGTGTCGGTTGTGGCTTAGGTGGCTACTAGATTTTACAAGAATACATTTATTCATGTGTTGCTTTAATATTGTCGTGTTTGCTTTTGCATGAGAATGGTTAATTGGTTATGCTTTTATTTAAACCGAGTTTATATGCAAGTGTAACTCAGATAACCCCTATACGGTATCTAGTTGATTGCTTGTGTTATGTATATGCTTGCGCAATGGTGGTGTTTGTGTTTATAAGCACGCCTAGTAGGGTAATAGCCTTTTGTGAGAAGGTAAAGTAATTTGATGCAAGTGCATCGTTGATTGAAAAGATTTGTGTCGAGAGTCGAATGTCATGATACCTTAAGATTATGGAGAGCTATCGGTTGAGATGTCATACTATTATCACTAGTATGATAGGATAATGTGAATAATGACGAGTGAGGTTTGATTAGTAAGAATGGATGATTTGGCGATCATGAGGATGGATTATGACTTTACGGAGTATTAATGATAATTGTGACCATGTAGATATGAGTGTCAAGACTATGAAATGAATGTTGAGAATCTGAATATGAGAGCCGAGAATATGAATATGAATGTTAGGAATGCGGATATGGGTATTGAGAATATGGATATGAATGTGAGGGAAGGCATTTGCATATGTGCATTCATGAAAAGTGCATTGAGCAGGCGGTGAGAACGTCATACTGATTTGTATGACTAATCCGTGTGCTCAAGTTCCTACTCAGAGTCCCATCTCTTGGCGAGATGGGAGCGGTAAGAAAGCGAGGACCCGCCATCGGGTAGCGGGCAAGTCCTGTTTCGCAGGCCCTTCCACGGATGGTTGGGTTTGAGGGTGCACATCGACGGGTGGGCACTTTCGGCAAGACTCTCAGACGATGCATCGAAGGAGCAATCATCTGCATTGCATTGACAATGATGCATCATATGCATGAAAAAATTGTGAGATATGCATGAGAATGGTGGAGTGAGATGAGAATTTTGAAATGGGTTGAGCATACTAACAAGCAAGCAAGTTTGCATATGCATTGCATTTACAATGATGAAGCATGTTAAATGAATTGATTGTGATGTATGGGTATAAGATTCTTCTTTTGTATGGCCTATTTGCATATGCATTGCATTTACAATGATGAAGCATGTTAAATGAATTGATTGTGATGTATGGATATAAGATTCTTCTTGTGTATGTTTTGTGCATTTGAGCATGAAGGCAGCGAATTGAAACTATTAATGGTTCATCGTGGAGTTAATGGCATTCATAGGTCGAGGATTGAGTCATGGACTCATCCCATAAGCAGCTGTCGAGGTATGAGTAAAGTTTCAATAATTCTTGAAATGGTTGTAGTAGTTGGCATCAGTTTTCGGTTCACTTATTTACCAAATTCAATCAATTATTTGAATATGTTACGTTTCAAAGTATTATTATTTCGTTTGATTCGGTTGCGCTTCTTTATTGTTGCGCTTTTGTCGAGTCTTGGACTCACGCTTGTTTGTTTCTGTCTAGGTACCTTGAAGTCGGCTCATTTGGGATGGGAGTAGTAGCACGACACGACTCGATCATCACCACCGCATTTAATTAATTTATAAAGCCCGGTTGTAAATTATGGTGTTGTAATGTGTTGCTCGTCGTGCTGGAGTTGATAATTTCTATTTGGTTGTGTGAGTGATTATCTAAGGACCTGCTAGATGGTTTGATTCTAATTTATCTGTTGGACATATGATAGAACTGCTATTGCTCTTTTGTCTGCTGAGTGGATGTCCTAGTTTTAGGGGAGGTGCTGCCGAAATTTTGTAAATTTCGGTGACTTAGTTTAAACCAGTTTTAAGAGTTAGAGGTTAATTCCTGTCTTTTCGCTAGAGGTGGCATTAGTTTTTTCAAAGTTTTGGTAGCATCCGTGGCGTGTTTAGCGCCGGGGTGTTACAGTTGGTATCAGAGCGGGCTTCAGGTCCGTGGTGCTTGAATGTAGTGAGTAATTTTAGAATGAATTAAAATTTTGCTGTATGAAAGTAGAAACATGGTTTAGGTTAAACCTTTAAAATGTGGCCCTAGGGCAACAACCTTAAAATTCAAGGTAGAATGGTTAATTAATTTAAAACTTGACACACTCGATGCATGAGGAAAGGGATGGGTTGTCGTTGCATTGTGCTACAATGTTTATTTTGTATTGATGCCATGTTGATACTGTGGTCATGTTATTTGTTAGTTTTGACAAGGCTATGGTAGTATTTATGGCTATATTTATGAAATGGTAAATTGCTTAGTGGGGTCGGTGGGACTCTTTGTGCCGAAGGGATGTCGGCCATGTTGTGTAGCCGTGGTGGTCGGTGTGGCAATTGAAAGCCAGCACCGGAGGACTCATAACCTCGTGTGAGGAGAGTCCTTGTTTTTTTTGTTGTAGATCGGAGAGTTGATGGCGTTTCTCAATGTGCATATTATGAGTGTTAAAACCTTTATTGGTAAAGGTAAGAGAATACTAGATAGGGTAGTGTTTGAGGTGAATTTTCTTTTAAATGTGTAGGGAATCAATTGCTCGTATGGTCTTTTGGAAGTATGTTTTCGTTAAAGCACTCTCAGATTTTGTGTAATAGATCTATCCTTGATTGGTGGGGAGATTGCTAAACTATAGAGTTAACTTTGAGGTTTGAAATTGAGAATGGAATAAAAGTGAATATGAAGATTTTATCTTAAGTGATTCAGATGGGTGAAGTGATTTTGTTGGAAATGAAATTTCCCTTTCTCTTGAGAGGAAGATGGCGTGTGTGTGTGCAGATGTTTGATTTGAGGAGCAGTTTTTTTTTCTTTCAAAAATGTGGGTTTGGGTAAGTATGAGATGATTTGCTTTGGTAAAAGCGAGCTAATTTTCTTTGGTTACTGTGATCGCTTCTATAAAAGTTTTGCGGTGTTCCTCTTTTAAGTTGAGTTTTTCCCCGATGTGAATTTTATTCCCTCTCTTCTTGGGTAAAGGTGTAGTTGTCGATTGAAAGGAGATTGGAGACCCAGGAATGGTTTTCTTTCTCGAGGTGTCTTGTTTTTCTTTAATCGAGTGTTTTCTCGATGTGAAGTTTTTCACCTTGGAGTTTAAGATGATGGATTTGGTTTGTGTTGGTAAGGAGGATTTAGTTCTTTTTGGTTCTTTTGTGACTACTTTTGAAGAAAGATTTGTGTGAAGTTCTCCATCTTAGTGAGTTTTCCCTGGTGTACATTTTATTTGCTCTCTAATGTGGGACAAGAAAATACTTGGACGTGGGTTCATGGTTGAGTGTAATAGAGGATTATGCTCTTTGATTTATCTGTCGAAAGTGAATGGTTCCGTTATGACTCTTTTCTTCGAGTGATTGTCTCTATGCCCGAGACATGTATGAAGAAGGCAGGGTATGATTGTGTATTGTGATGGAATTGGGATTTATGCCCGATTGGGCGATTCATTTTGATAGTAAGGAATGGCTTTGGCCCTGTTGTTTCCAAGGCATCTATTGAAGAGATAAGAGTTGTGTTTTGGTTCTTAAAGGATTGATTTGTTCGAAATTGGTTAGAAGCTTGTTGGATTGAAAAGCCTTGTGTGGCTCCGTGGTTTAAGCTAATTGACCTGTGGGGTAGCTATGGTATAGTGGGCTAACTCGTTCGATGATATGGCTTGATAAGGGTGATGTGGTTATAAAGGTTAATCAATGAGGAGAGACATGAAACAGGGTTTTCTTGGTTCTTAGGGGATTTGAGTTTAGAATCCCAACTGTTCAATCGAATAGAATTCAGTGATTCGGTGAAAAATTGGTTGGATGCTTAATAGAGTAATGTGGCTTGTGTTAATCATGTCATCTCAAGTTTGTTGATCGATGAGGTAGAGGTTGAGAGAGAGAAAGATTTGGTGAGTGAAATTGAATAGGACAATTAGAATTGAGTGGAGACTAATGATATGATCTTCCGGGGAGAATCATTAGTTGATTGTAGGGCGTACGTTGAAGCATTAAAGAGAAAATTGTCTGAGTTGTCAGACAGGTGATGAGAATGGTATGAATTGAGATTTTGGCTGTTTGCCTAGATCTGTTGGAGTTTACGCGTGAGAGTTGTGAATTCTCCGGTTGAGAAAGTGCTTTTGGGATTCCTGGTTTAAGAAAACTATTTGGAGGTGAGAACGCAAAGTAGATTTGGTTTAGCCTAGGTCTTTGAGTAAGACCGGGTTTTCGGGTCTTGTGCTATGCCAATTTAAGGAGGTAAAGTGAGTGTTGATTCAAAAAGAGATGTAATGAGTTAAGTTCCTGCTCCTTGTATAGGAAAGAGAAGTGGATTGAATTTTGGAGTTCCTCTTGCGTGAGAAATACCCGGATTTGTTGTTTCGGGTATCCTTGTTTTGTATTTTGTTTCTGTTGTTCTTGTTGGTGTTCTTGTTGTAGTCAGAATTCGGGGTCGAATTCTGTTAAAGGGGGGAAGAGTGTAATACCATAGATTGCTTTATTTTATTTTTTCCCCTCTCCACCTGATCTCTCTCTTCCTCCTGGTTGTGTGGCTGATATTGTTTCCTTGGGGTGCTATCTTTTTACCCATCCCTACCGAATCATTCTCCTCCTCTCCTTTTTCTTTCCCTGCCAGCGCCTCCTTTTTCTTTCCCTGCCGGCACATCTCCCATGCCCGAGCCCCTCCAGGCGCCGCTGCTCCCCTCCTGGCTAACCCCGCCTGCCGAGATCCTTGGCTCCTCCGGCCCCTCCCCGGCAGTCGCCCCTTGGCCAGCGCCCTCTCCCTCAAGCCCTCCTTCCCTGCTCTCAGAGCAATGAAGTAGCACAAGCAGCAGAAGCACCGGCGGCAGAGCAGTGGGCAGTGGCAGCCATCGGCGGCAGGAGCAGCTCCAGCAGCCGGCGCCGCCTCCCTTCCCCTCCCCTTCCTCCATGGCTCCATGAGGAGGTCTTTGAGGTATAATCTTCTCGGGGTCTAGCCTTGCATGTAAAGTGTTTGTGCAAATGCCTAGCTAGAATCTTTGTTTTGAGATGCTGATTAGCAAGGCAAGTTCACTGATGCTAGGGATTTTATATTCTACCCTTTCATTAATACTCCATGCTTGGTGCGGATGAGTTCTGAAATGCCTCATATAATGACAGGCTAAACCTATACAGTTCTATAATACAGCAAGATTTAAAATGGTTTCACAGAACTAAGATTAGTGGATAGTTGAACCAACTAATTCTCACGTTGATTACATGAAACGAGCCAAGGAAGGCTGATTTTGATAGAATAGTTACAGAGAACAAAAGGTGAGGTGGAAAAAAATCATATGTGCCTTATTTACTTTTATGTGCCTCTGCAGATATTCCCTTTCATATAAGCCGGTCTACAGTTAGAAATCATAGATCAATTTTGTGCATCCAGTGGATTGCATTTGATTGTAGAGCAGATGCATCTATAGTGGGTGCAGTCAACAAAGGTATTGATGTAGCAGCCTCGATTGTGCCAGCACTTCAGAGGTCATGGGTCGTGGTTAGTGTTAATGATGATTGTAGAGATCTTCATTTCCGTAAGGTTGGTAATTAACATGCTCTTTAGAAAGCTGTCTGTTCTACTTTTAGTTGAATTTACGAAATTCAGTCATGCTACTTCAACGTAACTGTCTTATTTGGTTTTCTTTCGTTATCTTCAATTGAGAATTGCGGGTTCAAATTTGTAATTTCCCATAGTACTGTACCTTGGCAATAAATGTACTTGGTTTCATGCTTTCGTTAGCATGACTTGCTGCATATTTAATTAACAGTAGGAGTTCTTAGCCAAAGAATTCTTTCTCTCAGAAGATTTGAACTCTGCCCTATTTTCTAGAATTTGATCCTGAGGATTATCCACGCGATTGCTCAAAGCCATGTGAAAATGTTTGTCCTACTAATGCAATATACCTACAGAGAGTCATGGTTGGGTGGGAGAGTGCTTAATCTGATCCAATATGTGGCAAGGATTTCGGGGTTCAGCTGAAAAGATATTAATGTATGATGTTTGATTCAAGTTATATATATATGTGTGTGTTGATTGTTTTGAGGGTAAGGCTCACAGAAAAGAGCATGCTATTAGAAATTTCTTATTAAAGCATAGGATAAAATAGGGTTGTCTACGGCGACTTGCTAGTACCATTTGGCATGCTGCTATAAGTTCAACCGTGGCTTGGGTGATTTTAATACACAATTCATGAAATGTGCGGCTACCAACCTTTTAGTTGCATTGAGTCAAAACACATTTAAAGACCAGCACTGCAAATGCAGAGATGGTCGGAAAATGAAAAAGCGGCCTCGACCGCCGCGTCGCTTAAATCTTGGTAAAAAGGCAAGTGCATTGTGTCGGTTGTGGCTTAGGTGGCTACTAGATTTTACAAGAATACATTTATTCATGTGTTGCTTTAATATTGTCGTGTTTGCTTTTGCATGAGAATGGTTAATTGGTTATGCTTTTATTTAAACCGAGTTTATATGCAAGTGTAACTCGTATAACCCCTATACTGTATCTAGTTGATTGCTTGTGTTATGTATATGCTTGCGCAATGGTGGTGTTTGTGTTTATAAGCACGCCTAGTAGGGTAATAGCCTTTTGTGAGAAGGTAAAGTAATTTGATGCAAGTGCATCGTTGATTGAAAAGATTTGTGTCGAGAGTCGAATGTCATGATACCTTAAGATTATGGAGAGCTATCGGTTGAGATGTCATACTATTATCACTAGTATGATAGGATAATGTGAATAATGACGAGTGAGGTTTGATTAGTAAGAATGGATGATTTGGCGATCATGAGGATGGATTATGACTTTACGGAGTATTAATGATAATTGTGACCATGTAGATATGAGTGTCAAGACTATGAAATAAATGTTGAGAATCTGAATATGAGAGCCGAGAATATGAATATGAATGTTAGGAATGCGGATATGGGTATTGAGAATATGGATATGAATGTGAGGGAAGGCATTTGCATATGTGCATTCATGAAAAGTGCATTGAGCAGGCGGTGAGAACGTCATACTGATTGTATGACTAATCCGGTGTGCTCGAAGTTCCTACTCAGAGTCCCATCTATGGCGTAGATGGGAGCGGTGTTAAGCGTGAGGACCCGCCATGGGTAGCGGCAAGTCTGCTTTCGGCAGGCCCTTCCACGGATGGTTGGGTTTGAGGGTGCACATCGACGGGTGGGCACTCGGCGATCTGCGTGACGATGCATCGAAGGAGCAATCATCGCATTGCATTGACAATGATGCATCATATGCATGAAAAAATTGTGAGATATGCATGAGAATGGTGGAGTGAGATGAGAATTTTTGAAATGGGTTGAGCATACGAACAAGCAAGCAAGTTTGCATATGCATTGCATTTACAATGATGAAGCATGTTAAATGAATTGATTGTGATGTATGGGTATAAGATTCTTCTTTTGTATGGCCTATTTGCATATGCATTGCATTTACAATGATGAAGCATGTTAAATGAATTGATTGTGATGTATGGATATAAGATTCTTCTTGTGTATGTTTTGTGCATTTGAGCATGAAGGCAGCGAATTGAAACTATTAATGGTTCATCGTGGAGTTAATGGCATTCATAGGTCGAGGATTGAGTCATGGACTCATCCCATAAGCAGCTGTCGAGGTATGAGTAAAGTTTCAATAATTCTTGAAATGGTTGTAGTAGTTGGCATCAGTTTTCGGTTCACTTATTTACCAAATTCAATCAATTATTTGAATATGTTACGTTTCAAAGTATTATTATTTCGTTTGATTCGGTTGCAGTTCTTTATTGTTGCGCTTTGCTGAGTCTTGGACTCACGCTTGTTTGTTTCTGTCTAGGTACCTTGAAGTCGCTCATTGGGATGGGAGTAGTAGCACGCACACGACTCGATCATCACCACCGCATTTAATTAATTTATAAAGCCCGGTTGTAAATTATGGTGTTGTAATGTGTTGCTCGTCGTCTTTGGAGTTGATAATTTCTATTTGGTTGTGTGAGTGATTATCTAAGGACACGCTAGATGGTTTGATTCTAATTTATCTGCTGGAAATATGATAGAACCTGCTATTGCTCTTTTGTCTCACGAGTGGATGTCCTAGTTTTAGGAGGTCTTTGAAATTTTGTAAATTTCGGTGACTTAGTTTAAACCAGTTTTAAGAGTTAGAGGTTAATTCTGTCTTTTTCGCTAGAGGTGGCATTAGTTTTTTCAAAGTTTTGGTAGCATCCGTGGCGTGTTTAGCGCCGGGGTGTTACACATTCCTAAGCTAATTTTATAAATTTTAGGATCTAAACAAGATATTTTATTCATTGCTGAAATAGCTTATGTGGTATTAAGGTTTTCGTTATAAGGAATCAGATTAGTTAAGATGTAGTGAACAATTAGAACTAAGCCCTATGTGTTTTGTATGCAAGGAGATTTATACATGTTAGGATCTACAAAATAACGATACTAACTATATTTACATGGTTACACAACAATTCTTGCAACACAAATACAATATCTAAAATTTTGTAAGTTCAACTATTCATATAATGTGCTTTGACGACCATAACACTTAAGGGTATTGTACTAGCAAAGATTCAGATGAAAATTAAGTTATAATAAGAATATTTTTCTAGATTATGATAGTCCATATCCTAAAGTGAATTTCTAGGCTAATGTTCGCAAAATTTGCATTTGGATGAGATGTTTTACGATATGCCGAAAAGGCATAAATTGTCATAAAGCTGACGTTATATGGAATAGAATTTCGTTTTAAGTTTGCAACTACACCTTGTCAGAATATTTAATTATTTTTTTGAAATTAGTAGAGAATGCCTTTAAGACTATTTTAAAGTTGGTTCCATGATATTTGGCTTTTATCTGAAATATTTTTCATATAAATGATCAATAGGGTCTAATGTGGACTTATTTTAATATTGCATAAACATAAAATATTTTTGCATATTTGGGATCCTTGTAACATCAGGAGTATAGAAATACTAATTTTACCAAGATTTGAGTTAATTTGATCCATATTCTAACTATTTGATTTTACATGCAACAGAGGCTTTCTATATTTACTTTTTGATTCAAACTGAGTTCAATCCTAAATATCTTTGCAAAAATGAAACATAAATGACCACAGGGATATGAGACCACAGGGATATGAAACATAAATGACCATCAGGAGTATCATTTCATGATTTTTGGAGCTATAGTTTATGTACTTTAAATAGTAACTCTATTAGAGTTTATTTCAACTTTTAATTCAAACAATTCAAATTGATTTTGAAAATTAAATATGTTGAACAGATTATTTTCTCATGGCCTCAGGAGCATACTAAAATTTATTTTATAATTTTATGATTTATATTGCACAATCTTTGTATAAAGGATTATCAAATTCTAATTCAAATAATTCTTCTATGGTTCAAAATTGAATATTTTTGTATATTATTAATCTACCTAATTTTATATGAATTTGTAATTTTTTCATTTCATTTGGAGTTACATAGCAAAAGTTATGATAGTTTGAATTCCGGGCTGTTAAGAAAATCGAGTGGAAATTAGAAAACCCGTTTTCATTGAATTAAAGATGTACGATCCAATTTAGTGCGATTTCCTTTTGAACCTGCTCGCTGCCACTCACAAGGGGGCACAATTGTCAGCGAGAGTAAAATAGGGGATAAGCAAGGGTAGACCGCCAGCAGTGGAGGCGTGGTGGAGCCGGCCGGCCAGGGCTTCCGAGAGCACGAGGGTGGTCATGCGCACGCGCTAGTGGGGTCGACTACCACCGGCAATTGCCGAAAGTGGTCCGCCACCAAGAGGGGGTGGCAGCGCCATGATTGGTCCGGTGAAAACTAAAAAATCCAACTACTTTTTAGGGATAAGCTCCAATTGAGTATCAATGGAGTACTAGTGTTCCATTTTACCTGCTAACAGGGTTTGGGTTGGACCGAGTTGTTCTACCACCGGCGACCATGCGCGAGGAAGAAGATTGGCAGTGAGTTGGCGCACTGGTGGATGAAAGCTAAGGGAAAAACAAGGTAAATGATCGTTTAGTACCCAATAGCCTTACACACAAACAATTTGGCATTGGTTTACCGTGTGAGGCGAATGGCTCTTCGGCCTCCAAAGCTCAGGCTATCCCGACAATGGCAAAAGAAAAGGGCTTTCTGGCTTTTGTGCTCAGGTCAGTGAATGGCTAAGGGATGGAGGGCTCAAAGCGGCGCTTATCTAATACTTATAGCCAGCAATGGATAGCAATCTGATGTTTGAACAGAGACCGATTTTTGGCTCGGTTACATGCTTATGAGTGAGGTGTGGCACATTTTTCCACTGAGGAGATAAGGTGCGGGAGAGTCCAAGGATGAACGTCGCAATTTAGAGCAGGGACGGTGTGGTTGATGTGATGAATCAAATTAAGTGGCGATAGCTAAGGGGATGAATCAGGAGAAGGAGCAGAGATGCTGCGAGGAGATGGTGGTGAGGGAGAAAAGGATAGTACCAGGTAGGGACCAGGGCCCACCAGCCAGGGACTAGAAATGAGTGGAGTCCTGACATGTAAGACAGGAAAACAGAGAGACAACGGGATAAGGTTTAGGACAGGTCAGGGTTGATCATTTAAAATGGACATCAAATCTTCATGACAACTTTTCTAAACTTTTTGACCAAGGTCTTCATATAAGTCTTATCATATGGTAAAAACCTTAGGTTAAAATTCTTTACCAAAAATTTATAATAATTCTGACAATAGGGTTTGACCAAAAATCCCCTTTCTGAATTTATTTTATTTGAGGATGAATATGATGTTAAATATTTTTGAAAATTTTTATCAGAGTTGGATTTAGGCTGAGAGTTCTTTCATAAAAATATAAAGTCAAGATATTCTATATTTATTTTCTAAATTTCGACATGATAATTTATATAT
Organism: Guadua angustifolia; assembly: GCA_036346375.1. NCBI lineage: Eukaryota > Viridiplantae > Streptophyta > Magnoliopsida > Poales > Poaceae > Guadua > Guadua angustifolia. The sequence goes on along the minus strand of CM070503.1, from coordinate 52,456,855 downwards.
TTTCGTGGTTTTTGTTTTTGAATTTTAAATAGTATAAATGATATTACTACTTTTTTATTTTTTACACGTATGTCGAATATCTAAATATCGATACTTAATGTACACCATAAACTCAAAGATCATACCACATATACCTCTACCATCATTTGGATACTCCGGATATCTCGGGCCTAGTCCGATGGGATAAGATATACGGAAAAAAGGATATCCCCAAGCAGAGAGGGATATCTCCATGAAAGGAAGGATTCGATCATGTTCCCAATACGAGGAAATCCACTCAAATACGCCTAGTAGTTATGGAATTTTGGATACGATATGGAGATCATAACGGTAACAGACTCCTCATCGACCACGATTCGGTACTCCAACCCACTATATAAGGGCAAGGGTAGGTGTCATCAAGAACAAGCAACTCTAAAGCTACAGCCATCCAAAGCTAGACACACGGGAAGATCTTCGAGCAGAACATTCATTAGTCATAGCTTAGCCACCCCTAGAGTTATTTTTCCTTGTAACAAGAGCCAATCATCCCAATCTATAATCTGTTCATGGATCTCATACATCATCCATACAGGATTAGGGTGTTACTTGATCCAGAGGCCCAAACCTGTCTATATCGTGCGTCCTCGATTGTGTGTTTGACTATGCGCATCTCGAAGGTACCCAAATACAAGTTTGTTGTCAATCACTAACCTTCGACAGCTGGCGTGCCAGTAGGGACCTTCAGCTGTTTTTGCAGATCAGACATGTCTTTGGTGCGCATCCATGCTAGAATTCCTGATATCCATCATGCTCCGCTAGTAGGATCTGAGATCACCTTTGAAACCATGCTGTACCGATGGGGTCGTTTGGAGATCTTGAGCACATCGGCTTCATCGAGTCCCATTTTGAGGACCCCTGCCGAGAAGTGTACTTCATAGAATTTGACCCTATGGAGCCCAACGTCCTCAACTGCATCGACACAGAGATTGATGGTGATAGTGACGACTTTAGCAATCAGTGCAGTAGTCGAACAGATTGACATATGTTCATAGTTAGGGCCAACAATGGCACTACTGCCGGAAGTTCCCAAGAGAGGGATCCATGGGCAGAAGCCACAGATGGCCCAGAGCGCCACATCCCTCTAGGCACACCCTAAGGTCCTATGGTAGCAACAGCCTCAGTGCATGTAGCCGCGGATGTTGTTGCTCCTTGCACAGCAGACCATCGCCGTGATCTAACCGCTATAGCTATTGCAGGGATCACGGCTATATTATCAAAACATCTTAACCTTGATAATCCAACGACACCTCATCCACAATTGCCAGGTTTTCAAGGACATCAAACTTTTTGGTAGCGCGACCACAATGGCAGGCCCGGCTGTATCCTAAGAACAACATCTCATTAGAGCCACCATAGCGACATCTTCAATACTCCTGAGGCTAATGTCTAATGCGCTCATATGCTGCTAAAGTCTCTTTCACCATTGGATCCGACCAACCCAATGACGCCGGTGTTCAACCAGATGAGAACACTACTCGACATAGCGCAAGATTAGACTGCTCGAGCCACCAATCCAAGGTTCAGACATCCTAGCCAACAAGGCACCCAAAGCCAGCTGCTAGGACCATCTCACGATAGTCGTCCGGTAGTGAAGTCAGCAGTGGCTAGCTCTAGCCATCGTAATTCTAGAACAGTCTGTTCAAACCCCCACCAGAAATACCATGGAGATCTTTGAGACTAAATTTGGCACAATCGACGAGATTTGCACGATGTCTTGTGAGATCGAAGGGAAAAACGAGACCGCGAGGACCGCGAAAGGTGGGAAAATGAGTCCACATCCTCAAGACAACATGCATGGTAATGCGAATCTTCGCCCTAGAGGGGCCTCTCGTCGCCGCGACACAAGCTCCCCCTCGGCAAGATGCGCATAGATCGCTACGCCAGATGACTCCTGAGGATGTCGATGAGGGGTGTAAAGCATTTAGTCCTGCACTTTGTGAGGTCAGATGGCTAGAGAAGTTCAAGCCTGGCCCGGTCGAAAAGTACTCAAGGAAGATTAACTCCATCGAATGGCTACAGATTTATACTATGGTCATGTGAACAACCGGAGGAAATGAGAAGGTGATTGCCAATTACCTACTTACCACCCTCAGTGGAGTGGCAAGGTCTTGGTTACTTAACCTCCCACCTTAGTCGATATCGTCATGGGTAATGTTGTGGGCCTAGTTCATTGCCAACTTTCAAGACACGTATGAACTCCCCGGAACATATAGTGACTTGCATCGGCTAGTACATAAGCTAGGAGAGTCGTTGCATAGCTTCATCCAATGCTTCAGTGACAAGAGAAATCTGATCCCTAACATCTCGAATAAGGCAATAATTGTGGCTTGCGAGAACGGGGTCAAGGATGAAGATCTAAAGGGGAAGCTTGCCACTCGAAAGATTAGAACCACTAAGGAGCTCTTCGAGTTGGCAGACAAATATGCCATATGCATAGAGGCCCGAGACCATCTCGACAACCCCAAGCTTGGCAACAACAAGCCCAAGTCGTCCAAACAAGGGGCAAAGAAGAACAAGAACTGTGGGGAGAAGCACAAAGGTGACTCCAACAGTAGCCACTTGTCAAAAAGGCAAAGCGCAATCTAGGCGACAACAAGGGCAGAGTCGTGGAGGAAATAAATACTACCCGCCCATCATACGCATAAACACGACTTCGATGAGTGCTAGGTGATCAGTAAAAAAGTCCAGGAGAAGCTCAAGGCTACCCTCGCCGGGCACAAGATCGAGCAAGCTAAGGAGAAGCCCATGGACGATGAGCCTGAATACCACGGGGCTGATCACAAGTTAGCACATATCTTTGGGGGTCTGCCACGTATGAGTCCAAGCAGCAGTGCAAGGCAGTCGAAAGAGAGGTCAACCTGGCAACACCAGCTCTCCCCCGATTCTTCAAGTGGTCAGAGGTACCAATCACCTTCGACCTGTCAGATCACCCATCTATGGTTCCACATCCAGGACGATTCCCTATAGTGGTCAAGCCCACCATCGTGAACATCAACACCGGACCCTTTATTCCTTAAATCTGTGGTGAAAGAATTCTTTGTTTAAAGCAAACCGAGCGCACACCATTCACGCTGGACCAAATTCCGCTAACACAAAATTCAGTCCGACGCAAAAGCAATCCTCTCAGTTAAACTCATATATCATTTCAAAAAGTCTGTTGCTATTAATTCCAGTAAAATCCTTCTATGACAGATTAAATTTTTCGGTCCAGTATGCATGTCAATTTCACATCTTTTCACCACCGGACCAAAACAATCAAACATCCTATGTACGACGGACCAAATGTTTTAGTCCGAGACAAATATTTTTGATTGGTCCAGAGTATTAGGATCAGTACTAAAGATTTGTCCGTAGCAAATGTGTTAAGCTGATTTTTGACAGTCTGACACGTTTCAACGGCTCTGTGGTAGGTGCAATAGCTATATTCAGCCCAAATGTCTATATAAGCATTTCCTGAGCTATCTACCGTAGAACTTTTTGATCTCCTTGACATTTGAGCAACTTTAGAGCATTCATTCCACCAAGGAGACTATGCTTCACCTTTGAACCCTAAATCTTAACACTTTCTAAGTGTTTTAGCTCCAAGCTTAGTCTAGTAGTGTTGTGCTAAGTGAACCAAGAGACAGGGTTGGTGCATAGTCTACTACTCTTGGATCTTAGTTGTCCTAGACGGCTTGGAGGCAGTATAGGTGCGACCTGTCCAAAGGTGCTTGTGGAAGGCCACCTTGATGTGAGAGGTTTGGAACTCAGCTCACTGGAGTGGTGAAAGAGTTACCCGAGTGGAGACCAAAGCTACTGCGACTAACAAGATAAAGCCTAAGGGTTTTTGTGGGCGCCTCCATCGAGAGTCAACTCTAGTTGGTCCAAGAACCTCTTAGCATGGCCTTTGAAGAACTCGATGAGGTTGGTAGCCTCGTCCTCCTAGATAAAGCCCTCGTCCAAAAACGAGAGGTCCAGGCCCGAATGTTTATTCTTCACTAGACCCAGTAAATACGAAGACGTAAGTTGAGTTGATGAAGTCATATTTTCGAGGGTTTTTGACTGTAGAGTGGCTAACACCATGTCTGTTGCTGCCTTTTCCCCTTTGATCACCTTTAGGTTTGCTTCCGCCTTGTCTTGATCGACTTTGGCTTTAAACCACGCGGCGTCCGAAGCGGTTTTATGAGCCCTTAGCGCTTTCACCTTTGCCTTCAATTTTTTGCCTCCTCCTGTGCATCAATCCTGGCCACCTTCAGCTCAGCCAGAAGTTCTTCCAACTCGGAGTCTTTCATTTTGGTTACTTGCTGGTTGGAGGCCGAGAGCCGCTCATTCTACTGATGGGCTTATTTGTAGAACGCTTCGACATGGCGCAGCGTCTCCATGACATGCTGTCAAAAGAAGTCAAAAAAGCAAAAGAGAGGGGCAGAGCAAACAATAGGTTCAAGGCGAAGAGGTAACAGGGCACAGTTACATACCTACAGCTGTGGTTTTAGGACTGACCAGTACTCAAAAGACGCTGCAGGGTTTGGAAGAGGTAGGGTTGCTGTCGTTGTGGCCAGAGCCAAAGTTTTGAAGGTCAGAATGAGCGCGACCATGTTCGGTGGTGGCATGGTGCCGGCAGTGGCACCATCGATCGCGCCGCTGGGTGCACCCTTCCTATAGAAGGCTTCCCATGAGGTTTTCCCAAAAAGAAAAAAAGAGAGGCGAAGTGTGGCGAAAAGAATGGAGAAGTAACTTACCTCCCCATCATAAACTTCTCCCTCATGTTCTTCTCTGAGGCAAATGCTTTCCTAGGGACCGGTTTGGTCCCAACAGTCGCCTTGTTGACTAGCCCGGTTGGATGGAGTGATGTTGCCAGCGAATCAGCGACCGAGGGTGGAGCCTGCCCACACAAGACGATCATGAGCAAGATGCCAGGTTATACGCAGATTAAGTAACTTCCTGTCGTGCCCCGAATCTGCAAATCCGGACACTCAGGTATTCTCGTGACTAGTCCAGATCGCGCTAGTGCACACAGGCTATACAGGGTTTAAGTACCACAACATACACAGCGGAATAACAATTAAGTACTCCAATCATGTATATAAACGAGTTGTACGACCTTATGGTTCCTTACAATAGTTTGCCACGCAGGGCTTACAATAATCAGAGTAATTAGTTCAACAGCGGAAAAATAAAAGTCGTGATGATCCATCCTTGGCCACAGGCGTCTTGACAGAGGCTTGCCCCCTAGTTTTCTGGCTCTTTGACGAACTCCTCCTCATATGCAGGTGTAGTCTCCTCTTCTAGTAAATTTTGTCCGCAAGGGTGAGTACACACCGTACTCAACAAGTCATGCACAGAATGCAGTTCTATTACTACATGCATGGCTTGTTACAAAGGAATGGCTCAACTGGTTGATTTGCATTGCTTCAATATTTTGAACCTATTATTAATTTAGATTGAAAGCATCAAAACCCTATAAATATATTACACATCTCAAATTGTTTTCCACACAATTTCAGACACATAGTCCCTAATCAACTTTCATCATTAACCCTGACACACAGCCTTCTATCCTATTTTATTTTCAAAACACTACCCCTTGACTGTAATCCCCAAGCTTTGTCCAGTACCGTGGACTCGACTATTTGAACAGTTTTGACACTCTGTAGAGGTTGTACACTTTACCCACAAGATACAGTCGCATACCACAAAGGCAATTAACCGTAACAAAGCTTTTCAAAAACTTCTATCTCCACCTAGGAACCTCGCCGGGTTGCCTTCACTATCACTTCCCTCACTCAGAGCCGAAGTATAGGACCGACAAACACCGTTGGACGGGCCGGGTACCAAACTGATGAGGATCGGACCTCGCAAGAGATCAAATCCGTAGGTCGCCCGACCTTTCGCGGTGTTACAACAGAACGCAAAGAAGATAACCAACCGTTTTGCTTTCGATATACAGATGCAACTCCGCCTTGATAATCTTCCGATGCGTGAACAAGGTATGTTATGCTCACGATACGTAAGGGTGAATCATATAGATTCAATGAGCAGCCCAAGAACCACTTGTTCTTGATTCTACAACGCTAACACAAACCCTAGACGGAAACACTCATATGATAACTCAGGATCCACCCTAGCGGCACATAGCCGGAGACACACTCGTGTTCTCAATTCATAGTCATGTTCTTCTTCTCCAAATGACAGGATTACATAGGTATTTATACTAGGAACATCCCTCCTAGTTTAGGTGTGAAACCAAATAAGAAGCTAAAGGGTGGTGTGAAACCAAATAAGAAGCTAAAGGGTGGTGTGAAACCAAACAAGAAACTAAAGGGTGATGTGAAACCAAACAAGAAACTAAAGGGTGGTGTGAAACCAAATAAGAAACTAAAAGGTTTTCTTGGGTAGGTAAAAGGTTTAAAGTCTTGGAAGTTGAGCAGCTATATTTGTTCTCGCGCAGCTCTTTGACAGCCTGCATGTCTTCCACCAAAACAGTCATTACTCCCACCTCGGAAGTCCAAAAGACTCACGGTTTGTTGCATGTGAAACTAGACTTCAATATCTTTCCAACCATGTGGTCCATGTCTGTATAAAATGTCACAATCTGTACCGAGATCATTTCAAAGTAGGCGGATAGATTGGTGATACCATTTACTAATTTGTTTTGATATTGAGGTGGCCCCATCCCATGTCACGTAATGAAAGATATAACCTTAGGGAAATAACATCCCAAACCATCTCAGTTGTGTACTCTCTTGATTTATGTATGCATGGTTGAAAACTCAAGACACCGCCATTTTCTTCATCCACAAGAATGTACTTGCTCAAAGATGGTGGCACGTGTAGCATGATTATCATGAACCAAGGATTCAGCTAAAGAAAAATCATGGACATAATTTGTGTCGGCCTTGTGACTCCCTTGTACTATAGCAGCAGCAAAATAAGTATTTTGATTAGATGGAGAGTTGGGGTCATGAGATGATGTAACAACAGAGGATTTATCCGCATCATTCCTCTCCTTTGCTTAAACCGTCCTCGGTTTCAATTGTTCTTCAAAACACTCTTTGGCTTATTGAGGATGTCACAATGAATTTCATCCACATCATCTTGTTCTTCACTTCCTTCAAGAGAAACAATCCTCGGTTTTGTATTCATCGCTGAAAATGCTTCCTTTCGTTGGACCAACTTGGCTTGATAATTCTCTTCTAGTAAATCAACATGTATAGAAGAAAATGGAGTGATGTACCTTCGTATGGAATATCATAGCCATAATCACACCAATTCTGTTTTGTGGTTGAAACACCATGATCATCGCACCATGATCCTCCAAGCAAAATGTCACAAGAAACCAATGACACTGGAAGAACATCACAAGTCACTTTGCAAGAATAATCTTTCATTGATAATAGCACATGCGCTTGCTCTGTAATTTGGAGAACACCATCATACCAATCCAATAGGTATGGTTGCGGATGCGGCATCTTCTCTAACTGGAGTTCTTCGATGATTTCAGCACTCAGAGCATTGATAGAACTATCAGGATCGATTGTTAAGATAGAAGTCTTCTCAGCAATAGTGCAATAGGAATGAAAAGTCCAATCCAAACCTTCACCTTCCTCCTCATTTAGGACATTAGAACTAATCATCCTGAAGCTCTTCTTCGTAGGCTCGATAGTAGCAGCAAGGTCATCACCGCGAGCAACCATGGCTCTGATACCAAATGATGAGGATCGGACCTCGCAAGAGATCAAATCCGTAGGTCGCCCGACCTTTCGCGGTGTTACAACAGGAACGCAGCAAGATAACCAACCGTTTTGCTTTCTGATATACAGATGCAACTCCGGCCTTGATAATCTTCCGATGCGTGAACAAGGTATGTTATGCTCACGATACAGAAGGGTGAATCATATAGATTCAGCGAGCAGCCCAAGAACCACTTGTTCTTGATTCTACAACGCTAACACAAACCCTAGACGGGAAACACTCATATGATAACTCAGGGATCCACCCTAGCGGCACATAGCCGGAGACACACTCGTGTTCTCAATTCATAGTCATGTTCTTCTTCTCCAAATGACAGGATTACATAGGTATTTATACTAGGAACATCCCTCCTAGTTTAGGTGTGAAACCAAATAAGAAGCTAAAGGGTGGTGTGAAACCAAATAAGAAGCTAAAGGGTGGTGTGAAACCAAACAAGAAACTAAAGGGTGGTGTGAAACCAAATAAGAAACTAAAAGGTTTTCTTGGGTAGGTAAAAGGTTTAAAGTCTTGGAAGTTGAGCAGCTATATTTGTTCTCGCGCAGCTCTTTGACAGCCTGCATGTCTTCCACCAAAACAGTCATTACTCCCACCTCGGAAGTCCAAAAGACGCATGGTTTGTTGCATGTGAAACTAGACTTCAATATCTTTCCAACCATGTGGTCCATGTCTATATAAAATGTCACAATCTGTACCGAGATCATTTCAAAGTAGGCGGATAGATTGGTGATACCATTTACTAATTTGTTTTGATATTGAGGTGGCCCCCATCCCATGTCACGTAATGAAAGATATAACCTTAGGGAAATAACATCCCAAACCATCTCAGTTGTGTACTCTCTTGATTTATGTATGCATGGTTGAAAACTCAAGACACTGCCATTTTCTTCATCCACAAGAATGTACTTGCTCAGCATGGTGGCACGTGTAGCATGATTATCATGAACCAAGGATTCAGCTAAAGAAAAATCATGGACATAATTTGTGTCGGCCTTGTGACTCCCTTGTACTATAGCAGCAGCAAAATAAGTATTTTGATTAGATGGAGAGTTGGGGTCATGAGATGATGTAACAACAGAGGATTTATCCGCATCACAAACCGTAGCATAGGCACGCTCCCCCATACAGTTACTCCCATGTAACTGCCACCCCGAGGTATCAAAGGTAAGATATCGGAATCCTACTAAACTAGGTCTTTCCATTCAGACATGTGGTTGTACGAGAGACTCAGGTCAAAAAGGCTTGCAAGGTAAGGTCCTTAACTGTCCAAGGCAAGACATCCTTCTCTCAAAATTAGCACACAGCCCTCACAACCCTCCCAAATGCCACGAAGGCCCACCTGGCATAAAGCCTCGGTCCACTTGCCCCAGTTTAAATCATTTTCATCCCAAGTTGTTCAACGGTGCAACTCATGCCCGTAATCATCCTTCATGTAAAACCACACAGGCCTCTACATTCCAACATCATTACCAACAACGTTCCACCTTTTATCAAAATGCATTCACTATTCCTTTAGTCAATGTTGCTTTTGTATTCAAAAATGGTTATTCACGTTATATGCATGGCTAAGCAACTATTCACAGTCTAGCCTCCCGTGTTGGCACAATATTATCAATCAACTAATATTACCAAACTTAAGGCATCAAATGGAATCATGGCATATAAATACTAGTGACAAGGTGACATTAACAAATTGGTTGTTTAACTAATTCACCCAAATTAATTAAACTCATTTTTAGTTAAATTAGCATGCATAGTTTGAATCAAAATATATTTTCAAATCTTAGGAGCAAAATGGTAAAAGCACAACTTGCCTTCAAATAGTGCCTGGTCCTGATCCAGAGCTCGATCTTGTACTGGAAATCCTCCCTCGAAACCCTTCGGCAGATCAACGTCTACTCGCAATCAACATACACACAATAAACATAATTTATAGAGAGAAAACTCAACTCTAAAAATTCCACAAAATACACCAATAAATAGATCTTGATTTTACAAATTTTTAGAAATTGGAATGGCTTAAATCGGAGTTAAAACGCAAAAGTTATAATCGTTTGAAGTTTGAAAATAAATTAAAAAGAATAAAACAAATTTCATTATTTATTTTTATACGGAAATTTCTGAATTATGACGTCAGTGTAATACCGCAAATCGTTCTCCTGGTTTTTTTTTGGCCGAATTTGTCTTCATTTTCTTGATTCAAGGGTTTATTCTGGAGCAAAGTTTTGTCGCCTCGCAGTTAATAATTCTATTAGCGGTTTGGGTAATCTCCCTAGTTTTCGGTTGAGGTCGTCGGAACTGTTTTTATTTAGCAGTAAGTTGTAATTTCTTGTCAGTTGTCGTTTCCCGCCAAGAGTTGAAATTTATTTGGTTCGCACTAGTGGTAAAAGTTGGATTTTTGGTTTTAGGAGGGGTATTTTCGGGATTTTCCCCCCTCCCTCACCTAGCCACATCACTTTTTCTTTGTGTGGCTGTCATTCTTTGGGCTTGGCCGATATTTCTTCTCCCAGCCTGCCGGCTACCTCCTTGGCGCAGCCCTACCTTTCCCCTGGTGCCACCCCTGTCGATTCCAGTTGATCGCCCAGGCTGAGCTGCCTCCTGCCTGCGCCCCCAGCTCCTCCAGGCGAGTTGCCCCTGCGCCTCCTCCCTCCTGCCGGCGACGCCCCTGGCCTCCCCCTGCCGGTCGAGCACCGCCCCTTCCTTGCCCCTGCCGTTCGCTGCCCCGGCTTTCCCCTCCAGAGCCTGGCGTCATCACCCTTCTTGAAGCGGCAGCGTCATCAGCAGCAGTGCCATCTGGAGTAGCTGCAGCAGCCAGCCAGCAGCGGGAGCACCAGCCTGCAGCGACGCCTCCTTCCCTTGGTGGCCGGTGACGCCCCTCCAGCCAGCGATGCTGCTTCCGGCTCCTCCAGGCTTGGCACCCCTCCAGCCGTCCCTCCCTCCAGTCGGTACCACCTCCTTCTGCCTCTCCCATTTTGTGGTAAGTGGAGGTGAGATTCTGGTTATGGATGAGTTGTTGTAGTCTAGATGTTCGATGAAATGTGTACATGCATATCTTTGCGATTATATGATACAAACTCTAGGAATTTCATTTATGTGCATGCATTGAAGTCTTGAACAACCATGTTGGCGATATATCCTCTATCTATCCGCATCTGGTAGCTTTCTCCAGTGATTTGAGCTGTAACCTATTTGTTTTTTATCATGTCAATTGAGACTTGAGACTTGAGAGGTCTCATCATCTTTTGGCATGAGAGCCGTCATTATCCGCATCACATGTGGTCACTGTAAAAGGTTTAATATGCTGCAAAGGTTTAGAGTTGTTGATGATTTCGGAGGTTTGAATAATTGGTGATCTAAAAAGGAAAACAAGTGGAGTTGAACTGTGTGCTTCTGTTATGCATGTTGTTGCCTCTACCTTATAATAATAACATGGGGCTGCTTAATAACCTACATCTATTTGACACTCTTAGTTGTTGAATCCCAGCCAATTTAATTGATTGCATTGATGTCTTCTATTTTGCTGATGGAATTATTGGATACTTGCATTCATGGGTAATTTAGATGGCTTCATCATTACAACAGAATTCTTGGTTTAAATAATGTTAGGGTTAAATGTGTGTGATGTTCTGGAATTTATTTGCGTATGATCAATATATTGCCCTTCAGTGCAATGGGACCAATATAGGTGCACGTACTGATGAACTTTGTGTGTATGAATAAGCATGTCTGTGTGGGATTGTCATTCTAGAAATTATGTGTGTATCAGTGTATGATATCACATGAAGCATTCCCTTACGTTGCAACATTTTATTTTACTTTATTTATGCATTATTCACATGTGTTGGCATTCTGTTTAGTCAGTGATTATGGATTGATAACTCTTTATCTTTTGTGAACTGTAATGAGTGTTTTGTTATGCTCATTGCTCCTTGATCCCCGTCAGTCTGTGAATGAAATGGCTATGCTGAATTGTTTACTGTAATTTCTAGAGTTAGTATATTTGCGAAATTTCTTTGTGCTACTAATTTAGGCGATATGTTGCCCTGGTTTATACATGAGGTTGATTAGACTAGTACGAATGATCATGTATGGAAATAAGGAGGGTGGATGAAAGTTAGCAAATGGAAAGTGAGTAATTAATTGCAAGTGTATAGTGGGGAACGTGGTTTGGTGGTCAGATGATTTAATTGTATGACGTATAATCAGTAATGGGTTTCCATGTCTCATCGTTGATTTGGATTAATCTAGTATCGCCGGCAACTCATGAATGTGAGAATTGGCTAGGTTTATGTGAGTGGTTATGGTTATGTTAGTGAGTGGCAATGATTGAAGGGTTGCATTTCATTCTTGTAAATTGCATCGTGCATTCATGATGGAAGAGGCGACCCATTCTGATGTGGGCCTCTGTGCTCACATGTAGTGGGCACGAAAGTCCTACCTCGTAGTCCCATATACGTGGTTGTATGGGAGCGGGTTTGTAAGAGTAGGCACCCTCCACCACGGGGTGGAAGGGGAATGAGAGGGTGCACAACGACGGGTGTGCACTCGGCCATACCGGTATGTGCTAGAAGAGGAGATGAGCATGCATGATGCATCATATGCATGAAAAATTGTGCAATCTGCATTGCATTGTCAATGATGGATTATGTTTTATGGGTTGATTATGATGTATGTATATGAGACTCTTCTTTTGTGTGGCATATTTGCATCTGCATTGCAATATAACGACGATTTTGAGTAAATGGAAAGGTGTCGAGTTGGATCGAGTCGTGGCCATATCCAAAAAGATTAAAGAGAAATGTGTCGGGGTTTAGTAATGAAGTGAAATAGGTGAGCATGCATAATGCATTACATGATTGAAGAAGTGTGATTGATTATGTCTATTCTGTATTCTCATGACTGTGTGATGGATTATGCATATTCTGTATTTTCATGTCTGTGTGATGGATTGTGCATATCCTGTATTTTTCATATCTGGTTGCGAGATATGATTTATGTTTTCAGGTTATATGCTATGTTTCTTTATCATGGAGTAGTGAACTCCGTCAAAGACGAGCGCGAGGTTGGTTTGGAGAATTTAGCTTTGACACTTGCTTTTATCCACTTCTTCGCTCGTATGTAAGAATGGTTATTATGCTCTTAAGTAGGAAAATGCTAGTGACTATGAAATTATTCTTTGATGTATTTCGCTAAGTTATTGACTCACGCTTGTTGTTTGTATTGTTGCAGGTACCTTGAACCGGCATGCATGGGTGGGGTAGTAGCACAATCACGTTTGCATCACCACCGTTCCTTCATGTTGGTTTATAGTTATGTTATCACTAGCTCGAGAAAATTCTTGTAAGAGATTGGTTGCGGTTATGCGTAATGAGTCCCTGTCCTGTAATAATTATATGGTGGAGTTTATTAATTTCTATTTGGATGCGAGTTTGGTTAACTAAGGACCTGCTAGAATGATATTATATAACTGCAAATGTTTTCTGTCTGCTGAGTGGATGCCCTAGTTTTAGGGGAGGTGCTGCCGAAATTTTTAATAAGTTCAGCAACCTTCTAGTTGTTCGCTTGTTTTGCTATTATTTATTCTTAGCGATTTGGAATTGTTTGGTGCTAGGAAGGGTAACATTCAGGGCACGGGGTGCCTGGGTGTTACAGTTGGTATCAGAGCGGGCTTTAGGTCCGTGGTATGTGAAACTAGTAATTTACTCTAGAGTGAACTAAAATTTGCTGCCTGAGAGTAGAAACATGGCATAGGTATCTACTGTTAAAAAATTTGGCCTCAGGGCAACAACCTTAAAATCTGGAATAGCGTGGTTCATTAATTAAAAATTTGACACACTTTGGTTCACAGTAGGAAGGGATGGGAATCATTGCATTACTGTAGGATCGGATGGCGACAATCAGAGGGGGGGTGAATGATTGAGCGGAAGATAAAATCAAAATTTTCTTGATTCACAAAACCCCCCTAAATTAATTATGAAATATTGCTCTCGGTTTCAAAAAACAGATTAACAGACGTTCACTAAAACTATAATTACCGAAGATCCAACCGTCGGATTGATGTAAAATTTTAACTGTATAAACTAGATTCAAATCCGAAACTAACAGAACAAGAATCACCTAAATCGGATATACGGATCTAGAGATATTACCTTTGCAATTTTACTGTATCAAGAATGACGGGAATTGATCTTCAGAAATCAATTGGCAGCAAGTTGTTTCGGCAACTCTTTGCTCCAGAACTCAACGTCAACACAGCCTTGCCGCTGATCTGTTCTTGAGTATCACCAATGTTGTGAAGCTTAAAAGTGCGTCAGATACCTGCAGAGAACAAACGACAACAGGAAATACTCCAGACGACAGCAAGTTGTTTAGAATGCAGAACAAATAAAGACAATCACGGCCGCCAAGAGCAAACACAGACTCAGAAGTTTTAGTCGCCGGCCGCCGCAAGATTCCTAGTCGCTCTTTCTTCTATTCGTTCATGCAAGCAGAACACAAGCACGCAAGTTTACCTGCCGCCGGCCAATCCTCAAATTTTCTAGTCGATCTCAGGACCAAAACAACAGCCAAGCCGATTATCAAGTCAATCGTTCCTTGTCACCAAGGACATGCATGCATGCAAGCCACAATCAACTACTAGTCATGCTCGTCATACATGCATGCAGCAGAGGAAAAAACAAAACACGTCAAGCCACCAGATCGAGAGCAGAAAGAAAAATTACCGCGATGCACAGCCGCCAGGAGCAAGCACTAGAAACCAAAATATCTAGTCGCCGTTCGCCAATTCCAGTCGCTGGCCAGACATTCTAGTCGCAAGAGAATTTTTCGGTCCCTTTCTTTCACGAGACAAGTCCAGCCACCTGCATGCAAGCGAACCAATTTTCTCGTCTAATATACATGCGATCCAGTTCCGCCTGTCGGCCAAGAAGTCAGCCCTTCTGATCGCTAGCTAGGAGAGGAAGCGCCGCCACAAAAACTCAAAAAGCTCTCTTTTTCTTTCCACTGCCGGCCGCCAGGAGTTGCGCTAGATAGAGGCAAATTCTCTAGTCGCCGTATGCATAGCATGCATGCTCGGCCACCAGAGAACCAAAGGCGCAAGCAAACGTCGTATCATGCATGCATGCTCGGCCACAAGGATTGCATGCATGCAGCCACGAACACGGGGGCACGCCAGCGCCAAGAAAAAAGTGATCGTCGCATAAAAACGGCCGAGCAAAAACCAAGCCGCCGCAAAAAGCTATCGTCGCAAGCACCAAAGCAAGAAACAAGACATCCAGCCGCAGGAAGCCAGCCGCCAGGAGACACGACGCCAGACACAGATGCCAGGAAAGCCAGCCAACGCAAAAAGCTCTGTCGCATGAAAAACGACTGACCTCTAGCCGCCGCCCAAAAGACTCAATTCCATTGATTAGGTTTCCAGGGTTTTTATACAACTCAAAACCCTAACACATGTATGTATATCCACTTGGCCCAATAACACATGGCCCAATATATGCATACAACCCAAAATTCACACATGCAGCGCCGGCCGCTGCCGCGCACTCACGTGACTAACCAGCCTTCGTGTGCACCGTTCTCAGCCCGAACGTCCCGCATGACATCCTCGACCACGGGACCTCGATTCCTCCATGAACCTAGTTCGGTCCGTCATCGACCACGTTAGCCTCGAGCAACACCGCATACCGAATAAACAAACAACGATCCGAGCACAAGTCCACGACTTGACTCAAAGTCAATCCATGCAACCACTCACATGAGTGCATTGCATCAAACAAAATCATTAATCAATCATAATTATGCTCAATGGTCCGGTGCTCACGCCCTAGGCGGTAGCACTAGGAAAAGCAACCAACACTCAAATTGCTTCAATTTGAAGATCCAATTCAAATCAAACTCAATTTCAAATCAATCCAATCTCAAATCTTGTCAATTACTCATCACACACAAGGATAGACCTCCACATGGTCTTTCAATCTCCCCTTGATGAGTATATTGACAAACACATGAAAAGGCATAAGTATTGAGTTTGAATAAGCGAGTAAGCAATTTGAATGCAAAGCCAAACTTGATCAAAGAAATAGAAATGAAAAACATGACCAAATTGGCAACTTATGATCTATGAGCGATAGCAAAGATTAACAAAGATCATAAGATAGAAGAATCAAGTGCAAAATGATGCCTTTTCTCGATTTCTCCCCTTTTGGCAATATAGGCATCAAGGTGACATTTTCTTTTCTCTCCCTTTTTTTGTTGTTTTTATGCAAGTAATGCAGCCTAAGGGAGCTTTGAAGATTATCCATGTGACCAACAAGACAAGTTAAGACACCAAGCTAAGTTATGGCAAAAAATAGACTAAATTAAGGCATGTCCAAGTGCAAATAATCATTTTGCTAGCAAGATTTAATTAAAACCATGTCATTTTTAGCATGATTGAATACGAGCAACACTTGTCATTAGTTTCAAAACTAGAAGCAAAGCCATTCAAAGGATCAAATGGAAAACCTAGAGTTTAACCTACTCAACACTTTGGGGAATCTAGAAGTGCACACAAGGTCCTTCGAGCCTTTTTTTTCATTGTATGCAAATTTTTCTTTGAATCTTTGAAATACATAGCGGGGTGCAAATGTTTGACATTATTTGCATTCTTTACCCACATATGTTTTTTTTTCATTTTTAAAGCAATTGACTCAAGCCATAATCGATCATCTCAAGAGAGACTCTTAAGAGAATGATCTTGGTCATACACAACACATTCCAAGTTCATCTCAAGTGCAATGAGAAGCCGTCTTGTGAATGTGAAGTGTTGAGTCTAATGCGTACAAAAAGAGTCAATTTTGCTTCACTTCCATTTTAGCATTTTCATGTTAAGCTAGTGAAGGACTCAAGTATGGATCAAACAAGATTCACCCAAGTTGCTATAGGGACTCTAAAGAATTCCAGAATTTCACAAATCATGGCAAATACACCTAGAGAAGAAACTTAGCAAGTAAATGCAACATGTTTTATCAAGTTTTTCTTTTAACGCTCATTTTTCAATTTTTGTAAGCTTAGCAAGATAAATGAACTTGGACATATCTAAGCAAGTAATTCTCTTCATAATATAGCATGGTGTATAAAATGAAACATGGATCATGTGCATAATAGACAAAGCTCATAAAATGAAAAATCAAGTCTATATGCAATGCATGAGACATTTTTTTTAAACTCCCCCTCAACATGTGATTTCATTTTAAGCACAAATCTGGTTCAAATTAAGTTATTAGCAAGATTAAGCTCAAGAAAGATCGAAAAGAACTCAATTAAAGCCAGAAACACAGAATGGAGGGAAGAAGTCAAGAAACTGCGAACTGGGTGGCTATAGAGTATAGAAAAGATGGTAGAGAACACTATGGCTCAGACTCGCTCTCATCTTCCCCAATGACTAACATAGGAAAGCTGCCTCTAGATCCCAAACTAAGGAGTGCACACAGACCCTGTCTACCCAGGGGGCCCAACACCTGCTAGACTTATAAGACTGTGAGGGAACTCAACCTAGAGAGAAGAGAGAACAGCTAATTAAGCATGATAGCAACCTAAAGCACAAGATGAGAGGTCCATGCAAAGTATGCCAGAAGTCTAAGTGATGTGAACTCATAACTCTAAGGAATAAAACCCATAAGCACCCAGAGTAATACAAAAGGAAAAACTGAAATAAAATATAATACATAATATACAGATCAGCTCCCCCTCACAGAAGGCCGTAAGGGCACACAACTCCAAGCTCACTCCTCAAGACAACAAACCTAGAGCTATCCAAAGGTTTGGTAAAGATATCGCCAACCGGTGGTCACTCTCACAAATCAAGCACTATGTCTCCTTTCTCCACATGGTCTCTAAGGAAGTGATATCTAATATCAATGTGACCAAGTCTCCTATGCCGAAGGAGAGATCACGGGACTCGAAGCAATCAAACAAGCGAGAGTCTCCAAGAAAAGCAGAAAAATCAACACGAAAGACCCTCCCAAATCTAGAAATCCCAAAACTAACTCTCCGATGAATCGAGGATTCTACAAGCATTGCTCTTAAAGCTTACCTCGAAAGAGTCATCGATAAGCCGAGAAACGGAAAGCAAATTATATTGCAGCTTACTCACTAAGGCAACGTCCTTAAGAATAAAATTTTCATTAATGCAGCGGTACCTTTAGCAATGACTCTACTCAAGAAGCATCCCCAAAAGTGATCAACTCATCACCGGGGCTCGGATTAGGAAGAGAACCAACGAGAGTCTCCGGTCATATGGCGAGAACAACCGAGTCAACAATCCAAACATCTCCTTCCCCATCCGCGAACCTGATCAAGTCAAAGAGAGAGAAGACTCGAAGATGGGATAAAGTGAGGACACAGGAACCCAATCTTGAATCACACGACGTCTCAAAGTACCGACCACAGAGGAAGAAGGCTCGACTCTCACAAGATCGAGGAATCAACTCTAGTAGAAGATGTAGGAGGCCATCCTTTGGTTTGGCTGCCGTGGTGCAAAGGCGGACCATCCCAACGAGGCTGTCCAAATCTCCTACCCGAAAACACCTCACACCGTGATATCTACCTCGATGGGAAAAGCGAGGAATATCAAGAGGGCGGTGGAAATATCGACCACGAGCAACCGGGACTAAAACTCGATCAACAAAGATGAAAACCAAGTCCGGACGCCGCCCAAAAACAGTGACTCTCGACTGTCTAGTAGCGAGCAGGCGCCTTAGAGCACTCGAGTCCGGGATGACCTGAATACCTCTAAGAGCAGCAACACGCTCACGCTTGGTGATCTTGGCGCGTCTAAAACAGAAATCTACTAGGTGACCATCCTTCTTACAGAAGGTGCATGAATACTTTGCCTTGCTAGAGGCAGGAGTGACAGGAGAAGCACCCATACGCGCCGTAAATCCCATGGACAACCCCAAAGAGACCTAAACACGGTGGTACTCACCCTAGGAGCTACCACTATCTCTCCAATCTTGGAGGCACGTACAACTGAAGGCGGATGCGCCCGTGCGTGCTCCAAGTAGTCAAATCCTAGACCTTGATTGAATCTGCTAATTTTGGACTGGTCTAGAATGAGATTGAGTTTCTTCTTGCCTCCAACAAATTTCTCAAGAGTGCTCATAAGATACTGACACTCTCGGAAAAGTGAGGCGCATGAAGAACAAGGGTGAGAGGAAGAAGAAGAACCAGAAAGAGAAGAAGAGATACCAGCACGTCTATTTTTCTCCCTTAGCATGGCTGCCTCAAGCTTGAGGGACTCACAAGAAATGCACGATGCTTCTCTAATCCTATGGACTTGTTCTTCTAATTTCTTCCTAAACTCTGCGTGGACCTTATCCACGTCATCATTAACCCCAACACACAGCAAGCAACCAGTTTGTGATTTAACTAGTAAATCCTTAGCAAGTTGATCACACTTGACATTCAAAGCTTCATTATCAAGTTTTAGTTGCTTACAGCCCTCACATGAGCTGACTGGGTCCTTAGAAGCATGCAATTCAAGTTTATCATTTCTAGCAGAAAGCTTCCTAAGGTGACAACTCATGGCATCAATTTCAGCAAGTAGCTTAGGGCAATTTTCACAAGATGTAGTTGTGTGAGTATGAAGAAAACTAGCATCAATAGGAATAGGATCAATAGAACATGTGCTAGCATCCTTCGACCTAAGAGCCTCAAGATCAGAAACCACACTATCATGCATGGTTCTTAGGTTCTCCAACTCCACAAGCACACCATCACAGAGAGTACAACTATCAGAGTCTCGGGAGGAATATGATTTAAGTGAAGCTAACTCCCGAGACAAGGTATCTACTTCCTTCTCTAACTCCGTAACCCTAGCTCTAGCTCTAGCATGAAATTTTCCTAATTTGCAAAAAGCTTCATTGAGATGGTCATAGGAAGGTACCTCGTCCGAAGTCATTTGAGAGCTGAGTCGTGATGTCGTTGATGTTTGCCATGAAGCACATCTTGGGAGAAGTCGCCGCCGCCTTTCTTCTCTTGCGGATCATCCTCGCCTTGCCGCTCCATGTCTCCGTGTCGAGAGGCTGATGTCATCGAGGCGGCGAGGACGCGGTGGAACAGCTTCTTGTTCTTGGAGAAGTTGCGGTACTTCTTCTCATGCGCCGACTCGCGAACTGGAGGTTTCTTGTTGCGGTTCTTGTCGGTGTAGTTGTTCTTGCTGGAACCGCCGGAGTCGTTCTTGCCCTTCTCCGATTTAGGACAACCCGCTCGAATGTGGTTGGGGCCGCCACATTGAAGCAGTGATCCCACCACTCTATTCCTCTCTCTCACCCTCTTGTAGGCGAGAAAACTTCTGAGCTAAAAGAGCAAGCTCGGTTTCGAAACTTGTCCAGCTTGGTCATCGCTTAGCTCGCAAAGTGCGAGAGAGAAAAACCAACGAAGAATCAAGAGAAGATCCAATGGGATCGGTGACCAAGGCCATCGTGTGATTTCGTCTTGCGAGACGACGTCGATCTCATGAGTCTTGAGTCGGGAATAAAGCCCGTCAAGAGTCAAGGTCGACAAGTCGGTAGTATCCTTGATGGTGGTCACTTTCATTTCCCAAACACGAAGATCGAGTGCGGTCAAGAAGTGACGAGCATTATCCGAGTCAGGGTATGTGCAACCAACTGCTCGGAGATCGCTCAAAATTTTAGTAAATCGACCAAAACACTCATCAAGACTCTCACCAGCGTGTTGTTCAAACTTGTTGTACTCACGCTTGTGTTGATCCTGCCTCACGGTCTTGATTTGGGTAGTGCCCTCATGGTATGCATCGAGAGTCACCCAAATCTCGTGAGCGGATCGCAGGTGAGAGATCCGATCATACTCACTGCGGCTGAGTCCCTGTATGAGAATGTTCCTCGCCTTAGCATTTGCCTCAACGTCAGCCATATTGCCGGCCGTGACGTTCTCATCGGCAGGAACCTCATATGGGAGCTTCACCTACGCCATATCAGAAGCCCGGCAATGATGTATGACTCTATCCGGATTTCCAAAAGGAAAATCAACACCACAAAAAATTGGAGGCTTGGTGGAATACTTGTCTGTCGCCATGGCTCTCGAGACCGGTCAAGATCTATGGAAGAGCAAAACCGGCTCTGATACCACTTGTAGGATCGGATGGCGACAATCAGAGGGGGGGTGAATGATTGAGCGGAAGATAAAATCAAAATTTTCTTGATTCACAAAACCCCCCTAAATTAATTATGAAATATTGCTCTCCGTTTCAAAAAACAGATTAATAGATGTTCACTAAAACTATAATTACCGAAGATCCAACCGTCGGATTGATGTAAAATTTTAACTGTATAAACTAGATTCAAATCTGAAACTAACGGAATAAGAATCACCTCAATCGGATATACGGATCTAGAGATATTACCTTTGCAATTTTACTGTATCAAGAATGACGGGAATTGATCTTCAGAAATCAATTGGCAGCAAGTTGTTTCGGCAACTCTTCGCTCCAGAACTCAACGTCAACACAGCCTTGCCGCTGATCTGTTCTTCAGAGTATCACCAATGTTGTGAAGCTTCGTGGTGCGTCTGTATACCTGCAGAGAACAAACGACAACAGGAAATACTCCAGACGACAGCAAGTTGTTTAGAATGCAGAACAAATAAAGACAATCACGGCCGCCAAGAGCAAACACAGACTCAGAAGTTTTAGTCGCGAGCCGCGCAAGATTCCTAGTCGCTCTTTCTTCTATTCGTTCATGCAAGCAGAACACAAGCACGCATAAGTTTACCGCCACGCCAATCCTCAAATTTTCTAGTCGATCTCGGGACCAAAACAACGTACCAAGCCGATTATCAAGTCAATCGTTCCTTGTCACCAAGGACATGCAAGCATGCAAGCCACAATCAACTACTAGTCATGCTCGTCATACATGCATGCAGCAGAGAAAAAAAACAAAACACGTCAAGCCACCGGATCGAGAGCAGAAAGAAAAATTACCGCGATGCACAGCCGCCAGGAGCAAGCACTAGAAACCAAAATATCTAGTCGCCGTTCGCCAATTCCAGTCGCTGGCCAGACATTCTAGTCGCAAGAGAATTTTTCGGTCCCTTTCTTTCACGAGACAAGTCCAGCCACCTGCATGCAAGCGAACCAATTTTCTCGTCTAATATACATGCGATCCAGTTCCGACGGTCGGCCAAGAAGTCAGCCCTTCTGATCGCTAGCTAGGAGAGGAAGCGCCGCCACAAAAACTCAAAAAGCTCTCTTTTTCTTTCCAACCCACTTGCACGCCAGAGTTGCGCTAGATAGAGGCAAATTCTCTAGTCGCCAGTATGCATAGCATGCATGCTCGGCCACCAGAGAACCAAAGGCGCAAGCAAGCGTCAGTATCATGCATGCATGCTCGGCCACAAGGATTGCATGCATGCACCACGAACACGGGCACGCCGGCGCCAAGAAAAAAGTGATAAATCGCATAAAAGCGGTAGAGCAAAAACCAAGCCGCCGAAAAGCTATCGTCGCAAGCACCAAAGCAAGAAACAAGACATCCAACGCAGAAGCCACCGCCAGAGACACGACGCCTGACACAGATGCCGGAAAGCGATAGCAATAAAAAGCTCATCGCATGAAAAACGACCGACCTCTAGCCGCCCAAAAGACTCAATTCCATTGATTAGGTTTCAGGGTTTTATACAACTCAAAACCCTAACACATGTATGTATATCCACTTGGCCCAATAACACATGGCCCAATATATGCATACAACCCAAAATTCACACATGCAGCGCAGACGGCCGCCCGCCGCACTCACGTGACTAACCAGCCTTCGTGTGCACCGTTCTCAGCCCGAACGTCCCGCATGACATCCTCGACCACAGGACCTCGATTCCTCCATGAACCTAGTTCCATCCGTCATCGATCACGTTCAGCCTCGAGCAACACGCACACCGAATAAACAAACAACGATCCGAGCACAAGTCCACGACTTGACTCAAAGTCAATCCATGCAACCACTCACATGAGTGCATTGCATCAAACAAAATCATTAATCAATCATAATTATGCTCAATGGTCCGGTGCTCACGCCCTAGGCGGTAGCACTAGGAAAAGCAACCAACACTCAAATTGCTTCAATTTGAAGATCCAATTCAAATCAAACTCAATTTCAAATCAATCCAATCTCAAATCTTGTCAATTACTCATCACACACAAGGATAGACCTCCACATGGTCTTTCAATTACGCTTAATTGTTGCCTTTAAGCTTTGATGGTTGAATGTTAAATTATTGTGCATATTGCTTTGATTATAAAAAAAAAGAAGATTGGTTGAATCATTATGCTTTCGCTTTTGACCCTGTTAAGGGCCTTGGTTGTTGGTGTGGCCATGGAAAAGGTTGTGTTGGTGGTTGTGGCTAGGTAGGGCCACCACCGGAAGCTTGAGAACCTCTCCAGGTGAGGGTCGTCGTTCGTGGTGGCATAGTTAGAGAGTGGGTGGAGATGGTCGGATTTCTTTTACCGTTCTGGACTTCGGTTTCGTTGATTTCTTTGGTTCTTGTTGGTTATCGTAGGTTGCCTTGTGGAGAATACTTTTGTAGTCATTGTTCACTCCATTTAAGAAAGTGATCGAAGTTTATTTGGTGCAAAACTTAAGTCGTGTGGATTTTCAGTGTTAAGGTCTTATCGGAAAAGATTCAGTTGATCATTTGTTTTCTTCTTGTATACATCTTCCTTCGTGGAAGCTGTAAATCTTGAGATGTACTTGAAGAGCTTGCGCCTACCAGAGTTGGGCATTTGAGAGTCGAGTTCTTTTGTACTTTAGGGATTAGGTTTCCTTGGAAAAAAAGGTGGTTATTGGTGTTGTTCCCGCCGGTGAGTCATGTCGCTTTGTTTCGTGTCGGGTCAGTTTCGTGGGCGATGACCCACGAGGATATTTAAAACTCAGTCTATAATGTATGGTTAGAACATTGAGATGATGTAAAATACTGATTTGGTTAAAGTAAATTTGTGATGGTAGAGAAAGATTAATCAATATGACAAGTGATCTAAAGTGAAGGTTGATTAGTGTTGTATGCAAAGTGTTGCGAGTTAGGGAAGTTAATGGGGAGTACGGGATTGTGTTTTGATAAGGCTAGTATGGATCACGATTGAGTAGGTCTAGGACCTTTTGATTGCTGAATTATTATAACAAGGTGATGGTATAAAGCACTGGAGTATGAAGGTGTAGAGACATGAGGATTACTGGTTTATATTGTTTATGGGTTAACTAAACTATGGATTGACAAAATGTCTAGTGGAGATCGTATAGAATGGTTAGGATTACTTTTGGTTGAATGAACTTGGGATGTTAAAATACTAACTTAGAGGTTGTACGGAAGTTAATAGGTGATCGTGCCGAAGCTAATGTTGAAAAGATGGGTTTTAAGATTTGAATAAACAGTTGTAAACTTGATGGTTCGTTATAGTTAGTAAACTAAAAGAAAATATTGAGGAGCATCCTATGTTGGATGAACTGCTAAGTTAATAGTGTTGAAAAGGTGATGCCGTGGCCCTCCATGTTGATTTTATGAGATAAATTTGGCTTAGAGGCAAGATTGAATAAAAGGCCCCATGTCAATTTTGTGGTCATGGGTAAGATGCAATGTGGTACAATGGTTAAGAAGGGAGATTGGATTGAAGCTTAAAGAGGGAATTGGAGTTGAGTTTAGAGGTTGGCACCTTGTTCTTGCGAGTGGAATCGTTGATTAAAAGTTATAGAATGTTTTATGACTAAGAGAAGGCTAGATTTGAGTACCTCAAAGTATCTTTGTGCTAGCGGTAAGTTATGTTG
Source organism: Guadua angustifolia (assembly GCA_036346375.1). Lineage (NCBI taxonomy): Eukaryota > Viridiplantae > Streptophyta > Magnoliopsida > Poales > Poaceae > Guadua > Guadua angustifolia. Next base: position 52,432,277 of record CM070503.1, on the reverse strand, counting down.
ATGTGAGACTTGGCATATTAATTAAATTGATTGGGTTCCTTAGCGGGAGAAATAGAGGACAAAGGTTGAGAAAGCGTAGTCTGATTTGAGCCTAATCCCTGTCGTTAATAGTTGGATTTGGAAATTTGGTTTATCGCTTGTTTCCATTTGAAGTCCTTGCATGGGTGTTGTGAGTTGCCAGGAAGTTTTAAGTCCCTTGTGGACTTTGGTTTTGGTTGGCGTGCTCCGAATTCGGGGTCGAATTCCTTTAAGGGGGGGAGAGTGTAATACCGCAAATCGTTCTCCTGGGTTTTTTTTTGGCCGAATTTGTCTTCATTTTCTTGATTCAAGGGTTTATTCTGGAGCAAAGTTTTGTCGCCTCGCAGTTAATAATTCTATTAGCGGTTTGGGTAATCTCCCTAGTTTTCGGTTGAGGTCGTCGTAACTGTTTTTATTTAGCAGTAAGTTGTAATTTCTTGTCAGTTGTCGTTTCCCGCCAAGAGTTGAAATTTATTTGGTTCGCACTAGTGGTAAAAGTTGGATTTTTGGTTTTAGGAGGGGTATTTTCGGGATTTTCCCCCCTTCCTCACCTAGCCACATCACTTTTTCTTTGTGTGGTGTCATTCTTTGGGCTTGGCGATATTTCTTCTCCCACTCACGGCTACCTCCTTGGCGCACCTGCCTTTCCCGTGCCACCCCTGCCGATTCCAGCTTGATCGCCCAGCCGAGTTGCCTCCTGCGCCCAGCTCCTCCAGCGAGGTTGCCCTCGCCTCCTCCTCCTCTGGCGACGCCTGGCCTCCCCTGCCGGCCGAGCACCGCCCTTCCTTGCCCTGTGTCGCTGCCCGGCTTTCCCTCCAGAGTCTGGCCATCACCCTTCTTGAAGCGGCATACTATCTGAGCAATTGCAGAAGTAAATGGCATGGGAGCACCAACTGCAATGACGCCTCCTTCCCTTGGTGGCGGTGACCCTCCACCGGCGATGTCGCCCAGCTCCTCCAGGCTTGGCACCCCTCCAGCCGTCCCTCCCTCCAGTCGGTACCACCTCCTTCTGCCTCTCCCATTTTGTGGTAAGTGGAGGTGAGATTCTGGTTATGGATGAGTTGTTGTAGTCTAGATGTTCGATGAAATGTGTACATGCATATCTTTGCGATTATATGATACAAACTCTAGGAATTTCATTTATGTGCATGCATTGAAGTCTTGAACAACCATGTTGGCGATATATCCTCTATCTATCCGCATCCGTAGCTTTCTCCGTTGATTTGAGTCAGAACCTATTTGTTTTTTATCATGTCAATTGAGACTTGAGACTTGAGAGGTCTCATCATCTTTTGGCATGAGAGCGCCATTATCCGCATCACATGTGGTCACCGTAAAAGGTTTAATATGCTGCAAAGGTTTAGAGTTGTTGATGATTTGGAGGTTTGAATAATTGGTGATCTAAAAGGAAAACAAGTGGAGTTGAACTGTGCTTCATTATGCATGTTGTTGCCTCTACCTTATAATAATAACATGGGGCTGCTTAATAACCTACATCTATTTGACACTCTTAGTTGTTGAATCCCAGCCAATTTAATTGATTGCATTGATGTCTTCTATTTTGCTGATGGAATTATTGGATACTTGCATTCATGGGTAATTTAGATGGCTTCATCATTACAACAGAATTCTTGGTTTAAATAATGTTAGGGTTAAATGTGTGTGATGTTCTGGAATTTATTTGCGTATGATCAATATATTGCCCTTCAAAGGCAATGGGACCAATATAGGTGCGTCTTGATTTAACTTTGTGTGTATGAATAAGCATGTCTCGTGTGGGATTGTCATTCTAGAAATTATGTGTGTATCGGTGTATGATATCACATGAAGCATTCCTTACGTTGCAACATTTTATTTTACTTTATTTATGCATTATTCACATGTGTTGGCATTCTGCTTAGTCGATGATTATGGATTGATAACTCTTTATCTTTTGTGAACTGTAATGAGTGTTTTGTTATGCTCATTGCTCCTTGATCCCCGTCGATCTGCGGAATGAAATGGCTATGCTGAATTGTTTCTCGTAATTTCTAGAGTTAGTATATTTGCGTAAATTTCTTTGTGCTACTAATTTAGGCGATATGTTGCCTGGTTTATACATGAGGTTGATTAGACTAGTACGAATGATCATGTATGGAAATAAGGAGGGTGGATGAAAGTTAGCAAATGGAAAGTGAGTAATTAATTGCAAGTGTATAGTGGGGAACGTGGTTTGGTGGCTGTATGATTTAATTGTATGACAGAAGCACTGTAATGGGTTTCCATGTCTTATTGTTGATTTGGATTAATCTAGTATCGCTGGCAACTCATGAATGTGAGAATTGGCTAGGTTTATGTGAGTGGTTATGGTTATGTTAGTGAGTGGCAATGATTGAAGGGTTGCATTTCATTCTTGTAAATTGCATCGTGCATTCATGATGGAAGAGGCGACCCATTCTGATGTGGGCCTCTGTGCTCACATGTAGTGGGCACGAAAGTCCTACCTCGTAGTCCCATATACGTGGTTGTATGGGAGCGGGTCAGTAAGAGTAGGCACCCTCCACCATGGGGTGGAAGGGGAATGAGAGGGTGCACATCGACGGTTGTGCACTCGGTCATACCGGTATGTGCTAGAAGAGGAGATGAGCATGCATGATGCATCATATGCATGGAAAATTGTGCAATCTGCATTGCATTGTCAATGATGGATTATGTTTTATGGGTTGATTATGATGTATGTATATGAGACTCTTCTTTTGTGTGGCATATTTGCATCTGCATTGCAATATAACGACGATTTTGAGTAAATGGAAAGGTGTCGAGTTGGATCGAGTCGTGGCCATATCCATAAAGATTAAAGAGAAATGTGTCGGGGTTTAGTAATGAAGTGAAATAGGTGAGCATGCATAATGCATTACATGATTGAAGAAGTGTGATTGATTATGTCTATTCTGTATTCTCATGACTGTGTGATGGATTATGCATATTCTATATTTTCATGTCTGTGTGATGGATTGTGCATATCCTGTATTTTTCATATCTGGTTGCGAGATATGATATATGTTTTCAGGTTATATGCTATGTTTCTTTATCATGGAGTAGTGAACTCCGTCAAAGACGAGCGCGGGGTTGGTTTGGAGAATTTAGCTTTGACACTTATGTTTTATCCACTTGCTGTTCGTATGTAAGAATGGTTATTATGCTCTTAAGTAGGAAAATGCTAGTGACTATGAAATTATTCTTTGATGTATTTCGCTAAGTTATTGACTCACGCTTGTTGTTTGTATTGTTGCTAGTACCTTGAACCGGCATGCATGGGTGGGGTAGTAGCACAATCACGTTTGCATCACCACCGTTCCTTCATGTTGGTTTATAGTTATGTTATCACTAGCTCGAGAAAATTCTTGTAAGAGATTGGTTGCGGTTATGCGTAATGAGTCCCTATCCTGTAATAATTATGTGGTGTAGTTTATTAATTTCTATTTGGATGCGAGTTTGGTTAACTAAGGACCTGCTAGAATGATATTATATAACTGCAAATGTTTTCTGTCTCACGAGTGGATGCCCTAGTTTTGGGGGAGGTCTTTGCCGAAATTTTAATAAGTTCAAGAACCTTCTAGTTGTTCGCTTGTTTTGCTATTATTTATTCTTAGCGATTTGGAATTGTTTGGTGCTAGGAAGGGTAACATTCAGGGCACGGGGTGCCTGGGTGTTACAATCAGCATGGTCGATAATGACGTCAGCATGGTCGATGATGACGTCAGCATGGTCGAAACCATTTTCGGCCGAAATATATATATTTTTTATTTTAAAATTATTTATGACGTCAACTGATGACACGTGGCATGATCTCATTGCGACACGTGTCGCTACATTACCAAACGAGACTTGATCAAATCTCGTCCGTCTGATTCAAATCGAACGGCCAGGATCTAAGCGACGCTTCGGTTTTAATCTGGCAAGTGTCTCGATCTGAACCGTGCGATGAAATCAACGACCGAGATTGCACCGACACTTCGGCACGCTTGACTCAGTCAACGTGCATCAAGATTTGTGCCGGAACACGTGGCTTCATCACGGTGTTTGGATCTAAATCGAACGGTTGACATTAAACTGAGCGACGTCGACAAAGAACGACGCCACGACTCTCGTTTTTGGTGACAGCGCCGACGACGAATCGTCCCAAGATGCGGCGCAATCCAGGCCACACGTTCAAAATCCAATGGTTAAGATTAACACAGCTATGATCACACGTGGGCAGTCCTTGATTCGGGCACGTGGCGCTATCCTAATCGTTCATCTACAGATCTATGGCTATAAGTGATTCAATCTTACGCTATCAATGCAAATCTAACGGCTGAGGTTAAATGCACTACGTGGCATGATATGGGTTGTACGATCAAAATCTAACGACCATCGAGTGAAGATGAGACTCACTGTTACTAGGGCGACGTGGATGGGTCGAGGACGTTGGGCGATGGTCGAACGGTCGATGGAGTTCCCGGTCTCGACGATGGCGCGGCGACGTGGCAGAATCGTGGTCGCTCGTTGGTGATCAGATGACTGACGAAGCTCCAAATCCCGGCGATGGCGCGACGAAAAGAGGTGGCCGGAGAGGAAGAAGATGACAACGTCGATGGCGCTCTGGGGCTTCTCCGGTGACACGGAATGGCACTTCCGACGCGGCTCAGTGCGAGGAGTACTCCGGTGGCTTCAACGGCGGCGGAGAATTACCGGAGAGAGCGCAAACACGACGGAATGAGTCTCGGAACTAGGTGAGCTAATGCGAGTGCTACGGTGGTTCTCGAAATGTGTGAAAGGTCTCGAAATGTGCGGAAGGGTGTGCTTAATACCGTGCGCTAGTTAATGTGGACGAAGAGAGGTCACGGCGGCGGTTTTGTCGTGCGGAATCCTCGGCGATAACTACTGATGGCGGCGCTTCCATTCCCGTAGACGAAACAACGTGGCTGCATCTGGCACGTACACGCGGCGACGATCCGACGGCGCGGGGCGGCGAATCGGCACGGGCGTCTCACAGCCATGCGATCAAGATCCCACGGTGGACAATAGGCGGCTTTAGGGTTTCCGGTCGAGCGGCCGACGCAGCGCATAGTGATGGGCTCGGCCCATTACTGTTCACAGATTTTCTCGGGTTTTCCGAATAAAATTAATTCCCGAAATTTAAATAAATCATTTGAGGCATTTAAAATATCAGAAAAATTCTAGAAAAATTCCTGAAACTATTTTAGGACATTTTGAACTCAAATAAAATATTTCCATTTATATTTTATTAAAACTTTTCATTATTAAATTAATTTCCGAAGAGGAGTTTTATTTCCAAAAATCCAGTTAATTCCAAATAAATTCTAAAAATTCTCAAAAATTCAAATAAACCATTAAATTAAAACTAAGCCAAATTTTTGGGATGTTACACTACCTAACAGTGGCATTACCGTTCCAACCATCTTGGTCGATGAAAGCTCCCTTCAAGGAGACGCCTGTGGAGCGACTGCCAAATTTTACGCATCAGCCCTCTAGGTCGCTCGCTGGTCCTCCAAAATCTATTGGATTACGTTAGAAGCGATCTCATAGCATCCGAGCGTGCGATTGAATATCACCTAGCCAGATGAGCTCGCTGGTGACGTCCGAGGCCGTTTCAACGATTGGTGGAGCGTCAGAGACGTCGACCTCCTCGCTCGTGGAGAGTTAGCTACCTCTTGCCCTAGAGCTACTTCAACCTCATTGGGATCTATGGCGGGCGCCACGTCATCTGCTAACGGCCCCCCGCCGGTAGGAGTTGAGCCCAATGCCTGTCCATCATCCTGAGTTGGCTCATCGTCCAAGCCGATGAACTCCTCGAGCCGCCCACTATATTCATCAAACATGGCCTCCTGAAGACAAAATTGGTTAAGCAACAACACATGCTCAGGTGCGGCAAGATTGGTCGTTATTCGATACATACCTATGGTCAAGGATTGGTCAGAGAATAGGCCTATACGCTGCAAGGGCCGGGTTCTGAGCCCTAGAATATCTTGCTAAGGCAGGAGGAGATGTTTGCATCTGACAAGACTGTTGGTCAGTAAGTCAGTTTGTTAGCCACCAGTGATGGCGAAAAAAATAATAGATAAAGTTATTGCTACTTACTCTTAGGGTTGTCTCTAGTTGCATCGTCGACCCCAGAGTAGTCCTAGGCTAGGTGTTCTTGGCACTTCAGCAGACTCGATTGCCACGTCAGAAAGTCCTAGTTGACATGCCACCCGGTTAATCCCCTCTTCCTCAGCTCCTCAATCTTCTTAACATAAAGCGTGTTCTGCGCAGTTGACGGAGGGACTTTCACCTAGAGGTCAATGGAGTTCAGGAAGAATGGCTGATAAGCCAGCAGGAAATTGATCGTGTATGCAAGGTGATGTAAAACCACCACTTTTTGCAGTCAGATTGCTAAGCGTATGATTGGGCTCGAATGTGCACACTAGTTTGTCTTGTTGTGAAGGTGAAATCCAGCACCCCCAACGACCTCATTCTTGGTCGACCTCTTTAGGCTATAAAAATGATGAAATAAATTGAGGCTAGGTTTGATACCCAAGAAGGCCTCACAAAGATGGACGAATAAACTAACCATTGTAGTCGAGTTGGGGCTCTAGTGAAAAAGCTAAATTTCATAGAAGTTTAGAACATCAAGTAGAAATTTGGAAGGGGGAAGCTAAGACTGCAGCAAAAGAAAGACACGAAAACTACAGTCTCATCCTCGTCCTTAGGGGTCAGATAAGCCTCACCAACAAATGGTATCCAGTGGAAGAACTCCCAGGGAGAGATGAAACCGCCTTCCTCCGGCTCCGCGAGATGTTTCTCCATCATTATGGATTTTTGCCAGACCTTCTGGAAGGTCTCGTCGCTGAAAACCAGCCTGGCCATCTTAGCTTCTTTCTTCAACTGTGTAGCAGCCTTAGGGGTGGCAGAAGGTTCAGAACCCATTGAAGACAGACAAGAAGAGGATCCCTAGAAATGCAAGCAACGCGAGGGCTCAAAGGAGTGAGATGGAGGCTTCGAGAACAAGGCTAGGGGTGAAAGAATGAAAAGGCTACAATTCTAAATCTAGGGATTTATAAACCAAAAGCTTCTAGGCACAATGGTTCATTGTGGAGTACATGGACCCCAGGTATCCGCAGGATAGGCCGTGAGGCCCAACCGGAAGGGGATGGGCCAAGCCGATTGCATAAAGATGGATACCACCTAGGCTGCTTCCGACATGCGCAACAAGGGAACCCAGAAGATAGCAACGGACCCTGATTAGGTAGGCTACAATTGTAATCCTGGCAATTACCATGATAAGCGGATACTTATTAAGATATAATCTCCACCTCGTAACCGATTAGGACTTTCCTTTGTAACCGCACCCCTCTATTATATAAAGGGGGAGGGCGAGGAAACATCATGAGATCACATCATCAGTTCATCAGCGATAAGTTAGACACATATAATCCCAGAGCACAGGACTAGGGTTTTATCTCCTCCACGAGAGCCCGAACCTGTATAATTCTTGCGTCTTGTGCTACCATCGAGTTTGGATCCAACGTCTAGCCCCGTTTTCATTATTGCCGACAACAAATGTCGACATTCATTTCCCCTCGTATGTCACTTTGGTCACCGAAAAAAGCAAAATGATGGCGCCGCATGTCGGGACCCGAATATGCAAATCCGGACCCTCTATATATTCCATACTAGTCCAGGATCACGCTAGTGTACATAGGCTAAACATAGATGAATATCATAATCATACTTAGCGATAATATAAATAAGACTTCACTAATTTAAGTATAACTATTAAACGACCTTATGGTCCACCTTACATGAATATGCCATGTAGGGCTAAAGCAGAAAGTAAATGAATAGTAGTGGAAATAATCAAAAGCGTAGAAACCCTTCAACTGCCATAGGTAACTGACAAGGTTCGTACCCTAGTTGTTCGCCTCCTCGCGGAACTCCTCCTCAAAAGCAAGCATTGCTTCTTCTGCAACTAATGATGTGTTGTTGCAAGGGGTGAGTACATAAAGCACTCAATAAGCCGTGCACAGAATACAAGTCTATATACTATATGCATGGCTTAGTACAAAGGGTAGGCTACAAGGTTACTTTGCATAAACAGCATTTGTGAAAGAATGGCATAAATAGATTGAAAAGACAGTAAAATAAATAATAACAATATTAACTTTTGCATTTGTTTCCAATAATAAATTCACAACCTATTTCCTCAGTTCGTCATCACATTCCCACACTTGTTTGATAAAATCTAACCCTTGACTGTAATCACCGAGCAATGCTCAATACCGCTAGCACGACTATTCAAATAGGTTTTACACTCTGTAGAGGTTATACACTTTACCCACAAGATATAATTATACACCACAAAGGCAAGTGATCATAACAAAGCTTTTCCAATACTTATCTAAACCCAGTACTATTTGCTAAGATTTCAACACTAGTGGGACTAGTTACCACATCTAGGGCCCCCCTCTTGCACCATGTGAGCCAACCCATGCGAGGACTGGTTATCACTACCCGGGCCTCACACCACCACAATAGTACCAAAGTTTAGACTCAATACATTAATCAGCTAGGTCTATCCCATACTAGACTTGTGATTGTATGAGTGACTCCATTCAAATTCTTGCAAGGTTAAGTCCTTAATTGACCAAGACAAGACTAACAAAAAATTATCATAACCATAAACCACAATTATCATAAAAGGAAAATGTGACCACCCACGTGCCACATTGGCCTACCACAAAAACATGCCACTTGCCTCGGTCTAAATCATTTTAACACTGCATTTGATTTACCGTGCACCATGTGCCATCAACAATACTAACATTATGTGACAACACCCGACACACAAGTTAAAGCACATCTAAACACCTTTATAATTCACTAGTTAAAACTTTTTTACATCCACACAGTCATCCACACAGTATTATGCCTCCACAAAGAGTACTTTTCCTCTATCCACCCTAATATGTGCACCCAAAAATCCCCCTTCCTCAAAATCAAGCGCTAAGATGTTTTCTCAGACTACTTCATCAAATCTGATGGTCCAAATTATTTGGTTCATCCACCTAACTTGCAACTAATCTAATCTACTACTAAAAATCGCGCAGAATTGCTCCACCCGCCCCCACAATCACGCCGCTTACCCCTGCCTTCCCCATTCGCATAACCTTGCGAAGGCCCCAATCGCGCCGACATCCCCGTCCACCTAACGCATTGTCGCACCCGCCGCCTCGATGCCCCCGCCATGAAGCTAACAAAGCGTCGCACCTGCCCTCGCTCTAACGTCGCACCCTTCACCGCCTGCCGCATTGGCCGCTGAAGCGCTTGCCTTGCATCCGCACAAGCACCTGCGAATCTGCTGGCTCCGACGCTGCCGCCAGCCAAGTTCCCTTGGCGACGACGCTGTCGCCAGGCTTCGCCAGAAGCCCAGCAACCTCCACGCCTTTCATCATTCAAATTGAGAAGAAATGGCTTGCTTTTCAGGTGAGCACTACCTTTTCTATCGTTGTTGCTAGGATGTAAATCGCAATGAAGACATGCAAATATGTAATGGAGGTCACTTGACCAGCAACTTCTGACTCAAGATCATTGGCCATTGGGTAGTTTTTATCTCGGAAAAAAATTAAGTTTTTCCTTCTTTTGTGATTCTTTTTGTGCACTTTTTTGATGGCCGGTGATGTGAAATCAAAATATTTGATACTCTTGATGGGCCAAGAGTCCCATCTGATGATCACAAACCACCAAGATCTCTTAGGCCTTCTCTAACTAATCATCCTGGTTTACAGTATCCCTTGTCTTCTGGGCTCAGACAAACATTCATCAGTTAGGAATGATCTCTACTGGATCAGGTTAGCTTGGGGGTGGGTGTGGCGCATTAGGATCAGATCATCGAGTTCAGATACTGTCTATGTTTTCGGTGTTAGTACTGCTGCTGCTTAGCAAACCACGTGCAGGTAATTTGCATGTGCTATTGCTATGAGAACCTTAAACTAATGGGCGCTTGAATTGATGATGGTGTCGCTTTTGTTTGGTGTTCAATTATGATCACTTCCTGTCTACCTCTGAACCGGATGGGAATTTGCATGTGCTATTGCTATGAGAACCTTAAACTAATGGGCGCTTGAGCTAGGCATTAGGATGGGAATCGTCGAACAAGCGGGAACCATCTAAACATTCGAACTTTGTGATTATCACATAATGCATATTCTTGAACAGTTCTTTGTTATCCGTGTATAGATTGATAAAGAAATCAAGTTTTGTGTGTTATCTAAGAACTCGTTATCGAGTTTTTTTCCAATACGTAAGCATATGTTGCTTATCCCGCTTCAAACATTATATTTGCTATTATTTTACTTTGGTTATATATTATTTCTTAGTATATGCTCGGTTATATTTGACATCCAAGCAAGCGATTTTTCTCAAGTTTTCGAGGAAGTGGTCAATCATTTGGTTTCAGGACATATCCCTCTTGAGTCGTTTGGAGCATGAGAATATAGTTCAGTACTTTGGAACATACAAGGTAGTTCTCTCATACTTATGGCTCTTAAATTCCTTTTTAGAATATAACAATAGCAGCATACATTATATTTGCTCTGATTTTACCCTGGTTATATATTATTTTTTAGTAGATGCCTGGTTATATGTAACATTTTTGTGGTTTATTCAATGCATTGTTTACTCAGGTTATCAATTTGTCATTAATATGGTCACACCGAGCGGAGGGCGAGCTGCCTTCAGCGATATAACGAATAGCAACAACACAGGTATTGTTCGATGTGTACTATTTGTTAAATATGGTGTACCACGGCGCAATAAAAATGACGTTGCAACATTCATTTCAACAGCACTACCACCAACACCTTCTCATGAGGCGCAGCGTAGGAGGGAAGAAAAGAACAGAAAACAACGTGAATACCATGCAAGGAAGAAGGCTGAATCAAACAACCCGTACACTGGTACATTTAATCATATATATGTTCACTATGTCTGGGACTATGAAAAGGACTATTTAATCATTTGCATTTTCATCGATGTGAAGTTGGATCCATCAACGAAAGTATTGTTATCTCGGCCACACCAACACAACCAACACCTATTTCGCCTTCACAACAACGTAAAAGTGTAAGGGACAAGGACCAGCGAGGTGAGCTGTCCGAGGAGCAGAGACAAGAAATGAACAGAAAGCAGTGTGAATACCGAGCAAGGAAGAAGGCTGAATCATACAATCTTTACAGAGGGAGTGTTGGTATATAATTCACAATAATTTAATTTGAGATTCATGTGAAAAGCATCGTTGTATATAATTCACAATAATTTTGTAGGTACTTACTTGGCCATAGGACAACACTCACCATATGGAACAGCGTATTCAACCATTTTTCAAGCACCTGGATCATCAAACCCGGCCACACCTACTGTTGGTAATGTTTAATTTGAGATTCATGTGAAAAGCACCGTTGTATATATTTCACAATAATTTTTTTGTACTTACTCGGCCATAGGACAACAATCACCATATGGAACGGCGTATTCAACCATTTTGTAAGCACCTGGATCATCAAACCCGGCCACACCTACTGTTGGTAATGTTTAATTTGAGATACTGTTGGTGAACTTAAATCCCTACGTATATATATAATAATACCAGTGGACAATACTTACTAACAAATGTTTGATGCAGGTCTTTATTCCAATAAACATAGAAAACTTTCATTGGTACTTGGCAGTACTCAATGCCCCTAAGTGTGAGGTACATGTACTCGATTCAATGGGCAAAATGGACCGCACAGACCTCACTATTACCGTGAGTAGCTATTACTTTTACATTATTATTATTGCTACTATTAGCATTATTATTATTGTTGTTGTTGTTGTTAAATCTTCGATGATATATATTTATCTCAACAATTAAGAGGCCTAGATAAACATATAAAAGTCACTGCAAAACATAAAGAGCTTAAACAACACAAGTGGTGGAACGTTGACGTTACAACATGGCCTGTTATAGTGAAGATTCTAAAGCTAATGCAAAAAGATGGGTATGTTTCAACATGTGACTTGTGTAAAAATGATTGCCTTCCTTTCATTACATAAAAATAGTTCAATGGATTACATATAAATAGTTCAATGAAGTTTTTTAATCATGTAGGACATCCTGCAGTCTGTGGATGATAAACTACATGGAGTACTGGACAGGATCGCAGCTTTCTGATACTTTCACTCAGGTATTCGAATATGAGTTTATTGCATGTTTAAGTATATAACATATGAACATATATGTTTTACTACTTTGCAGGATGATATAACAAATTTCAGGTTTAAGCTTCCTGCAATCTTGTGAGCCTCAAAGCTAAACACGAAGAAAGGATGTCAAGAACTTGAAAAAACAAATGAAGAATAAAGTCCACATGATGTTGAATTTATTGATGCTCCAGGCAAGGAACCTAAACCATCAAACACATTACATCAAACTAAATCAGATACATCTCTATGTGTCCTTTCCACTGGAATAACACCAGCGAGCAGCCCAGATGAATTAATGGGTGCACTTTGCAAATATATCATCTCAATTGACCACGCATAATCTTTAGAGTAAGTCATTTTTTTGTGCAATAAATTATGCATAGTATAAATATATCAACTTTGATCTTGCAACAACTAACCGAATATACATTTTCATAGAAAAGAGTGGGTTCAAGCACCAAGCCTTACCCAATTTCTATAACTCTCGAAAACTTCAAGAAACACGCATGTCAACAAGCCAATGGACTGTGCTTCTTTCAACATGGCTGTGCGGATGCTCGCATGCAACGATGTCTTGTTGTTCCAAGATGAAAAATTGCACTACATGGACCTGCAGTTTTGTGTAAGTTATTTCATTTATATGTGGTAATCCTATTTTATGTGTTTATTATAACATTATATGTATGTATATATGACAAAACAGTCGTTGTCTAACTTCGATCGAGAACCATGCCGGCGTTCCAAGCTTGATGTCCAACAATTGGCAAAATTATTTAAATGTTGGCCTAACATGGAGTATGATATTTCACATTACAACAAGGTAAGCTACGTTTCTTTGTCAATCATTCGCAAAAATTGTTTGAATCATTCATTATGTTTTCCTTACATAAATTGTTTGCAGATTCTATTGCCTTATTCTTTCCTTGGTCACTTCACATTGTTCATACTACACATGAAAGATAGAAGTGTATCTATATTGGACCCACTGACCTATACTGAGCTGGTTTAAGGCTCGACATCCTACCATGTACTACATTCACAAAATACATAAGATTGCCAATAACGTGAAGCTAGCCATGGAAGTAGCCAACCCTATGTGGAATAGCGATATTTATGTATGGCGTCGCATATTACCGACATGTGTTCCAAAAAGCAGAGGCGGTAACTTGCTTATACATTACACTTAACAAGTTTGTTTGTCCAAATAAATGTAACTATGTGTCCTTTTGTAGGGACATCACTTGGATATTTTGTAATCAACTTCATGCGCTCTTGGGATGGTATAAAATTACCATCAATTTGCCTTTGTGAGTACTATTATTTATTTATTTATTATACTTTGTCTTCTGTAGCATAATTAATGTTTTTCGATGATGGTCTATAATAATGCATATATAGGATGGGAAGCTGTTGAGGGTGAAGTTTCTCGTGGACCTACTGAACTACAATGAGAATGAATCGAAAGACAACATTCCTGAAGTTATACGGGAAATCCTTAATCGTATCAGATATTAGATTATTTTTAATGATAAACAATTGCGATGTTACTTTATGCACTTGTTTATGTAATCAACGATATAATATACTCTCTGTATCTTTCTTTTGTGCTTCTATCATAATCAATCTTACTACACTTGATTACCAAAACATATAACACATTTTGCTTATTTGAATTGTATTACTAAATATATCGCCGTAGCGTTAGCACAGGCATTATACTAGTGTTCCATAATCATTAAGCAAGATTAACCATTTGCATATAAAATGATAACTCATTGCATGGCTAAGTATTCTACTTGCGTTCTAACTACCCACATTGGTAATTACAGGTACCAATTAATATTAAACCATTCTAGGGTGACAAATGAGTTATGACATATGACATGGCATGGTGGATGTAATTCAAGTAGGTGATTAGTTACTCCCAACATATGGAAAACAATTCATAATTGAAATATCATGCAATACATTGAAACAATATAATGTTTGAAGCAGAGGTTCAACATGATCAAAGCACGACTTCCCTTTGAAGAGTTCTGGGTTCTACTCTGAAACATGGTCAAGTGCTGACTCCTCGATGACAAACTCACCAAGCAACTCAACGTCTATGCACAACGAGAGAGAAAGCAATAAATAACCAAAACAAAGAGTAAAATCAACTCCAAAAATTAAATAAAATTCACAAATATATAGACCACATTTTTGAAAATTTATAGAGACTAGAATAACCTCAATCAGAGAGATGCAAAAGACATAGCCTTTCAAAGATTAAAATAAATGGAAAAACACAAAAATCAGAAATTCCAATTTATCCGAATTATTTTTGTATGGGAAATTCATATTTATGATGTCATGCTGACATCATCATAGGATTTTAATTTCGACTGAAATATTTTTCTACTGAAAATTAATTATGACATCACTGCTAACGTCACTTGACACGTGGTCCAATCAGCAGGTGACACGGTCACGGTCTACAGACTCAGTCCACAGCTCGGCCATGGTCCACCGTGGATCGGTAGCACTATGCTCGTGCGCCAGATGATGCAAGTCATGGCGTCAGCGGTGACACGCGGCCCAATCACAGTGCAACACGCGACGCTACACAATTGGCGGAAACTCGACACGATCTCATCTGTCCGGTTCAAAACGAACGACTGAGATTAACTGGTGCGAAACGACACTGGTTTACTGTTAGCTCAACGTGTGGCTACACTGTGACCACTGGATCTAGATCGGACGGCGATGGCAGGTCAAGCGACGACGCAAAACACGGCACAATAAAAAACAACCAATGCAGATCCAACGGTTGACTGCGATGATGCAACGCCCTGCAACTAGAACCCTACGATTAAGATCTAATGGCTGAGATCTGCGCTAACACAATTACACACGATGCAATCTACACCGTATGACTAAAATCTAACGGTGAGGGGTGAAGGAGTTGTTTATTGTTGACACGGTGACGTGACTTGATCTGGGACTTTGACTGGAGATCCAATAGCTGCAACGGCAAAGCGGACAGTGTAGACGTGGCGGAATCTAGGTGACACACAAATAATCAAAGGCCAAGGAAGCTCGTGAGGAACAATGGCAGGGCGACGGTGAGGGCTTACTGGAGGTGAGGAAGATGACCAAGGCGATGGCGCTAGAGGGCGGCTTCGACGATGAGGAACAGTGCGTTCGATGCGGCTCGGTGCGGGCGTTACCGGTGACCTCAGCAACGGTGAAAGCGGACTAACAGCGGTGGAACAAGTGGCGGAACGGTTCGGGGATTACCGTGAGCAACCGCGGCAACAAGCGAGGTGCCTTAGCATGCGAGAATTGACTAAAAGGTGCGGCGACTTGTGGGGACTTCAATGCGGGCAACGACGCATTAAATAGTGCCCTCGGCGTCCGAGTTTGTTGCAAGAAATGTGGAGGAGGTTATGGCAGCGGCGGAGTCTGGTGGGGACATGGCTTGGCGATGTGGCAGCATCGGGGACGTACACACGGACTCGATCTGACGGGACACGGTGCGGGGTGACACGGACAAACGGCGAGTGTTTGATCCAGATCGAACGGCTTTGGGGTTAGGGTTTCGGCGGAGCGGGCTAAACAGGCCAGCGGCGTAGGGAATTGGGCCAGACCGGCTGGGTTTCGGCTCAAACACTATTTAGAGGATATTTAATTCATTTCCGAATAAGAACAAATTGTGAAAATAAATAAAGCCAAGATAAATAGCAAGAAAATCAGGAAAATTCCCAAAAAATTCCAAAAAATACTTTAAGTCATTGAGAACCCAAATAAAATATTTTTAGCAAAAGATCAATAATAACTTGCACAAAATAAATAAAAGATGGCAAATGGCCTATTCTAATAAATGCAAAAATAATTAAATAGAATCTCAGAAAATTCAAATAATTGGGAAAAGCACAATAAATCCAGAAAAAGCAAAATTTGGGAAGTTACACCACACTCGCCATAGCGCCTTAGACGGGAGTAATAAATGCTCAACTACTCAACGTTTAGAATTTCTGCCAACCGTTCCAACTCTGCTCAAAGTCGAGTTGATAAGTCGATATCAAGCGGCGTGAGACTACCCTAAGCATTTGAGGTGGACTGACAGTAGGGCACTTGACCCAGCACATCCTACTTGATACTTAGCGATTCCTAACTTGCTCGAATCCTTCGACCATAAGCAGGCGAGGAATTACTTGACCAAACTGAGTTTGGCAGTAATCGACCAAGTGCTCAAAGAGACTCTCCACTAAGTAGAGTTCAGGGGCTACATCATAAACTAAAAGATCATACCACATATACCTCTACCAGCATTTGGATACTCTGGATATCTCGGGCCCAGTCCGATGGGATAAGATTTACAAGAAAAAGGATATCCCCATGTAGAGAGGAATATCTCCATGAAAGGAACACCACTACAGACTCGTTCATCCACGACCCCCATCACTACCAAGCAGGCCGAGCCTGCAGTGATAATCTTATCACTGCTGGTTGCAAGTTCAACCAGTAGTCATAAGAACAATATATATTTCTGGCGCGAATGGCAGCAATATTACTGCCGAATTTAGAGATAAAACCGGTAGTGATGTATTACTACCGGTTCAACAGGATAACCGGCAATGATAATGCGATTTCTCGTGCGGCAGATAGCGATATCACTGCTAGATTTAGAGATAGAAGTGGAAGTGATATATTACTGCTGGTTCTAGAGCAAGAGCCGGCAGTGATAATGTGGCACTATATATATCCTAGCTTCCTTCCCCAACCTGTCCAGAACAGAGAGGAGCTCTGTTCTTGCTCCATTGGGGTAGAGAGGGGGCGAATTTTTGCTCTCAAATTTTGTGGAATTCATTTCTAATTCGTGATCTAAGGTTCGTACCTTGATGTACATTTCATTGGTAGTTTATTTAGTTGGATATTACGTTCTATATTGTTGTAGGTTATGAGAATTATTAATTACATAGTGAGCACAATTAGAGCTCTAATCTAGAGACTAGATTCCAACTTACCAACTTTTATATGTATAGTGATTGGTGAGATTATGTTGTAGGTTGAATTTAAGTATTTAGAGGACTAAATTAGTCATTGCATTTAATACGTAGATTGAATTTAAATGTGGTAGCACTTCATAATTAACTATTGTTTAATCTAGTTACTTAAAATTGTTTCTTTATTTCGTGTATGTTAACTTAATAATTTTGTAAGTAATGCAAATTTGTTGGACGGACCATTATAAATAATAACAATTATTTAATTGATTTTACAATCGAGATTTGGATATAGATTTATAATTAATGAAAATATTTCTAGATTAATTAGCACTACATAATAAATTAAATGAATATAACAATTTGTGACCACATATTGATTTACTGAGATTATATTAGTTATAAATATTTGTAGGTGGACCGAAGATGGATGTATAAAGCGTACCATCGTGAAAGAGAGTACTTTAACGGTGTGACTAGTTTTCTGAGCACGGTTGCGGCGTACAAGTAAATAAGCTGATGGACTATATTTGTTGCCCGTGCGTCAATTGCAAGAATGAGAAGCAATTTTCTAACATTGAGGCTGTCGGCGTATTCCACCTGACAAGATCCCGTCAATGAACAGAGTTGGCTACTCCCTAGATGGAAGGAATGGTTCGGTAGAGGGTATCTTCATGGCTGGAAACCCTACTGTCTCTCAACGATGGATCCGGGAATCAACAAACCGGTGGACACCATGATTTACCCAGGTTCAGGCCCCTAGCTTGGGTAATGGCCCTACGTCCTGCTCGATCTTTGTTGCGGAGGTGTGGAGGTGTTTACAAGAGCTTTCTTCTCTGTCTTCTTCTAAGTGTTCTCTACTCCTTTTCTCTATGCCGGCCCCCTTTCTCCATGCACCGAGGCGCCCTTATATAGATGAGCCGGTCTGGGCAAGGGAGAGGGAGACGCCATACTTATCTATAATACATTAATTACACCCATCATTCCAACTTCCACGTTGACCTACAACTCATTTATTACATACGCCTCCGTGGCCTTGTCCTTCAAACCTCATTTAATGTCGGTGCGTAGTCTCGCCCGGTCCGCCCAGGATATGACGCTCCTACGATGGGTTTGCTAAGAGGCGTCAAAGGGACATACCGTCGTCGTGTCGGTAGCAGAATCCTGCACAATTAATGACCCTGACACGGGGTGCCAGGGGAGGGAAGCTTCGAGGCGAAGCCTTCTTCTCATTCTTTTGGTTGCCTCCGTGGCTTGACAAGGGGGGCCCAAATGCCCGCCCACTCGTTAGGCCACCTCATGGGCCGCTCGCCCGGCGTGTAGGGCGTGGTCGCCCGTCTGCCCGCAGGCACCACGTGGGCTACTCACCCGGCGAGTAGGGCGTGATCGCCCAGCTGCTCGCTAGGGGGCCACGTGGGCTCCTTGCCCCCGGTAGGCGTGGTCGCCCGCTGCTCGCCAGGCACCACGCGGCCGCCGCCCAATGAAAGCGAGGCGTGATCGCCCATTGCCGTGTGGGCTAAACGGCTAAACCACTCCTTGGGCCTATTACTTCTCTGGCGAGCAGTACCCGGTGCAAAGTACACCGAGTAGCCCGGGGTCGCCCCGAGCATCGTCGATTGTTTTTCATACCTTATTTAATGCTAGTGCGCTCCTGGATGGGCCCACCACCTTTGCGCACGCAACCGCTTCGGTTCTCTCCTGTTCTGCCTATTTTTCTTGGGACCCGAAACACCGCGCCTTTTGCTTGTTCGTGAACCATCTTTGTGGGGGGTCTATATATATGCACACTCACACTCAATAGTTCAAGCCTTCTGGCTTTCTTCACACTTTACTTTTTGCCTTCTCGTCTTCTTCGCTCAAAGAACTCTGCTTCCGTTCTGATGGCGCAGCCTCTTCTCTCTTCCACTGCTGGCCAAAGCAGGGTGGATTTTGTCATCGGGATGGCACCTGAGGGCTCTCTCCATCCTCGCCAGGGGACTGTGGTGCCAGGCCACCAACCAGGGGAGATCATTGTCTTCACCTGGGGACTTATAGCGGGATTGGTGCCTCCATTCTCTGAGTTCTTCCTCACCGTCCTCCACTCTACCTTCGCTTACCTCTGCGAGATGTTCGTGGGGGTAATGCCCAATCTCCCCTCTTTCGCTACTTCTTCACCTGCCGCATTGCTCCTGACAGCAGGGTCACAGGGAGCTGCCACTTCCGCCTCAGCGATGGGTCGACCCCCCGCTACATTCCCTTCCAGCCACGCTCCAACTGGAAGAACTAGCGGAGCGACTGGCTCTATGTCGGCGGCATTGACAGTGAGTTGACCTTCTTGGAGTACCTTTGCTGGCGGAGACCATAAGAGCTGGAGCTACGCTGTCGAAGAGCGGTGGAACTCTGGCGATGGCGGCCCGCGATTGATCGATTCTTGAGTCTTGGCTTGATTGAACCATTGGTAGTCCGAGACTTCGTGGCTCGGAGGATCAGCCCCCTACTTCATCGCGCCCGCCCTGCATGGCAATATACAGGGGACGACGACATGACGCGCACGTACCCGGGCGGTAAGTCTTCTTACCCTTTCATTTGAATGCATATTCTTCTTCATGGTCTCCATCAGCTAACATTTCTGTCTTCTTCTGGTGCCAGGTGATGGAATCTGGATGGTCCTACCCTCTCCAAGTGACTATCTGTGTTGATTCCACCGGTGCCGAGCGGCTTGGAATTTCCAGCCGAGGCCCGGCCGCTCTATGATCTGGAGTTAGCGGAGCGGCTCTAGATCATCCAGTCCTTTCCGACGATGGATTCCACTGGTCCCGCCGTGGTGCCGGCCCATGGTCCCTTGGTGATTAGGGACCAGCCTCGGGCCGTCGATCGGAGCGCAGGAAAATGGTCGATCGCTATGGACGTTCCTAGCGCGGACCCCAAGAGTGCGGACCGGAGCCCAACCATCATTGCTGTTTCGCGATTCCGCCGCGCGCTGAAGAAGCGACATCTTTTTTTCGCGGCGGCGCTGCCGCCCTCTTCCGGCGCCGGTTGCACCAGCGCCAGCTCCAACTCCTGTGGCGCCGTCACCGTCGGCGCAAGCTCCAGCGGCGCCGAGTCCAACCGTTGCTAGTGTCCGCCCGAGTGGGCTTGCGGTGGCGGTTACCTCCTTCAACTTCAAGTCGCCCTCGGCGGATCGCAAAACCCCGCGCGAACATCCGATCTTGCGATGGGCCGCGACGGCACTTCGCCCAGGCGAACTGGCGGCTCTAAAGCCGCCCGGTTAACGTGTTTGGACGAGCGCTCTGCTCCGTCGCTCGATCGCCCCGCCACCGCGCCAGCCGGCTGCTGCATGCCTTTCGCGAGCATGGCGGCCTTCGCGGTGTGAGCACTCTCCTCACGGCAGCCACCCAATGCGAAATCCTTGTGACACAACAAGTGGAGGCGCTGCGTGGCGAGCTGGAGAGGACAGATGCGGAGCTGGCCCAAGAGTGGGCCACCGGGGTGACCTTACTCTCCCGGGCATGGGAGGCCGAGGCAGCGCAGAGGGAGGCAGCAGAGGAGCAGCGACGGGCGCTGCACAACATCGCGACCATGCTCCGGTCATCGTACCGGTGCATGGCGCGGGTCTTATCGCCGTTGGGGGTGGACCTTCACGAGCCGCTCGAGCCCACAGCGATGCAGTACGCCCACTGCACCACCCGGGTTGCCAATGTTCTCTCCGGCCTACCGGCCGCCATGGCTGCCCGCTCCGTTTAGAAAGTGCAGCAAGTCGCCAGGGCCACCGCAACCTTCGTGCTTGCTTGCTATGCCAGCCGCGACGCCGCCTTCAACCAAATGACCGTCGCGGACGGCATTGAGGGAGACGAGGCTCAGGTGCAGGCATGCGTGAAGGAGGCCGTGGAGCGCGTCATCAGCATGATGGCGGCGGAAGCCCCAGACCTTGATGCAACAGCAGCGAAGCCGGAGGCCGAAGAGGAGGATGGGGGCATCCAAGTCATCAACAGCGACTGATGGCATGGGCCGTTTCCTTTTGTTTTCTTCTTTATTCCTATTTTTTATATGTCAGAACAATATTAGCAATTGTAATGAAGTTGGCATATTTTGGTTTCACTTGAGCATGTTCGTCTATTCGCATTTTGGGTTTGCTTGCTTCAACTCAATCTTCGGGCGATCAGCCCTCAGCCCTTTGCTATGACGCAAACCTAAGCACTCAGGTTAGGTCGATACTTAGGCATTCTTTGAGTGATTGCGATAATGCGAACAGGGATTATGCAGAGCATACAGAATATAGACAAGCAAAGTCTTAAGTCTCTATGTAAGGGTGTCACTGACTCCTGTCCTTCCTGGAACTTATATCCTTGTGATCTCTTAGAACCTGACTGCAGCATTGTGTAACAAGGAAACGAGCTTCCAGGAGTGGTACCGAGCTTGCGGTGCTCACGGAGATAGCCAAGGGTGCTTCAGGGAGCTGGACCAGGGTGTGCGAGCCACGTTTGAGTCACCGTGCCACACTCGCACTCCTGGTCACCCGTCCTTGCGATACAAATGCTGGGTGTTTCCTTTTATCAGCAAGGAGCCATCAGGTTACCAGAGCCAGTGACAGCCACGCATGATCCAACCCAACGGGGTGCAAATGCGAAACATAAGTTGGTACTGTTAAAGCAAGCAACTTATCTTTGCTATAGGCCACTGGGCGACTAGCCTCCAGACTGGTAACGGAGGCCGATACTTTGGCGAGCAGGGCATGGGCGCCCACCTGCTCACTCGGCGGGCATGGCGTGGTTGTCCGACTGCCTGTCGAACCCTCACGTGGGCATATCGCCAGGCGAGCAGGGCATGATCGCTCACCTGCTCACCAGGGGGCCGCGTGGGCCGCTCACCCAGCGAGCAGGGCATGATCGCCTGCCTGCTCACCCGACTGCCACGGGGTTGCCTTGGATACTTGAGCCACAGACGCTCCAGCACTTCATCTGCGATTGCGCATGGCTACTGAAAGCATAAGTAGGCATTGCACAAAACATGCAGGAAACGTATTAAGGGACGTAAGTTCTTGCGCGGGCATGTCATAGTCCTTTTCTTTGGAACTTAGGCTCTTGTGACGTGGGGTCAGCCAGCGGTCTTGCATAGCATGGGAAGCGAGTTTCGGAGAGGGTATCGGGCTTGCGGTGCTTTCATGGTGACAGCCAGTGGTATACAGGAGCTGAGCAAGGTGTGCGAACCGTGTACGAGTCACCGTGCCACACTCGCGCTCTGAGTCGCGAATCGAGCACGCAGCGAATGCGGGTGTTACCACGAATCAGCAAAGAGCGGCCAAATTGCCAGAACACATGACATCCCCACGCAGGCTCTCCCACCAGGGGACAAGCATAGAAGATAAAGCAAAAGCTCTTGAGGTAAACAACTTTGCTAACCGCCAGGAGCCGCTGACCAGTCCTGAGAAAACTCACGCACGCAACCGGTCAAAGCGAACCACTTACAGCTTTTTAGGGGTAAAACTTTCGCAGCAACTCCACGTTGAAGGAGTTGGTTAGCTCTTGATCATCCTCAAAAGCCAACCGGACCGTCCCGGGTCGAGATACTAAGACTACCTTAAAGGGACCCTCCCATCGGGAAGATAGTTTGTGGAGCCCACCATGCGTCTGGATTCTACGCAAGACCAGGTCGCCAACTGCCAATGTTCTCTTGCAGACCCGGGTGGCGTGGTATCGCTTGAGACTTTGTTGGTATCGGGAGGTGCGCAAGGCCGCCCGGTCGCGCACCTCCTCCAGGAGGTTGACATTTTCACCACAGTGGTCTTCTTGCCCTTCCTCGCTGAACATTGAGACACACGGCGAGCCGAACGACAGCTCGGATGGGAGGACAGCCTCGGCGCCTAGACTAGGAAGAAGGGTGTTTCGCCAGTCGCCTGACTAGGTGTGGTTCGGAGCAACCACATCACAGCCGGGAGCTCTTCCATCCACCGCGCCCCCCGCTTATGGAGCCGATCAAATGCACTGGTCTTCAAGCACCTCAATACCGGTAGCGTTGCCGCTCGAACAGCCATTGCTCTTGGGATGGGCCACGAAGCAAAAGCATACCTTGGTGCCCATCTCTTCGCAGAACTCCAGGAAAGCCGCGCTGGTGAATTGAGTGTCGTTTTCGGTGATGAAGCGGTTGGCGACTCAAAGCGGGTGAAGATCCGTGGATGAACTTGATAGTAGCGGAAGCTGTGATGGCTTGTACTGCTTCGACTTCGACCCACTTGGTAAATTTGTCGATGGCGACGAACAGGTGGGTGAAGCCCCCTATGGCCCGTGGGAACGGGCCCAGGATATCTAGCCCCTAGACCGCAAATGGCCAGGAGAGCGGGATGGTTTACAGAGCTTGGGCTGGATGGTGGATTTGCCTAGTGAAGAATTGGCATGCGTCGCATGTCCTCACCAGCTCGCAAGCATCCTGGAGGGTAGTAGGCTAGTAAAATCCTTGGCGAAACGCTTTGCCGACAAGTGTCCGACCGGACATATGGCTCCCGCACATGCCTCCATGGATATCAGAGAGCAGGGCGCTCCCCTCTTCCCATGTGACGCACTTTAGGAGAATTCCGTTTCTGCTTCGGCGGTATAGGTCCCCATCCACCAGAGTGTAGCACCTGGCCTTTCGTGCTATCTTTTCAGTAGAGGCATCATCGTCGGGGATCCCTCGGTCTCGTAGGAAGGCTAGGATGGGGTCCATCCATTGACCTTCTCGGCCAAGAGTGGCGATCACACGGTGATCGCCCTCCGTTGGGCCAGCTTTTCCCGGTGCGCGCATCGGTGCTTTGCCGTCTTCTCTCCCGGGCTAGAAATTTGGCCAGTCTTGTTGCTTACCCTCCTTGAATCGAAGGGCTCGACAGCCGCATCGCCGCTCGCGCTTGGATCAGAGGCAACAACGGTTGTATTAAATCCTCCCGCCGGAGCGGGGCAACAGCAGACGGTCGTGAAGTCTTTCTTCAAAGACTCCAAGCGATGTAGAGCTCGAGGATGTGACACATGGCTCGTCGCCCGGATGGTTGTCGCGTCGAGGATATAGATATATCGATCCTTCAAAGTGGCGCTCCATCTTCGACCTCCGCCAAATAAGCGCCATGGTAGGATCGAGCATTGAAATTCCTTCGCTTGATTGATGACGGCGAGTCGCCATTAACAGGCGTTGGGCGCCCAATGCTAAGCGACGCCACGATCCTGCCAAACAAGCCCTCATATTCAGCAATGTTGTTAGTGGCCTTGAAGTCGAGGGCGACCATGTACTGGAGAATGTCATCGATCGGCGAAACTAGGACAACTCCGGCCCCCGCGCCTTCGAGCCTGAAGGAACCGTCGAGAAACAAGGTCTAGGGGGAAGGCGTGGGTACTTCTTCAGCTTTAGGAGCTGCAGGAGTCCACTCAGCAACGAACTCCTCCAACTTCTGGCTCTGAATGGTGGTGCGGGGTACAAACTTGAGACATAATTCCCCAAGCTCCACCGACCATTTGGCAATTCGACCTTCTGCTTTCTGATTGTGAAGAATTTCTCATAGGGGATAGGCAGTGACCACCGTGACCTCTCGCCCTTGAAAGTAGTCTTTGCTGACTTCTGGGCGCCACCGGGGACGGCGTCTGACATCTTCTGCGCAAGAGGGTATCTGGTCTCTGCCTCGTGTAGCACCATACTGACGTAGTAGACCGGCTTCTGGATGGTCTCCCTCTCCGCCACCAGTACTGCGCTCACCACTGCCAGGGTAGCAACGATGTATAGGAGCAATGGTTTGCCAGGCTGAGGGGCGACCAGTACTGGTGCGGAGGAGAGGTACTGCTTCAAGTCTTAAAATGCTTGTTGAGCCTCCTTAGTCCACTCGAAGTGTTTTGTCTTCTTCAGCAGCCTGAAAAGGGGTAGGCTTCTCTCTCCCAGTCGGGCGATAAATCGCCCGAGGGAGGCCAGGCGACCAGCCAGGCATTGCACCTGCTTAAGTCGAACGAGTGGCTTCATGTGTTCGATGGCCGCTATCTTGTCAGGATTGACCTCAATGCCCCACCTGGACACGAGGAACCCTAGCAGATTTCCAGAGGGCACACCGAACACGCACTTCTCGGTGTTAAGCTTCAAACAATTCTTCCGAAGGTTGGCAAAGGTTTCCTCCAGGTCTTTAATCAGTTCTTCTCTCTTTTTCACTTTCACGACCAGGTCGTCGACGTACAACTTAAGGTTGCACCCTATCTGTGGATGGAAAGTGATATGCATGGCACGTTGGTAAGTAGAACCAGCGTTTTTAACCCAAAAGCCATTCTAACATAACAATAAACGCCCATGGGTGTTACAAAAGCAGTTTTGTCTTCGTCTTCCATTTGCCATGCTAATCGATGGTACCCGAGTATGCATCCGAGCTGACAGCTCACATCTGCCGTGGATTCGACGATGAGGTCAACGCCGCGGTAGGGGTAAGGGTCCTTGGCGAGGCCTTGTTGAGGTCGGTAAAATCGGCCACATTCGCCACTTCGTTGGACTTCTTGGCGAAAGCACGGGTTGGCAAGCCACTCGGGATGAGTGACCTCCGGATGATCCTGCATCGCAGACTTCTCTACCTCCTCCCGAATGGCGTCTTGGCGCTCGGTGCTTAGCGCGGATCTTTTTAAGAAACAGGCGCACTCTCGGGGCGTAGCGATCGGTACTTGATCACCTCCCTAGGGACCCGATCATATCGGACGGTTGCGGCGAACACGTCGAAATTAGACCGGAGGAAGGTGGCGAACCGTCTTCCTATTTGGCGCGAAATGGCGCCAATGAAACAGACTTCGAGCTTCGCCCCACTTAAGCGACCGCCTTTGCCTCGCCGCCGAGCAGCGGCGGTCTGCACACGAGGAGCTCTTGGAAAAGCGGCATCGGCCGACTTCACCTTGAGTGGCATCGGCCAAGTCGGTGCTGCGCTTGTGGCGGCGCAAAGCCTCGCACATCCACGGATGGTTATGGGGCCACCAGGCCCTGGCATCTTCACCACCATGTATCCATAGTGGGTTGCCATCATGAACTTGGCCAACGCGGGTCGGCCAAGTATGGCGTTGTACAGGAGGTTGAAGTCGGCGACTTTGAAGTCGACCAGCTCCGTACGAAAGTTACTTTCCTCCCCGAAGGTGACGGGAAGGCGCACCTAGCCCAGGGGGACCATGTCAGCCCCCGGGGCTATGCCGTAGAAAGGTAGAGCAGGGCATAGCTCCTGGTTTGGCACCTAGAGCGCC
This sequence comes from Guadua angustifolia, assembly GCA_036346375.1. NCBI lineage: Eukaryota > Viridiplantae > Streptophyta > Magnoliopsida > Poales > Poaceae > Guadua > Guadua angustifolia. The sequence goes on along the minus strand of CM070503.1, from coordinate 52,405,810 downwards.
CGGAATGCTTCAAAGGACAGGAGGGGATAAGCTGCAGCAAGACGTGATGCACACTATGCCGGCTTGAGATGTGCTTCCCTCCATCCTTCTTCAATATTATGGTCCATCTCATTGTTCATATAATGAAAAAGATATAGTTTCTTGGCCCTGTATTTCTATATCAGATGCACCCTTTCGAGAGGTTTATGGGGGTTGTGAAGAAATATGTTCGTAATCGACATCGACTGAAAGGGTGCATTGTCGAAGGTTAGGGAACCAAGGTGGTCATCGAGTTCTGCATCGATTACATAGATCTTAAACCGATTGGTATGCCCGTATCTTGCCACGAGGGGAAGCTACAAGGGAAAGGGACACTAGGCTAGAAATCGATCCGTACTAACGATCGTGCTTCATTCACGTAAGCACAATTTATAGTTTTGCACCAATCAGTTGTAGCAGCCCCGTATGTCAACATGCATAAGAACATGCTACGAAGAAGAAACCCATTTAAGTCTGAGGTTTGGATCATGAGAGAGCATGAAAATAACTTTGGAGATTGGTTACTTAGACACATGATGCATACGCAGGCAGAGCGTGCTCAATTAAGAGCGTTGGCTAAGGGACCGTCATATACAATTTTGATATTTGAAGGATACGACATCAATGGATATACATTTTATACGAGAGCACAAGATAACAAGAGCACCAACGAATAAGCGGGGTCGTATAGATGCCTATAACGACAATGGCAATATCTTGGATGTACTATGGATTCATAGAAGAGATTTGGGAGCTTGACTATGGGCCTTTGAAGGTCCCACTCTTTCGGTGCTAGTGGGTCAGGCTACCTAGCGGCGTGAACATCGACAATTACGGTATCACTACCGTGGACATCAAACACGTTGAATACAGAGAAGAACCATTCATACTTGCTAATGCCGTTACACAAATTTTCTTTAAGGGATCTGGCTGACAAGGAACACCACGTGGTTCTTCAAGGAAAAAGAAGGATTGTCGGAGTTGAGAATGTAGTTGATGAGGAAGACCATAACCAATTCGATGAGCATCCTCCTTTCGGTGAGAACATCAACGTAGGTCTTATGGAAGACACAGAGGAAGCTACATACTATGCCACGATCATAACGAAGGTTGGATCATAACTTAGTTGTATAATTAAGGATAGGCTTTATTTTGTATGAAGGTCAAGCTTCAATTTGTAATAAAACATTTTGTACGAAGGACATGCTTCAGTTTGTAATGTGTGGAGAATTGATTATTACTATACTATAGATATTTAACAAACAATATTAATATAAATATTTTGTACGAAGGACATGCCTCAAAAAGTTTCAAAAATTTTCCTCAAAAATTGAATTCTGTAATAGAATCATCAGCGCATCAGTATCCTCCTCAAAAATTTTATAATGTCATGGTTAGAAAACTCATTTTCTTTTACCCTCCTCCTCCCTCTGCCATGTCATCCCTGACCTCCCTGGCCTTCGCACGTGTGCAGAAACGCTACCCAATCCTTCATGACGACATTTTCACCGCCATTTCTGCCACGAAGCATTTGGTATGCACCGGAAATTGGGACTATCCTTTATCGGTTTCTTGTGTCTGACAGCAGATGGTGAATATCAGTGCCGGTTGACGTATGATGGCCAACACTAATATAACACATCAGTACCGGGTAGGTATCCCACTCGGCACTGATAGTAACAACATCACTACCGGTTCTTATCAATGCGCGGTGATATTGTTACATCCTTCAAGTGAGATTTGAACAAACGGCGATATTTTTATCACTATCGGTTGAGATTTGATTCGGCACTGATAGTTTCATCACTGCCAGTTGTTAGGTAACCCGGTAGTGATAATTCCCATCAATGCTGGTTGTTCTGATAAACTAGCAGTAATGCTCATTTCTATATAAATATGGCATCTTCCCCTCTTCCCTACACTTAGTCATTTTGCCTGTTTTGAACTGTCGAGCGATTTCGTGCCCTCCCTGCGTCGACCCTCCCCACGCCAGCCGTCCCCGCGTCGACCCACCCCCCTGTGGCGCCTCCCTCCGACATCTCCCCCATGCGGCACCTCCCCCTCTCCGAAACTACCCCACATGAGGTTAGGGTCTATTTGCATGGATTAGGGTTAATGTACTTGAGCTGACATCAATTTGTTCGAGGAATCCTATAAACGTAATTGAGATTGTAAATTACATTTCTTTTGTAAATTATATTATGCCATTTAGCAGGAGTATGTTTGGTCTAATGATATATATTAACTTTTCAATACGTGTTTCTCATGATGATTGTTGGTTATAATTTTTTGATGAGATAATAATGGAGCACATGGAAAAATAGTCCCTTCAATTGTGACTTGTCCTGTGTTAAACCTCTCAAAAGATGATTGTAATACTAGATCACGTTGCTGTTTTTGTTTGGTCGCCCATAATGTTTGTTCGTATTGATTTTTCACTTTCATTTGTTGGGATTTGCCTCATTTCCCTTTAGTTGTTCAGGCCAAATTTGCATGTCTTTTTTAGTTAGGCTCAAGAACATGGTTCTTGTGGGAAGTGCCTGTGAGAAACCTTTGCTCCTTTTTTTCATTTGAGAAATACTGGAATTGACCTTGATTATAAATTTGCCAACCGTATTAGATAGGCACATGGAATTTAGTTATCATTCCTCGTTAGATCTTTTCCTTGCACCAATATTACGCCACGAATTCTCCCATTGAATGGCTTGGCAAACACTTTCTTTTTGATACTATACGAACCTATTTTTGCCCTGTAATAAGCCTTGTATATTTGAGTCATGTTGCCGACCTTCAAGTACTCAGTCTCACAAATAGGTCAAAAGAACACAAAACATATAGTCTCCCATAGCCTTCCCTCTTTATTGATCTTTTGCTTGTAGGCGGTGTGTATAATATGCATCCCCTATCCCTCCTTATATAGTGGGAGATGAGGTCCCTCTATTAGAATAAGTAATATGGGACTAAACTAGCTAATAGGCCTCGTCGGTTGGCTGCCTCTTAATAGGTTTTGTTTAGATAAATTGTCCACATCATTAGGCTATCTAGAATGGGATGATATAAAACACTCCCCTTCGGACACTTCACCAAAGTTGTACTCATGCCTCATTGAAAACTCCTTTCGAAAATTTAGTACCAAAAAAGGTATGAAGAAAAGAGTACATGTTTGGCAATCCTGTAAATGTAATTGAGATTGTAAATTACCTTTCTTTTAGGTAAAGTTGATCAAATTAAGATGAGTGAACTGGTTCTGTGAAGATGCTATAGTAACCTACAAAAATCATGGATTACTGGTGTATGTATGCCTGTACATGACCTAACTGGTGTATGTATGCCTGCACTATATGAATTCTTATGTTTACTAATGCATGTATGCCTGTATGTACTGGTGTATGTATTTATTATTATGTTTGCTGGTGTATGTATGTAATTAATTTGTATGTATGTTTCATGATGCAGTGGATGTATAATGGTGCCTCTGATGTATAATGGTGGCATCGATGTATATGATATATTTTCATGTCTGCCTTGATTTATTTATTGTTTCGTACATGCATGTTCTATGATTACCTTTGTATAGTCAGGCGATTACACTTTATATATGCAAAACATTGATATTAGCAACTATAACGTATGACAAAATGGTGATTACACCTTATATATATGCAAAACGTTCATATTAGCAACTCTAACGCATGACAAAATGGTGATTACGCTTATATATGCAAAATGTTGATATTACGTTTTATAAATGCAAAACATTGATATTAGCAACTTTAACGTGCGACAAATTGGTCATTCAAGTTGTGCGAAGATTCATCTCATGACTTTGTTAATTTAAAATTTTAGATAAACTTGCGGCACGTGGCCTCTATGTAACATCCTGAAAATTTTAAAAATAAGAAACATAAAAATTTAAAACTTAAAAATGAAATTGAATAAATTTTTTAATTAAAATTAAGAAAATGAGTTAAGATATCATCTTCCTATTCAATATCTTAAAAACAAATCTTAATCAAAGGGTAAACTGCAAAAATAAAACTTCAAACCAATCAAAATATAAAAATGAGTTGAAAATAAAATTTAATTTGGAATTTCAATTAATCTGAAAATTCCTTGGATTCTTAAGAAAATATTTTATTACCTTAATCTCAGTTTCTCCTTAACACAAAATGCAAAATATAAGGAGGAATTAAATCATAAACCTCTATTTGAATTTATTGATGATTTTTCTGAATTATTTGGATTTTATTGACTTTTCTTAGATTTTCTTGAATTTTGCTACAATGGAGAAATGCTTTTAGCTTAAACTCAAATAGTGGATAAAGAGAAGAAAAAATATTATAACAATAAAATAAATAAAATTTTATTTAGTCTCAGGAAACCTCTAGTGACTCATTTTCAAATTTTAAAATGTCATATCAAGCATTTATGCACGAATTATAAAAGCTATTTAATGAATCTTGACTAGGAAGCAGTGCATTGTCAGACTTTAATAAAAATAATAATGTGATATCTCGAATAAAAAATTTATATTATCTTTATCATTAATAACTTCATCCACAGTAAAAATTTTAAAAATTAATAAATTAATTTGTGATATTTAAAAATTCAAAAATAGAGATTAGAAAACTAGTAATTTGAATATCAAATTTTAATAAATTAAATACAAAATATTTAAATATAAATATTTTATTGAAGACTCAATTAATAAATAGGAACTCTCATAAAAATTGTCAAAAAGTTTTGAAAATATTATATTATCGATAAATTAAAAACTAAAATCTGAAAACTGTGCATAATGGGTTGTCAGAATTTTTATAAATTCTGTGAAAAATATTTTTCACTGAAATTTCTGCAGTAACATGATAACTACCTGTCCATCATATAGAAAAAGGTTAATAAATTTTGAAGTGACAAGTAACCGTGCCATTGAAACCCTATCCTACTTGGCCTGCGGCTAGACCCCAATTTTGCTGCATCTCCCTGTTTCTTTCTTTGACATATGGGTCCTGTCGGCGTACTATCTTGGTACCCTCTTCGCCTTAAAAGCATCGTGGCCCGTGGCGATCTAGCGGCGGGTGGGTGTTACACCCGTCTGAGGCGTCGATCCACGTGGCGCCTTGAAGCGGCAGGTGGCGGCCACGCCTGCTCGCCCGGCGCCCGATCACGTGGCGGCTTTGGCGGGTAGTCGGCGAAACACGCCATATCCCACGGTGCGGTCACGTGGCCTTGGCGGCGGCGAGTGGCGGCCACGCCTGCTCGCCCGATCCACGTGGCGGCTTTGGCGAAGCGTCGGCGGCTGCGCCACATGTCCGCCGGTGCGGTCCACGTGGTCGCGAAGCGGCGGTGGCGACACGCCACTTTCGCCCGGCGCCCGATCCACGTGGCGGCTTTGGCGAAGCGATCGGCGCTGCGCCATCCCACAGAGATGCGATCCACGTGGCTGCTTGGCGAGTAGGTGGCGGCCGCGCCACTTTCGCCCGGCGCCCGATCCACATAAGCGGGTGGGCGAAACGCCTTGTTCATCCGCCGCCATGCAAAAAGGTGAAGTGCGGTGGCCGTCCGGCCTCCTTCCCCGACGTCTGATGTCGAGAACGAACTGTTGTACCGAGCACATCGATTCAAGGAATTCGCAACAAGCCCGTTCCTCTGCGCCTCACACCTACCCGTGGCAGAGGGGTCACATTCCGGAAGAACCGGGTGAAGGCATGCGCTGGCATTGATTAGGGCCGAAGGAACGGGACAGCACATAAATGCGCAATAAATGCATGTAAGATAAGCATGATGACGATCCCTCCTCTATCTGACCTGTGTAAGCCCATACATATAAGGGCACTCTAGAGCATACGAGGGAGAGGGGGGGAAGAGAAAAAAGAGAGGCTCAACAGAAGAGCTGGTCACCGGCAAGCTCTGTAACCAAGCCCAAAATGCTCAATCCAAAATGAGGCAGGACGTAAGGCTGTTACCCTTCTTGGAGGGGGCCTGAACCTGGATAAAATCGGTGTGTTCATCGAATTGAAGGGGCACTAGAATTCGTTAGTGTGAGAGATACTGGGGTTTCCCTCTGCTAGGGCTTGCCAGCTACCAATGACACCCCCTACAGACCAAACCGGTCTGTAGACTTGGGCTGTCGGTGGAATCTGGCAAGCGAGTAGCGCCGAGTAAGTCGATGGTTAGTTTTCGATCATTTCTCCGTGAGTTTTGGTTTTTCTTTCGAGTTAAATGCGTCGGGAGATGGCGAGTTCGCAACATTAGGAAGGAGAAGAGTCGGGCCATATTCAGGGCGTGTCCCCGCAATCTCGTCGATCGCAAGACCGTCTCACTCCGCCCAGTGTCTTGTGATGCTCGCGGTGGCGGCGGGGCATCGGTCACGGCGCCGGTTAGCCATGGAAGCGACCACTCATTTCGAATCTGCATGCAGCCCGTCTCCTCCTGGACCACCCTCCGGTGGAGCTTGCAGGGGACTCCCCGGCCACTCCGTGGTTGCGGGATCTTCCGGCCTTGTCGGTCTTGCCCAACCGGTAGGACCCCGGCGCCCAAGTCTTTGGAGGTACTCGCCACCAGCCGGTGAGGGCTCGCAGGGCTCTATGGCCACAGTGGCGCCTGGCGAGCGGACGGGGCAGCAGGAAGAGGTCTTGTGCAGCAGCGGTCCATTCGAAAGGAACCGTGGGGACTGAGTCATCTTGATGAATCCAGCCGTGGCAGCGATCTTGGCCGCTTGCCATGCCGCCCGACTCTGGAAGCAGGCGCGGCAAGCGGGTGGCTCGAAGATGAAGGCTCTTCCTCGATTCAGCGAGAGCCCCATTCCTCGCTCCGGGCGAGCTCCGGTGGGCGGCGGAGCTTTGTTTATGGCGTTGGATATCGAGCGTTCTCCGGCGATTCGCGCCGTGTGGAGTGGCCTAAAGGTTCGCCGGCATCCATAGAAAGCTTCGGCGGCACCACCAACCGGAGGAGTTTTGCAAATTACACGGCGACGGTGGTGCGGCGGCGATGGATGCTGAAAAGTCATGGCCAATTATTTCCCGCGGCCTTGGCGGGCTCTGCGTTCTGGCTATTGAACCTTCGCGGTCGGTGCACTCGTGGGAGGAATTGTGTAACCTCTTTGTCGCTAATTTCGGGGCTCCTTCAGCGCGGTGGGCGTGGAGGATGATCTGCATGCCCTGGAACAACACAAGGGGGAGTCGTTGCGTGATTTCATCCGACGGTTCTGCCATTGCCGCAACACGATTCCCCATATCTCGGTGCAATCGGTCGTCATTGCCTTTCGAAGAGGCGTCGCGACCGCAAGATGAAGGAGAAGATGGCTACCCGTACTATTAGCACCACCTCAGAGTTGTTTTCCCTCGCGCATAAGTCTTGGCGAATTTAAAGCGAGGACGGTTGGTCCCGAGGGTGGCGAGTAAAGATGAAGCCGGGACCTCGAAGGGTTACGGCCGTCAAAGAAAGCGCGGAAGCCTTGGCGGAAGAAGAAGCGGGTCTTAGCGCCAGCGTGACGCTGATGATTCTAGTCGCGGGCGCGACCGCCGTGATCGGCGTCGCAATCGCCGTGGCCGCGAGCGATGTCGCCGCGGCCGCGCGATGATCGCCGGGACCGGCCGCGATAACGCCCTTGTGATCGTGGAACGTCGCCATGGTGGAGGAAAAAGAGGGAAAGAGGGCCTTGGTGCCCAATTCATCGGCCGACACCCATGACTGGACAATTGCGGTCGTGGACCAATGGTGGAAGCGTCGGATCAAGGAGCATCGCCCTTGCGACGATGAGCGTCATCCTCGTGATGGTGACCGTGGTGAAGACCCCGCCCCGCTGGCTTTCCAGCAGGTGGATCATACCTTGGCGTATATCTATGGCGGTTCGTCGGCTCTTCGCTCTAGTACGCTTGCTGGCGGTTGAAGAGAAGTGTGCGCCACGGGATCGAGTTGAGTCGCGTCGGATCTTTGAAATGGTCGAGGAGGCGATCGTCTTCGATCGGGTCGACCACCACGATTGCGCCGCCGGCCAGGCATCTCCGTTGTGGTGTAGCCTGATCCGAATGTCATTTGGAGTCGTGTGTTGGTGGACGGAGGGAGTTCTCTCAGCATCCTGTCCTCTACGGCATTTCTGGCTCTTCAGATCCCGAGGCAGGACTTGCATCCATCATTGCCTTTCTTCAGAATAGCCCCGGGGGTTAGTGCAATTCCTGTGGGCCAGGTTCGCCTCCCCGTCACTTTTGGAGAAAAGGATAATTATCGCCTTAGAGTTGGTGGACTTTGAAGTCGCTGATTTTGATCTCCCCTACAATGCCTTGCTTGGCCGACCGGCGCTGGCCAAGTTCATGGCTGTGACTCATTATGCATATATGGTGGTGAAGATGCGGAACTGCTACCGTCATAACCATTCAGTGGATCGATGCGAAGCTTTGTCTTTGTCGAAGTTTGCATTCGATATGAGTCTTGCCACTTGTCCCGGGCGTCTTGATGCCGCTGCTTTCGAAACCCTCGGGCCCGGACCAGCGCCTCGCTGGCTCTGCCGGTGAGGTTAAGGTGAATCGCATACTGAGTGGCGAGTCCCACAAGGCTATCAACATTGGCGCGACCTCGGCGCCAAATAGGAAGGCCTTCGTCACCTTCCTCTGGTGTAATTCCGGCGTGTTAAGCACGGCAACCGTCCGATATGACCGGGGTCCCGAGGGAGGTGATCGAGCACCATTTAACAGCGCTCACTGAAGCGCCTGCCGGTTGACAAAAGATCGGCGGCAAGCTCGGAATGACAAGATGCTATTCGGCGGGAGGTGGAGAAATTATTGGGCCTTGGAATCATCGGGGAGGTCACTCATCACGAGTGGCTTGCCATCCATGCTTGTCAAAAAGTCAAGCTGGAAGTGGTGAATGTGTGTCGACTTCACCGACCTCAACAAAGCTTGCGAAGGATCCTTATCCTTGCCACGAGTTGATCTCATTGTGGACTCCACGGCGGGTTGTGATTTCTTTGTGCTTTACGGATGCATACTATGGGTACCATCAGATTAGCATGGCGGTGGGAGATGAAGAAAAAACTGCTTTTGTAACCCCTACGGGTGTTTATTGTTATATTAGGATGCCTTTTGGTTTAAAGAATGCTGGATCTACTTACCAGCGTGCTATGCACATTACTTTTCGTCCGCGGATAGGGCGGAATCTTGAAGTGTATGTTGATGATCTGGTTGTGAAAGTTAAAAAAAGTGAAGCCTTGATTCAAGACCTGGAGGAAACCTTCTCCAATCTTCGGAAGAATCGCCTGAAGATGAATCCAGAGAAGTGCGTGTTTGGCATTCCCTCCGGTAAATTATTGGGGTTCCTGGTGTCCAACCGGGGTATTGAAGCCAATCCAAATAAAATAGCAGCAATTGAGCATATGAAGCCTCCGGTGCGACTTAAGCGAGTCAATGCCTAGCCAAGCCTTTGGCCTCCCTCGGGCGGTTCATTGCCGGACCGGGAGAAAAAGCTTACCTGTTCAAAATTTGTTGAAGAAAACTAACCATTTAATGGAATGAAGAAGCCAGGAGGCCTTTGAAGACTTGAGCGGTACCTCACCTCTCCACGGTGTTGGTCTCCTGTACCAGGTGAACCGTTGCTTTTGTATATTGCTTGCTACTCTGAAGTGGTCATTGTTGTCTTTGGCGGCGGAGAGGAAAGGTGTCCAAAAGCGATCTATTATGTCGCAAGGTGTTGCATGAAGCTGAAACCGATACCCTCGAGCACAAAAATCTGTATACTGATCTGGTGGCGTCTAGGAAGCTGCGACATTATTTCGAGGCGAGATTCACGTAGTCACGGCCTATCCGTTCTGAGAAATCTGTTCAGCAGTGAAGCGAAGGTCGCATTGCCAAGTGGTCGATGGGCGGGAGAGTTCAACCTTAAGTTTGTCCCCATACTTTGCCATCAAAAGTCAAAAGCCTGGTGGAGTTCGTTGCGAGTGGACTCCGCCACTCTGAGCGGAAAAAGCCCCAGCGTCGCCTCCTTGGACCTTGTTTTTGATGGCTCGTTCAGATTGGAGGCGCGAGGCTGGTGTTGTTCTGGTCTCCCATGGTGACATTCTTCAATATCTTTGTTGCTCTTGATTTTAAAGCTACTAATAATATTGCGAATATGAAGGCTGCTTTGGCGAGGTTGTGTATCGCTTCGGCAGCTGGAGCATCCGCGCCTCCAAATTAAGCGACTCCTGCTGGTCATCAATCAGCGAGGAAGGAATTTGATGCCTGACCCCACCATGGCGGCGTGCTTGGCGGAGGTCGAGGAAAATGGGCGGCGCTTTGAAGGATTGGGATATATTCATATCCCCGACAGAGATAATCACCTTGCGGATGGGCTTTCGCGGCTTGCATCCTCGAGGGCTTCGTCGGTCGGGGTCTTCGAAGAAAGACTATCGCGACCGATCCGCCACCCACGATCCGGTGGGAATGATGGTGTCATTTGTCGCAGCCCCGATTCAGGAAGGGGCGATGGTATGGCCGTCATGACCTCGGCTCGAGTGGGGAAGGTGGCTGCGGTGACCTCCGTTCGAGGAGGAAGGCAGCGCTGCCTCGGCCCCAAGTCGAGGAGGGAAAGGCGGCTTTGCCGATCTGCAGCCCGAAATGCTTGGCCCGACAAAGTGCCGGGCGAACACAGAGTGCTCGCCACACTTGGCCGGGAAGATCAGTGGATGGATCCGATCCTAGCCTTCCTGCGGGACCAAGTGATCCCCGACGATGATGCTTCAGCTGAGAAAATAGCACGTAAGGCCAAGTGCTATACTCTGGTGGGTGGGGACCTATACCACCGGGCGAAAGCAATTCTCTTGAAGTGCATCACTCGGGGAAGAGGGGCGCCTGCTCACGATATCCATGGAGGCATGTCTTGGGAGCCATATGTCGGTCGAGCGCTAGTTGGCAGCGTTTACGCCAAGATTTTATTGGCCTCTGCCCTCCGGGATGCTTGCGAGCTGGTGAGGACATCTGAAGCTTATCGGTTCTTCGCGACAAGTCCACCGACCAGCCAAGCTACGCAAACTATCCCGCTTTCTTGGCGTTCATGATGCAGAAATTTCCAGATATCTGAGGTCGTTCCTTGAACCCGGAAGCTTCACCCACCTTTTAAATGCGCCGTTGACAAATTCACTAAGTGGGTGTGAAGGCGAAGCGATGCCATTACGGCTTCCGCTTCAGCTCAAATTTATACATGGGATATTCACGCTTTGGAGTGCCAACCGCATTATCACCAGACAATGGAACTTCGGTTCACCGGTGTGACATTTACGGAATTACTGTGATGAGATGGGCACCAAAGTATGCTTTGCTCGGTTGCTCACCCTAAGAGCAATGGTCAAAGTGGCGTGCCAATGCATTAGTGTTAAAGGGCCTCAAAACAAGAGGCGTTTGATTGACTCCATAAGCGGTATTTGGATCGAAGAACTTCGGTACATCTTGTGGTCGCTCGTACCACACCCGATCAGACTATTAGCGAGACGCCTTTCTTCTGGTATATAGGTGGTTTTCTCTCCCCTCATTTGTCGTTTGGCTCTCGCAGCGTCTCGGTTTTCAATGAAGAAGGCCATGAAGACCTCCGGCAAGAAGACATCAACCTCTGGAGGAACTCCTTCGTGCCGCCTCGATGCCAAGCAAGGCCTCGGGCGATACCATGCAGCCGGGTCTCTGAAGAACATTAGCGATGGCGACTGGTCTTCTTGCGAGTTGACATCTTTGGATTACATAAAATTTGTCTCCCGGTGGAGGGCCCTTCACAGTGGTCTCGATATCTCAACACGGCGGTCCGGTTAGCCGAGGATGGCGAGAATTGGCGAATTCTATAATGTGGAGTTATTCGCGAAAGTTTTATCCATGAAAAACTGTAAGTACCCGGTGATTCGCTCTGATCAGCCTCGGGATAGGCTTATCCCCCAGCTGATCGGCGGTCATTAGTTGTCGATAATGTTATTATCTTGAAGATTTTCGATTTTGTCATTACTCCTCTTTTTGTTTCCTACGGGGCAGTTTGCTGCATGGATGCTATTGGCCCTTAAGTTTTGGCAATCTCTTGTTGGTCCATAATTATGCCTGGTATCTGTGTCGGGTAAGGACGGGCAACTAGGAAGCGGATTTGGCACGGTGCTTAAATGTGGTTTGAACACCTCAGGTTGAAGCACTGCATGTCGTTGCCGCAAGCACTGCTGGCCTAATATCCTTCTTGAGAGTTCGCTGCTTTACCACATAATGCCATAGGCCGTATTTTGGAAAAACGGCAACAACATGGAGGCCAAAACAAGTGAACCAATATTACCCCATGCGCATACTTATATTGTCATAATCTATATTATATGTACCTTGCATGGTATTCATCCGCCTTTGCAATAGCTGCATATGTGCACGGGTCAAACCTTGAAGCTTTGGCTCGATTCAAAAGAAAAAATCTATGACACTTGAAATTTGGTGGCGAAGACTCCGGTGGTGGCGAAGACTCAAATTTGATCGTATGACACTTGAAATTTTGGTGGCTGAAGACTCAGTGATCGCTTGACACTTGGGGGCTGATGGCGAAGACTCCGGTTGGTCGCTTGACACTGGGTTGGGCACCCGCTAATACACAAGCTAGATAAGTGTTTCAAGTAACATCCCCGATTATTTGCTTATGCGTATGCTGAAATTGATCAAATTATGCATGGTTACCACGGGCGTCGTAAACCCGACGGCTCCTTGGTGATAGAAGGAAAGTCTTCAATGTGAGCGTCTAGCAAGGCTAAGTGACCAAAGTGTAAACTTGCGCGGTACTCATTTCTGTTGGTACACCTCGGGTTGGCTCTCGGAAGCTTTTGTTGGTTGTCACAGATTGCGCCGTTGGTTCAAGACCACTTTTGGGAACTTATCGTCTTCTGCGCCACACTGGGGTACGATTCTAAGAAATCACAAGGATTTAAGTTCCGGGAAGGTTTGAACCAGCGATAACCTTGCAAAAAACCTTAACGATGAAACTATTCTGTACTCAAGTACAGACTATTACGCCTCAAAGCAGTCTTTGCCTAAGTTCTATGTAACTTATGTGTATGATGCTCACATTTGTGGTTAGTCGTATGCGACCTCTATAGGAACTCTGGGACGTTGCCCGGACTTAAAAGCCTGACTGGCGCCGCAATTGAATTTTGAGTTGGCTGCCCTAGCAACTGACATGCAATATCAAATAAGCCTGACAAATGAGCATGAAGGTAAAAGCGAAAAAAATCCATTACAACTAAAGTTTGTTGAATTGTTCATCTGGTGAAAAAATGATCAACAAAAGTAAAAAGCAAAAAGTGGGGTGTACGGCCCACCCTTCACTCGTCACCCACGTCGATATCGCCCGCGTCTTCTTCCTCCGCCACAAGGTGGAAACCTCCATAATGCATTCTTTGCACTTGCAATTGCCGAATAAGTCTTTCGCTGGCTTTGCCATAAGCCTCTACTATGGCGGCATCTCCCGCGATGCGGTCTCCATTCCGCCATCGGGTCCAAGGAAGCGTCGCGGTAGCCCAGCGAGCCAGACGAAGGTTCGCGGTCATTACGTAACCTCTTGCCCTCCTGGCGAAACGTCTTGCGGCAGGCGAACCTAACCCGGGCGCCTCCGCGGCTGGTTGGTCGCGTGGGCATCTTGCAGGCGGTGTCTGGGCGTCTCGGCCTACGCCCGAGGTTCGGGCATCTTTTGATGCGCTGGAAAGCTCTCTTGAGCATGGCGGCAAGATTGCGCCTGAGGCGGTCAGCCTCATATTCGGAGGTCCTCTGCGCCGCCTCGGCCCTTTCCGCCCGTTGCTGCATGGCGACCTGATGCGATGAAGGTGCCCGATCTTCGATGAGGTAGATAAGTGTCGATTTGGTGGAATTGACCCTCACGATCCGACTACTGGCCGTCTAACGCTGCGTTGCGCCTTAGCGTCGGCGAACCAACTCCAAAAGGTTATTGACTTTGCGAAGGCACGGTCAACCTGAACACAGTTCAATCCCTGCGAGCAATCGAGAACTAGCAAGAATAAGATGAAAGCAATTATGAAAACAAAGTTGGGATTCCGAATAAGCTGTCTTTACAGGTGGTCGACCGACACAACTGAAGAACAGAAGTTTGCACGAGGCTAAACCTAAACTCAATGAAATCCGCCTTTACTTTGGAGGCTGGTCGTGGCATAAAAAGGAGTGGGAGGGGGAGGGCTGGTCGGCCATGCCTTGATTTGTGGCCGAAAAATCAGACCTTCCCTCCTATTCTTTCCATCCTTAGCGAAGCCTCTTTCCTATTATTCTTATCTCTAAATATAGACTCTATTACATGGTAAGGACCAATATATAGGTGTGGAACACCACTCTCCTTCTGCGAAATCATGGAGAATTCAAGATCTTGTGGTCAAATGAAGAACTCCTTCCCTTGCAGCCACCAATAAGCGTGTCCATTCACCATCATCGCGCTTGAACCTTCATTCCTTAAAGAATAACACACTCCGTTTAGGAGCATCATATAGTTCTTCAAGTCATTAGATATACCAAGAAAGCGAAAGCACGATAATTCAGGTTACGTGCATGAGCTTTCAGTGATCGGTCCTTGTAGAGGTTGAAGCGAGATCTTTGTGGGCGTGCAAGAAGTGATGTCCTCATCACGACCAAAAGCGATGTGGTGGTCCTTTCTTGCGCCATCGGCCAGTCAGACCTCTCCGGCTCCGTGCGGCTCGTCGAATGGCCCCGTCAATTCCCTCGCCGTCAGAGCTCCATGTCTATGGCCATGGCAAGAAGTCATCAGCGAGCTATGCAAGTTCTTGAGCTCGGTGAAAGTTGGCGAGCGGTCGGTGGGAGTGGCGATGGTTCGGGGGGCGAGTTGGCGAGGTGCAGCAAACCTGCCTGCCTCATCCCCGTGGTGGTGGCGGCCGGCGGTGTCTGGGCGGAAGTCTCCGCCGCCCGGCAGCAGTGGCCTGCTCCCTTGAGGTGTCTTGAGGGTGACCTTGGCGTCACCCTCAAAAAGCTGGAAGGCCTTGGGGACCTCAAGCCCGCCTTGTCGAGTGGCGGCACAGGTCCCCGTGGCGGAAGGTGGTGGCGCCGTGGAGGATGGGATCGACGCCACAGGAGGAGTTGGAGCCATGCGGCCGTACTTGTTGGCGCAGTGGTCGTTAAATTTGGCGCCTCCTGCGTTGGCGCCGGTGGCAAGGGTGCCGGTGGTGCCGGAGGTGGGGATGCTAGCGCTGCAGGCGGCGGCACCGATGCAGTTGGTGCTGCGATCGGGGCGGGCGGTGCGACCGCCCCATGAGAAGTCACCGCCACCCTTGGGCTGGTGGCGGCGAAAGTTTCGCCCGCGTGGCGGGTCTTCTTCGCACCCGGACTTGGAATCGTCGGGACGAGTGGCTGCTGAAATCACCGTCGATGGCGGAGAGTCGTCCCCGATCGTCAGTATGGCTACAAGCAATGGCGAGGCAGTAGAAGTCCATTAAGCGGCAACAACTTTGGCGATCCTCGAGCGCTCGCGGAACTCCGTCGGCGATGGCGTGCCGATGAAGGAAATGCTGACCGGTGGCCGGCGGCATAAGCGGAGAAACCCGTGTTAATCGTGGCCCATCAAGTTTCCGCTGGCTAAAGTTAAAAAATGCCGGTTGGTAGGGAGCAACCTGAAAAAGCATGAATCGGAAAAAAGCCAAAAGATAGTAGTGAAGACTTACGGTAGGGAAAGGTCACGGGTGATATAAATGCGTCGCCGATTATCTTTTTGCCATCTTTGGGCGAATCTGGCGGCGAGGGCTAAGTCTTGGGATACAAAATCTAACAACCATCACCCCTGGGTTAAACCGGCGCTCATGGTTGATGATCTTGACCGCCATTGCGAACTCCGCCCGTCTCTTCAGCGAGGCGAGTTCTAGTTCTCGGTGACGCGGCGGCCGGAGTACCCCGAACATCGGCCTTGTATGCGTGCGTTGACGTCTGACCACTCGGTCACGCCGAGCCTTCGGTTTGACTGAGGGCTGGAAGGGGAAGTACCAGTAGCCATCCCGATCCGAAGGCGAAAATGGCAGCTCCCGGAGTTCGCCGTCGGAGGAAGCGCAGAAGAAAAATGTAAAAAAGTGGAAGGTTGGCATCACCCCAATGAACATTTCACGAGAGGTGTGCGAAGATGGCGAGAAAAAGAATGGAGTTGGGGTAAGGTGGAGATGATGGATTTCCTAGAAGTGGAGGATGGTGAGGAAAAAAATCGAGAAAAGGCGGTACCAAACCGCCATGATGCCCCCTACGAAGATGATGATCTCGTCGGAGGGGCCTTTGTGGTGTGGGGTCGGCCGAAGAAAGAGGGCCCTCGAGTACGATCGTGTGGAGTCTCCCCCTGTAGGAATCCACCGTGGAGGCGCGGAATGGAAGGCGAAGCGGGAGGGCCATAAGCGAAAGTAGCAAAAGGACAAGAAAAGCTCGAGCAAGAAGATGAAGTTTGCAAAGATCTTTGAAGCGTGAACCATCACGTGCGGATGGATCTATATGTATCCCTCACTCGCAAGCGGTTCACGAAAGGACAAGATCGTCGCCGTTTGGGTCCCCAAAAAAATCGGCGGATGCAATGAAGTACAAGAATCGAGGCGGTCGCATCCTCATGAGTGATGGCCCCATCCAAGAATGCACCCAGGCATTTAATGTAAGATCTCAAAAGACTTCGATGTGCGTTCTTGGGTGGGCAGAAGACTCTTGTCGGCGTACTATCGCCCGGTACCCTCTTCGCCGCACAAAAAGCATCGTGTACGTGGCGATCTAGCGGCGGTGGGTGTTTACACCCGTCTGAGGCGTCGATCCACGTGGCGTCAGCGGCAGTGGGCGCCACGCCTACTGCGCGGCGCCCGATCACGTGGCGGCTTTGGTGAGGCGATTAGGCGAAGCTGCGCTACATCCCGGTCTTTGGTCACGTGGCGCTCGCGGCAAGTGGCGACCACGCCTGCTTTCGCCGGCGCCCGATCCGCGTGGCGGCTTTGGTGGCGATTGGCGAAAGCACGCTACATCCTGCCGGGTGCCGGTCACGTGGCGCGAAGGCGGGCAAGTGGTAAACCGCCGCCTGCGCCGGCGCCAGATCACGTGGCGGCTGGCGAAGCGATCGTCGCAAAGCACGCCATCCCGCCAGTGCGTCCACGTGGCGCCGCGAGTAGGTGGGCGGCACGCCACGCTTTCGCCCGGCGCCAATCCCGTGGCGGCTTTGGCGAGCGATCGGCGAGCACGCCACGCCCACCGGTGCCGATCCCACGTGGCGGAAGGCGGTGGTGGGTAGCCACGCCTGCTGCGCCCGGCGCCCAATCCCATAGCGGGTGGGCGAGCATGCCTTGTTCATCCGCCGCCATGCAAAAAAGGTGAGTGCGGTGGCCGTCGAAAGCCTCCTTCCCCGACGCATCGTGTGTTAGAAACGAGCTGTTGTGCGAGCACGTCATTCAAGGAATTACTGCAACGCCCGTTCCTCGGCGCCTCACACCTACCCGTGGCAGAGGGTCACATTCGGAAGAACCGGGTGAAGGCATGTGTTGGCATTGATTAGGGCCGAAGGAACGGGACAGCGCATAAAGGCGCAATAAATGCATGTAAGATAAGCATGATGACAATCCCTCCTCTATCTGACCTATGTAAGCCC
The DNA here is from genome assembly GCA_036346375.1 of Guadua angustifolia. NCBI lineage: Eukaryota > Viridiplantae > Streptophyta > Magnoliopsida > Poales > Poaceae > Guadua > Guadua angustifolia. The sequence continues at coordinate 52,388,209 of CM070503.1, read as the reverse complement.
ATGCATATAAGGGCACTCTAGAGCATACGAGGGAGAGGGGGGGAGGCTCAACAGAAGAGCTGGTCACCGGCAAGCTCTGTAACCAAGCCCAAAATACTCAATCCAAAATGAGGCAGGACGTAAGGCTGTTACCCTTCTTGGAGGGGGCCTGAACCTGGGTAAAATCGGTGTGTTCATCGAATTGAAGGGGCACTAGAATTCGTTAGTGTGAGAGATACTGGGGTTTCCCTCTGCTAGGGCTTGCCAGCTACCAAAGACACCCCCCTACCGAACCAAACCCGGTCTGTAGACTTGGGCCTATCAGGTGGAATACGCCGACAGGTCCTATTCTCTGTCCTGGCCCACACACCAGTGTCCCACTCCCTATTGTCTTCTTCCTCCAGAACTTGTGCCCTGAGCCAACTACCTCCGTACATTCTGTAGCTGCGTCATCACTGCAAACCGGAGACACTCAACCAATGCCAATTGACCACGCCTCCGCCATGCGGCCACCTCCTCCATGTTTCCCGCAACGCCATCATGTTCCTTCCTGTGCAGCCACAGACTCACCTCACCGAGTGATAATCTTAGACCGAGCTCATCTGAGGCCGGTTCATTCTCTTCCTCGTCTATAAATAGCATCCAGTGACCACTTTGAGACTGTGCATCATCCCTCTCTATTCCCTCTAGCTCTCTTCGAGGCAGACACCCGAAGTTCACCCCCTTTTCCGCCTTTGCCGCAAGCTTCAACTCTCGGCCAAACGCACAATCTGGACAAATCACCCAACCAAATTCAAATTTCTTAAGCCCATATCATCCGCAAGAATCAACGATCAAAACCCCTCAACAATACCTGGAACTCCTTGTGTGAAATCTCGTCGCCACAGCGAGCTCATCTTCCACATGGCCGGCCACCATTGGTGGAGTTCTTCGGTAAGTTTCCAACCTTCTCAACTGCAAAAATGGAATGCATAATACTCCTAGATGCTTAATCCCACACTCATTCGAGCTCTTCCGCCTTAATTTTTGCTCTCGGTGAGCCACCATTATCGCCGCCGCTCGAGCTCGATGGTAACTCACCTAAGACCTCCTCAGGCCGAATCAGTTCTAGAACCGGTTGTGCCTCGTCGAGCTGGTCCTCCCCGTGTCCTCACCGGAACGCCGTCACCGCCGTGCCCTAAGCCCTCCTCTATTTTGTCTCCTTGCTAAATGGGTTCCAGTCGGCAGTGACACCAAAAGACTCTAGTGCATGTGGTAAAGATGCTTTCCATTCACGGCAAACGTATTTGAGATTTATTAATTTAATTTCCACACCGAAATAAATTCAATTGTTAATATCTTGTGCATTCTTAATCCAAAGCCAGTAAAACAAATTTATATATTCATCTAAAATTGTGAAGATTCTAAATATACAAAAATATTGAAATTTTGAACTACAGAACAATTATTAGAATTTAAAAATGAGATATATGCACTAGTATGGACATTATTGCACATATGAAAATATAATTCCTCAAATAATAAAATAAATTGTTATGTGTTTATGGAACCATAATAAACTCAAGTATAAAAAATAATTAATTTTTGAAATAATTTTAATTTATTAGATTTGTATGATCATTAGTAAACCTCAATATGACCATTAATAAGAATGAGTATAAAATAACCCATAAAATATTAAAATATTTGTAAATAGATCATGGAACTAGTAATGGATTCATTTATGCAAAAATATTTAAAATCAAACTTAGTTTGCATTCTCGATAACAAAAGGAAATGAAAATTAAGAACAGTAAATAAATAAATAATCTATCGCGGTTAAAGTCAAAATAATGCAAAAATAGCTTTAAAAGCACTTCTAGGATTGTACCTGCTAATACCTAAAAAATAAATAAAGGATCATGTATAGTGTTGTCGCGATATCGATCGCTCGACCATAAATGTGAAGCACGGGTTAGTGAAGTCGGGGGACCCAAAATGAGCCTTGCCCAACGGAGGAACAGGTCTGATGCGACGTTGGTCGGAGCAAGATGACAACGAGCGAGACACGGAGAGTTATACTGATTCGAGCCCCTGTGAAGATAATAACTCTACTCCAGTCTTGCCCTGAGGCGGTGGTCTTCACTATTCTCGGGTACAGAGGTGTTTACAACTCAAGCTCGAGATTGTCAATAATGGCTGTTGTCCTACTGCTCGTGCGCTGATGTGGTGTGTGTGAGTGGGTTGCTTGTTGATGTCTTGAGCATGCACGCCCTGTGGAGTCTTATATCTTCCCAGCCGTCGCTTGTAATGGACGGGAGAAATCGCCGGGGTAGTGGCTTTGTGCGCATTAATAGTGGGCTGCAACCGTCCCGGACATGCCGCCCACGTCTGCCTTAATTCCACCATCCCAGGTCTTGGTAACTGCCGAGTAAACGCATGTTCTGGAATCCCAAGGGAAAGTGCCCGAGCAAGAGCCGATCTCACGCCTTCAAGCCCGAGGTGCGTGCGGGGGGTTGAACTCTGGTGAGCTGGCCTCGGGTCGTCTTGGACATGCGGCCAGTCGTGGTCGACAGCCCCAAGCTAGGGGCCCTGTTGCGGAGACCAAACGACATGGTCGTGTAGCAGTAGGTCCCGAACAGCGTGATGAATGATGTCTTGCTCTCATCGTCTACCGCTAGCTTGATCTGGTGATATCCAGAGTAGGCGTCCAGGAAGCTTAACATCATGGCATTCGCGGTGGAGTCGACGATTTGGTCGATGCACGGAAGGGGGAAGTTGTCATTCGGGCATGCTGAGTTCAACCCCGTGTGGTCCACGCACATCCTCCACTTCCTGCCTTTCTTCTGCATGATGACCGGGTTTGCCAACCATTCGGAGTAGTCTATCTCACGAATGAACCTGGCCTTCAATAACTTATCGAGGTTCTCCTTGATGACCGCAACCTTTTAAGTGGAAAACGCAGCGCAGCTTCACATTGCCGCGGGTTGCAATGGCTTGACCTCAGCTTGTGCTCAATCACCTCCTTGGAACTCCGGCATGTCCGCGGCCCTGCCGAATATGCTCTTGTTGGCGCGGAGGAAGGTGACGAGCTCGAGTTCCTATTTGGAACTCAGTCTAGCCAAGATGTGGACACACCTGGTCGGGTCGTCCTCTTCGAGCGGCACAGCCTTCGTGGACCCGCTGGGCTGGATCGTCGCCTTCTGACGAGCGTTCTTCACCGTCGCCTCTGGGCCTTGCTGGGGCAGCATGCCGGCAAGGGCTAATGCTTTGGTCTCACATCTGTGCACCGCCTGCAGGTCGCCTCGCACAGTTATGATGCCACTGGGGCCTAGTAGCTTCATACACCGATGGCCATAGTGGTTGGCCGCCATGAACTTGATCAAGACGGGCCGCCCGAGGATGGCATTGTACGGAAGGTCTCCTTCGACCACCTCGAAGGTGATTAGTTTGGTGCGGAAGTTGTCCGAGTCGCCGAAGGTGACGGGCAAGACCACCTGCCCTAGGGGGATGGTCGAGCTGCCAGGGACAATCCCGAAGAACGGAACTGCTATTTTCTTGACCTTTGACCAGGGAATCTGCATCCGGTCGAGTGTTCTTGCTTGAAGCAGATTGAGGGAGCTGCCGCCGTCGATCATGACGCACCCGGGCATCGTATTGCTGATGGTTGGGGTCATGACCAAGGCGGTCTTCAAATCTTTGGCCATACCATGGAGAGCATCCTCCGAAGAAAAAGTGATGGCAGCCCCAGCCCACTTGTAGTGCTGTTCGACGGACTTCCTGGCGGTGACTTGGTAGATGGCCCACAACGTGGCCTTGAGCTCGCGCCGGGATTGGTAAGCTGACGAACCGCCGAAGATAACGTCGATCCGGCGTTCGCCCTGCTGGAACTCCAGGTCGAGGTCGTCGAGGTCCGCCCCAGCGTTCACTCTGTCTGGCTGCTCGTCTTCTTTTGGGAGCACGGGCATCTCCCCACGTCCATCGTAAAAAGCCTCCAGTTTGCTCTGCCAAGCCCTGTAGCTTCGCAGGTCGTGGCCTGGTGCCCTATGGAATAGAAAAAATTTCGCTTCATCATACCTGGAGCGTGCTTCGACTTCCTACGACCGAGCGTCGACCCGCTGAGGTCCAGGTCATCGGTTCCCCTGCTGGGGTCGGTGCGGCGCCTGACGAGGTTAAGGCCGACCTTGGCGAGGTTGGGATTCTTCTCGAGTTGGATCTCGCACCTCCAAGACTTCACGCTGGCCGTTCGCTGAAACGACCACTCGCGGCAGGCCACCCCCGTTCTTGCGGTCCCACTTCCACTTCTTGGCGGTGGAGCCGTGGTCTGTGCCCTTGGAGTTGGATGGGCCAGCCTCTCCAGGATTCAGGCCAAGCTTACCTTGGTCGTAATCACGCTTCCAGCGGACAGCGTCATCCGCATCTGCGTACCGCTCTGCCATGTGAAATAGTTTGTTGACGCTGAGCCTCGAGGTGATCTCCAGGTCTTCGGTGAGGCACCAAAAACGGCCGCCGAACTTGAAGGCCTTGATCACTGCCTCGTCGGAGATACTCGGAATCAAATTCCTCGTGCGGATAAACCACCGCACGAAGTCCCGTAGCGCTCGTTTGCCACTCGAAGATGCGATCCAGTCCTTCTTCCTCGCCGCCGAAAGCAACTCTAGAAGTTGGAGCGGCGGGCGCTCTAGATTTAACACCATGATCTGAAGGAACCGGCTTCGTTGAAGAGCCGAGTTCGAAAGCGGCGCTGCCCAAAGACAAGATCGGGTTATAGTTGGCCATCACGAGCTCATCGCCCCCGACCGCCTGAATGGCGGTCGAGTAAATTGATAGAAACTCGTCGGGATTCTTGGTCCCGTCGAAGCGTTTTATCAATGCTGGCTTGAACCGAGCTGGCCAGCATACCCGACAAAGATCATCGGAGTAGGCCGAGCAGCCGTAAGCCGGGACAGGTGCGCACCGGGAGAAATCATTGCCGGCAAGGCTTTCGCTGCTGCTGGATTCAATGTCGAGGCTGCCTCGACGACCCGACCTTCGGCGAGAGCGATCGTGACGCTGAGAGTGGGAATCACCCGGGAGATACCGCAGGCAGTCATGGACCCTGCGGCGCCTAGGCGAGACATCCAGGGAAAGACTTCCAGACATACTGCTATTTGAAGGGGAGCTGATGTAGCTCGGTTGACGCCAAACACCACTCGGGATTGCGTCCACGGGGCGGCAACGTGGTGGAGTCCGGGACACATCCTGGGATTGCTGGCGAGAAGGTGCTCCTACCGGGGAGGTGATCGGCAAGCGCGCCGGCGTCGGTGCGACGAGTTGTCGTCACTTCTCAGGGAACGGAACCCTGAGCGACGACTTTGTTGCTGCGGAGGTTTGACCTCTGTCGTGGCTCGGTTGAGCTCGTCAGCCAGAGCTCGGCCGAAGAGTTCCGACCTCACCCGATCAGGATCTGCCATGATCCGGGCGATAGCGCGGAGGCGTTCTCCCGAGGGAGGAAGCCTAGGATGCCCGGACGAGGCGCCGGCCTTCTCTTGGTCTTCTCGTCGGAGGGTAGTTATGGCCTGGTTGATGGCGACATGAACCATCCGACGAGCATCTTCAGGGGTCTGCGGGTAGCGATCACCCACCGCCGCGCTCACGCCATGGCTATCTGCCATGAGGACATGCTGCTCGCGCAGCGGGGGTGAGGGCGAAAACAGGGACGTGGAGTCGCCATGCTCGGGTTCTGTGCCCGAGCCCACGCTCGAGGAACGTCCTTCAATGAAGTGCGCCATGCTCCTAAGATCTTGGTGTCATTCCTTCGAATGAGCGAAGCTATCAGGCCCCACGGTGGGCACCAGCTGTCGACGATCGGGATCGCCTGACCGCAAATGTGAAACGGGGTTAGTGAAGTCGGGGGACCCAAAATGAGCCTTGCCCAACGGAGGAACAGGTCCGATGCAACGTTGGTCAGAGCAAGACGACAATGAGCGAAACATGGAGAGTTATACTAGTTCGAGACCCTGTGAAGGTAATAGCTCTACTCCAGTCTTGCTCTGAGGCGGTGGTCTTCACTATTCTCGGGTACAGAGGTGTTTACAACTCAAGCTCGAGCATGTCAATAATGGCTACTGTCCTATTGCTCGTGCGCTGATGTGGTGTGTGTGAGTGGGTTGCTTGTTGATGTCTTGAGCATGCATGCCCTGTGGAGTCTTATATCTTCCCAGTCGTCGCCTGTAACGGATGGGAGAAATCGCCGGGGTAGTGGCCTCATGTGCATTAAAAGTGGGCTGCAACCGTCCCGGACATGCCGCCCACGTCTGCCTTAATTCCACCATCCTGTGTCTTGGTAATCGCCGAGTAATCGACGTTTGAATCCAAGGAAACCGCCTCGAGCAAGAGGCGATCTCACGCTCTTCGAGCCCGAGGTCGTAAGGGGTTGAACTCTGCCGAGCCAGCCTCGGTCGTCGTGGGACCCTGCCCAAGTCATGGTCGACAGCCCCGAGCTAGGGGCCGCGTTGACCATGCTTTGACGGGTCGAAGATCTCCTAGTCCCCGTCAAGTGTAGTCGCAAACTTAAAATGAAATTTGACCGATTTAACGTTATCTTGTGATCATTTATACTATTTCAACTGCAGATAAAATAAGTCGTCTAAATGCTAAAACATATAAAACTAGTCTAGAAACACTCTACAAAGTTCATATACTACCATATTCTAGAAAAATATTTTATTTACAACTGGCCTTTCAACTAAATCCAGCTAATTCAAAATCCTTAAGTGTTAATCATACGCTTCACCTCGCCATTTCCATATAACGTAAACTTTATAATACCACATAAGATTTTTCAACGATGAATATATGTCTCGTCCAAACAATAAACTTTATAAAATCAGTTTAGAAATGCTCTCTAAATTATAGACTACCATAATGTATAGAAATAATCTTATTCCGTTATGCTTTGGATATTAATCCTAGTAGCAGAATAACCTAAAGTATTATGATTGACGAACTTGATAATATGAATAAACGAACTCGATACTAATGGCAAAATCTATACTTAAGATGGTTGTATCACTATAACCTTCTTAAATATCATGAATATATAACCAGTAACTTAACATAACAGTTCTAACATACCCAAAACTAATTCTTATACAATGTTAATTAAGGAATGAATACTATTCATACAACAAGTTGACTAATGTTTAATTCTACTAATCCAATTAATTTTTGCATCTTCAATTTGACATTATAAATAAAAGAATACATAATTTTAACTTCTTGAATTCGTAAAACAAGAATAGATAATACATAAAAAAACCATGCATCGTTCAAGCTACTAATAATTTGAATGTATATACTTAATCGATTAAAACACAAGAACATGAGATCATTCAATCCAACCCTAAAACACACCTGTTCTTTATAACCAGTCTTTATTTGCTTTTCTATCTATTTTCTTTCTGCCCTTATTAAAGTTTGTTGTTTGCTATATTTCCATTGAACGACGTGTAGAACTCAACGTTATTACCTCCGTCGTCGACAATGCCAGCTGCAACTATGACTTGGTCTTAAACGTCAAATAAGCAAGGCAAGCTCCCCTTTGATCATATTGATCCCTGTGCTTATTTTCCTTTTGTTTATCAAATGGTTTCATGCATGTGTTTATTTTCAGTAAATTTGCTATTTAGTGGTATTGGTAGATATACCTGTTGTCTCATGAAACTTCCTTGATAAGTATGAACGTGTGAACCTGGATAACCATAGGAAAGGGTTAGACAATATGTCAATTTGGGGTATATGTGACCTAATAACAATGCTTAGCCATGCTTTAGAATCAATGATGATGATAATTAGATCAAAAAATGTTTCTTGAGAAATTTAAAATGTGTTTGGGAATGATATTGATGGTTACTACTATTTTTGATAAAAATCCCAAACAAAACTATGGTTTTGGATGCGGGCAATTATTGGCAATAACTGGATGTGCAAGAGGACTTGTACGTAGTGTAGGGTGAAGTATTGCCCACGTCAGATTAAGGACCGAACAATGGGACGCTATTGATCCGATAAATCCGTGCAACCACAAGTGCTAGGATGGGGCAACCTTAAACCGATTAAGTTATCTAGTTTAACTTTGCATTTATGGAAAGCGGGAGATTGACCTTGCTGGATTACATGAATTGTATTATTGGATCAATGTTTATATCTTTACGTCATTGGGTTGACATTGTTGGACTACATGATTGGATTATGGATTTGATTATTGGATTATTGGAATACTGGATCACTGGATCATTCAATGCTCAATGAATTGTGAGTATCATTTATGCTTTACTTATTTTCTTATCAGCAATCTTGCTCTTGCAAATTCCGTTTGACAAATTGCAAATTGATTTACAATATAAATTATGCTTTACGTAAAGTCAACCTAGAAGCCTCCTTTGATTTAACTTGCATTTATTGCATTTGCAAATATCACCGTAAATCTTGCTGAGTATGAAAGTACTCAACCTTACTTATTTTACTATTTTAGGTGGTTACGAAGCTTTGAAGAATACCATTTATCACAGGTTGTGGGAAATTCAATTTATGTGATCTTTCTAGGGTTTATGCCTTGGCAGTTGCCTGAGGGTCGGATGGGCACACACAAGACTTTGCTTCTCACTACTAGAATTCCGGGCTTTTGCAACGGCGAGAAATCGTTGTAATAGGGCCCATTTCGCAGTAATATGTACCAATAGCCACAATATGACAATCGCTATGTGTGGTTATTAGTTGCGTGGTCCAAAGTTTGGGCCACGATTTACGCTTTTGTTGCAATTGTAATGCTAATTGCAATGAGAATATGCGTTGCATTAGTCCGTAGTTGCAATGACGATTTGACGTGGCAATAATCTCAATTGCCGTGGCAATAGTAGTCTCTATTGCCACGCCTCATGCGCTGCATTAAATAGTAGTCGCAATGACCTTAATACCGCGGGCAATATTTTTTATTGTCGTGGCAATAGAGATCTCTATTGCCACGCCTCATGCGCTGCATTAGATAGTAGTCGCAATGACCTTAATTAATACCGTGGCAATATTTTTTATTGTCGTGGCAATAGAGATCTCTATTGCCACGCATTTAGGCATTGCATTAGACCACAGTTGCAACAAAAACCAATCCATGGCAATAAGTGAGGTCGCAACGAAATAATTTTCGTGGCAATATGATGTATTGCAATGAAATAACTTCGTTGCAATAAATTATAACAACGATCTATATCTATAGCAATTCATTTTGTCACAACGAGGCGTCAATGCATATTGCAATAATATTTGTTTATATATCGTTGTTGCAAAAGAAATGTACTCAAATTAGAAATTGTATGAACAGAAATATCAATTATAGGCATCAAATCATATATAAGAGCATTTGTAACAATCTTTGTTTTGTATGTACAAACATCAAGCAAAAGAGACCAATAATAGAATAATTTCATAGTAATCTCGAAGCTAAAACTTTAAATTTCTCAACTAAGATTGCGATAACAGAACTAATCTATTGACTAGTGACTTGAGAATAGGTTGTTCCACATTGCGAGACTTGCTTGACTTGACCATACGATGAGACCAGACGCCCGCTCAAATTGTATCCTCTGTTGAATAAAAGCACGGTTTATTCTTTTGAGCATAAACAAATAGTGGATCCGTATATTATCATAATATACGGTGCATTGCTGAAAAATAAACTTTGCAATTCATACCTTGTTCAAATTCTTCACCGACCATGATTTTTAGCAACTTGCATCAAGCTATTTGGGTAGTTATATAACGCGGTGTCCCATTGGAATCGTTATTGATTAGATTACGCTGACATTAGAACTTGAGTGTTGTGATTATTCTTGCCCACAAGCGTCCTAGTTGCATCATCACTTGGGATGATGCTTGTTGAAATAGTCTGCATTAGAAAAATGAAAAAATAAATTAAGGTGCATATAATGTGCAAAACCATCATTGAACTAAATTTTTCCAATTTTTACTTTGTATTGATGCTTCTCTACGTTCGCAATCAATGAAAGCATCTCTTCCTCGAAAGTGCAAGCCTTGCATTCTGCTCCTCTTGAATTGCCGCCTACTTTCTTACGCTATCCTATCCCTTTCAGCAATCTCATTTGCAAGTTGCTCTTTTAACTTTTGAACCTCACCTTGGAGCTCAACATTTTGTAGTTGGGCTGCGTTTATGTTTCTGGGCTTGTTGTTCGATTTGAGCTCGCATCCTTCGATGCGTGTTTGACGTTTCGCCAAGTATCCTGTCCGTGAAGTTGGGATGTTTTGCTTGATGTGAGTTCCTTGTAGCTTGATTGGAAAATATTGTTTTCCTCTTCGTGTGATAGGATGCCTTTGTCTCTTTGTAATTCTATCTCACAAATCTTCTCGCATGCCCCGCCCTAAGTGATGAGAACACAAGTTAATTGAATATTGAAGTTACGAAGATTGCAAAAATTACAAACACATTGTGAGTCCAATATCAAAGAAGTACTCACATAAACTTTTTAGATCGTCGTCGACCATTGCCCATTCTTCATGTGAGTGCTCATCCGAGGTGCACATCATTTGGCTCTTCACATTTTACGGGTCTCTAAAATTGCAAGGACATGGCATATTAATCCTACATCATTTATGAAAAGAAGAGCATTCAAACATATATTTACTCGCTCATAGCTAATTTGAGAAAAAGGTTTGGAACCTATCAAATGCTTGGTCTTTTGTTTTTAGCGGTTTCTAGAGTTTTGATTGCTTACATACGCAATAGGTGACAATACAAAAAGATTACAGGCGCACTTTATGTAGCAAATGTAAAATATAAAAAAGAAAGTACTGATATGCTTGGAATAGAACTCTGAGTACTGTAATAGAGAAAGAAAGCACTATATGTTGTATGCAAAATAAAAGCTATGCATAATTTTGTTTAACCTTGAATTGTTCAGACCCAAAATATAAGTTCAAGTAGTGCCACTCAACAATGTCTACATCTTGGGCTTTTATTTCATTCTCTCAAAGCATAAGTACTATCGCCTTGTATGTAGCACTCACCGAGGCAGATTTGAGCATAATAATATAAACAAGTACCATTTATTTACACTTTACCATTAGTTTTTGCTTTAAGCAGCGAGCATGAGATGGCGGCTTGTTGTTGATGGAGTTGTTGTCATCGATTTCCCCATCGGTATGCTAGGAAGATTGTTGCGATGCTCTGTGACATATGCTGTATGCATACAATGCAAACATCGGTAAGTAATTATGAACAATACAATATATCATGTATTGGTGTTAGAAAACCAGTTACTAATATCTAGAAGGTAAGCCTTTGCTGCCTCAACGATTCATATATGTTACGATTGTATCCTCTCTATATTCATCCTTAAATTCTGCAATTCATCGGCATGTTGCTTTGTATGGTCAATGCATTATATGCCTAGAAGTGCGAAAAGTGCAACAACATAGCTTACCGTGTCTGGTTCTTCGCGTTGCGTGTTCTCAATCCATAGCTTGTATGCATCAATATTGTCATATGTAACAAATTCATCTCCGGATGGTGCCTCCCTAGGCGCTTTATGGGTGTAATGCTAACTCGCATCTCCTCGGCGGATCCTTAGCCATTAATAATCGAACCTTCCTCTCTACCTCGTTGTTTGTTACCATTGTAAGTGCTTCATGTTCAAAATCAATCGGCTCAAGTTGCTACATCCACGCCACATCGCTTCTTATAGAACAAGTAATCTCTCTCGAGTACCCAAACTTTGATTTCAAACACATCAAGTTGTAAAAGGAGATATTAGCTCTATCCATATCCATTTCATGGAATTCTTCCTCGCAGGTGCCCTCAGACCTTTGAAATAGTAAAGTCCAACTCTCCGATGAGCACGCTTAAAATATATTTTAAACTGAAATATGAATGTGTAGATGCTAGTCTAATTATGTCGAGGCGAGAAATGACCAAACAAAACAATTTCAGATGGTGGATTAATTTTGGAGGGTGAATTTACCGCTAGGGGTGGATCAAAATGGAAGTATTTGAGACTAACGTCATTCTCAATAGTCATGTTCGATTCACAAGACCTTCACGAGTATCTAAAACAAGGCTCTTGCAAAGAGGTAAGACAACATGCAGTAATAATGCAACAATTAATAGTATTTGAAGCGTATAATGCATTCAACAAGAAAATACTTTGTTGTTCCAATGTTGCCAAATACCAATCAAACATGGTTCTGAAAATATGTAGGAAAAAAGCACTCATTTGTTTATATTACATGGTGTAATAAGACTTTAACTAAAAATATGAAGTATAGGCATTTGATACAATATAACCGATAGCAATATACAATGAGAACTAAAACAGAAGACCGAATCCATCTTGGAGAGGCTTTGGGAGGTGCTAATGGAAATGTAAGCGATAGCAATATACAAAACTAATCAAACCTTGACATGAACGCTGCATGCCACGTGTCCTACTCTATCCTAACATGTGAAATGACTTTGAAGTCGGGGCAAGGCATCGCAATCATTCCTCTGGAATTGAAGAAAAAATAGTAGAAACAATGCCGTAATTATTGTCCATCTATGCTAGAAGATAGTGGTCACATTAGTCTTAACTCTTAATTACCACAACCTGGTTTTCGTGTTTTATGCTGCATCATATGGAATCAAAATGTTGATTAACTCACCGATGAACTAGATATCACAGAAAAGCCTCGATCTCTCGCTTGCTCTATCCATGCTTTATCAGTTGAAAAAGAATTCATGTGACTTGCAATTTTGCGAGTGCATAAATGCAAAAATCATTAAATCTCTAACCAATTGAATAATTCAAAGTCAAGTTATATGTGAAAAGGTATGTTTGGCGGACTTCATATAAGTATTGTTTGTATTACTCATGGAGATCTAATTTTGCTTGTGCCCATAACTTGTTGCCACTAGCTTAAAAGTGAATTGTGTCAAACAACCGACTCGGTGAATTCAGGGAGAGAATTGAATCTTGGAGAAGAGCCCATGATGCAACTCAAATTAACTGCTTTCTGTCATGTCAAGCATTTCATCTAGAACCTTTAATCTCTGCGGGCCTTCACTAATTAAAAACCTAATCTTCTCGCTTATCATCACAATGGCGATTTTGTCGATCTCAGCCCTTACCGCTCGCCTCAACTCATCTCGAAAAAAAGAATGTACATGAATAATTAGTGTGCTTCAAACATAACGAAGACACAGCAGAGGTAAGAGAGCAAGGATTAAAATGCGACCACGAGCATGTTCAGGGCTCGGCGAAGTCATGTGTAAGGCACGCCTATAAAGCTTCAACCCTTCACTCATAGTTATCTTGCAAATTGCTCAATCTCACAAGACAACAGTACTCCATAGAGAATGTTCAAACCCGAGGTTGAGCAACAAAAGCGAGAACTAAAACCTTGAAGTTTGCACTTGTTACAGATATTCAGAACTTCCATAAGAAGGCTTAACGCCACGAACTTCCTCTTGACAAAGAACAACGAAGCACGAGAGAACTACTTTGGCGTAACAAGCAACTTTTCACAGATTGTATTTTGGTGCAGAATTCTTTGCTTTTCTCATTGCTTTGGCTAATACTTATACCCAACAACTCACAAACATCAAAACGAAACGAATTTTACTTCAGATCGCAAACTGCTACTTTAGGCAACTCTAATAACTATTCCTAATCCGGCACTTACTCGAAAAGCTTTCACGAAAACACCACAGGACTCGGATCCTGACAAGCCGTCTACACTGTTTTTCTTCCTCCTTCGCTGATCCTGACAAGCTTTCCCCCATAGCCCACAGATAACTTGACTGTTGAGTATTGAAATTTCAATTTCGTCTTACGATTTGGCAAGGGAAAGTTAATTCTTTACCGATAACTAGATTTGGCAAGGAAAGTTGATTCTAGGGCATTGGCACTAATCGACGAGACGACATCGAGATCGGACAATAGTAAACCTGTAATAGTGAATACCGAGGTTAACTCAGAACGGGTATATAAGACTCGGTGAAGGGATGGCTGGGGACCATGACTATGATGAATACGCTCAATACATATCTTCTTCTTCCCACGCAACTCTTTTCTCTCTGCTTGTTGTGGCGTCCCAAGACTACAGCAATATTTGGTACAGGTAACAACAACAAGATTGTTCGGTTTATTTGTGCTACCGATTGACTCTACCCCTGGGCGTTCGAACAGATCAATTGTAACTAATCTAGTTTCGTTTAGCTATTCGTAATTGGAATCGGCTTAGCTTAACCGAGTTACAATGGACTCTGAATCCAATATCGAGTCAATTGTTACTATCTAGTTTCGCTTAGCTAATTCGCATCGTAATTGTAGCTAATCGAATTGGAATCGATTTAGCTAAACCGAAGTTACATTGACTCAATCCTAAACGGATCCCAATTATGATTAGCTAAACTCTACTCGACAAGGACTCCCTGCACTCGACGCTTTTGCTATTGTCTTTCCAACACAATAGTTAATTATTGAGGTACAAACCGATTCTAGGGCATTGGCACTAGTAATCGACGAGAGATGAGATCACGAGGACTAACACTGGGACAAGGTAGTGGCCGCCGACGGTGGCAAGTGAAGATGGAGGCCTCGCAGGTTAGCGGTGGTGCGGAGGTCGATCGCTAGACGCCGCAGCTTCTATTGCGCTCTAGCGCCTGGGTGAACGCCCACGCACGTAGATCCGCTTTGCCGAGGGGTCGTGGGAGGGTGATGAAAGCGGCGCTAATTGCTTTTACCTCAGATCCAACTTTGGCGGCAGGTTCTGATCCAACTTTTGCATTGGCGGCAAGGGTTTTGTGCGGAGCGGTTATTATTAGATTAAATCTATAATTACCTTACACATCCTCCTAACTCTCTATGGAAGGTGGGCCCTTTGGGATTGACAAAAAAAAGGTGGGAAATTTGTTTGTGGCGGAAGGAAATAGCAAGAAATAGAGGGAAATTTCTAGGCACGAGGAAAAATGGTGAGAATGTCTTCTATTATTTTTCCTAGGCGCCACAGATGAATTCGTGCGGCGAATTTATGTGGCATGTTATTAGTGCAAATGAGAGCCCTCCGTGAAAATTTTAGCTCAATTCGATAGTAAATGCATGCTCGAATTGCCAGATAGTGCCGTAAGATGAAAGCGAAACAGAATATGCTGACTTCATTATTTTTCCTATGCGCCACAGAATGAATTCATGCGGCGAATTTATGTGCCATGTTATTAGTGCAAATGAGAGTCCTCCGTGAAAATTTTAGCTCAATTCGGTAGCAAATGTTAGCTTGAATTGCCAGATAGTGCCGCAAGATGAAAGCGAAATAGAATATGCTAACTTCCATTATTTTTCCTATGCGTCACGGACGGAATTCCTGCGGCGAATTTATGTGGCATGTTACCAGTGAAAATGAGAGTTCTCCGTGAAATTTTTAGCTCAATTCGATAGCAAATGCTAGTTTGAATTGCCAGATAGTGCTGCAAGATGAAAGCGAAATAGAATATGCTGATTTTAGAACATACCCTCAAAAAGCAAAAATCAAGAAAAGTTCCTTGTCTGTGATTTAATCGGCCCTAAGGGAGTTTACTCGACTCATTCTCCAGTCTCCCGCACTGCTCAAGTGTGACTCCGTATGAGGACCTCCTTCCCTTTTGCTCTGCCCACTCTCCGTTCACACGGTTATCAAAGCGGAGGAAGGGCGGGCAGCAGGTACCACGAGCCCTCTGTCCCACACATCTATCAAGAAGCAAGTGTAGTTCACCGGTTCCACCGAATGCTCCTATCTCTCGGCAAAGATCGTGTGAGTGTGCAGTTATGCTTCGAGATCCATCTGTCTAGAGATCGTCATATACATCTAGAAAGCTGTATGCTTTGGAAGAAGCTTGTACAGTTTGGGAAGGGGTTTTTTGAGAGAAAAGAAGAATCTACTTCAACCGATATGCCCTTAGGCACGGCCATACATAACATAGAAATCACACGTGGAAGGGGTGGGCAATTAGCTAGAGCAAAGAAGTCTTTATCAGAATTAAACCGACAAAAAAGAGGGTAAATCGGCCACTTTAAGATTACCATCTCGGGAGGTCCGTTTGGTATCCCAAAATTGCTTAGCAACAATGGACAAGTGGGTAATGTTGGGGTGAACCAAAAAAGTTTGGGTAGATCTTCCATTATTTTTCCTATGCGCCACGTATTTTAATTCGCCATTAATTTATATGGCATGTTACTAGTGAAAATGAGAGTTCTTCGTGAAATTTTTAGCTCAATTCGATAACAAATGCTAGCTTGAATTGCCAGATAGTGCCGCAGGATGAAAGCGAAATAGAATATGCTGACTTCCATTATTTTTCCTATGCGCCACGCATGTAATTCCAAAGGGCGAATTTATGTGGCATGTTACCAGTGAAAATGAGAGTCCTCTGTGAAAGTTTTAGCTCAATTCGATAGCAAATGCTACCTTGAATTGTCAGATAGTGCCGCAAGATGAAAGCGAAAAAGAATATGCTGACTTCCATTATATTTCGTATGTGCCACAGAATGAATTCCTGCGGTGAATTTATGTGGCATGTTACCAGTGAAAATGAGAGTTCTCCATGAAATTTTTAGCTCAATTCGATAGTAAATGCATGCTCGAATTTTCAGATAGTGCCGCAAGATGAAAGCGAAACAGAATATGATGACTTCCATCATTTTTCCTATGCGCCACAGAGTGAATTCGTGCGGCGAATTTATGTGGCATGTTATTAGTGCAAATGAGAGTCCTCCATGAAAATTTTAGCTCAATTCGATAGTAAATGCATGCTCGAATTGTCAATAGTGCCGCAAGATGAAAGCGAAACAGAATATGCTGACTTCCATTATTTTTCCTATGCGCCATAGAATGAATTCGTGCGGCCAATTTATGTGGCATGTTATTAGTGCAAATGAGAGTCCTCTGTCAAAATTTTAGCTCAATTCGATAGTAAATGCATGCTCGAATTGCCAGATAGTGCCGCAAGATGAAAGCGAAACAGAATATGCTGACTTCCATTATTTTTCCTATGCGCCACAGAATGAATTCGTGCGGAGAATTTATGTGGCATGTTATTAGTGCAAATGAGAGTCCTCTGTGAAAATTTTAGCTCAATTCGATAGTAAATGCATGCTCAAATTGCCAGATAGTGCCGCAAGATGAAAGCGAAACAGAATATGCTGACTTCCATTATTTTTCCTATGCACCACAGAATGAATTCGTGCGACGAATTTATGAGGCATGTTATTAGTACAAATGAGAGTCCTCCGTGAAAATTTTAACTCAATTCGATAGCAAATGCTACCTTGAATTGTCATGCATGTGCGTTTCAACCTGTGGTACAAAGAAGAAAATTAGTTGCCGCCTAATGCAAATCCAAAAGTTAATTGCCGCCTAACACAAAAATGAAAAATTAGCTGCCACCTAACGCTTCATTTCAAATGAAATTTTGGCTATTACCGCCTACTAATTTCAATTGAAAATTTTGCTACTGCCGCCTATTATTTCCAAATGAAATTTTCACCAAGAAAGATTACTATAAGTAGAAGTGCTTCAACATCAGTGTTACTCGTAGCTTTTCGATTAGCTATGGATGAAATGTTGCTAGACTTGATCGGGCCTTTGCATGAAGCAAATATCAACACAGGTATGCATGCAAGCTATACAACTGTTTATGTGCTCATCTTTTTTTTAGTTTTGTGATAACAGTAGAATTTGATTTGTTTCTTCCACCGCTTCATCATCTTGTGATGATCTTCATGATATCACAGGTAAAATGAAAAATTTTCACCAAGAAAGATTCAAACCAAAGTGATGATCTTCATGATATCACAGGTAAATAAGCTACGAGTCAGTGAAGTTCAGCCTCCGCTGCCACGCAGTAAAGCCCCGACACAAGGCTGCCTATGGCCCCGACACCAAAAAGTCATGCATGTAGCTATTGATTTATGAAGGCAATAAATACACAAAGAAGGGTAGGACCGAGAAATCAAAATCAAACTTCATCTGCGCTTTTAATTGTAAACAAACAGGAAGAAATGGCGCCTAACAAAAAAAACGGAGGGAGTATATGTCAATACAATTGCTCCCTTGGAATCCTCTTGGTGCATAAAAGTCAAGAATATTACAAGGAGTAACCCAGTTGAAGCTGGAGAATGGACATGTGGTCTATATGCACCGAATTGCTCACATCACATTACAGCACCCCTAATACAACGCACTCGTGAGTTCACAGTTTTTTCTAGTTTGGGCACCTTGGGCACACCAATGACATAAGGTCTACTGGAGCGAAGCAAGCCCTGTTCATATAACTCCCTTAAATCGTCCTCCAAATTCATCTCGAGCAACGGTGAAGCAAGAAAATATCAGTCTCATTTAGCATACACAAAGAAGCGTAAAACAACAAACAAAAAAAAAATAAACAACAAAGACAAGTTTTAGTTGATGCATGAATCACCTTTTGCTTAGCAACCAGCTCCAAATCTCAAGATACAAATGATTGAACTCCCAACGGTAAGAAAAATCCTGAATGGAAAAGAATATAGAAATTGTCAACTAGAATCAAAATTATGCTTGTGAACTAACTTAAAAGGCGATGGAAGGGCATTACTTGGAAACCAAGTGAACAACATTTGAAAAAATTTTAGGATGTCTTTTGCTATCTCGCAAAGACTTGAATAAAAGCAGGTCCTCGTATCTCGCCACTACACAACAAAATGGAATGGCTATCATGTGTTATGTGGGGCACTATAGCATCAAGAGGCAACTAGGCATTTGATGATAGTTTGATCAAATGCAATAGGCTTTTGGGAGATGTTTACTGATCGCCGCTAGGGTCTACTTTTTCTTCAATCCAATCGACAAAAGACAAAAAATCCTTTCAAACCAAGATGGCATATTTGGACAATTCAAACAAGATTACCTTACAATTGATGCATCATGCCTACCTTAGTTTCCTTTGATATCTCGTCACAAAAACATACAAATTGCATATCAGCCTCAAAGGTGTGATAAGTTGAGATATATGTCTTCCATTGAAAATAGTCACCCTGCACAGATAAATATAGCTCATTGAACACATATTGCTGGTAGAAGCATATACAGAGATACAGGCTCTATCACACATAAATAAATTATTAATGGTTCTTCTTGTCAGAATAGAACTAAAGAACCAACGCGTCGCAACGCAATAGAACGGCACAGCTACAAATAGCACACTCAACAGTCACAACATAGGAATAGAACTATGGAACACGACGTCCCACAGCCCGTCGCTCGTGAGGAACTCATCTTTGTCTCTGCGGTCCATGATGATGACCTTTGGTTCTACTATCACATATGGTTTGAGGTAATAATCTCCTGAAATGGCAACCAGAAAGAATTCAGAGATCAATTCAAAACAGAGCATAATTTGTGTTGCCTTATCTTAAATTATACATAGCTCATGTTATGGATTTTGAGTTCCCCAATCGCCAAGTGCACAAAGGTCTTTGCTCATCCTAGTGAAGTTGGTTACTAGAGGACTGACTACTAGTTAGTACAGGGACCACAACTGGTATAGATTGGTTTACTGGAAGGTACACATAACATGGCATTGCAGAAAAGTTCAAATGATCTCTGTGGAAGGATGATCCACTATCGTCAGATAAGATTAGTTATTTGTCTAATCAAAGGTACATATCTTTTAATACCTTTTAACCCAATCAAAGGTCTGATTAGCTAAGGAAAGGTATTTAACAATACAAATCTACACGACATAACTAAACTGGGAGAGAACTGTATGTGTAGGGGATTCCATTTTAGAAAAATATGAAAGCATGAAAAAGATGCACATATTGTGTGATTTTTGAAGCAAATGAGCATCGAATGCGATCTTAAGGACTGATTGTTTTCTATTGAAATAGATCATTGTCTTCAAAAGAGATGATAGGAAAGATAATTGGAGTGATGACACAAGGGACTAAGATTGAAGTTTGTTGGACTCAACAGTATAGCTAACTAATATTTCCATGTGACCTTATAAGAAAACAACTAAATCAAGAGTGCAAAAGTTCTAAAGCAACCGACACTCATTCCTATGTAACAATTACAACTAATAACTGTGATCTGTCACAAACACTTATACTTGCAAGAGCACTTGATTCAGATGCCATGTTCTTCCTAGAATACAAAAAAATCATTGAAATAAACAATAGATATCTTCAGTAGAAGAGATTTGTTCAAGAAAATCTGAAAGCACATAAAGAAGACACATGAAACCTAAGGAGCCAAATCTTTGATGTGTCACCTTGAGATTCTTGGCTCAAGGTTGCACGTGAATGATTATCTTTCAAATATGGGTTCAATTTCCAATTAGTAAAACATACCTCAACTTTACCTACTCATTAAAGAATAAACTCAAACCACACTAATACATGATAATAATAGTACAATATATCTCAAACAATGCATCTCCCAACCTCCATCGGGCCCATGAGTTTGCAACCTTGAATCCAATCCTAAGTAATCGGTAATAATAGGTGACGTAACACAACAACGCATATCTAGAGATCACATTCACATATCCGTAACCAAGTAACCAACCTTAACAATACAATATTATAATCAATCCTAGCAACCATGATTACATGCAACAATATGCATTACAGGATCCATTCTTTAGAACTAAGCCACAAGACGAACAAACATTCACAGTGCTCAACAATATGCATTACAAGATGCATTCTTTAGATCTAAGCCACAAGACCAACAAGCATTCGCAGTGCTCAACAGCATTGAAACTGTAGACTGATCACCAATGAAACAAGCATATTTATAGAGATCTTAGATAGACATACAGTAGGCAAATGTCACACAAACATCACAAGTGTCTGAGAGTTGCACAATTATTACGTGGAGCTCGTCCCTATATGAATAAATAGTAGCAGAGTTGTAGTCTAGCATTAGTGGGGTTTAACATTGCAAGACCTAACAAAAAAAGCAAAGGACTAGTAAATTACTACGTGCTTTAGAAATTGATCAACTTTGTATATGAAATACTAGAACTTGGTATGGATGGCGCCCATTTGATTAACTGTAGTAATTCTCCTATCCAATAACAAGTAGTTTTTCCCCTAATTCCTACCCTCTCGCAATGCAGACACCTAACTCGCCTCTAATTCATCCCCCAAAAATCGTGATCTACTTGATAAAAAAGTTCTAAACTAAATTGTGGAGAAATACTAGCATTCGCCGATGATGAAATGCGTTATGCTGAATCGAACCATTTGCTCGCTGTTTGAGCTTAATTTGGGGACTAATCGAGGTACAAGCGAGCTCGTCGAAGCTAAGCTATGAGCGATGAGATGAGATCATTGCAAAGCAGACGAGAAATGGAGGTAAAAAATGTGACGAGACGGGATGAGCGCTGCGCTACCTTGAGATGGACGAATCCGATGGGCTGCTCCCCCCGGCCGCCGCCGCGGGCCACACCCCCAATCAGCCTCACGCCTGTTCCGGCGGCGGCTCCGCCGAGACGCGGCGGCGGATCTTCGAGTAGGCAAGCACGCCGGGGGAAGCTCTGGGCCTGGCAGCCTGGGGGAGAGGGAGCGCCAACCGGGTCACCAGGGGAAGCATCGACCGGGGCTGGGGGACGGGCGGACGGCCGGATGAGAGCGCCGACCGGGAGAACGTGGCCGCCAGGGCTGGGGGACGACCGGACGGGAGCGTCGGGAGGAGTTCGAATCGATCGTGGCAGTTGGAGCTGGAGTCGCAGGGCACGGCGGCTCACCGGGCAGCGCGCGGTGGCTCACCGATTCAACCGGGCAGGGCGGTCGCGGTGAAGATAGAGGTGAAGGACTCAGAGTCAATCGTGCGTGGAAAGAGCAGCAGAGAAGGCGTGGGGCGCGGCTCGAGAGAGACGGACGGGCTCGCTTCAACACGCTCGCTGGAGATGCGATGGGTCGGATCACACCGTGTCTATCTCCACTACTTGTTTTTTCCTCACCGAGAAGGCCCACGCAGTAGTTATTGCAACAGAAAATAAATCATTGCTATAAAATTAAAAATTGCCACGAAAAACAATATTATAGCAACAACATTTACCCGTGGCAATAAAATCTTATTTAATGCAACGATTTTATGTTTTGTTGCAATACAACCAACCTTTTGACACGACAGTTAACAATATCGCAACGCACAGTAATTCGTGGTAATATATTGGACGTATTGCCACAATTTTCCAAATCGAGGCAATAACACCACTCTAATGCAACAAAATTTATGGTGTTGTAAAAAGTTTCGTGGCAAAAGCCCGAATTTCTAGTAGTGTCTTCTGTGTTATATTAAAAACTCTGAATTGTAAATATCCATTGTAAAATTAGCTTCCACATTAATATTATGATGTATAGTTGTGATTCCAATTGTTGTAAATGTGCGTACTACTTACTGATCCAAGGACTAGTACAGAATGCACATTAGATTTCCATTTTTGCATTTTATGCTAAAATGTGGGTCATTTCACTCTACTTAGGGACAAGTGCTGGATGGCACTGAGCTCGTGAACCCAAGCCCGGAGCAAAGCCCAACAAGATTCCTCAACCTAGAACAACCTAAGGCAACAAATGTACACGAGGTAATTCTTTAGTACGATTCTTTAGTAAGATGTGCTT
This sequence comes from Guadua angustifolia, assembly GCA_036346375.1. Classification (NCBI taxonomy): domain Eukaryota; kingdom Viridiplantae; phylum Streptophyta; class Magnoliopsida; order Poales; family Poaceae; genus Guadua; species Guadua angustifolia. The sequence continues at coordinate 52,365,578 of CM070503.1, read as the reverse complement.
TCCAATGAAATTCTTCACATAGATGGGGTAATTCTCTAGCAGGGCCAAACGACTAATGAAATGGTCAAAATGTAGGGTCAGACATCAGGTGAACGAAAGCAGCGTCGTGGGCAAGGTCCCAGCAAGATGCGCACAGGTGAACAAAAGGTGATCGTGGAGCTTAATGTAGTCGGAGAATCAGCTATACCTGCATCATTGCTTGGGCCATATCGAACAACATGCGGGGTCCTAGCTAGAGATAATGTGCCCATCATCTACAAATCATGGACACGCCGTGGCGTTTGCCTGTCGTATGTTTCCGATAACATCAAGGAAACATTGTGTCGGTCAATAATGATCCATATAGAATCTTTCCCCTTTTGAGTTTTGGGTAGACCGGTAATGAAGTCCATACTAATGTCATCCCATTTCCATTGAGGAATTTTCAGGGGTCAAAGAAGTCCGACTGGTCACTGATGCTCAGCTTTGACCCTTTGACATACGTCGCAGATGGCAACCCATGCGGCAATGTCCTTTTTCATACCGGGCCACCAATAATCTTCCCAAAGATCTTGATACATCTTTGTGCTACCAGGATGGATAGAAAGTGGAGAATTATGGGCTTCCTAGGGAATAAGCTCTCTAATCTCCTTATTATTTGGGACATAAATTTGCTGTCCATGCATAATTATTCCATCGGAATTTTTGGAGAAATTTGGCTGTATACCAGCCTTCAACTCATTGTTGATTTTAGCAATGGTTTCATCTTCGAGTTGAGTGGCTTTTATTTGGGTTCTAAGGGTTGGTTGCAGATTTAAGGCAGCAACATATCCTTCCTCAATTGCTACTAGGTTTAGCTTTTGGAATTCCTCATGCAGCTCTGGCTGACTTAAAGTCATTGAAGCTTCCAGCTAAGAGCATCGGCTACAACATTGGCTTTGCCAGGGTGGTAATGAATCCCAAGGTCATAGTCTTTGATCAATTCAAGCCATCTCCTTTGCCTTAGGTTCAGATCTGGCTGAGTGAAGAAATACTTCAAACTCTTATGGTCTATATATATATCACACCGATTCCCAATGAGGTAATGGCGTTAGATCTTCAAAGCATGAACCACACTGCTAGCACCAAATCATTAGTGGGATAATTCACCTCATGAGGCCACAATTGGCGGGATGCATAAGCAACGACCTTGCCGTCTTGCATCAATATACAACCAAGACGATGTTTTGAGGCGTCACAATAAACGTCGAAGCTCATATGAGTATAGGGCAACACAAGCACTGGGGAAGTGGTTAGCCTCTTTTTTAGTTATTGAAAGCTTTGTTCACACTCAGGGGTCCACTCAAAAATTTTCTCCTTTTTAAGCAGCTGGGTTGTAGGTTTTGCTATCTTTGAGAAGTTTTCAATGAATCGGTGATAGTACCCGCTAACCCAAGAAAACTTCAAACCTGAGGAATGGTTCGGGGTTGTTCCTAGGATAACACATCACGAACTTTACTCGGGTCCACTGCTACTTCTCTTTCAGACAGCATGTGACCGAGGAAAGCAACTTCTTTAAGCCAAAATTTCCACTTCTTGAATTTGGCATAGAGTTGGTCTTCCCGAATCTTGTCAAGCACCAAACGCAAATGTTGCGCATGCTCCTCTTCATCTTTGGAGTAGATGAGTATATCACCAATAAAGACCACCACAAACTTATCCAGATACTCCATGAAAATCTTGTTCATGAGGTTCATAGAGATTGCTAAAGCATTGGTAAGTCCAAACGACATCATGGTATATTCGTATAAACCATATCGTGTGGTGAAAGCAGTCTTCGGAATATCTTCAGGCTTGATTTTCAATTGGAAATAACCAATTCTCAGATCAATCTTGGAGAATATATGGGCACCATTCATTTGATCGAACAAGTCATCAATCCGTGGAAGCGGATATTTGTTCTTGATGGTGACATCATTCAAGGATTGATAGTGCATGCACATGTGCAAACTGTCATCCTTCTTGACAAAATGCATGGGACTTCCCCATGGAGAGGAGCTAGGGAAAATAAAACCCTTACTCAATTGCTCATCGAGTTGCTTCTTCAACTCAACCAATTCATTCGGAGGCATACGGTAAGGACGTTTAGCCAAAGGAACAGTTCCTGGAATTAAGTCAATCACAAATTCAATGTCACGGTCCGGAGGCATCCCCTATAGTTCTTTTAGAAATACATCAGGATACTCACATACCACTGGTACTTGACTAAGTTCGGTGACTAAAACGGAATTGAGAGATAGCTGATGAACTGAGGAGCTGGGAGCAGAAGAAAACCCAACATGAATTCCATCTACGCTAACAAGGGATATAGAGCGATTGGCACAATCTATATGACCTTTGTGTTTGGATAACCAGTCCATCCCAAGAATTACATCTAGGCCTGAGGTGTTTATCAGGATAAGGTCTGCAAAGAATACTATTCCATTTATCACAATTTTAACCTTGGAACATAACTTCGATGTTTTCATGGTGGCTCCAGGTGAATGGATTAGCATTTTGGCGGGTAGAAGGTCAGCTTTAATATCATTTTTCTTAGCAAACTTCTTGGACACAAATAAATGAGAAGCTCCAGAATCAAATAGTACCAAGATAGGCGATGAATGTACAAGAAACATACCCAATACCACGTCAAGTGCGTCTTGTGCCTCCTTTATGGTCACATGGTGGAGACGACTGGGACCAAAGCCCTGAGTTGGTGTAGAGGCTGGCTTTGGGGCTTGCTGGCCTCCAGGTGCTTGACGACGACCACAGGGTCGCTGTTGGACTCCCATAGGTCACGTTTGAGTTGACTTCTGATTCTTCTTGGGACAAGCGTTGGCAAAGTGCCATCGCTCACCACAGCTAGAGCAGCTGATGTTGGCAACTTGTTTTGGAGCACCAGAAGGTTGCTTGGCTGGATAAGATGGTCGAGCTGAAGGTGACTAGGGGCTAGGAGCTTGCCCCTAATGCCACTAAAATTGAGGTGTGGACGGATGGGTGCTGGAGGCCTGCCACTGAAGCAGCCTTGACGAGCCTGTGCTTGCCGATCTTTGCGTTACCCACTTGTGCTTACGGCTTTCCACAACTGAGCGGGTGCTGTACTCCACTCGAACAGCCTTGTCCACAAGTGACTAGAAGTCATGGATGTCATGCGCTGCAAGAGTCCATTTAATCTCTTCATTCATGCACTCACAAAAGCGCTCGATCTTTCTGGCCTCATCAGATATTTCTAAGGGAGCATAACGGGATAGATAGTTTAAACGGTGAAGATACTCTATCACTGTCATGTAACCCTGCTTGAGATCCTGAAATTCATGCTTCTTCACTTCCACAATGCTTTCTGGTATATGAGCCCGACGAAAAGCTTCTTTAAAAGTTGCCCAACGGATAACTTGCCTTATAGAATCATCGCTTGGTGACTCTCCCACCAAGTTCAGCTTGCCTTCCACGGAGCGAAGCCAATCATCGGCATCCAAAGGGTATGATGTCGACCAGAAGGTGGGAGGCCGAGTCCTCAGGAACTCGCCCAACTTGGACTAATAGGGGACATCACCATTTTCCTCCTCTAGAAACAGCAGCACCAAGGGTAGCGGTGTTCTGAGCGAGTTGTTGAAGAAGAAGGGTGTTAGTCTGATGCCCTTTCTCAATCATGGCAAGCACTTGTGCCATGGTTGGGGGGTCCTGGCAATTCCTCCTCTTGGGCATTAGTATGATGGTCCGAGGTTGGTGGTGGAGCCTCTTGGTGGTCACTATAATGTTGGGAAGATACTACCCATGCATTCGGATGCACCGGATTAGGCTAGGGTGGAGCGGGGATATCACCTCTCAGCGGCTGAGAGTCTAAAGTATCGCCATTCCCAACCAGCTCTCTCATTGACCTGGTTGCAGGCATCCTAAAACACACCACCAATATATAGAAGATGATATGGGGTGAAGCACAATATGAACTCAGAGGTAAAAGGGTCATAAGGCAACATCCCAATTGTTAAAGGCTTCAAGTGGGAAATTTTGTAGATTAAGGGTCAACTCATCATAGTAGTCTTAACCTAAGGGTTAAGCTTTCACGAGGGTAACCCGAACGACAGTACAAGAAAAATTACAACAACACGCAATAATTATATAACACACCTTCCACTTAAATTAGTACATACAGAGAATCTAAGGCACTTTATTCTGCTAGTTTATTCTAATGCACTTAGCGACCAAATGGTATGAGTCTTCATCAAAGAGTAAGATCAAGACACATCATAACCTCTCCTTCTTCTAGGGTGTCAGGGATATCGATGTTTGGAGGAACCTCTTGCATGGGCCTCCCTTGGAGGATGGCTTCTCCTGGTCTTGCCATAGGTATTCCTTTGGGGTAAATGGGTGATGGTGCTGGAGGCCTCGCAATGGGGCAGAATCTCCTCGAGTAGCAATGATGCCCATGACAGACATGCGAGCCCCATGCGTGAACTCCTCAAAGGTGGGGTCTAGCTCTAGCAATTCTTCAACGGGGTCCTGCGATGTGTCATCCCTGTAGAGAAGCTCCTTGGAGAAAAGGCCAGTGGAGACCCAAGGTGCGATAGCATCTTCTAGGGCCACAATCCTCCAGCCAGCTTCCAAGCCTTCTTGGAACAATCGACGAAGGTAGATGTCCATCGACTTCACCAGGGCGGCCAGGTGCAAAAGCGACCCTTGGGGTTCTATGTAGTTGATCCTGTAGATATGATTGCCTCCATCTGCAGGGCGAGCAGGCCAAAAATAGAACATTCAAGTCATCATGGGGTGGTCATGGGGAGTCAGACTATGGCTATATATGCTGCCTCATAGAGTGCCATGCGAATACATGATCCTTGCCCGTAGTACTTGAAAGGTCTATCTGTAGCATCCCTGCCAGGGATGGACACCTCAGCCATGAACTCCTCTGATGCCGCACCAGTGGGCGCGGAGTAAGCTGTGTACACTAGTGGGTGAACATAGCCTAATGTCCGCAACATTGACCACAGAGTGTGGGGCGGAGTTCCATGCTCATAGGCACTTGTCCAATAGCAAGGCTCCCAACGGATAGGCATCTACAAGTTTTTGATCACAGAGAGCACAATAATGGGGTTAGCAAAATTTTGAAACATAAGGAATCACTACTACAGCGAGGCTTATATCAGACGCACGATCACAGACGGTTTTGAAAACCGCTCGTAATATGGAATATCACGACGGTTATGTACTCAAACCGTCACACGATATACGACGGTTTATATATAAACCGCTCAGGATGTAATATTTATCACAGACGGTGTCAAAATATAACAAATGCAGTGATGGCTACAAGATACTCATACGAGCGGTTTCAAAGTAAAACCGCTCAGGATTTCACTGACGGTTATATAACACAACCGCCCGCAATGAGTATCTTGAGCCATCACTGCACGGTTATATTTAGAAACCGCTGTGATATTTGCATCATCACGACGGCTGTAATATAAAACCGCTCGTGATAAAACCTTCCGAGGTCAGTAAAAGCAGAGCCTGCCTCGTTCCATCCACTTTGTTGGTAGGGTTTCGGTTTCTATCCTAAGTGGCGGCTGCGGAAGCGATGCGATTTTTTAGAAGAAAGCCATTGATTTCGAAGGGTGATATTAGATTCCTTTGATTTTGGTGATCTAAGGTTAGTAATGTGTTTTAATTGCATTATATTCAACATCTAGCTTGATAAGGAAGGAATTTGATGATTTTTTTAGATCTCGCTTGTAGAACCATGTGTTGGTTTTTTGATGAATAAGGTTAGCTAGTAATGGTTCTATTTGCATAATATAATATTCGATCATGATGTAGCTAGCTAGCTTGTTAAGGATAGAATTTAATGATTGTTTAGATCTAGCTTATAGATCAATTCAAGTCTTTTGGTGATCTAAGATTAGTAATGGGTTCTAATTTCATTATTATATTGAAGATTAATTTGAATTTTGTTAATTATTTCTTTGTGATGTAATTAAGGTATGTAATTGCATAATTAGTTTAAGAATGTGTGCATACGCACTACACCAGTGCACTTAATATTTAACACTAAGTGTTACATGTGTAGCGTAGATGGATCGAAGTCGATGTATGTCCGAGAACCGTCTGATAGTGCCGAGTACCTTAATGGCGCTCCACTTTCAAAAGAGCTGCAGAGGAGGATATGTTTAATAAGGGGTGCAATTCATGTCATGTCCGTGCATTGATTGTAAAATCAAGATGTTTCAAACTCGGTAGCAGATCGAAGCACACTTGATTCAAGGGGTTTCAAAAGGGCTATACATGTTGGACCACCATGGCTAAGAGCATAATATACGTGAAGCGCAAGTAGTGTTAATATAAATCGATTTATGTCAATGATATGTCTGATGATCATATCGATTGAAGCTTCCGATGAGGACAGGTTGCACAATGACAATTTGGATCGAGATGCTACGCGATGCGTATGAAACCTTGATGACAGGAATATGGACAGCCTGTGGCTTAATGGAGGACTCGGAGAAACCTTTGTTCGCAGGGTGCAAGTTGAAATACACAAGGTTGTCATCCGTGCTTCAACTACTCAAATTGAAGGCAAGCAACGGTTGGTCCGACAAGAGTTTCACAACAATAAGCACGCCTATTGGCGGACATGCTTCCAGAGGGAACGAGTTGTCGACAAGCACCTACAAAGCCAAGGTGTTCTTTGTCCCTTGGGAATGGAAGTAGAAAGAATACATGCATGTCCAAACGATCGATATCTGTGCATCGCAAAGAGTACACAAACTTGCATATATGTCCGTGTGCAACGATCCCTGTATAAGCGTAAGAGTTATTCAGATGATGATGGCGAGAGCATTGAGGTGAAAAAAGGTACTCTGCTAAGGTGGCATGGTATCTGCTCAATTCCCGCTTGAAGCGTTTGTTTGCGAACCCAAAGGAGGCAAAACCGCTGCGTTGGCACTTTGAGGAGCGTAAGAATGATGGAATGCTAAGGCACCTGCCGATTCCATCCAAAGGAGAAACATCGACAGAGCTTTCAAGAATTCGGTGCGGATCCGAGAAATATAAGGTTTGGATTGAGTACTGACGGAATGAATCCTTTCGGTAACATGAGCAGCCAGGCATAGCACTTGGCCGTAGAATCTCAGATCTACAACCTTCCTCCTTGGTTGTGTATGAAGCGGAAGTACATTATGTTGTCTCAGTGCTTATCCAAGGACCGAAACAACACAGGGAACGATATTGATGTGTACCTAGCTCCATTGGTGGAAGATCTAAAACACTGTGGGTTACCGGGTACACGTATGGGATGCGCATAAACGAGAGAACTTTACTTTAATCGCTTGTTGTTCTCGCACCATAAATGATTACCCCGCCCTTGCTAACCTCGTGGGCCGAGTACAAAAGGAACCAAAGCCTCGCACTCACTACTTAGATGATACCGAGAGTTTATGGTCAATCACTCCCGCAAAAACCGTGTACATGCGTCACCGAGGTTCCTTCGGAGGAATCACCCATATCGCAAGATGAAGCAACTTTTCGACGGAAGGAACGAAATGGTCCAGCTCCAAAGGCGTTTGAGCGGAGAGATGTTCATGACATTGTTAAGGATTTGGATGTTGCGTATGGAAAGGGACGTAAATCAAGTACCGTGAAAAGAGCATGTGGAAGAAGAGATCAATATTCGGGACCTACCTTCATCGAGCACCTAGAAGTTCGCCATCGCATCGATGTCATGCACGAGAGAAGAATGTCTGTGACGGCGTGATTGGTCTCTTACTCAACATTAAGGGTAAAACAAAGGATGGTATCAACGCACGGCTTGACTTGGTCGATATGGGCATAAGACCCGAGTTAGCACCGAAGAGACCGATAAAGGCCGACGCATTTGGAACTCGCTTGTTATACTCTGTCAAAGGCCGAAGAACTGAATCTGCGCTGCTGCTTGCATGGTGTGAAAGTTCCGTCCCTAGCATCCTCCAACATGAAGAGACTTGTTTCGTTGGAAGATTTGAAATTAATCGGCATGAAGTCTCATGATTGTCATGTCTTGATGACACGATGCTCCCCGTCGCAATTAGAAGTATTTTGCGGCCAAGGTCCGTGAGACAATCACTAGGTGTGTTATTTCTTTAACACAATCGCCGAAGGTCATCGATCCCGGGACTAGATGCTCGCAAGTCGAGGTGGTGATGACTCTATGTAATCTTGAGATGTATTTCCTCCATCATTTTTCGATATCATGGTCCATCTCATTGTTCACCTTGTGACAGAGATAAAGATATGCGGACCGGTGTTCCCACGTAGCATGTACCCGCTCGAGAGGTACATGGGAATTCTCAAGTCTTACGCACGGAATCGATCTCGTCCGGAGGGTAGCATTGTCGAAGGTTATGCAATGTAAGAGGCCGCCGAGTTCAAGGCCGATTACATGGCCCAGTCGAACCAATAGGTGTGCCTCGATCTCGCCATGAGGGAGGCTCAGGTATGGGGACCATCGGAAGGAAAGCAATCACGCCGATTCGGTTGATTATGCTCGAGCCCATTTCACGGTTTTGCAACACATGGTCAGTAGTGTCCGCCTATATCGCCGAGCACAAGCAATGGCTAAGGCAAGAGAATCCAGACGGCAGAGTCTTGGATCACGAGACAAAGATAACCTTCGGCTCAACAAATGGTTGAAGGAGCGACCTATCACTGGGAGCTCGTCCGATGACTCCGACATGGTTGGCAAAAGGACCAACTTTTACAGCTTGTCACATGGAAAGGATATGACTTAAATGGGTACACATTTTACACGAGAGATCAGGATATGAAGAGCACAAACCGTAACAGTGGTGTCCGTGATAGATGCATTCAATAATACCGCTGGGTTGACGAGGAGCTCCTACTATGGGTTCATAGAGGAGATATGGGAGCTCGACCACGCATTTTCAAGATTCCCTATTTCGTGCCGTTGGGTCCACCTCCAAAGACGTGAAGGTCGACGGGAATGGCATCACTCATGTGGACCTCGAACGTGTCGGATACCAAGACGAACCATTCGTATCGCTAACCAAGTTGTTCAAGTCTTCTATGTAACCAATTCGCCCAACAAGAAGCGCCACGTTGTTCTTCAGGGAAAAGGAGAATTGTCGGAGTTGAGAATGTAGTAGATGAGGAAGAGTACAATCAATTTGATGAGTTGCCACCTATCGGAAATGACATCCTGGTCCCGTAAGAACAACATGAGGAAGCAAGCTACACACGCCGATCATCATGAAGGGCTAATTTTCATACAAAAGAATAAGCATGTGGTGGCGTAGTTATGAGAAGGGTGCATTGTCATCATGCTTACTAATTTTCATGTGTAATAATATTACATTAATGCTATTGTAAAGATGATACGACCCATCATGCTTTGTACATATGATTGTGATGATCTTTGTAAGTAGCTTCAGAAGCATCCGAATTATGTATATATGATTGTGATGATCTTTGTAAGTAGCTTCAGAAGCATCCGGATTGATGGAAAAGATGCAAGTATAAGAGCACGATTTATTCGTTAATATCAATATGATTCCAAATACACGATTCAAAGATGGCCATTCGGACATAATTGATGACAAGAATGTAATCATGTCTACTTTGGCAATATGGAAATAGTTGTATGTGATTGCTCTCAGATTTTAGGGTTTGAATTGAGGATTAGAACCTCCACTTCAACCACAAGATAGCCTATATTCGTTAAAGACAACTTTCCCGTAAGATACAACAAAGTGGCATGCATAAGAGTCGATCGAATCTGAACCGACAAGTGAATGTCGATGAACAAAGATATATCACAGACGGTTCTTTAACATAACAACAGGATGATGTTATTTGTCACTGAGCGGTTATGTTACCTAACCGCTCAGGATATCTCAACATCGAGACGGTTCTATTATAGAACCGTCTGCGGATCACCAACATCACGAGCGGTTCTATTATAGAACCGTCTGTGATAATTAACATCACGCACGGTTCTACAATAGAACCGCCTCGGATATCACCAACATCACACACGGTTCTATAATAGAACCGCTCGTATTATCTAAACATCACGCATCGTTCTATTATAGAACCGCTCGTGATATGTCATCTGCATCGTTATATTATAGAACCGCTCTGTGATGTTATTTCTTCTATATATCTCCAAGAGATCTCATTCACCGCCGCCAAACCCTAAACCTTGAGACGACGTTTTGCCTCATGGCGGCCTCCCCTCGGGCCCTCCCCGCGTCCCGGCCTCGGCGTCCTCCCCGCCTCGGCGTCCCTCCCGGCCTCGGCCCTCGATCCCCTCGGCGTCCTCCCCGGCCTCGGCGTCCTCCCCTCGGCGTCCTCCCTCTGGCCCCTCCCCTCGGCGTCCTCCCCTCGCGGCCTCCTCCCCTCGGCGTCCTTCTTGGCTTCAACCGTGAGTATTTACGGGGACTAGCCATCGAGCTAGAGGTCGCTCGATCCGGAGGCACCGCTCGCCATTTGCTCTATTTTTCGTGTTGCTCGCTAGTTAGTGAGTTTCGGGACACTTTCGTGATTATTCTCGGACTTGCAAAGGGCCACCGATCTTCGGCTTGGGGACCTTGCGTGTGGGCTTAATGTTCAAGTGATGATTTAGGGGATGGAATAGACTAATTGTGACAACAAATCTTAGCAAATAATTTCACTTTCATATATATATATATTTGATTAGTGTGAGTTCGGCATGATGTTTGTTTTCGGTTGTTTAGAGCACAAGAGGCAAGAACTAGTTAAAATGTCTTTGTTCGGCTGGATAGGAGCGATGGTGCTTTGTGGTTGTACATGTTCATATGTGAGATGGTGCCTGTGGTTGTACATGCTTTGTGGTTGTACATGGTCCCGAATAAAACAGGGAAACCTTTTGAACTAAAATATATATATATATATATATATATATATATTTGATTAGCTCTATTGCAAACCTGTCTTTATATGCTTAGTTAGTGAATATGCATATAAGATAACCAATTGAGTAGATTTATACTTAACCTGTCAAGTATTAAATCACATTATTGAGATAAAGTTGTCACAATCTAGTCTATTACTTGTCCATTGTGGCGAGGAGGGCCTTTTAAGGCAACCCGACATCTGAGAACATTCAAACAATCAATATGAGCTTTATGCTAATTGCTTTATTCGTAATACTGTACATGTTCATATGTGAGATCCTGAGCTTCTGTTCAATTATTCTGTTAACTGCCAAATGGTTGAATCCATATGTATTTTTCTCGCTTATGCTGTGTGGATGTCCTAGTTTTAGGGAAGTGTTGCCAAATTTTTATTAAGTTCGCAACCTCCTAGTTCGCTTCTTTTGCTAGAAGGCTAATAACAAGCCATCTAGGCTAGTTCTTTTAAAAGGCTAATAACAAGCCATCTAGGCTAGTTCTTTGAAAAGGCTAATAATAAGCCATTTAGGCTAGTTCTTTTAGATGCAAGTATAACAAACTCATTCACTCTAATGTGATTCTATTTGTTCTTCACTTTTAGTTCTTTCAAACTATTTTAACTTGTAAAGAAGATGTCGTCCTCTAATCCATCGTCTCGAAGGACATGATGTGGCCTCAAAAGAAGGATCAACCTGCCGCTGCAAGAGGACCAAACAAAAGGCCAACAGATCGATATACCATTACGTAGATCGATCCAGGATGATGGGGCCCCTAGAAAGCCAAAAAAGGCGGCTAATGCATTTGGAGTATGTGTGGGATAGTAGGTCGAACGGGTTCCGATCACGCTATCTTCCGGAGGTTGGTGACTATTGAGGCTCGCAATGCCTTGCTAACGGAAATTTTTTCATCATTCAACATTCCGTAAGAATCCGCTCCCCTAGTGCGACGGTATGCACCGCTAGCGCAGAAAGGCATGGAAGACCTTAAGCATACGCTTTACGAGACTACGCCAAGAAGGATCTGGTTCCATACTCAAGTATGGGTTCATTGATGAGGACACGTGGAGGCGTTTTGTTGGGATGAAGACCCACGCATTTAATTCGCAAGGCCACGATGAAGCAAACAAGGCCTTGCAAGCAAAGAACACTCACCCCCACAGACTCGCAGACCGCGCTCTGGCGGGAAGAGAGAGCAATGGCACGGGGAGGACGAGGAGGGTATCGCGCCATTTCCATCGATCACAGATGAACGTGCGAGACGGCTAAGAGCGAGAGCGAGGTCGATGCCACGCCCTCCGCAACCGCCTCCTTCAGAAACCCAGCGGACGAGGAAGTGCGCTAACGCTCGTAATATATAAATCGAACTACCAATTTTACGTAATTAGTCCATGACTTCATAAGTGAAATAACTTGTCCGGATCTTGCAGTAGCGTTGAGTACACAATCGTGCGATGGCTTTTTTTCCCGACAGAGAGAAAGATGCACCGTCCATAGCCTTGGGAAACAAGGAACACCACAGTCGCATAAGAGGCAAAGGGTTTTTGTTCCATGGAAAACTGGATTCCTGCATTTACTTCCACATATACCAAATAAGAAGAGAACTAGAGCCGAGCGCGAGTCAAATCTTATAAAGAATTTGGAGGACAAGTTGAGAGGAGAGTTGAGAGAAGAGTTGAGGGAGAACTGAGAGAAGAATTTCATGAAAGGATACTGAATCCTCGAGGAAAGGCTCACCAATCAAGAAAAAATACTTCACAAGCCCCGAAGTATGTCCGAAGTCAGCCCCACCGCCTGTGAAGAGCAACTGCATCCGCTCCTCCAAGTGACCAAGATGAACATAGCGGACTTATCCTCAGATGTGACATTAAGGTGCCACGCAGTGCAATCTCCAAGTGAGAATTAGCAATGGCACCGTTCCTCGACGGTTTGCTTGGGGCATGGCGATCCATCCCCAAAGGGGACCATGGTGCAGTACCATCATAGCGCCGGTTTCACCAAGGTCAATGTGGACGGGTGTTTGATAGTTTCAAAATTGTCGATCTACGAAGCCGCCAAACGATGAGATCGTGAAACTTGGGGATGCCATTGGCACATTCATCCAATGGCCTAGCAAATGACATCTCCCCGGTCGCCTTCGTCATGCAACAACCGCGACGATCCGATTCGCCTATTGTATCGCCGTCGATCGATTGGCTACCAAATCGCAAATGAGAGCGACTCCACTTGATATACACAATGTTGACCTCTTTCCTACCCATTCCTCTCCGTGAAGGGTTCATACAAAACAAAGAAAGGCAAGGGCAAAAGAAGAAAGAAGCCCGCAAGAACAAGTTGACTATCCATCCGCCGAGTTGGCTAAACAATACAAGCTAGAGAGCCGCATTAACGAAAGGCAACAGAACTTCACTTAGTATACCTTGCCAACAATTGCATAAGTGGTATCTCCAACAAGCCGAAAGCCAGAGCGTGAACGCATAACAAGTATCGCTAAGTTCAAGTATGAACATCTATTCAACGACTCACGGGGCTTCTTCACGGTCGATTTTACCGACTTGTTCCATCTCTACAACCTCGACGCCATCGACGCCGCACTCATAAGATGCTGGACCTTGTAAGTGTGTGCTATCACGGCCTACATTCGCCTAATAGTGATAAATGTCCTCCAATATATATATAATCCGCCTTTGTATATATAGATACATGCAACTTGAAGCGATAAAGAAGAAACTATCGATCGGTTTCTCGACCCACATATAGTCTCAAAGCAAACAATGGATGATGATATAAACATGGTCGAGAAATACGTGATAGAGGCATTGCTAGCACAAAAGGATAAAGAATTCATACTTATACCCCATAACCCGAGGTAAGTGCTACCACATGCTATACTTTGGTCTCAGACTTTGCACACAACTCGCTTTTGTTCATTGTCCATTGTGATATACCCGTAGGTATCACTGGTTCTCATTGAAGTTGAACCACCACAAACCGGTTAAGTACCTTGATTCCGGACGTGGCGGAAACCACGACTTGGTACCTATCGCAAAATTACTCACCGTAATCACGCTTCCTACGCATATGGTCGTGTAAGTTGTTCCGTGTTTATATTGCTATTGGAATGGCTTAGGCTAACCTTTTGCAATCTTGTAGAGCTGCTCAAACACGGAAAGATTGGACTAAACTACAACATGATTTGAACTTTCCTGATCCGCTATACACAACAATTCTATATCAAACCTCAGACAGGACTCTAGAACTAACCGTAGGTTTTATTTGCGTACACCAAAGAAGGTCCGGAAATAACCTATGTGGATTTTATGTTTGCTACAACATGCAAACCATAAATCGCCAAGAAAGTAGCAATACAGATAAAAGCTGCGCTGAGTCAGCCGATTTGAGCAACATTAGAGGGAGAGTTTGTTTTTCTTCGCCACCGAGTAATACATAAAAAGGCGCTGCTCCACGCAGCCTTATAAGTTCTGAGTTGTACAATTGTCAAATGGTATTCATTAATTCGAAAATATGTCAAAAACTTGCGGTTATTCTTGTTTGTACGATTCATTGTATTGTCACATGATATTATCCTTAATACATATTTGCTCATCTTGAATGCAACAACTTAACAATGTCTTGCTTGTTGGAACTAGATGTTTTCCTACATTCTCGTCAGAACCTCCATTATTTATGGTTTGTTGTCTAAATTTCCATCTACTTAGGTATTTGACATCAATATTCTTGAGACATTTTGGATCTATAGAATGGATAATTGATTATCGCACTTGATGGAGCAGAGTTGAAGAAACGTACCCTTGGTTATAGATAAGGTCGCCTTCTTCGCCAACCATCGTCCATAGGCTTACTTCCGCTTTCTTTCTTCCATTCAAGCCTGGTGTTCCAAAGTCCTTCAGGTATGGAAGACCCGACTTGCAATCACATTTGTTCAATCTTTAATTACCCTACCTAAAGCTATCAAGTACATCTATAATTTTACCAAAGTACCATGTTCGATCTCCCACCGTGGCACGACGGTGACGCCGCATCGTAGCATGTCGTCCGGCCATCAAGACTGCGGGCTATACGGTGACCTCACAAGAAAGCCACTTCATATGGCATGAAGCAAATCACACACTCTAGTGTGTCCGGCTCGATGGAGAAAGCCGTGGTTGTTGCCGCCGCTTATGCCGTCATGCTTTGGTTGATTTATTAGTCGAGTTCCATCAACATTATCGTAAGAAGGGGAAAAAGCGCTACAAATGTTTATATTTTAAGTCTATCCCGATCGGACAAAACTGCTGCCTCAATGCATATAGGAAGTGCGATATTCAATTATAACATCTATAATCGGTTGTGCCTTATAAATATCAAGTAGAAATATTGATGGAAATTTCAACAACACCATAACTAATGGAGGTTCTGGCTGGGTGTGGGAAAAAGGTCATCATGCATTTGTTCTTATTTGGAACCGTCTCGGATAATTTCATATAATGATTTGCTATAATTTGGAACCGCTCAGGATATTTCATATCACGCATTCGCTCTCATTGGAAACCGCTCAGGATAAAGATATCACGCATTTCGCTCTTATTTGAAACCGCTCGTGATATTTAGTTATTACGTGCATTTGTTGCAAATGAGAACCGCTCGTGATAATTAATTTCACTGACGGTTTAATAATACAACCGCTCAGGATATATATTTTCTCGACGGTATAGAACCGCTCTCGATGATCTCCTTCATCACAGCATTTATTGTTACCGACGGTTCACAAAACCGCTCTCGGCGACGCTTATAACCGCCCGTGATGAAGTTTTCGTAGTAGTGAATCCATATCTTGATGCCAAAGCTTTTCTTTTAATGAAAGTTCTAAGATTACAACAGCTAAGGATACAAAAGGAAACATATAGGATACATGCTGACGACTAGCATACGACCTGAGGGAGAATTCTACTCTAAGGCTCCCACTCGGACTCAGAGACATAGGACCTCTCAGGTTCTGGCTCGGAGTCACTGCACACTACCCATGGAAAATGACAGGAGGGCATGGGTGGCGTAGTATCGTCGGTCTCCGAAGCTCAATTAGGTGGTAACTATGGCGAAGCTGAGGCTGCAGCTAGTTTAAAGAAGTTCTAATACTGCTAGTGGTTATCGGTAACGTGTTGTCTTGGTGGTGCAGGTGCTAGGTCCACAGGAGGTGGAGATACTGGGTCAGCAGGAGGTGGAGATGCTGGGTCAACAGGAGGTGGAGGTGGTTTTGCTAACCTTGCTGGTTCTAAGTCTTGAACAAGCCCCGCTGTCTTGCGCGTTCAACGCGAGCATGGAGAAATGCATTCCCATTGATACGATGAAGCTTGCACAAGAGGTAGAAGAGTTTGCAGCAGGCTCATTCAGTAGTGGCATACTTGTTGAAGTTGTGATCCTTCACGCTATGCTAGAAGACAAAGCCATTTGCCTTGGTGGTTAAATGGGCATGACCAACACGTCCAACAGTACGGCCCGAAATTTTCTCTAGGTCTATGAACACTATAGGGTGTCGCTTATGTCCAAGGGCTTTGGTTATCGCTCTCACAATTCGCCCCCAGACAGGTTCCAGCATTTGGTCCATCTAAAAAAATATCATTTTTAGAGAGGGTTAGCAATTAAGAAAGTCACAGGTAAGGAGTCCTACAGAGAGAATAGATGAGGTGCGATATGCATATTTATATTTCAAACTTATGGTGGAGTTTTTACAGTCCTTATACTAACGGCCATTCTTACTATGTTCTCCTACGGTCAGTATGGTTCTGATACCAACGCTGATGAGACCCTCCTTTTGGCATGAAATACCAAGAAGGTCTAGTATGCACATTTTACAACATTGATATCATATCCATACAAGAGTCCATAAAGTGAATAAATAGCATAGAGTCATTACAACATGGCCTAGGGGCCGAATTAAAGTGCAGCGAAAGATACAAGGCCTAGTAGTACGCCTTTGCCCAAAATACCACAGTAACCCGATCAGAGAGGGTCCTAGAAAACTCATCGTAATAGTCCTCAGAACTCCGCAAATAAATAAGAGTCTTTGGGGATCTCGCTTTCCTCGTCCACTGAAGCAACAATTTAAGAAAGTTTGAGTACATTTGTACTTAACAAGACTTATAGTCTATGACAAATGCATATAAGATAAAATGCAGGCTATATCAAAGGTGAAAGCTTCTACGGTTATTTTGCAGTGAGCAAAGACGATCATAAATATCAAATAGTAAATTGCAAATGGTATTTTACAAGAACAAGTTTTTCGAATATGAAAAAAAACAAGTACACATAGCATATCAACTCACAGTTTCCGACCTGAAATACAGATTTTCCAACAATATTTTCGTATTCATCCCTGTTTTGCAAAATAATAAAATTTCTAACCATGTGATGATCTTACCAAGTGCCCATAACCGCGGACACAGCTAAATGATTAGATTTACACTCTGCAGAGGTGTAAAACTTTACCCACAAGAAATGATCAGCCTCTTTTGCTAGGCCATTCGACGCACATCCTTTGGTGTGTCGGCAAGGAGATCATAACATAACTATTACATTACTTAACCCTAACTTTGCACTAGCCCAGTGACGACAAACCCTTTAATATGGTGGTAGAAGAGGGTTGATTTCTTTTAGCACAACAAGTGGTTTGCTTCCCACTGCCCTACTTCTCCCCATATTAAGGCATACACCATTATATTAGGAAGCGTTGCTCCCATCACCGTGGTGTGGGCGCCCTTTCGAGCAATCCATAATGGAACAACACGTACTACTAGAACCTTCCAAAATGCAAAGTTAGACTTAAATAACTTAATAAGTTAAGGCTATCCCATACTAGCACTTGTAGTTGTACGTGTTTCTTGGTTCGAAAACAACTCATAATTCAGTCCTTAATCCGACACGGGCGATAATCTCCCCCTACACTATGTGCAAGTCTCTTGCACCTCCGGCTATTGCCATAATCGCTCGTGTCAAAACTTTAGTTTTTATTTTCAGTTTTTAGGATAAAATATCAACACCATAATTGTCAAATCCAACAATTTACATTTTTCAAGAGACTATTCAACATGTTTGCCCCTAAGCTAAAGCATGGCTAAGCATTCTAGTATGTATTAGCATATGCCCATGATGACATCAATTATTGTCTAACATTGTCCTAGGGCTATCAAGGTTCACATTGCCATGATCATTAAGGAAGGTACATGAAAACATAGGCGTAGCTATCAGTTCCCTCAAATTATCATTTAAACAAAAGTACACGCATGCATAATAGATTTGGCAAAACAATATACTTAATTTAAAATATTGGGATCAACATGTTCAAGGGGGTGCTTGCCTTGCTCGTTGGTCTCAGGGGTGAAGTTGGTGTCGATGATAGTAGTATCGGAGACGTTGGCGTCTAAACGCAGTTCGCCGCATTGCAACCATAAGAAGCAAACAAAATCAAATAACATCAACTCCAAATAAAGATTTTAGAAACATGAAACCCTAGTCTTATACTGAGTTTTTATCTGTGTGTTCATAATTCTTAAAGTTTAATTAAATGAGCGGGGTTTTATTTAAGTATCTATTTATGGCATCGAACTTATTTATTGTTCTTTAGATGCAAACTTTCTTTGTTTTTATGTAAACATACAGAGACATAAGATCATAATTTTAATGAATTTATGGCACTGGTTTCATAGGTTTTAGAGTTCATTTGCAAAAGTTATTGAATTTCCAATATTTACTACATAAAGGGATCAATTTAATTAAAGTCCAGTCCAAATGAGGTTCAAATTTAAATGTTTGTGCAGAATAAAAGTTATTGGGTCCTCTAGAGTTTTCAAAAATATATCCACAAATTTTTGAGTTGGGGTACAACATTTTATATTTGTGCATATTAAAAGCCCTATTCGAATTTTAAATTTAAAAATTCAAAATTTAGTTTATAATTTAAATATTTTTGGATATTCAGATATAGAATGATTTTACAAGAATTTAGAAACTAGTTTGACTAAATTTGAACTTAAAATGCAGAAAATACTCAAGTTTGAAGTTAGCGGTTTGGAATAAAATGCTGAAAATAGGAATTTGCCAATTTGGGAAAGTACGTTTTCCAGCTGGAAATACACTTTTCGTTTTCAACTTAGGACAATGTTGATACGCTGACATGTGGGTCCGCAGGTAGCTACACAACAGGAGGCCGGGCACGACACCCCTGACCCGGCATGTTAGACTCATAGTGCGTATAGAAAACGACACGACATGCGGGCCTGGCCATTAACGAATAAACACGAGGCATCGACGGTTGGGACTCACCACAATCTCACCGAGCAAAGGAGATTGTGGTGGAGCTCGCCGGCAGCAAGGAGTGGAATGGGTAGCAGAGCTAGCTAAAGCAGGTTCGTGCGCATCTAGGGGAGGTGTCGGTGTGGCCAGAGGTGGCCGAATTTGGCTCGCCACCATGAGGGCGCGGTAGCAGTCATGGCGGCGAGTGGCGAGGGCGGAGGAGCAATGCTAGCATCGGATTGGTTGGGGGATGACCATCACCGAAGTGAGGGGAACTCGTTTTGCTGACTTACCATGAAGGAGAAGCTTCGAGGTGGCTTGGCACCGTGTGATTGGAGGCAGAGAAGAAATGGGGCGCATTTAGCTTAAGCTTCAAGGAGCTCTACCAAATCGTGACAGGACGGTTCATGGAGTTAGGATGGTGCCACTAGCATGGAATTGAGAAGATTGGCTCACTGAGATGATTGAATTGGAAGTGGCCCAAGATTTTGATGCTTACTGGCTTACAGCAGCTCGGCAGAGCGGGGCTTGTGCTCGGGCTAGGAGAAAGTGCTAGGCTAAAATATATAGCTATAGGATCGATATATATTAAACTAGCAATCAGAGGGGGGGTGAATGATTGCGCGGAAGCTAAAATCAAATTTTTGATTATTTTTGAAACACCCCAATTAATTGATTCGGATTCGACAAAAAACAGAACGATGCACATCTACTAAAACAGTAATTACTGAATATCCCACTGTTAGATCGATGTGAAATTTTAACTGTAGACACTAGATTCAATTTGGAAGCTAACCAAATAAAAATCAGCTCAATCGGATCTACGTATCTAAAGTTACTACCTTCGCAATTTTACTGAATCAGATGCCAGACCAAATAAGAACAGACTGACACATGTTCACTAAAATAGTAATTATTGAAGATCCCATCATTAGATCGATGTGAAATTTTAACTGTAGAAACTAGACGCAATTCCAAAATTTACACAACAAAAATCAACTCGATCGGACATATAGATCTAGAGTTATTACCTTCGTAAGATGACTACAGTACCTTTTAGTCGTCAAGTAAAAACGCAATGGCCGCCGGCCTTGGACTTTCGGCCGCAATGAACGATTGAAATTTTCTAGACACCACAAGCATGCATACAGTCCAGCGCCTCTGATCGAAAAGCTGTTCTTCATGCCGCCGGACCGAGCCGTCGCAAGGACCTGCAGACCACACAAGAAAAAAAGGTCGCCGTAGAAAAGCAAAGAGCAACTCCAAATTATCTAGTCGCTACAATTGCATGCATGCTGCCATCAACGTCCACATGAACACATGCATGCAGCCGCCGCACCGTTGATTGTCCGCAAAGAAAAACAAAACGCCCCTCACACATGCATGTAGGAAAGCTCCAGGAAAGTCTAAGCAACAAGAGATCAAAAACACCAGCAACTAGAAGACAAGCCCTGGCGCAAGATAATCTTCTATTCGACAAGAAGACCAGCCACTTCTTGCATGCATGTCTTCACGACACAGCCACCAGGAACAATTCAACAGCCAACAGAAACGACGCCAGCAGGAGCAAAATTCCAATCGCAATGTTTCTGGCCAGGAGCAAATCAAAACAACGGCTTCACACCATGCACTTCTAATCACCGCACGCCAGGAGGATCTTCAAATGCCCGTCGCATGCATGCACGTCACAACGCTAGTCACGCGAGACCAACTTCTAGTTGACGAGCACTTCAAGCCCTAGAACACAAACGCCAGGAAAAATGGCCGATTGTTCAGCCGCCGCAAAAAAGCTCTATCCATTGATTAGGTTTCAAGTCCTTTTATACAACTCAAAACCCTAACACATGTATGCATATCCACCTGGCCCAATACACATGGCCCAATATATGCATACAACCCAAAATTCACACATGCACGCCAGACGCCCGCCGCACACACGGACTAACTAGCTTCGTGGTGCACCGCTTCTAGCTCGAACGCCCCGCATGACATCCTCGACCACCAGACCTCGATTCTCCTCGAACCTAGTCCCGAACCTCCGCCTCCATGAACCTAGTTCCGTCCCGTTATCGACCACGCTCGCCTCGAGCAACACTCGCACACCTAATAAACAAACAACGATCCGAAAGCACAAGTCCACGACTTGACTCAAAGTCAATTCATGCAACCACTCACATGAGTGCATTGCATCAAACAAAATCCATCATACTATCACCAACATAATAATCATCTCAACATAGCACATGCACAAGCACCACACATGCTATAACCAAAGTCACTTTACAATGCCAATTTCACCATTCAACCAATTTTTCATCACATGATCTCACAATAGCTGAGAAAGGAGGTAAGAGGCACTGGCACGGGGTAAGGAAACGACAGGTAGGAATGGCACAGCCGGCTTTGTCTCTGCAGAAACCGTGCATACACGAGATATTGGCAGGGTAGCGGGGATGGTATAGGTTTCAATGGTAGGGCGAAATGGGCAGGACGCTTGGGAACTCGGCGGGATAATGCATGCATGGATGTTGACCGAGGTGATGGCTTGGTGTGATACGCACAGGGATGGGCGGCAGTGGCCGGTGGCACAAGTTCTAGGCAAGAGGACTTTGCCGTGGAGGAGGGTCAATGCTGGCCTGATGTTGTGAAGGATTGGCAGAGGCGGGCAGTGAAGTCTCGCGTATGGCTGCTGGACTCTTGCCATGGCAAGCAATCGGCTGCGGGAAGGCTGCCATGGCATGAACTGGGCAACAGGGCGGTGACTCCTCAGCACGGTCCTGCCCGAGCATTGTCATGGCGACAGAAAACTAGGAAAAATGCTAGCACGGCAGCAGATTGGCGGGGGGGCGGCTTAGCTAGGCACTAGTGGTCTGCCCGATTTCTGCCACGGTAAGGAAAAGCTGGCGAGAACGCTACTACGGGGACGGTTGGGCAGCAAGGGTGGTGGCACGACTTTGTGAATACTTGAAAGGAATGCCCAAGTTCTGCCATAGCAATGAAATCCTAGCGAAAATGCTGTCGCAGTAGAGTTTTAGCAGCGACTTGGTTGGCTTGCACGAAGAAGAAGGGAGAAAAGAGGGAGGCTACTGGCAGGTGGGGCCATGGCTTGGTTGGGCTACCAGTGGGCCAGGGGAAGTTAGCGAGATGCCAGAGGCTGACCAAGAGGGGCCCACATGGCAGAGGGACAAAAGGGAAAAAGGGAAGATGAATTGGCTACAGCTCTAACACTAATTTTTATGGACATTCAAACCAAGGTAGGTATTTTTTAAACTTTTTGGGGTGGATCCTGATGAGCAACTGGTTCTACCATAAAATTTTGAGCTTAAAATATCACTTGAAAAATTTTATAAAATTTTGACAATCTGATGGTCTGATTATTAGCCTTTCGATTTTTGATTTTATAGAGGCAGCCAATGAAATCTAAATATTCTAAACTTTTTACTGAATGATTCTGGGGTATTGAGAGTGTTACTATAAAATTTTCATGCCATGTTATTGTTTAATTATTTTTATATAATTCCGATAATGATTCTGAGATAGATTTTAATTTGCTGGTTTTTATTTTCTAATATCAGATAAATGAGTTAAAGTTTTTGTGAAACTTTTTTTTCAGAGGTGAATTTGAGAGAATTTAGGGTTCAAACAATTTATTCAATAGTTTGTTGTAATTTAGAATTTTGAGTTTAACATTTTACAACCCGCATTTGGGTTATTTGGTATGTTTTTGGAAATTTCAGAAAATCCAGAAAATTCAGAAAAGTATTCAACTCAATTGCAAACCAAAAATCATCTCAAATATTTATATAATACTGGTACTGAATTTTAGGATTTTACACATTCCTTTCTAAGTTTGCTTGTAGGGGTTTCTACTTACCAATGCAACGGTGTAGGGGTTTCTACTTACCAATGCAACGGTGTATGCCTTATTATGGGAAGAAACGTTTATTGCAGGGGCACTACTCATATTACCATTTCAAACGATAGGGTATGTCTGCCATTCATGTTTCTTCTCCATAGTAAGGGTTAACATCACTGGGCTGGTGTAAAGTCTTGTCTAGGTAATGTAACGGTTTTGTATGATCGCTCTACAGCACACATACGGAAGTGTGCTAATAGCGCCGCACAAAGAGTTGATCATTCCTTGTGGATAAAGCTGTATGCCTCTACAGAGTGTAAATCAAATCAATCAGCCACGCCCGCGGTCATGTGCACTTGGTGAAGTCATTCCAATGTTAGATTTTGGTATTTTCTAAAAGTGGGTTTTGGTTTGGAACTTGTTTTTCATCTAGTTATGATTTTATGTCAACGGACCGACAATTGTTGGACTTCATAATTTGGATTATTGGATGAATGGATATGTGTTGGCAAGGAAATGGTTATGGCACTATTGGATTATTAAATCAATGGATTATTCAATGCTCGGGAAAAGCTGTGAGTATTACTTATGCTTTACTAATTTTCTTATCAGCAAACTTGCTCTTACAAATTCCGTTTGAGATATTGCAATTTGATTTACAAATTAAATTCTGCTTTATGCAAAATTTACCTACAAGCCTCCTTTGACATGGCTTGCATTTACGCATTTTCAAATGCCACCTTATATCTTGTTGAATATAAAAGTACTCAACGTTGCTTATTTTGTTGTTTTAGGTGATTGCGAAGCTTCGAAGAATATCTTTTCATCACATGTTGCGGGAACTTTGGGGACATGAGCTTTCTAGGGACTATGCCTTGTCAATTGCTAGAGGTTTGGATGGGCAAACTACAAGACTTTGCTTCTCCTGTGATATGATTATTTACTCTGATTTGTATAAATATGTTCTATAATTCACTTTCGCATTAATATTATGATGTATGGTTCTGATTCCAATTGTTGTAAATGTGCGTACTAGCTACTGATCCAGGGACTAGTCCTAAATGCACATTAGATTTCTATTTTTGCATTTTATGTAAAAATGGGGGTCATTTCACTTGGTATCAGAGCTATACTGACCATAGGATAAACCTTAGTTAGAATGGACATTAGTATTACAGATGAGTCAATTTCAAAAGACTAATTTTAAAACTATTATATTTATAAAATGTAGTCATTGCTATTCTTTCCTCTATCCTAAGTTTCTGTTCTTGCCTCTTCTTTCATTTCAATACCTCTTTCCTTCAAGTAAATAGATGTCGCTCCATGAAGACTTGTATCGATAGGCCGAATAAAAGCAATACAGGATAAACTATTTAGAACCCTTACATATTAGTTTATGTTCATTTTTGAGTGCTTTGATTAAAAACATTCTATATTACTTCTCGGGATGCACTCGTGAATGCTGACATTAGGTTAAAATTTCACGACGTGAAAACCTTTAATTAATAAGAAAATATAATTAAAAAGATTTTAAAGAATGAAACTGTCGACGTATTCCACCTGACAGGCCCTCCGAGACAGAGGGTTAGATTCGGTATTAGGGCGTCTTCGTGGCTGGAAACCCTAATGACTCTCGCGCAACGGATTCTGGGGATTAACAGGACAGGGAACACAGCAATTTATCCAGGTTTGGGCCCCCGAGCTGGGTAATAGCCCTACGTCCTGCTAGATCTTCATTGATGAAGTGTAGAGGTGATTACAATGGTTCTTCTAGGTCGTTCTGCTTTTCTTTTCGCTACGGGTTTCTTCCTTTGGTTGGGTTCTCAGAGTTCGATTTCTCCGCTCCCCTCCCCCATGCACTAGAGCTCCCTTATATAGAGCGGGTTGGCTCGGGTAGGTGGAAAGGTGACATCAAACTGATCTACGACTCATTAATTACACCCATCCCTGTTGTCTTATCGAGCCATGACTCATTAATTACACCCATCGCTGTTGCCTTGTCCTTCAGGCCCATTTAATGCCAATTCGTGGCTTCGCCCGGTCCACCCGGGATGTGACGTTCCTGCGACGGGTTTGGTGCGAGGTGCCAGAGGGATAGGCCGTCGTCGTGTCGATAGTAGAATTCCTTGCCATTAATAACCCTAACACAGCGTGCCAGGGGAAATAGACTTCGAGGCGAAGCCTTCTCCCCATTCCTTTGGTCGCCTTCATGGCCTGGCGGGTGGGGTCCGAACGCCCGCCCGCATGCTAGGCCGCCAAGTGGGCCACTCGCCCGGCGAGCAGGGCGTGATCGCCCACCTGCTCGCCGAGGGGCCACGTGGGCCACTCGCCCGGCGAGTAGGGCATGATCACCCACCGCCGCCAGAGGCCACGGGCCGCCGCCGCGTGAGCGTGGCGTGATCGCCACCGCCGCCAGGCCACGTGAATCGCCACGGGCGAGCAGGCGTGATCACCACTGCCGCCGGGGCCACGCTGCCGCCGCTCGGCGAGCAGGTGATAACACCGTCGCTGGGGCCACGTGGCCACTCGCCAAATGGTCAGGCATGATCGCCACCGCCGCCGGAGGCCACGTGGGCTACTCGCCGGGCGAAAGTGGCGTGATCGCCACCTACCGCCGGGGCTCGTGGCCGCCACCGGTGAGTAGGCGTGATCGCCACCGCCGCCAGGCCTATTTGGCTGGCCGCCGCCAGGCGAAAGTGGCATGATCGCCCACCGCTTCCTGGGCCATTTGGGCTAGGCCGCTATTTTTGGGCCAACTGGTTTCGCGGCGGAGGGGGTACCCTGGTGCAAAATACACCGACAGAAACATTGCCTAGTAACTCAATAGAATCTCACATAAATATCTATCTCCTCTTGACTGCAGGATGCCTAAAACATAGTCCCTCAGAATATTAATGGAGAATGAGGTCACTTAAAGTTCTCAGTTTGCAAGGGATAGTATCTTAACTCTAATCCAACCTAATTCGCAGCATCTAGCTAGCAGAATATCTCGATGCAATGTTCGTCATGAAAACCCTCACCTTCTTCTCAGAATCCAAGTGAAGCTAATTCTGAACAATAGCCGCCTGAATCTCCAATTGTGGCTCAAGTCTTAGCAATGTTTGAACAAGGACGTCAGGCTAATTTGCTCCTACTCCAGCAATTGGTGCTAAACACTACCAACTTTAGCGCATCCTTCGCTAAGGATGGAAATAGTGGTACACCACATCACTCCAAGTTAAGTGATTTTCTGAAAACATAACCACCGACTTTCTCCTCATCAGCAGAACCTCTTGATGCTGATGATTGGCTTCATTTTGTCGAGAGCAAGCTGGCCATTTCCCAGTGTAATGACCATGAGAAAGTCCTCTATGCCTCACTTCAGCTGCAAGGAGCTATAGCGGTTTGGTGGGAGAACCTTCAGGCGACACGCCCAAAAGGCAAAATTATATCTTTGGCAGAATTTGAAGAAGCCTTTTGCTAGACTCACATTCCTGTGAGTATCATCGAAATGAAGAAATGAGAATTTATGGAATTGAAGCAAGGGAATTTATCAGTGATGGAATATTGTCAAAGTTTAGTGATCGACAACACACTTATATTTGGGTACCTTCAAGATATGCAGAGTCAAACACACAATTGGGGGAACACGATGTAGATAAGTTCGGGCCTCTTGGTCGAGTAACACCCTACTCTTGTGTGGAGGATGTATGAGATCGATGAACAGATTACAGGTCGGGAGGACTAGTCCTGATTACAAAGAAAAGTTTGAATATGGGGGTGGCTAGGCTATGGCTGATGGATGTCTTGCTCATAGATCTTCCTGTGCATCTAGCTCTGGATGGCAGTTGCTTAAGGGTTGCCCATGGATTGCTTGAAGCTTCCGTCCTCCCCTAACGATGTCTACCCTTACCCTTATATAGTGGGTTGGAGTACCGAATCATGGTCGATGAGGAGTTCTATTGTCATGCGATCTTCGCTTCAAGATCCAAACTTTTATAACCAATTTGACGATTCAAGTGGGTTTCCTTGTATCGGGAACACGATCGAATCCTTCCTTGTGTGGGGATGTCCTTTCTCCATATATCTTATCCCGTTGAACTGGGCTCGAAATATCTGGAGTTGCCAAATGCTGGTAGAGATATATGTGTTATGATCTTTGACTTTATGGCGTATGCCCATATCCCATATTTGGATATTCGACAGTAGCCCTCAAACTCTACTTACAGGAGGGTCCGTTTGAGCACTTGGTCGATTACTGCCAATCCCGGTTTGTTTAAGCAATGTCTCCTACTTATGGTTGAATGATTCGAGCAAGTTGGGAATCACTAAGTCGAATGATTCGAGCAAGTTGGGAATCACTAAGTATCCAGTAGGATGTACGGGGTCGAGCGCCCTGCGGCAAGTCCACCTCGAATGCTTAGGGTAACCTCACGCCATTCGATATTGATCGGTCAACTCGACTCTAAGGAGAGTTGGAATGATTGACAAAAATTCCGAACGATGAGTAGTTTGAGCATTTATTGCTCCTGTCAAAGACACTATGCGGATGCGGCACCATCATTCCAATTTTTTTAGCGATCAATGTGTCGTACGGTGGGAAATGAATCGTTGTACCTGGACACTTTTGGCTTATAAATCCTTGGATTCGGAAGTATAGCCGTTTTATTCCTTCATCCTCAACCTTGTTCTCAAAGCCTCCGTCTCGCCCTTTTAAGCCTTTGCGCCACTTGCATTTTTGAGAGATCTTCTTTTCGTCTGCTCCCAATGGCTTCTGGCCCTGCTACCAATCCTAAGGCCGTTGCATAACCAAAGAAGGAGGCTACGGTGACTAGGCCGGTCTTCAGTGACGAGACCTTCCAACAAGTATGGCAAAAGTATATAACAATGGAAAAATATCTTGCGGAGCTAGAGAAAGGTGGCTTCGTCCCTCCTTGGGAGTTCTTCCACTAGAGACCATCCATCAGTGAGGCTTATCCGACCCCTAAGCATGAGGACAAGACTATAGTTTTTGAATCTTTCTTTCGCTGCAGTCTCAACTTTCCCCTTCCAAATTTCTACTTGATGTTATGGATTTCTACGAAATTCAGCTTTTTCACCTGAGGCCTAACTCGATTACGATGCTCAATGTGTTCACTCACCTTTGTGAGGCCTTCTTGGGTATCAGACCCAGCCTCAATTTGTTTTGCTATTTTTATTGCTTAAAGAGATCAACCAACAATGAGGTCGTTGGGGGTGCTGGATTCCACCTCCGCAGCGACACTGCTAGTGTATATATTCCTGTTTGAGTGACTTCTTCCTAGCAATCGGACCAGAAGAAGTGGTGGTTTTATATCACCTCGCTGGATATGGTCAATTTTCCTCTGGCTTACCAGCTGTTCTTCCCGAACTCCACCGACCTCTGGATGAAAGTCCCTCTGTTGATGGTGTGGAATGCGCATTATGTCGAGAAAATTGAGGAGTTGAGGAAGAGGGGATTAACCGGGTGGCACGTCGCCCGTAATTTTTTGACATGGCAGTCAAGTCTGCTGAAGTGCTGGGACCACCTGGCCTAGGAGTACTCTGGGGTCGACGATGCAACCAGAGATAGCCCTGAGACTAAGTAGCAATAACTTTGTCTGTTGTTGTTTTTGTTTCACCATGACTGGTGGCTAATGAACTAATTTACTAACCAACAGTCTTATCAGAAGCAAACATTTCCTCTCATGTGAGCAAGATATTTCAAGGCTCAAAAC
Organism: Guadua angustifolia; assembly: GCA_036346375.1. Taxonomy (NCBI): domain Eukaryota; kingdom Viridiplantae; phylum Streptophyta; class Magnoliopsida; order Poales; family Poaceae; genus Guadua; species Guadua angustifolia. The sequence goes on along the minus strand of CM070503.1, from coordinate 52,336,825 downwards.
CTGGCCATTGCGGCATAAAGGCTTACTCTCTAACCAATCCTCAACTAGAGGTATATATCACCACACCTGAGCATACATTGTTTAATCAGTTTTTCTTTTCAAGGCCGAGCTTGACGAATACAACGGGCTACTCGAGGGAGCCACTGACTTGGACAATGAGACTACTCGAGACAGTGGGCAAGCATCAAGCTCAGCTCCTGCTAGCACGAGGCTGTCTGTGGATGATGTGGCGCCCACCATAGCCCCCAGCGAGGTCGAAGCAGCTGACTCTCCTCGAATGAGGAGACCGACGTCACTGACCTTCTAGCGACTGGCGAAATGGCCTTGGACATCACTGACAAGAGCTCTTGACCAGGTGATATTCAATCACTCACTCGGATGCTATGAGATGACTGTTAACATGATCCAACAAATTTTGGAGGACCAACGAGCCACCTGGGGCGCTGAGGCGCAAAATCTAGGAGTTGCCTCGTAGGCATCTCCTCGAAGGGAGCCTTCATCTACCGAGATGGTCAGAACAATAATGTTGCTGCTAAGTAGTTATTTTAACCTATTCATAGCCTGGCGCATTACTCATGATCATCTTGTGTGGGTAGGCTATACCTTCGGTCGTTGACCCGCCACCGCTTATCGCTGAACAAGCCGCCAATGAGATTGCCACCGTCGGGCCAAATTGGTCCCGATGAAGGCATCTGCCTTGGATGGGAATGTAAGGGGGAAGTTTAAGATGGGAAGGTAAAGTTATTTCTTCATTCGTTTCATTGTACTTCACCTTCTTTTTGAGAAAAAACTTGAAGCCTCTTGCAGGAAGGGTGCACCCAACAGTGAGGTCGATGGTGCTACTGCTGGCCCTTTACCATCGCTAGTCATAGCTGAAGCCATTCCGGCTGGCGCCTTGTCGCCACCGGGCACGGTGGCATCTGCCTCGGTAAGCACCCTGCCTACACCGAAAACGGTCACGCTCCCTCCAGTCTCCGAGGTGTCAACATCCACTGCCATGGCCGCAACCCTTCCTCTTCCAACACCGCCAGCATCCTTCAAATATTGGTCGGTCTTGAAGCTGCAGCTATAGGTATGTAAACATATCCTGCTGCTTCTTCACCTTAGATTTATTCTCCACTCCACCAATCTCTTTTTTTAATGAGCTTCTTTTGATTGCTTTTGATAGAGCATCATGGAGACCCTGCATCATGTTGAGTCATTCTACAAGCAAGCTCATCAGCGGAACAAGCGACTCTTAGCCTCCCACTAGTAGATAACCTAAATGAAAGACTCTGAGCTAGCGGGACTTCAGGTAGAGCTAATGGCAGCCAGGGCTGAAGCCGACGTGGAGGCAAAAAAGTTGAAGGCTAAGGTGGAGGCGCTAAAGGCTATAAATGCCTCTTTGGACACCGCATGCCTTAAAACCAAAGCTAACCTGGACAAGGCGGAAATGAGCCTGAAGGAGGTCAAGGGGGACAAGGCTACAACAGATACGGCGTTGGCCACTCTGCAGTCGGAAACCCTCAAAAACATGACCTCCTTAGCTTGTCTTGCGTCTTTGTTTCTGCTGGGTCTAGTGAAGAACCACCTTCCGAACCTTGACCTCTCGTTCTTGGACGAGGGCTTCACTTGCGAGGAGGATGAGGCTGCCAACCTCGTCGAGTACTTGAAAGGCTAGTCCGAGAGGTTCGTTGACTAGCTAGAGCTATCTCTTGATAGCTAGGCTAAACAAAACCCCTAGGCTCATCGTGCTGATGTACTCGAACTCACACCGATGCTATGGCTTTTCGATGAAAATACTAATTGACTTGCTTGTCACTTCATGTCTTGCCTTTTGATTCCTTGCTGATGAAATGAAAGGAGATATGAGTAGATGCAATTTCGATTAGCACTTATAGGCCTTTAGCCTTTTACGTCCGTATTTCCTTAATTCCTGCACACAAGACTTAGGAGAAAATTCACATCAAATTCCTGAGCCCCCGAGCGTACACCCGGAGAGGTTGTGCATAATATCGGTGTTGTGTAGACAACATTAAGAGTTATGCGATTCTTTGCAAGCCTTTATCGACTGTATGACTTAGACTATGTAGCGAACATGAACTTGCCGAGCAGTGCATGTAGAACTGACTAGAGGTCTCGTCTCCTGCTAGCCACTAAGCGTTAGATGTCTGACAATCTTGTGCTCGTTTGCATGCAGGATAGAATTGCTCGTTGTAAGGTTCAGGTATGGCCGCACTTTGGTTTCACTCGCTAACCAGCTAAGCACACGATCTAGTAAATGCGTGCAAAGGTATTTGCATTCATATAATCTAATAGAAAAAAATTTGTGCCTAGTGTGCTCTGCTCGATAACTGTATGGACCAAAAGAGAACTGACAAATGGCAAAGAATTAAACACGGCATCGAGTTACCTATAGCCCCTAACTCCTTACTTGATGAGACCATCAGGTGGAGAGTAGAGTATGGCAAACATAATGCTGTGATTCGGCTCTCGACTTTTGCTCAATAGTTGGATCGAGGTGTCAGCGGAGCCTTAGCATCATGCATCTGTTATGACTCCTGGTCCCTTACTCGATAAGCATCTCAACCCGAGGACGGGGCTAAACAGAGGCGAGAACTTGGGCAACATAATCTTTGACCTCCGACTTGATAAGTGACCACACAAATAATCAGGGCATAATCATCTTTTAAAGACAACTCTCGACCATATGCTTTGGCACGCGAGCCCCCAAGCATAATTAGTGGAGTTCAGCGTTTCACGAAAGCATGACGTGGCCCCTAATTTCTCGCACGATTACGCCATCGAGGAGACAGTTGAGCATGAGCATCATGTCTGGTGGCCTTCGGCCGTACACTTGGGTACACGGGCCCCCAGGTGCACTGATAAGGCTTAGCACTATTTTTGCTCAGTTATTATGATTGAGGACTATTGCAGTCGTTGCGTCCTTTGGTTTTCGCATGGCCCATCATGACTTAGCCCCTCTCTGACTTCCGCATTTATGTGAGAGTATAGAATGATGCCTCATAAATTGGAACCAACACGGACCCCAGTTGAATCGCGACTCCTGGCCTGAGCTGCTCCCAAAGCTATAAATAGATGGGACACGCGGTTACCTAGCACCACCTTTCTCCCCCGTTTTGCATTGAAACGCCTTTAGCTTCTTGGAACGTCTTCATGGCTTCCTCGTTGCCCCCGTCTCCTACTGTGGAGATCCTCAAGGGAGCCCCTCCTCGTGAGGTTTCCATTGAGATCCCTCCTCTGCCTCTAGCCACGGGGCCCTCACGGCGCATCGTCATTATCTTTTTTTAGGATGAAGACGATGAGATCGACTGGAAGGTAGTCAGAAAGAAGGTCTAGCCCAAGGAGGAGATTGACTAGAGGGCCATCGAGTGGGAAGTTTGGCCTGAGGAAGAGGACGAGGTGACGAGAAAGCTGCGCATCACCCCCGCACAAGACAATGCGACCTCTATTCACCTTGCGAAGGTTGTTGCCTCCTCCAACACCAGAGGAAGAAAAGGTGAGGGCGTCGATGGAGGTGAAGCTCAAAACAACACCACCGGCCCAGCACTTGTTCGCCCTCCAAGCCATCACGGTGGCCGGGGGCATTTGGTGGCGCAAGAGGAGGATCCTTTGCCATGAACTAGTCGGTGCATCCTTGCCGCCTCTTCTGGCCCTTCCACCGGTGCAGGCCCATTCCAGGGGCTATCAGCTGCCAACCCCCGAGCAAGCAAAAGAGGAGGCAGGATGCCTTTTGAAGGCAAGAAGTTGTAGAGTGCCTAGAATAGCCTGTCTACGAATGTAATAGAAAACTTTTATTAGAAATATAAATAAAATGAACTTTTACTTACCTGGAGCTTTTTGCTTTGTTCGGTTTTGTGAACACAACTTTTTTTATGTATAGAATTTTGTTAATTGATCGATGTTCCACGAGTTGTCCAATATCGCGCCATCTGCTGTAGATAACTGCACCAATCCTGGTCAAGTAACTTCGACTACCACGTAGGGGCCTTCCCATTTTGGTGACAACTTGTTATGATTGTCTTGTTTCTGCACCTTTTATAGTACTAAGTCCACAACATTGAGCACTCTTTCTTGGACTCTTATGCCATGATATCTGCGCAAGGCCTATTGATATTTGGCTATTCGAATAGACGCTGGATCTCTGTACTCTTCGAGTAGATTTACGTCGTCTGCTCGCTCTTGCTCATGCTCCTTTTCTAAGCAGTCCTCCACTCATGGTGATTTGAATGTTAAGTCAGCCAAAAGCACTGCTTCTACTCTATAGACCAAGAAAAACGGAGTCACACCGGTGGCTCGACTAGTTAATGTTCGAACGGCCCATAGCACCGAGAGAAGTTCTTTTGCCCACCAAGTCGAGAAAGCCTTAAGCTTATCGAATACACGGGTCTTAACCCCCTCTAGGATCATGCCGTTGGCCCGTTCGACCTGACCGTTACTCTGAGGATGAGCTACAGAGGTGAAACAAAGTTTGATTCCCAGCTTCTTAAGACCGTAAAAGCACCGCTTGGATCAAGCATCGTTGTTAGTAATCACTCGATTCAAGATGCCAAATCGAGTAATGATGCTCCTCATGAACCTCTTGGCCACTTCTGAGGTGATGTTCCTGATAGGTTTGGCCTCGATCCACTTGGCAAACGTGTTGATTGTCACAAAAAGGAACTTATAACCTCCTTGGGCTCTAGGGAACGGTCCCAAGATATCCAAGCCCCAAACGGAGAAAGACCAAGACAGGAATAGTTTGTAGAGCCTAGGCTGGTCGTGTGGTTTTCTTGCCATAGAACTAGCAGCTTTCGCACTTTTTCACCATCTCACAAGCATCCTGGAGGGCAGTTGGCCAGTAGAACCCTTGTCATAAAACTTTCACGACTAGAGTGTGATAGGACACATGGTTACCGCAGATGTCTCTATGGACATCAAGCAATATTTTATTGCCCTCTTCTTGAGTGATGCACTTCATTAAGATTCTGTTACTCCCTTTCTGATAGCGCTTGCAGTCTACCAATGCATATAACACGAACTTACATGCAATTTTCTCGGTTGAGGCATCATCGTTAGGGATCTCTCGACCTTTAAGACATGCCTAGAATGGAGTCATTGCTTGATTCCTAGTGTTGTGGCTATTCGAAGCCCATTGACCAGTCCTTCGTACTCTGCAACATTATTCGAAGGTTAAAAATTGAGTTGAATGACATATTTAAATTTCTTACCTGTCGGAGATTTAAGCATGACGCCAGCCCCCAAGCCTTGGAGCGTAAGCAATCCATGGAAGAATATAGTCCAGTGGTCATCGACTGTCTTGGCTTCCTTTTCCTCGACGTGAGTCCATTCCATGATGAAGTCCACTAGAACTCCTGATCTGACACTGGTCTGCGATGCAAAATCGACTTTGAACTCGTTGAGCTTGACAGCCCATTGCACAATTCGCCCTGTTGCCTCTCGGTTGCGTAGCACCTCCTTGAGCGAGTACGTTGTCATAATCGTAATCTTATGGGCCTGGAAGTAGTGCCATAACTTCTGAAAAGTCATCAATACAGCGTATAGCATCTTCTGTATCTAGAGATATCGTAACTTGGCACCGTGCAAAACCTTGCTCACGTAATACACTGGCTTTTGGATTTTGGACTTTTCTCGGGCAAACCCGTTCGACCACCAGGACCGTGTTTTCTACTTGGGGGTAGTTGCAATATACAGAAAGAGCTCCTCTTTTTCATTAGGTGATACCAAAATTGATGGAGACAGTAAGTACCTTTTCAAATCTTGAAAAGCTTCTTTGGCCTCCTTAGTCCACTCGAAATTATCATGCTTCTTTAGCAGCTTGAAGAAAGGTAGCCCTCGTTCACCCATTCGAGAGATTTAATCGGCTAAGGGCCGCGATGCAGCTGTCGAATATCCAAATATGTAATATGGGCATATGCCATAAAGTCACAGGTCATACCTTGTATATCTCTACCATCATTTAGAAACTCCAGATGTTTCAAGCCCAGTTCAACGGGATAAGAAATACAGAGAAGGGATACCCCCGCATAAGGCAGGATCGGATCGCATTCCCGATACGAGGAAACCTGCTCAAATACACCCAGTAGTTATGGAAGTTCGGATATGATACGAAGATCATAACAGCAATAACACTCCTCATCGACCACGATTCAGCTCTTCAACCCACTATATAAGGGCCAGCGTAGACATCGTCAAGGAGGACAAGCCACAACAAGCCAATTCAGAATGCAAGCTTCAAGCAACAACTGTCTAGAGCTAGACGCACAGAAAGATCTCCACGCAAGACATCCGATGCCATAGCCTAGCCACCCCCATATTCATACTCTTCCTTGTAATCAGGATTAGCATTCTCGATCTGTAATCTGTTCATTAATCTCATACATCGCTGACACAGGAGTAGGGTATTACTCAACCAGAGACTCTGAACTCGTTTACATCGCAGCACTTCGACAGCGTTGATCCTCGTGATATCTCAAGGTACCCGAATATAAATGTGTTGTCGATCACTAACCTTCGACAGCTGGTGCGCCGGGTTGGGGCCTTCAGCTGCTTTTGCAGATCAAGCATTTCTTCGATACGCGTCCATGCCGTAATTCTTGACACCCACCAAGCTCTACCAGTCGGATCTGAGATCACCTTTGGGACTATGTTGTACCGATGGGGATCATCTAGAGATCTAGAGCACATTGGCTTTATCGAGTCCTATTCTGAGGACCACTGCCTAGAGGTGTGCTTCATAGAATTTGACCCTCTAGAGCCTAGCGTCCTCAAGTGCATTGACATGAAAAGTGACAGCGATGGCAGCAGTGATGACATCAGTAGTCAGTGCAGCAATTGGGCAGATTGACACATATTCATGGCTAGGGCCAACATTGGCACAACTACTGGAAGTTCCTAAGAAAGGGATCTAGGGGCAGGAGTTATGGCCATCCAGGAGCACCACATACCTCCAGGCACACCCTAGGATCTTGGGGTTGTAGCCGCCATAATGCATATAGTTGCAGATGTCATTGCTCCTAGCACGGCAGACCATCGCCGTGATCCAACCGCCATAGCCACTACAGGGATCGCGACCAAACTGTCGAAACATCTCAACCTTGACAATCCAGCGACGCCTCACCCACAGGTGCTAGGATTTTAGGGCCAACAGACTCTTTGGCAGTATGACCACAATGGCAAGCCCGGTCGCATCCTAGGAATAGCGTCTCATTAGAGTCATAACGGCGATATCTTCAGCACTCCTAAGGCTAATGTCCAGTGCGCTCGTATGTTGTTGAAGTCTATTCCACTGTTGGACTCGACAAACCCGACGTCGCTGGTGTTCGACCAGATGGAGATACTACTCGATGCAGCACAAATTCAGACTGCTAGAGCTACCAACTCGAGGTTCGGTCAACCAAGCCAGCAAAGCGCTCAAAGCCGGCTGCTAGGGTTGTCCCATGATAGTCGCTAAGCAGCAAGATCAGTGGTGGCTAGTTTCAGCCATCGTAATTCTAGTACGATCTGTTCCAACCCACGCTAGGGATACCTTGGAGATCTCTGAGACTGAATTCCACACAATTGACAAGATCTACATGATGTCTTGCAAGATCGAAGGGAAGAACGAGACCGCGAAAACCGTGAGATGCGAGGTAATGAGTCCACATCTTCAAGAGATCGATCGCCGATGCGACATGCACGCTAGGGCGGATCTTCTCTCTCAAGGGGCCGCTCGTCGCCACGACACAGGTTCCCCCCATCAGCAAGATGAGTGCTGAGGACTGCGCCAGATGACCCCAGAGGACGTCGATGAGGGGTGCAAGGCATTCACTCTGGCACTACGCGCGGTCAAGTGGATGGACAAGTTTAAGCTTGGTCCGGTCGAGAAGTACTTGGGGAAGACTAACCCCGTTGAATGGCTGTAGATCTAAAAGAGAAGGTGATGGCCAATTACCTGCTTACCACCCTCGATGGAGTAGCAAGGTCATGGTTGCTCAACCTCCTACCTTAGTCGATATCGTGGTGGGTAGAGTTACGGGCCGAGTTCATCGCCAACTTCCAAGGCACGTATGAATTCCCCGAAACATGCAGCGACTTGCATCGACTAGTATAGAAGTTAGAAGAGTTGTTGCACATATTCATCTGGCACTTCAGCAACAAGCGGAACCTAATTCTGGATATCTTAGATGAGGCAGTGATTGTTGCCTTCGAGAATGGGGTTAAATATGGAGATCCGAAGGGGGAGCTCACGACCCGAAAGATCAAAACCACCAAGGAGCTTTTCGAGCTGGCAATAAGTATGCCATCTGCACCAAAGCTTGAGTCATCCAAGCAAGGGGCGAAGAGGAACAAGAACCGCAGGGAGAAGCGCATGGGCAACTCCACCGTAACCGCGGTCGAAAGGGGCAAACCACACAACCTAGGCGATAACAAGGGCTGGAGTCATGGAGGAAACAAGTACTGCTCCATCCACCACATAGACAAACATGACTTCGATGAGTGCCAGGTAATTAGCAAGAAATTCCAAGAGAAGCTCAAGGCCGCCCTCGCTGAGCGCTGGATCGAGCAGGCTAAGGAGAAGTCCGAGGACGATGAGCCCGAATTCCTTGGGGCTGAGCATAAGCTAGCACATATCTTCAGGGGATCTGCCACGTACGAGTCCAAGAGGTAGTACAAGGCTGTCGAAAGAGAGGTCAATCTGGCCACACTAGCTCTTCTTGGATTCCACAAGTGGTCAGAGGTACCAATCACCTTCGACCAGTCGGATCACCCATCTGCGGTCCTACATCCAGGTCGATACCATGTAGTGATCGAGCCCGCCATCGTAAATGTCAAGGTCGCTCAAACTTTAGTCGATGGAGGCAGCTTGCTGAACCTCATATTTGCGAAGACATTGGATAACATGGGAATTCCCTAGACCGAGATAAAAGCCAGAGCTGAATAGTTCCATGGCATAACTTTGCACTCATCATTAACCCCGCTGGGCCAGATTGAGTTGTCGGTCACATTTGGCATGCCGGACAATTTCCGCATCGAGAAGATCCTATTCGACATGGCGGATTTTGAAACTTCTTACAATGTGATTCTAGGCTACCCAATGCTAGCCAAGTTTATGGCGGTGGTGCATTATGCATACCAGGCTACGTCTCAGTGCCGATCAACTAGCTGAGCGACGCACCAAGGGCCTCTGCTATCATTGTGATGAATGTTATAGCCATAGCCAGCATTGCAAGCGCCTTTTCTTTATTGAAATCTACGGTGATGAACCAGATGATACGACAACGACAGATGAGGTGCACGACCCCATAGAAAAGGAGAGCGAACCACCAGCTCCATCTCTCTCTACTGGCCATTCTCAGCCCTAAATCAGGAGGAATCATGCAGGTGCCATTGCTTATGCGAGGGTACAACCTCCTTTGTCTCATTGACAGTGGGAGCACACATAATTTCATCAGTAGTCACACCGCAATGTGCATGGAGTTGGATCAGTGCCAAGCATCCTCCCAACAAGTGTAGGTGGTTAATGGGTGTCAATTTCCATGCTTGGGCCATATTCTAGATAAGACATTTACCATCAGCACACAGTCCTTCATGGTACCGTTCCTCATCATTCCGCTGGATGGCTTTGATATCATTTTGGGAGTGCAGTGGCTCCAAACATTGGGAGATATCCAATGGAATTTCCGCAACCTCACAATGTCCTTTGATCTCTAGGGCTCCCACATCATGTTGGAAGGATTTGCGCAGACCAAGCAGCCCCACTTATTGTCTCTTCAGGCGGACCATAGTCAGGCGCTCACACCTCTCTTGGATACCTTTGTTGAGATCTGCGCGGAGCCTCATGGCCTACCTCCATCTCATGCCTGCAACCATTGCATTTGCCTTAAGGCAAGCACCAATCTGGTGGTCGTTCGGTCGTATCAGTACCCGTACCGCCAAAAAGATGAGATCAAACACCAATGCGAGGCCATGTTGCAGTAAGGACTAATTTGGCCTAGCCGCTCTCCATTTTCTTCGCCAGTATTGTTGGTCAAAAAAGGGGATGGCAGATGCACATTTTTGCGTTGACTACTGAGAACTCAATGCCCACACGATGAAGGACAAGTTTCCTATTCTGGTGGTCAAAGAGTTGTTGGATGAGCTACACGATGCCACGTTCTTCACCAAGCTTGATCTCCGCTCAGGCTACCATCAAGTGCGCATGTACAAGGATGACATTGCCAAGACCGCGTTTCACACTCATCATGGGCACTATGAATTTCTCGTCATGCCCTTTGGCCTCCCAAATGTGCCATCAACCTTACAAGCTCTCATGAATGAAGTTCTCCATGATTTTTTTAGAAATTCATCATTTTTTTGACAACATCCTCATTTATAGCCAATCACCAGAGGAACATATGGTGCATTTGCATATTGTCTTGGAACGTTTGCGCGACCATCAGCTTTTCCTCAAACAAACTAAATGCGTCTTAAGTCAACACCATGTGCGCTATCTCGGGCATGTCATCTCTGGCTCTTATATGACAATCGATGCCAACAAACTTCAAGCAGTCTTGGCCTAGGCTCGACCCACTACTATCACAGCATTGCATGGTTTTCTGGGTTTAACAGGCTACTGCCATCGCTTTATTCAAAAGTATGCAGACATCACGGAACCTATCACAGCTATGCTTCACCATGACAATTTCAAATGGACACCAAAGGACTATCAAGCCTTCTAGCTCCTCAAGGATGACATGATGACAGCTCTGGTTCTCACTCTACTAGACTTCTCCTGACCCTTTATTGTGGAGTGTGATGCATCTGGCTGTGGCATTGGGGTTGTTCTGCAACAGGCTAGCCACCCAGTGGCTTTCTTCAGCTGAAAGCTAGTGGACAAGCATACTAAGCCTGCGGCATATGAGCGTGAGCTTATCGGCTTATTTAAAGCCATCCATCACTGGTGGCCTTACCTTTGAGGTCACCCATTTGTTGTCTGGACTGATCATGCAAGCCTCAAGTTCTTACTAGAGCAAGCACTCATTACTCCTCCTTAGCAACATTGGCTCAACAAGTTAATGGGCTTCGATTTTCAAGTAGATTATAAACCTAGGTGCTCCAATCAAGCGGCGAATGCATTAGCTCACTTTGACCCAGAAGCTTCGTCCTGCGTGGCTATATCCATCCCATAACTAGCGGTTGGTGACCAGTGGAGGGTTGCTTTATGTGTAGACCAAAAAATTCAGCACCTGGTAACCGGTGGAGGGTTGCTCAGTAGTACAGGTGCTCTATCCCAATCAAGAATAGTTGGCACACCTACCACCATCTACAGCCCCCAAACTCCTCTCCTTTTGGGAGCTCACAACCAGTCTGGCGTGTTCACGATGGCCTTTTATTCCGCAATGAATGCCTCATTGTGCCTGCGACTTTACTCGTTATTTCAGAAATGGTAGCCACCATCCACAACCTAACGCACGAGGGCATCCAAAAAACATTGCATCGTCTCCAGTAGGAATTTTTTTGCCCACACCAGTGGTAGACGGTGGAACATTACATCGCAAGATGTGCGACTTGCCAACAACACAAGACAAGCTCCTTATCACCGGTTGGCCTCCTTCAACCTCTTTTGGTTCCCCACCAAATTTAGGTTGATATCTCCATGGACTTCATAGTGGCGCTTCCGAAATCGCAAGGCAAAATGGCACTGTTGGTGGTCGTGGACTGACTGTCCAAGTCTGCACATTTCGTGCCAATGGTCTGGCAATCCACAGTTCTAGTTGTTGCCAATTTATTCTTCGACAATATTGTCCACCTACACGGCATGCTGGAATCCATCATTTGTGATAGAGATCCAATCTTCACCAGTACTTTTTGGCAAGATCTTTCAAATGATGCAGCACAATGCTCCTCCTTTCCACGTGTACCACCCCCAGACTGGCGGCCAGATAGAGGTGGTAAATAGGACCATTGAGATGTATATTCATTGCTTTACCACCGACAATCCACGCACATGGGTTCAGTGGCTTCCAAGGGTAGAATTTTTCTATAACTCTTTTGTCGATGATTGGGGAACCAATCCCCCACCGAGCTTACTTGTTGAATGAGGGATCAACCAGGGCCCCTTTTCCATGGAGGGTATAGCATCCGAGGGCTTACCGAGCTAGGAGGATGGTCGGAATGATTCCAAACGAGACAACGGACAAGAGTCTTTTTTATCCTAGTTCGGGCCTCTCACGGGGGAGATAACAGCCCTACGTCTAGTGGTTTCTCTGATTTCCAAGGGTGGATTACAGGGTGCTTGCTCGAGGGCGCTGAGCCTCCTTTCTCTCTCAACTTCTTACAAGTGTGTTTGGTGTTCCTCAGTCTCTCTTTTTTCGAACCTCTTTTCCAACCGAACCCCACATCACATATGATGGGGTATTTATAGACGATTTCAGTTTTACATCATTTATTACGGAATGACGTTCCACTACTGTTTCCAGACATGGGTGTGACTGCTCCTTTGCTTTTTGCCATACCGCGACGTGGGCGTAGTGGGCTTAGGACGTGGTGTACGGTCCTTTGAGCCGTTGAGTGATTAATGCCACATCGCCTTCGTGGACCGTGCCCGGCCTTCTAGTCATGCCCGGGGCCCTTCCTCGGACTTGGTCATTAGTTGCACTCTCCCGAGCAAGCATGCTCAGGGAACAGGGGCACATGATCATGGACGAGCTTAGTCAAGGATGGGGTAGGTCCGTAAGCTGATCTACCTGAGGAACTTCCTTGGGGACACCATCCAAGGGTAAGCGTGGTCGTCTACCGACGAGCCGCCGGGGTACGATGGTCGTTATGGGAATTACCCAATCCCCGACATCTTTGTTCTATACTGTCGACGTTTGTTGTCGGCAATAATGAAAATGGGGCTAGGCATCGGATCCAAACTCGATGGTAGCGCAAGACGCAAGAATTATACAGGTTCAGGCTCTCGCGAGGACATAATACCCTAGTCCTGTGCTCTGGGATTATGTGTAGCTAGCTTATTACTGATGATATGATCTTGTGGTAATTCCCTGCCCCCTTTATGTAGTAGAGGGGTGCGGTTACAAAGGAGAGTCCTGCTCGGATACGAGCTGGAGATCATATCTCTATACATGTCCGTTTGATAACGGCCTGGAGTACAATTGTATCCTACCTAATTAGGGTTGGTTACTATCTTTAGGGCTCCCTTGTTCTGCACATCTGGCGCAACCCTGGTGGCAGCCATCTTCATGCAGTCGGCTTGGGCCAGCCTTATCCAGTTGGGCCTCATAGGGTAGCCTGGCAGATACCCGGGGTCCATAGACTCCACAGTAGCCCCTGAGTGCTTTGCGATCGGATTGTTGTCTTCTTGGCAGGGTTTCCCGACTAGTTTTTTTAGCCAGGTGCCCTACTGTAGGCGAGGAGACCGTGAAGGACTCAATAGAAAATCAAACTTGAGTATTCCGAGTGGTATCCAACCCAATTTATTGAACCGACTCTTGACTCATCATGGAGCATACCCACGTTTAGGTTGGCTTTTAGCCGAGTGGTACCTGTACCCCATTGTTATGGCGCACAGCTTTTGGCCTATCATGAGGCATACTATAGATTATCCGAGTGGTACCCGTACATGATTTTTGCAGTATACAGCTATCGGCCCATCGTGGGGTGTACCCCTGGCATCCTTGTTCTGAATCAACTTATGATACCTGATTCCATTTTGAATGGTAACTAGCGTTTGACCTATCATGAGGCATATCATAAGAAGATATCTTAATTTGGTTTGGAAGGAACCCAGATTCTGTTTAATGCGGTTTTTGGTGTTTGGCCCATCATGGGGCGTACCATATCCCAAACTGGATTCGGCCCAAGAGTGCCTATGCACGGTGTTTGCTACGCATGGCAAACGGCCCATCCCAAGGTGTGCCCTATGGCAACCTCAGGATATGTAGAAGGCGAAGCATTTTTTCCCGCTCAAAGCGAAAGTTAGCATCGCTTCCTATAAATATGAGACTTGGTGCAAGCAAGGAGGCTTTCTGCATACTACTCTCACCCGTCCCTTCGTCTTCTTTCTTTCAACGTTTCTACCGCGAACTCCGTCGCTAGGTTTAGCCTCCTTCGGTCCCCAAATCCAACGCAGTTGCTAGTTCCTTTGCCAGAAAATGTCTTCTCCTTCTTCCAAAGACGTCCCCGCATCAGCCTTGGCCAAAGATTGGGCCACTTCGGTGACGACGGAAAGGCGATTAGAAGGAATGGTCACCGGCAACGTCTTTCCGACTTTAGTGCTACTCTTCGCCCGTCCTACCACGGGTGATTCTTGTCCCATGCCATGAACTGAGGTGGTGGTTTTTTGAGTCTTTTTTCCAACGCGGGTTTGGCCTTCCTGCCTATGCTTTTTTCCACGGCCTTCTTCACTTTTACGAAATTGAACTGACTAACCTCAATCCCAATTCCAACCTTCAAATTGCTATTTTTGTTCATCTCTGTTTGGCGTTCCTTGATATTCGCCCGTATTTCAACCTCTTTCGCCATCTTTTCCTTCACAAGCCCTTCCCGAACAAGAGCTCCCCAAATGTTGTAGGGGGCGCTGGACTCCAACTGCGGGACGGGCTGAAAAAGTCCTATTTCCCCATTCCTTTTAAAACTTCGAACAAAGGTTGGCATCAGGAGTGGTTTTACTGTGCCAACCCCAAACCTTCTCTTCCTTCCTTTTCTAGAGTTCCGCCCAAGCCTTCGACCAAATGGACTTTGCTCCCCTCGAATGGTGGGATGGACCAAGTGGAGGATCTCATGGGGATGATTAGAAAACTGAAGGAGAATGGACTAACCAGAGTTGCGATCATCCTCAACTTTGGCTTTCGCCGAGTGCAGCCCCTCAGGAAGCGAGTCCATCTGGGGTGCGAGTACGGAGAGGAGTGTGATCCTACCCGAGAAGCTCCTGAGCCGATCCCCAGGGATGTATTCTTCGATCGTTTGGGTGATTTCTTCGCCCGAAGCACCCAACTCCTCAATGACGGATGCCCGAAGCCCTTCAACAAATCGCGTCGTCCACCTCCAGTAAGATGCTTTCTTATCTTCTAAGGTTGGGTTTCTTAGTCCTTGGGAGACTACAATCAAGCATGTGCTTGCCGCCTGTGCTCACAGGGTCATAGCGCTTTCTTCTCTGATGCTCCGCTGCCCAAATTTCCCCAACACAAGAGCACCAAATGGAAGCGCCCAGCCGATGCCTCATCCTCGGCGTTGAGTGCAAAAAAGGGAAAGACAGCGAGTGCCGAAGACCCCAAGGGAAAGGGGAAATGCCCGGCTGCTAATGTGCCCAAGAAGAAAGGGAGGCAGTCGGCGGCCAGTGGGCTCCATGGGCGCTTGCGCCCGACCGGAGGCCCGAAGATTCGTGACTCGGCACCTCAACCCTCTTTGTCGGTGGCCCCCTCATCACCGTGCCAGGCCGAAAGCCCGACGGTCCCCGAGCCCCGGCCTGGCCGACCGATGAGGCGCCTCGCCCAAGGCCCAACTGGCCACGCCGTCTTCCACGCCCAGTATAACGAACTCTTCTGTGGGTGGGCCGTCACCCATCTGGAAGGGCCCAGGAATAAAGATAAAGAGGTCTACCAGGTTGGTTTCTTTGTCTTGCAAGATCGTGTCTTGACTGCTTCCTTTTCCAGGAGGCCCGTTGATAATGTCCCTGTGGACATGCTGGCCAGGGGGTCCAAGGGGGCCACCACCGTGGATGCTTCAAGCCAGCCGGGTGCCGAGACACCAATTGGTGCCGCGTCCGCCGCCCCCGAGGTGGATCCAGAGGGAATTGAGATGGCTCCACCGACTGCTTCTGCACCTTGGGACACCGGAGTAGAGCTCGATCCTAGCACCCCCTTGCCGCGTACTCCTCCTGGGCTAGCTGGCCAGTTGACGACCTTGAGGACCGTCGACCGCTCCTCCCCCCGCCGGAGGAAATCCCTTGAGAGTCACGGCTGTGCCCTCCTCGCCTAAAGTCTCCATTACGAGTTGCATCTTTTGGCGAGGATGGCGAATGGACGGCCTTTGGCGACGAAGATGAGGAGGAGTGGAAGGAGCTTTACGACTGCACCATTGATTGCGCCCGATTGGCTCACGTGAGCTTCTCATGCTGAGTTGTTTTGAAGCTTCCTTCTTTTTGTCTTCAGTGCATTGCGTGACCTCATCATTCCTCTTGTTGTCTTCAAAGCTTGGAAGAGCGTGCCGAGAAAAGAGACGCCGTTCTCTGGGAGATACTCCCAATGACAAAGATGAGGCGGGACTACGAGGGCGAGCTCGAGCGAGTCTGCACCGAGTGCTGGGATGAGCTGGAGCGGGTCCGGAACGAGGGCCAAGCCGAGCTGCGAAGGCTCTAGGCCCAAGTTCAGGCTTCTGAGGAGGATAAGTTGAACCTGACGTGCTCCCTCTGTTGTAAGTACCTCATCCGATAGCCTTGGAACGCCGTTTTAACCTTCTAGCTCCCTAATTCTTTCTCCCTGTTCTGGTTTCAGTCTTCATTATCGTAGGCCTTCAGGGGGAGCTCGAGACCTCCCAAAAATGTGTCAAGGAGCTAAAGGAATCTGAGCTCAATGCCTGGACTAAGTCAGACAAGCTAGAACGGGAGCTAGAAGGTTTACTCGCCGACTCGTCCTTTATTCTTGATGTGTTTGTGGTGCCTTTGGGCTGATCCGACTGGTCTTGCAGAATATCGAATTAACTCGTAGGCTCAGTACCGCGTTCTTGATGAGAGGATCAAGTCTGCTGAAGCGCGGGTCGACCAACTCCGTGAAGGTTCCGAGGCAATGCTGCGAATCTTGAATCCTGGCGAAGCTGGGCCCAGCGACACGGACACCGTAATCTAGCAACTGGTGGACGGGCCCAAGAAACTCTTAGCACACCTGAAGGAAACGTCAACTATGAGCACCGGTCAAGCTCTGGCCATCGTGAAGTCCTTGTATCCGAGGGTGGAGCTCGAAGCTATTAAGGAGGGCTTTGCCTGTACCGTCGATGACGACCAAGTCATTGCTCTGCTTGATGAAGTTAGGGATACCTCCGCTGCCTTGGTAGAGAACTTGGATTTGGGTTCCTTGTAAATGTACATTTGCTGGTCTGCAATTATTCTTTTGCACCATGGTAACAAACGCCTGGCGACTAAACCATGTCTGACTTTAATTGTTTCTCTGTGTATCGAGAGGCTCTTCGGCCTAACGCTTGCATACGTCACATCTGGTTCAGTGTCCCATGGCCGTCACGCCTTCTGGATCGTTTGAAGTTTCGGTGCAAGACACCTCTCGGTCGCCTCGGCCTCGCGCCAAAGATTTAATCAAACCTGCTTTGGCTTCCACGCTCTAGGTATATAAGGGTGTCACCGCTACAGGAGCGATCACCCGTCTCTAAGTCCTTTGAACTTTTCTTCAGATCTTCAATGGCTTCCTCATCCCATTCTTCTTCGTTCGGCGATGAGGCCCTACCGCCTCCTCCCCCGGCGGAGGAATTAATCTTCGATTTTGAAGATGAAGCTCCACTGGTGCCCAATCAGGAGGAGGCCTTCCTCGCCGAACTCTGGGCCGACTATGATCTCGCCTTGGCTGAGCTCACGGAGGAGGCCGCTGCCTATGACACTGCTGCTGTTGACGTGCTGATTGAGGCCGTCCCAAAGCTTGCCGAAGCGAGGGAACGCCTTATCGAGGCAGTAGGACCGCGCGCCACGCCTAGGTTTAGATGCTTGGAAAAACCTTGTGTAATGCAATGATATGTCCGAACCTAAATGCTTAATCTTATGAAATTTTAATATTTGTTTGTTCTTTTCTTCCCTATCAATCTTTGAGCTTGCTCGAGTGGTTTCACCCTTTTCGTTTAAGCGCTCTGCTCGACTAGTCTAGCCCCCGGGCGTCGGGAGTCGGCTCATGGCTCTTTTTCCCAGGCACGCGCTTTTTGAGTAGCTAGGGTTCGCTGTTCATGGGGTCAGAGTTTCACGATTTGGAGCTTAGCGCACTCGGGGTTGGTAGCAATTGTTAGGAAAGAGAAGAAAGGGATGACTCATAAGAAGGGTTGCGCATGTGCAACACTATTAGGTGTAGCCCCCGACTTACTGCTTAATTGAGTATCAATTGAGTAGCAAGTCAAGAAAAACTTTTATTCATAACAGCCATAAGTAATATACAAGATTTAAGAGAAAAAACGACGAAACCACTCCGTCTTCACGTCTCAGTTTGTAAGCCCCCGGGTGTGTCACCTCATCGACAATGTAAGGGCCTTCCCAGTTTGGGGAGAGCTTATGCTCGCTTTTCTGGCTCCTTCTCAGGACTAGATCTCCTTTAGAGAAAGCACGGCCCCAAACGTTCCGATCGTGATAGCAGCGCAAGCCCTGAAGGTATTTGGCCGACTGGATTGCTGCGATGTCTCTGGCCTCCTCCAGTCGGTCGAGGTCTTCCATCCGGTTCTCTGACTCGGTCTCCTTGTAACTCCGAACCCTTGGGGATCCGAACATCAACTCGGTTGGTAAGACCTCCTCTGAGCCATATACCCGTAAAAGGTGATCGCCAAAGGGCTCTACTAGAGTGGTTCTCACCCTTAACATCAAGGCAATTCTTTTACCCATCGCGCGGCATATGGCTTGAGACGATAAAAAATCCTTGCTTTTAGCCCTTGCAGCACCATGTCGTTGGCTCATTCTACCTGCCCAGTACTCCGTGGATGAGCCACAAAGGCAAAGCAGATCTTGATGCTGAGTTCGTCGCACTAGTTTTGAAACTCTTCACCCCAGAACTGGGTACCATTATCCGTGATAATCCTGTTTGGCACGCCGAACCTAACCATGATTTCTTGGAAGAACTCCTTGGCCTTGGGCGTCTTGATCGTGGCGACGGGCTTAGCCTCAATCCACTTTGTAAATTTGTCAACGGCGATGAAGAGATGAGTGAAACCACCTTGAGCCTTCTTTAAGGGTCCGACCATGTCGAGCCCCCAAACTATAAACGGCCAGGTGATCGGGATAGTTTGTAGCTCTTGTGCCAGCACATGTATCTACAGAGTGAAGAACTGATAGCCCTTAGAGGTTCGGACAAGTCTTCTGCGTTTGATACAGCAGTCGGCCAAAAGAATCCTTGATGATAAGCCTTCCCCACCAGGGGGCTTGACGCTAAGTGATGCCCGCAAATTCCCGAGTGAATTTCCTTGAGGAGATTCCTTCCTTCTTGTTCCGATATACATCGCCTCAAGACTCCAGGGGCACTCTTCCTGAAGAGTTCTTCCCTGACTACCACGTAGCTTTTGCATCAGCGTGTAATGCGCTCTGCCTGCACATGGTCTTCGGGAAGCTCGTCTTTCAACAAGTAATTCAAGAACGGGGTTGTCCAGTCAGGGTTGATGACCAAAACTTCTGCCTCGACTGATTTTTCCTCCGGTTTGCATGACTCCTACTGTCGGCTTACTGTGGGTTTGTGGAGCTCTTCAACAAATACTCCAGCTGATACTGCTGCCCGACTGGAGCACAGTCTTGCGAGCTCGTCTGCTACTTCACTGTCTCGACGAAGTACATGGATGAGCTCTAGCCCGTCGAACTTGTCATCAAGCTTCCGCACTTCCTGGCAATACATGGCCATGCTGTCGTCGACGCACGACCAGTCCTTCTGCACTTGGTTGATCACCAACATGGAGTCGCCACGGATTGTCAGCCATCGAACACCAAGAGATATGGCGATACGGAGCCCGTGGATGAGTGCCTCATACTCGGCGGCGTTGTATAAAGCCGGGAAATGGAGTTGAAGGACGTACTTTAGCTGGTCCCCCGTTGGAGAGATGAGCACTACCCCAGCCCCCGCACCGCTGAGCATGAGGGAACCATCAAAATACATTATCCAGTACTCGAGTTCCTCGATAGATGTAGGGTTCTGTAGCTCTACCCACTCGACGGTGAAGTCAGCAAGGACTTGAGATTTTACGGCAGTTCACGATTTGAAGGAGATTTCAAGGGCTCCGAGCTCGACTGCCCACTTCATAATTCTCCTGGTGGCTTTCCGATTGTGAAGTATATCCCCAATCGGAAAAGATGTGATCACCAAAATCGAATGCTCATGAAAGTAATGTTTAAGCTTGCAAGAGGTGAGTAGCACTGCATACAATAGCTTCCGTACCTGAGGATACCATACCTTGGATTCACCCAGCACTTCGCTGACAAAGTAAACTGGGTGTTGAACCTTCTGAAGGTGCCCTGCCTCCTCCCGCTCAACAACAATTGCCGTGCTAACTACGTGAGTCTTTGCTGCTATATAAAGTAGGAGAGGTTCTTCGGGCATTGGTGAGACCAGCACCGGTGGTGTATATAAGAATGCCTTGAGATCCTCGAAAGCCCGATGTGCCTCAAGGGTTCACTGAAAATTGCCTTGCTTTTTCAACAGCTTGAAAAAAGGCATTCCCTGTGATCCCAGGTGGGAAATGAACCTGCCGAGTGCCACCATGCATCCTGTGAGCTTTTGGACGTCTTTCTGGCAAGTTGGCGGCTTCATCTTCAGGATGGCATTGATTTTCTCCGAGTTTGCCTCGATGCCACACTGCGACACAATGAATCCGAGTAATTTTCCCGAAGGGACCCCAAAGACACACTTCTTGCCCAAGTCGGATATGTGGTCCTCCTTGGCGCGAGACTTGACGACGATATCATCCACATACGCTTCCACGTTGCGTCCGAGTTGAGTGTGAAAACACTGCTGTATTGCGCGTTGATAGGTTACGCCAGCGTTTTTCAACCGAATGGCATTGTGACATAGTAGAAAGCTCCGAAAAGAGTGATGAACGAAGTCTTGATGCAGTCTTCTTCTTTCAACCAGGTTTGATGGTACCTTGAGTATGCATCTAAAAAGCTCAAGAGCTCACACCTAGCAGTTGAATCGACCACCTGGTCGATGCGAGGTAGACCAAACGGATCTTTTGGGCATGCCTTGTTAAGACAATATAATCAACACACATGCGCCAGCTTTTATTCTTTTTGCGAACCAGAACTAGGTTCGCTAACCAGTCAGGATTATACACTTCTTTTATAAAGCCTGTGGCTAAAAGCTTAGTGATTTATTCCCTGATGGCTTCTCGGCGGTCCTACGTGAATCGTCGGAGCCGCTGCTTGATGGGCTTCTCCTTCTCGTCAACGTTGAGGGAATGCTCGATCACCTCCTTAGGGACACCGAGCATGTCGGATGGTTTCCACGCGAAAATGTCCCGGTTTTCCCGAAGAAAGGTGACGAGCGCGTCTTCCTATTTGCGATCGAGGCATGTCCCGATCAGAGCAGTCTGAGCCAAGCTGGATGGGCCGAGGATTACCTTCTTGGTTCCTTCGTCCAGTTTCATACTTGGCTTGGCTTTCTTTTTGGTTAGGACCTCTCCTTCATTTTGTCAGTGCGCAGCTGCCAATCAGATCTTTTCCCTATCGACTGCGGCTTCCTTTGTCTCAGCCAATTCGCAACTCTCCCTATCGCACACGAAGGACTGTTTGACATCACCATGAATTGTGATGACTCCCTTCGGTCTTGGCATCTTTAGTGCGAGGTAGGTGTAATGGGGCATAACCATGAATCTAGCTAGGCCCAGCCTTCCCAAGATGGCATGGTATGCCGTCTCGAAATCAGCCACCTCAAAATTTAGATATTCCGTCCGGTAATTTTCTTTGGTCCCAAACGTGACCAGCAGAGTTATCTGTCCAAGCGGGACTAAAGAGGTCCCAGGGATTACCCCATGGAACGGTGATGAGCCCCGCTTTAGCTCCGAGCGAGGAATCTTCATGTCATCAAAAGTCTTAGAGAAAAGAACATTGAGTCCACTTCCTCCGTCGACCAACACTCTCTTGAGTTTAACACTGCGGATCACAGGGTCCAAAACAAGAGGGTATCTACCTGGATATGGGATGTAATCTCGGTGATCCGAGCAGTCAAAGACAATCGGGACCTCGGACTACCTGAGATATTGGGGGGTTGCCGACATAACTGCATTGATATCCTGAGTGGCAAGCTTTTGCTTTTGCTTGGACTCATAAGCAGCCGAGCCGCCGAATATGTAGTTGAGCTTGCGCTCCATTGTCTGGTAGTCACCTTTGTCATCTTAAGGAGGATCTTGCTTCTTCTTTGCTTCACCTTTGTCTGGGCCCGGTCGCTTGTTGCTCTCCTTTGTGAACCTTCTCAGAGTGAAGCAATCCTTCGATGCATGCTTTCCCTTAGGATGAAAAGGGAAAGTTGCGTCCATTACCGCATCATAATCGTTTGTCCGCGGAGCACGAGGTCGGCCGCGCTCGGCCACAACAACCAATTCTTCGGGATTTCGCTTCCTATCCCTCTACCTGGAGGACTCAGCGTGATCCTTCTTGTCCTTTTGCCGTGGGTGATCATCTTAATGCTTGGCTAGGGCATTTGAGGCCGTTGCGTATCGATCTACTAATTCAAATATCTCTCTTACCGTAGTCAGCGGCTTCTAGGACATCTTCTTAATCAAGTCGGAGTCGTTGACGCATTTCTGGAACGCTGCAATGACCGCAGCTTCCGAGATGTCTCAGAACGTGTTTTTCTTCTGCATGAAGCATCAATGAATCCTCTGAGATTCTCGCCCTTCCTTTGATGAAGTTGGTACAGTCCCATCGAGTCCTAGGCCTTCATAGGTGCCTTGAAGTTGGTGATGAATCGTCACAGAGATCTCCCAAGGAATCTATAGAATTATTGCAAGTCCTGTGGAGCCAAGCATGAGCCGAAGGAGTAAGCGTGGATCGGCGATAATTTGCCATTATGCAGATCACCCTCGCCGCTTTGATTGCAAGGTAATAGACCTGCAGCCAAGCTTCTGGATCCCTTTCTCCATCAAATTTGGTGATGCTTTTGGGATTGAAACCTTCAGGCCAAACCACTCGGCGAAGCTGGGGAGTGAAGGCACGGATCCCATCAATAGGCCCATCGCTGCGCCGATGTGGGGAGCGTTGAGGTGGTGATCTGACTCGACGGTCCTCATCATCGCCCCTGTCGCGGCGGTGTAGATCCCTGCGATCGTCCCGGCCATCATGGTGGATGCCAAAACGCTCGTAGTCGTCCTTGTGTCGGCGGCGCTCATCATCTTCACGCTCTCGTCGCCTGGCATTTAGGTCCAAGCGAAGGTCGCGGCTGATGCTCCGGCGGGCGTCCTCGCCCTAACGAAGTTCATGGCGGCCGTGTGTGAACCGACTGCAGGCAGTATCGCTACTTGCAGTTTGAGTGGTTGCACCGGCACGAGAGCACTCTTTCTCCCCAGGTTCTTCTTGGTGGTGTTGGATTGTTGCCGCCATCACCACGGCCTTAACTTGGGCCACGATCGGGGCAGCTAGGCTATCAAGACCAATCATTGGTCCCAACGTGTCGAGTAGCGTCTTTGACGCGACAATATTTTGCTGAGGGGTATGGAAAACCGATTGGTTTCCCATCTTTGTCTGCAGGATGTCTTCATTGACGTCGCGGCCTCTGGCCCGGAGAGCCTTCGCCCGTGCCTCCTGGGCCTCACGACAAAGGTGCTTTGCCTCTGTGGCATCCGCGGCGTCTTACTGCTACTGGGATTCAGCCCGTTGATCTTAGATCACAAAGACGCCGTGAAAGCTTTGAAAGCCACCTGCCTTATTCTCTGAGTCAGAAGAACAATAAGATAGACTGGGCTGACCTCTGGGTCTGAGTGGTTTGATGAAGCTGTCCACCACTCGGGACTCATCCTTGACCGGACCTTTCCCGCGTCCAGATCAGGGAACAATCTCCTGGCTAACTGCCCGTGGATAGATAGCCACGACCTTCCTTGATCCGAGCAGTCGCTCAGCCGGGAGAACAATGGGATTACTTCCAGATTGGATCTAGTCCGAATCCGAAAGGATAAGCCTACCAAGATTATCGGCGATGAAGTCCAGGCTCCCGAAATGGAACGCCTGGGCGGGGGCGAAGGTTGCAATGACTTCGCTAAGGATTGCCATTGAGCTTGATGAGATTCATCCTAATGCACCCCCTACCTGGCACGCTA
This sequence comes from Guadua angustifolia, assembly GCA_036346375.1. NCBI lineage: Eukaryota > Viridiplantae > Streptophyta > Magnoliopsida > Poales > Poaceae > Guadua > Guadua angustifolia. The sequence continues at coordinate 52,312,873 of CM070503.1, read as the reverse complement.
ACTGTCGATGTTTGTTGTCGGCAATAATGAAAATGGGGCTAGGCGTCAAATCCAAACTCGATGGTAGTGCAAGATGCAAGAATTATACAAGTTCGGGCTCTCACGGAGGAGATAATACCCTAGTCCTGTACTCTGGGATTATGTGTAGCTAGCTTATTGCTGATGATCTGATCTTGTGGTGATTCCCTGCCTCCTTTATATAGTAGAGGGGTGAGGTTACAAAGGAGAGTCCTGCTCGGATACGAGTTGGAGATCATATCTCTATACATGTCCATTTGATAACGGTCTAGAGTACAATTGTATCCTACCTAATTATGGTCAGTTGCTATCTTTAGGGCTCCTTGTTCAAGACGTCTGGGCGCAACCCTAGTGGCAACCATCTTCATGCAATGGCCTAGCCTAGCCTTATCTAGTTGGGCCTCACGGGGCAGCCTGGCAGATACCCGGGGTCCATAGACTCCACACATACGGCTCAGACATGACACCTCGCCTATGGCCATCACCTCCACCACTTGTTCCTCATAATCGGTGGGCTTCATTCGCTCAAGCCGCCGATTGTCAACTCACGGAACTTAATGAAATTCTTAATCGGGCACAAGAAAATCTTCACCGTGCTCAAAATCGAATGAATTTATATTATGACAAACATCATTGAGAGGTCTCATTCACGCCATGGGATTGGGTTTGGCTCCCTCTTCAATGCCATCATCAACATTCTATGTGGGACAAGAATCAACACAAGCTGTCCCTGAGGTTTTATGCACCATATCAAATTATTGAACATATCGGTCCAGTTGCTATCACCTTCAATTGCCACCGACTGCCCACCTCCATAATGTTTTCCACATCTTGTTATTGAAGCCATTCAATGGCAAAGCCCCAGCACGATTCCTCCGCTTCCTCTTGAGATGTCGCCACTTTCCACGCCATCTTCGCCTGAGTCAAGACAAAGATTCTTGCTTAGCATATTCTCAAGGGTCACGACGCTTCCTAGTCCAATGGACCGGTCCATCAGATAGAGAGGCAACCTAGGAATATGCAACAGCCCTGCGGGATACTTTTCCTAATTTTCATCTTGCGGACAAGCTCCCTCTTGAGGGGGAGTACTATTATGGGTTACGATAATGTGTATTATCAAAAACGGAAGAATTCCGATGGCAAGCAAGGGAAGAATGGAACAAGTGCAAGATGATCGGAAGACTCCATGGCCACGACAGTGATTAGTTTGTTATTGGTATATTTGGGTTATTGCTTCCACGTATTAGTTATTGCTTTCCAAGTATTAGCTTAGATTCCATTATTAGGCTTTGAAAACTTTAATCCTATAAGTATGAAGGAAATCAATGAAAACAACAAGAAATATTTTGCTTCAAATTACCTGGCATTGCTTTCTGATTAACAAGGCTGGCAGCTCCATTCACTAGTTATTCGTTGAGTCGTTGCGACGGCCTCATCATCCACACCCGCTCGCACCAGTCTCTGGCCGGGTACTCGTCTCTACAACCAGACTCACAATGCAATCTAACAAATCAACTACTGTTTATTCAACCCATTTACATAGTTACAATTGATAAAAAAAATCATAAATCATAAGAGAAACTCACATTGCTTATTTACTGTTTTGTTTAGTCCACTTAGCAAGTTAGACACTTGATGACTCACGCTGCACTACTTTTCCTGCTCACTCACCATCGCCACAGTGGGTTGGCTATTGCCTGCTTCCTCACTGGCTTCTTGGCATGCACCCTTCATGACGCCTGTGAAGTGTTCTTAACTTGACGGGCTACCATGTCCTCGTGAAGAAGAGATGTTGAGTCGCACCCTCTCTATCTCACTTTATGGTCTTTGCGTGCATCTATGATTCGAGTCTAGTTCTGTAAATACACTACTACAAAAGAGGTTATATTAGATGCATCATCACCGACTGTTTTTATGAAAACCATCTCTGATGTGTTTTAGGCACATTGCAGATGGTTTGTGGCTGAAACTGTCTGTGATGTTGGATCATCACATATGGTTTCATCCATAAACCATCTGTGATGAAAGAGAGAACTTCACAGATGGTTTGTAGATAAAACCATCTATGATGAGGAAATATCACAGACGGTTTTATCCACAAAACGACTGTGAATCATTCAGAACAGTAAAACATCATATATATAAGCATCACAATATATATACAAAAATTTCCATCAAAAAGTTCTGGATAGGAAAGACTACTAGGAAATACTACTTAGCTGATCTGGTCCTCATCGTCACCGGAGTCATCGCTGTGACTGTCGGGGTCCTTGTTCAAATTGGCTCTGTCTTCTACGAGTCGTAGCTATCATCGTCATCGGAGGAGGATGTTGGCGACGAATGCTTCTGCCCAACAACGACACTTGAGGCAGAGGCAGCTATACTGCCCGAGGTGACAAGCGATGAACTGGCTGGCGGATTCATTGATATGGCACAGAGTGGCACCACAGCCATTGCTACAGGGGTCTCAGAGGCAAAGACGGTGGCTGGTAGTGGCGGAGCCATCATCGAATCATCAAGGCAGAGCGAGCGAGAGGAGGATGTCTATTCTATTGCTCATGGCGGTGTCATAGGCAATTACAATTAACGATCGATCGATCAAGTAGGGGATGTGGAATTCTATTGATCAATCGAGTATATATCATCATGGAAGTGCAATTAATGATCTGCATTGAGGAAAGAAAATGCCTAGAACACAATCTTCAAAGTGGAATTTGAACAAATGGTTTAATTTTCTTGGAACACAAAATGATCAACTCGAAACACTATGCCTATCTTGGGAAGACGAAGGGCTTTGGGAACATCACAGACGGTTTATGGATAAAACCATCTGTAATGATATAATCACCGACAGTTTTATCCATAAACAGATAAAACCTTCTGTGATTATATCATCACAGACAGTTTTATCCACAAACCATTTGTGACGATCAATTCAACTAAATATACAAGAAGAGAGAGCCTTGACCTCCTCTTTATTTTTAGAGTTTCCTAGATATTTTTGAGGTAGCTGCGATTGAGAGGCGTTCTAGTGAAAGAGACCCTAGATTTGGAGGTGTAATTGTAGATCCTTGTGCTCTAGGTCATCTAAGGTTAGTAATTACTTCAAATTTGCATTATATTTTAGATTTAGCTTCGTAAAAAGGGAAAGGAAGCTGGGTTCTATATCTAGCTTAGTGTAGATCCATTTGTTCTCTGTGATGTAAAGTAGTAATTGTTTCAAATTTGCATTATATTTAAGATCTACCTTGGTAAGGAGAGAAATGAAGCTGGTTAATTTCTAGATCTAGCTTGGTGTAGATACATTTGTTCTCCGTGATGTAAAGTACTAATTGGTTCAAATTTGCATTACATTTAAGATCTAGCTTGGTAAAGAGGGAAATGAAGCTGGTTAATTTCTAGATCTAGCTTGTTGTAGATACATTTGTTCTTTGTGATGTAAAGTAGATATATTTGCTATAGCTTTATAAAGATCCATTTGTTCTTTTGGATCTAAATTGGTAATTGGTTATAATTGCATTACACTGAAGATGTAGCTTACATGCATATGTTTATATATCCATTCGTTCTTTTTTATGTTAGGAGCTATATAAGTTAATCGGCATGTTGAAATATAGCCTATGTGTAGCATATGTGCGCATGAGCACTCCTAGAGTATTTAATTTATCATTTAACACCTATTGTTACATATGTAGCGTAGATGGCTTGAAGCTGGATGTACGTTGAGAACTATGCAAGCACCGAGTACATTAATGGTGTCTCCGCTTTTAGAAAAGCTGCAGAGGAAGATATGTTGAACAAGGGGGTCGAATTTATGCCTTGTCTATGTATTGATTGTGAAAATCTAAGGATGTTTTGAAACCCAACATAGATCAAAGTACACTTGATTTTACGGGGTTTCAAATAGGGGTATACATGTTGGACCAGTCACAGAGATGAGTAGATTACGTAGGGACCAAGTAGTACTACCATCATCAACAAAGTCAACGATACTCCAGATGATATTAACTGTGCTTTTGATAAGGATAGGTTTCACGATGACAATCTGGATCAGATGCTATGGGATGTAGAAGGGAAACGTGATGAGCAGGAGTACGTAAAATTCTGGGGCTTGATGGATGACTTGGAGAAACCTTTGTTCTCAGGTTGCAAGTACAAATAAATAAGGTTGTCGTCCGTGCTGGAACTGCTGAAATTAAAGGCAAGCAACAGTTGGTTCGACAAGAGTTTCATGGCGCTGTTAGGTCTATTAGTAGATATGCTTTCAGGGGGAAACGAGTTACTAACAACCACCTACAAAGCCGAAAATGTTCTTTGTCCCTTGGGAATGGAAGTAGAAAGAATACATGCCTGTCTGAACGAATGTATCCTCTACCGCAAACTTGCATGTATGTCCGGTGTGCAATGCATCCCGATACAAGCATAAAGATAGATTGGATGATGACAATGAGGGTATGGATGTGAAGAAAGGACCTCCCGCTGAGGTGATGTGGTATCTGCCTATAATTCCCTATTTGAAGCGTTTGTTTGCAAACCAAAAAGAGGCAAAATTGCCTCGGTGGCACTCGAATGAGCGTAAGAGCGATGAAATGATTTGGCACCCTGCTGATTCCACGCAGTGGAGAAACATCAATAGGAGGCTTGAAGAATTTGCAGTGGATCCAAGCAATATAAGGTTGGATTGAGTACGGATGGAATCCTTACAGTAACATGAGCTGCCGTTATAGCACTTGGCCTGTGAATCTCTGTGTATACAACCTTCCACCTTGGTTGTCTTTGAAGCAGAAGTACATATTGATGTCTATACTCATCCAAGTTTCGAAGCAACCAAGGAACAATATTGATGTGTACCTAGCACCATTAGTGGAAGACCTGAACACATTGTGGGCTTCTAGGGTGCAGGTATGTGATGCTCACAAACGAGAGTACTTCACTTTGCGCTACCTCTTGTTTTGTACCATAAATGATTATCCTGCCCATACTAACCTGTCGGGGTAGAGTACAAAATGAGCCAAAGCATGTACTCACTGCTTGGATGATACTGAGAGTGTGTGGCTAAATCAATCATGCAAAATCATGTACATGCGTCGCCAAGGTTTTTTCAGAGGAATCACCCATACTGCAAGATGAAGAAACAATTCAACGGCACGACCGAAGACGCTTTAGCTCCAAAGCTTTTAAGTGGGACAGACATTCATGATATGATTAAGAACTTGGATGTTGCACTAGGAAAGTGACATAAATCGAGGACCCATGAGAAGAGCATGTGGAAGAAGAGATCAATATTTTGGGACCTACTTTATTGGGAGCACCTAGAAGTTCAGCACTACATCGATGTGATGCACGTAGAGAAGAATGTCTGTGATAGCTTGATTGGTCACTTCCTAAACATTAAGGGTAAAACAAAGGACAGTATCAATGCACAACTTGACTTGGTTGATATGGGTATCAGACCTGAGTTAGCATCAAAAGACACCGATAAAGGCTGAATATACTGCAAACCAGCTTGTTACACTCTATCCAAGGCTAAGAGAACCGAACTGTGCCAGTGCTTGCTTGGTATGAAAGTTCTGTATGATTACTCATCCAACATAAAAGAGACTTGTTTCGATGTAAGATTTGAGTTTAACTAGCATGAAGTCCCATAATTGCCATGTGCTTGTGACACAGATGCTCCATGTGGCAGTTAGAAGTATTTTATTGAGCAAGGTCCAGGAGACAATCACAAGGCTGTGTTATTTTTTTAACACAATTACTCAGATGGACATTGATCCCGAAGTACTAGATGCTCTACAGGTCGAGGTGGAATGATTCTATGTAATCTTGAGATGTATTTTCCTTCGTCATTTTTTGATATCATGGTCCATCTCATTGTTCACCTTGTGAGGGAGACAAAGATGTGCGGACCTATGTTTCTACGTAGCATGTACTTCTTTGAGAGGTACATGGCAATTCTCAAGTCCTACGTATGGAATCGATATCGACCGAAGGGTAGCATTATCGAAGGTTATAAAACTGAAGTGGTTGTCAAATTCTACATGGATTACATGGCTCAGGTCGAACCGATAGGTGTGCCTCGATTCCGCCATGAGGGGAGGCTTCAGGGCATCGGGACCATTGGTAGGAAAGCAATCACGCCTAATCCGGTTGTGTGCACGAAAGCCCATTTCACAGTTTTGCAACACATGCTGTTGTAGCCCCGTATAATGACGAGCACAAGAACTAGCTACGGCAAGAGAATCTGACGCGGTAGGAATACTGGATCATTAGAGAATATAACTTTCAGTTCAACAGATAGTTCAAGGAGCAACAACCCATTACTGAAAGTCATTAGGTGATACGTTGACGTGGTTGGCAAAAGGGCCAGTATTTGTGGTTGTAACATGGAAAGGATACAACTTAAATGAATACTCATTTTATACGAGAGATCAGGACATGAAGAACACAAACTAGAATAGCGATGTTCGCATTGATGCGCTGAATACCGCTGCATTGACAAGGAGCTCATACTATGGGTTCATTGAGGAAATTTTGGAGCTTGACTATGTACTATTCAAGATCCCCTTATTTTGGTACCATTGGGTTAACCTGCAACACATGAAGGTTGACAAGTAGGCATCATAACTGTGGACCTCGAACGTGTCGGACATCAAGACGAACCTTTTGTTCTCGCTAACCAAGTCTTCTATATAACTGACCTGTCCAACAAGCAGCGCCACATTATTCTTCAGGGAAAAAGAAGGATTGTCAAAGTTAAGAATGTGGTAGATGAGGAAGAATACAATCAGTTTAATGAATTGCCTCATATTGGTACCAACGTTACAATCTAAGAAGACCAACCTAAGGAAGCTAGCTACACACGTGTTGATCATCGCGAAGAGCTAATTTTTGTACAAAAGGATAAGCAAGTGGAGTTGTCATGAGGTCATCATGTTTATATCAAGTGTTCCTGTATTATAATTAATATATGTGCTTTAATTATAATTAGTGATATGTATTGATTAAAATTAATCAAATGTATGTATTATATTAAATGAGATGTATGTATTATATTAAATGAGATGTATGTATTATAATTAATGAGATGTACGTATTATAATTAATTTTAATACATGACATATATGTTTGTACAGATGACACAAACTTAAATATATATTGAAGGCATAAAAAGAATAAAATGGTTCATCCCACCATCTGGGATGACTTTATCATAGACGTCTCAAGCCCAAAACCGTTTGGGATGGGCAAACCTCCTTACACGTGGAGCCCAGCCCACTACCGCGCTAAGCACCTTGCTGTGCCCTAGCCCCACGCTTGCCATTCACTAAGTCCTGCACACTCAGTTTCCAACCCTAGCTAGCGCCCTCCCCCTCAGTGGTGCCATCCACACTCCCTTGAGCCCTCCCCCTCGGTGGCGTCCTCCCCACTTAGCAGCGACTCCTGGCCACACCCTCCCCCTTCGGTCACGCCCTCCCCCTTGGTGGTGTCTCCCTCATCCACACCCTCGCCATCGGTGGTGCCCTCCTCCTTCTCTCGTGCCTTCCCCCTCGGCAGCGTCCTCCCTACTTGGTCTCTACGTTCGTGGTCCATAGGGCTTGGTCTTTGTGGCCAAAACCTTGTGGGGTTTTTAGTTTGAAGAATATGATCTTGCGTAGTTTCTTGTGAGGTTCAATTTCGCATTTAGTGTGGCACAACTGTGAAAAGGGCATTGTATCTGCGGAACCTAGCCATTCTATCCATGGCATTTGCGGAGGCAATCATTTTTATGAGATAGCAATTTCTATTGCGTCTTGCCCTAACATTCAAATAGCTTTGAGTGCTATTCTCGCTGAGTTTTATGAGAATCACTGCTTTTTTTGTTGCCTTACTTGCTCGATGATGACAATGGATATTGTGATGACTAGAACATTTATTTCTATGAACTAGGCCTTGAACCATAGACTTATACACTGGGAAGTGTTGATTCATTCACTGATTAGATTATATCTGGCTAATAGCTTGTTCTTGATTGTTATTACCTTTCTGTCAGCACTTCATTATATATACTAACTTCTGGTGTAATCTTGATTGTGCTATCAGTCACAGCATTCTAGTTTTCTGATCTATGTGCAAATTGTTATATCAGTAGATGTGCTATTTAGATGCTTAACTAAATACATGTTGTTATCTTAACTGTTACTAGTGTACTTAAAGCCTAATTGAGTGGATCAGTTTTAGTGCTATTGTACTGTTTTAGAATCATCCTGTTAAATTGCTGAACTGGTAATCTCTTGTTAATTCAGTTAGCAAGTGTTTAATTTGAATATTAAGGTGGTAAGCGTTCAAGGCCTTATTCACTAAATTAATAGTTAGCCCATTCGTGATTAAGCTTGAAGGTTTAAAATCTTCAACCAACCCTTATCTGAGAGCAATATAATACAATCTTTATTCAATTTGTGATAGAAGACATGATTAGTTGTTTGAATGACATAAAATTCATTTTATGCATCGGCAAAGCCAGCCATTAAAACACAATACCATTCCATCTGTGCTTGCATGCTACATAGTTTGGCTAAGATTTCAATTCATTAATGTGCATGATAAGGTGGCAAGGGTTCAAGGCTATATTTTCTTAATTGATAGTTTAGCCCAATTGTGATTAAGAATGAAGATTCAAAAACTTTCACACTTGCCCAATTTCCAAGAGCACCACAAAAAAATTTACATCTTCCTGTTATTATCTCACTTTGTTGAACAATATTGATTGGTCTTGCTAGCAATATCGATTCTCTTAAACTTGTATGTACAAAATAACTCTTAACTTACCTTCTATTAAATTTGCTTCTCTTAACTTACCTACTCTTAACCTTGCATCATACAAGATGGTGTCCACTCAATTCTCGCCGCCGTATGGATCTGATGACGCGCCCAACATACGAGGAAATAGGCGTGGTCCAAGAGAGCTTAGTAAAAGTTCTTAGAGCTGATACACCATCACGGCAGTCGATCCACATGATGGGGCCCCTACCGCGCCTCCAAAAGCTACGGCAGCTTTCCGGACCATGTGCGGGATCGTTGGGCATGAAAGGGTCCCCATCACCTATCCATCATGGAAGATGCTAACAAATGAGGAGCACGATAACCTGGTGATAGAAATATTAACATTGTTCGAGCTTACAGAAGATGCCATGCCTGCACTGTGGCAGTACATGTTGCTAGTCGCGGGAGAGGTATGGAAGAACTTCAATAGTGTCCTCATCACTAATTACGTCAATAAGGAAATGACTCTGTTTCAGTAGCACGGGTTCATGTCTGAAGACGTCTGGGATGATTTCTTGAGTTGAAGATGACTGAAGAGTTCGTGCTTTAAAGTGCGGCGCAAAAGACCATCCAGTCAAAAAAACACACACCCTTATGGACTCGGCTCAACTAGGTACGTGGGCAGTATCGCGCAATGGATGAGGGAGGATGACGAGACAGTCTAGAAGGAGGTCGTGTTGCTGTTTGCCTCTATCATGGACCCATGTGCCCGAAACTAGGTAAGAGTGAGGTAACGTCCCACTTCTCCGAGTGGCATGTCCTTTGCAAACCCCGCTGATGAGGAAGTGTCTCAACACCTAATATCATTGAGCATAGAATCTTCTCAGGGCTCTTTCACCTCGGACAGAGAGAAAGACATACTCTCTATGACCATGGGAAACAATGAGCACCTGGGTCGCACCTGAGGCCTAGGTGTTTTTGTTCTCTAGAAATAGGATTCCCACATGACGCGGATACGTACCAAAGTAGGAAGAGAAGCAAAGCTGAGTATGAGGAATGGCTAGTACCCTGATTGAGGAAAGGGTTGAGAAAAGGCTTAGAGCGCAGTTCGATAGTTAGCCATGAAGTCTTAAGCAAAGGATGGAGTAAAGGGTGGCTGTGGAGAGGCAGGCACAGAACATGCAAGCTCAAAAAGCATGGTGCAGTTCAGCCCAAACAACCGTCGGAGCAGTTGCGCGTCAGCCCCTAGGATGAACATGGATGAAGCTAGATTTCCTCCTGACAAAACCTAGGTAACATGTTTGCAATGCTCCTCACATAGACTTTAATGTTGGACGTGTTAGCTAATTACCTGTGTACCCTTATGTAGGTGGTCACGCTGTGTAATTTGCATGTGAGGCCTGCCAATGGCTCTGTTCCCCTACAGGCTGATTGGGGACAAGCGTATGCATCTGGTGTAGGGCGTTAGTGCACAATCATACTTTACAACCGAGCCACACGAAGGTCCATTTAGATGGTGTACATGAAATTTTCAAGGCCATCATGCTGGACATACCCCCAAACGACAAGATCGTTACACTAGAGGATGCCATTGTCAGATTCATCCAATGGCCCAAGAAGGACATCTCCTTCGACGCCTGCCCAGGAGCACTAAAGCTACAAGCAGTGCCAGAGCCACATGATGCGCTGGAGCTACCAGCACTACCAGAGCCATGTGATGCACAGAAGAAGCCCACTAAATTGGCTACCGTGTCTTGTCAGTCACAGGTCGTTACTACAGTTCAGGCCCAGTCATCTCCTGTGAAGATGACATTTGGTAGAAGGGGAGGCAGAGACAAGGGAAAATCGAAAGGGACCATGTCAGCCCATGACTTTCTGTTTGCCCCATTGGTGCAGTAATTCAAGCTAGGGCAACTATTCATACTGGATAAGTGCAAGGAGACGCTTACATTAGACTGTGTTAGATTACAAGATTGATATATGGAACAAGCTAACAAGCTGGTGGCACAACGGACATCGAGTATCTTAGTGAGCTTGAAGGAGGAGTATTCCTTACACCGATTTTTAGATGGGATCTTCATGGTCAGCTTCACCGACTTGTTCGATCTGTACAACCTCAAAGCGCTCGACGACTCACTCATAAGATGTTGAATAATGTAGTGTGTGCAATCACCATCTATATTTCTGACGCACCGATAAATGTCATATATATATCATCCCTGATTTTGTTTATGTAGATACATTATCCTAGAAGCAATAGCAAGGAAACAACTGGTGGGTTTCGCCGACTCACATATGGTATCCAAGCAAACCATGGATGAAAATAAATAAGTTGTCCATGAGTACGTGGAAAAAGTAATGTTGGTTCATTTGGAGAAAAAATTCATACTTTTACCCTACAACCCGGGGTAAGTTCTCCGTCCAGATGCTATACTTGTTGATTTATACTATATATCGCACCTCGAAGTTAAGTTCAGTGACCATGATGACATACCTGTGTAGGTATTACTGGATTCTACTTGTAATTATACCAAAGACAGAACTGGGTAATTTACCTTGATTCCAAAAAAGGGCGGCACCTACGACTTGCAGCCTACATTTTTGGTGTCTACAAATTTAAGGGAGGGCCACACAAGAAGAGCCCAACCACTCTAATGTATACTTATAAGTTTCTAGTATCCGATAGTACGCAATAATCATTTACACTCCATAAGAACATTCGGAACTAACCTATTATGTTTTGGTAATGCTACCTGTAGCCAAAAGGCACTGACCTATGTGGATTCTACGTTTGCCACAACATGGCACTCCTCATTGGTTCATAGAAGACCAATGTCATACAAGTCTGTCAATCTTGCAACAATTGTCTCCACTTATCAATTTATATACACACAAGACTTTCCTCTTTTCATCGACAGGCTTAGCAATGCATTAAATCTACGTTGGAACTGGCTAATCTGCTAAGTATTCAAGGACATCTCTATGCCTTCTTATTGTGTGTGGTCTTAAATCCAAAGGGCAGATGCTACTCAGGGCTCAACGGAAGAGTTGTGAATTTGTTACTTACCGTGCATTCAGATTAATTTGTCAAGCTAGTGCTGTGAATTTGTCATTTGTACTTCTAAATCTAATTGATTAGTATATATGTGTGAGTTGATTTCTAAAATGGATGCACTGTACATATGTTATAATGTGCTATCTGAGTTGATTTATGAAATGGATGCATTGTATGTTGTGTAACATCTAAATAGAGTTCATTTTTTAAATGTATGTCATTATAATATGCTGGTGATGCTGTGTACTGTCTTTTGTTTCAGAGGGCATGGCTAGTATTTCTTGAGGCTAGCTAATAAATTAAAATTTAGTGACAAATAGAAAATCAATATCACAAACAATTCTAAAGAAGAACCATCTGTGAAGAGGCACACGTCACAGCTGGTTCGACTACGGCACTGTCTATGATGATGGCATCATCACTAATGGTTTTAAATTGGAACTGTCTGTGATGTGGGCCTCTTCATAGATGGTTCTTCTTTAGAACCATCTAGCTATGCCCCTGTATCCCAGCTACATCATAGTAGAGGAAACATTGAATGTGTGGTAGGTGTTGTAAAACGTAGTCGTTCACTTGAGTTCGATTAATCAACACAGCGACACAAGCATAGCAACAATGGAAGGAGCACACAGAATATAGGGTGTGGAACTCTCTTGCTTTATTAGATTGATTCATGTAGAAGGGGGGATACCCAATATATAACAAAAAGCGTAAGAGACAAGTTCGGATTCACCCACACATAAGTGATAGACTTTAACTGAAGTGGTTACATAAATCTTATCTCATAACACTCCCCCTTAGGTGAATATTGTGTAATGCACATGTCTCATTAAAAACTCCACTCAAAAACCCAGTGAAAGAAAGGAGATGGAGAAAAGAGTACATTGCACTCGCACTCTATGTTGCACTAGTTGCCTTACTAAAAACCTTCATATGAGAAAACTTCAGAAAAACTCACTAAGGGGAAAAGAGGACATTTAGAATCTTCGGGATTTATATTAGAATCTTCAGGGTCACAATAAGGGTTTTGGTTCAACGGTTTTCTTCCCCTGAACTTTGTATCTCTCTAAGTTTTTTTCATTCCAATGCCTTTAACACATCTTTGAAATGTGTATTAGGAAAGGACTTAGTGAATAAATCTGCAAGATTTTTACATGACTTAGTTAGCAAGATTTTTACTCACCGCTCTTCTGGAGTTCGTGAGGATAGAATAACATGGGAGCAATATGCATCGTGATGTTGCTCTTTACATAACCCAATTGCATTTGTGCAACACAAGTAGTATTATCTTCATAGATAATCATAGGGGTATCGATGGTGTTAAGGCCACATGACTTTTAGATGTGGTTAATTACATGTCATAGCCAAACACATTCACATGAGGCTTCATACAGAGCTATGATATATGAATGGTTGGTAGAAGTTGGTACCAGGGTCTGCTTATAAGACCGCCAAGAAACAGTTGTACCACTGTAGAGAAATACAAAACTAGTCTATAATTTGGCATTATAGGGATCAATCAGATAGCTAGCATCCGTATATCCCACCATGGTCAACTCTTAGTTCTTCTAGAAAAACAATCCAAGATCTTGAGTACCTTAGAGGTATCTGAGTAAAGTCTTGACACTAGCCTAATGTCGTCTAGTTGGGGCTGCACTGTCTCTTGCTAGCAAATTTACTACGAATGCAATATCAGGCCTTGTACAATTTGCAAGATACATAAGTACTCCAATGGCACTTAAATATGGGACTTCGGGCCCTAAGACTTCCTCATTTTCCATCCTCGGTTTGAAAGGGTTTTTATCCATTTCAAGGGATCTTACGACCATGGGGGTTTTCAAAGGATGCTATTTATCCATATTAAACCTCTCCAATACCTTCCAGGTATAGAAAGACTGGTGTACAAGAATTCCTTCTGGGAAGTGCTCTAGCTGCAGGCCTAAGCAAAATTTGGTCTTTCCCAAATCTTTCATCTCAAACTCCGTCGTGAGGTAAGCACTTGCTTCCTTTATCTCTGTGGTTCGATGATATTCAGATCATCGATATATCTTGAGATGATCTGAGAATCCATTCAGGATTTCTTTATGAACACACAGGATAATCATCATTATTAGAGTATCCATTCTTCAGAGGAACACACTAAGCTAGTTATACCACATTATTCGATTGTTTTAACCCGTATAGTGATCTCTCTGGTTTGACGCTATACATGTTGTGATTATTAGGATCCGGAACTTTGACTCCTTTCGGGACTCATATAAATATCCGAATCCGGTGACCCATATAAATATACAATCACTACATCCATCAACTATATTTTAAAATTTAAGCCAGCTGCCATTGATATTAAATATGAGAACATTATTCCACTCATCACAGGAGAATAGGTTTCATCGTAATCGATGTCGGGTCTCTGCGTGGCTACAAGCCTCTCTTTATATCTCACCACCTGATTGTTTTCATTTCTCTTCTAGATGAAAACATATTTCGATCCTATAGGAAACACTTTAGGAGGTGTCCGATCAATAGGACCGAATATTTTTCTTTTATTAAGCGAGCACAATTCTGTCTCAATTGCTTCTTTCCATTTGACCCAATTTGAACGTTTCTAGCACTTTGCCACGAACTTTCGTTCTAGATCCAATTTAAGAGTTTTAGCAATTTTAGAGGCAAAATAAATGTTAACACTTGTACTCTTTCTTTTATACAATTCTCCTGAATACACATAATTGGTGGGAATTTCTTCATTCATTTCTTCCAGTTCCTCATGATTTCCCACAACAATGGAGTCTGGGAATTCTGACTTCCCAGCGTCAGGTTGTGCCCGCAAATATTCGCTAGGATTCCCATCTTCAGGATGGCTCGCTTCAAGGAGGTTACTATCTTCAGGATGGCTCACTTCAGGGGTTTTCTCAACAATAGGTTGAGCTTCTTCAACTATCTTAGGTAGTGATCTCACTTGTTTGGTTCTCTGTTTCTACGGACGTCTCCATGGAACTGAGTCCTGTGCACTTAGAGGCCTCCCCCACTTTTTGTCATAAGGGGCAAGAGTGGGTTCAATAACCTTCTAGGGTATTTTCACTCTTTTAGGTGCATTTACTACATGTATATAAGATTTTGTCAATCCCTTATGATCAGTGAAGGCATTTGGCAGATTATCAGCTATTTGTTGTGGACTTATTATTCTCCAAACTTCAAGCTCAGTTTCTTTAGTGCGTGGATCTAAGGACTGAATGCTAGTAGCATTCCAATCTATTTCTCGGCATTCTTCAATGTGATACTTATCTCCCCCTAATACCAAAAAATTGTCCTCATCCAAAATACAATCAGCGTACTGAGCCGTGTACAGATCCCCTGTTGATAGAAGGATTGGTCCCGATCTTTCGATGAGAGGAGGGTAACTATCGATTTGGTAGGAATCGACGTTGACGGCCCGACTACAACCGTCCAGACGTTATGCCTTAGCTTAATCGATACACCAACTCCAAATCGTTATTGATCTCGCCGAGACGCGATCAACCTGACCATGAAGGTCCTTGTTCCTGCAAGCAATCGAAGAGCATAGCAAGAACAAGATGAACAACCAACTAAATTGGCAAATATATATTAAGATCAGATCTGAAAGTATCACAAGCGGTGGGGTTACAGAACGATAAAGCAAAGCGGTCTATCCGACTCAGCGTGATTATCGATATGTAGCAAAGGCTAGACATAACTAAACAAAACCCAAGTCCTAGATGAGGGTTTGGGTGGTTATTTATACTAGGGGAGTAGGAGGGGGTCGTCCAAAGCATAGGAGATCTAATACAACTCAAATTCAAAGCACCAAGCCTACTTTGACTAGAGTTTGACCCAGACTAAAAAAGCAACATGTGGTTTTTGGCAGTTTTTGGACGCATCTAAAGGAGTTTTGAGGTGAGGCTAGATCCATTGGAAAGTAGAGTCCGAGATCTTTAAAACATGTACTCATGGGCCTCCAGAAACCTCAGGAATCAAAAGTTATGAACTTTTAAAGTCAGCATTGTTGGAGAGGGCGAACTCGACTTGAACTTGAACTTCTCTTTCCAATCCGACTTGAACTTGATCTTTGGCCCAACTTTGATCCACGAGGGTCCTTCTCCATGGTTCCTAAGTACAATCAAATCATCACAAGTATTAAATAGCATCCCATTCATATTATCACTAATGGGGAGGCTTAGGAACGCATTCACCTGATGATTAAACTGTCGTGCGCGAGCTCGAGAAACCAGTCCTTGTATAATAGCAGCGGGTTCAAATTGACGTGTAAATGTGGCTATATCCATGGAAGTGATATCCTCATCACCTGTCATAGGCTCTAGGTATTTAATAATTGATGAAGATTCATAACCTACATAGATCCGCAACTTCTGGTGAGGTCCCAATGTGGTATGCTGTGGTGGAGAGATTGGCATGTATACAACACATCTAAATTTTCGCAAATAGGAAATACTTGGTTCTTACGCATGCACTAGTTGCAACGGGAAAATTTCATGATATGCAGTTGGTCTGAATTGAATTAATGATACAACGTGCAGCATTGCATAGCCCCAACAGCTGGTGGGTAACCTATAATTCTGCAAAAGTGGCCTAGCAATAAGTTTTACACTCTTAATTAATGACTCTGCTAGGCTATTTTGAGTATGGACATGTGGTACAGAATGCTCTATGTTAGTATCTAGAGCCATACAATAATCATTAAATGCTTTTGAGGTAAACTCGCTAGTATTATCCATGCGAATGGACTTAATCCTTTCTTCTGAAAAGGAAGCTCTCAATTTAATGACCTGGGCAATTAATTTAGCAAAAGCATAGTAGATAAGAGACATACATGCGACCATCTAGTGGAAGCATCTATTAGTACTATAAAATATCTGAAGGAGCCTAACAAGGGCTGAATTGGTCTGCATATATCACCTTGAATTCTCTGTAGAAAATTCAATGATTCTTCCATAATTTTAAGATGAGAGGGGTGAATTATCAACTTTCCTTTAGCACAAGTAAGGCATATAAAAGCTTCAAGTTTGGGAAAAGCTGTAGATTTTATATTATGGCCAGCAAAATTATTTATTATTCTTCTCATCATATTCAATCTAGGATGACCCAAACGATCATGCCAGTTCTTAAATATTTTTGGGGTTTTAACTATGGTTTTCATCGCAACATAAACTTCAGGTTTTATATATGGGGGAGTATATAGTGAAAGTAGACATATGGTGAAATCATGAAAGTAGACAATCAGGGACATTGGATCAAACTTGAATGGTTCAGATCTAGGTGGAATCCCACCTCCTCTACTTAAGTGGAGAAATTTTATAATTTTTCTAGGGGGGTATGTGTAAAACGTGTTTAAGTGAGGAGGTGGGATTCCACCTAGATCTGAACCATTCAAGTTTGATCTAACATCCCTGATTGTTTACTTTCATGATTTCACCATATGTCTACTTTCACCATATACTTCCCCTTTATATATATGTGATATAGTCCAGAGGAGAAGGAAGGAAGTTTTTCGACCATACATTTATTACACCCGTCAAACTTAGTCATGAGTACCTATTCTGTACCATCCTCATTTTCAATCTTCATGTGGAATCCATTTAAACGGATGTCTTTAAAACTTAAGAGAGTGCGACTGGACTCAGGGTATAATAGGGTATTCTCTATAATTAAATGAGTGCTCATAGGAAGAACTATAATGGCTCTTCCGATGCCAAAATGAGAGCAATGCTTTCGGCGATGGTCATAATGTTTCCAGTTTTCTTAATCAATGTCTAGAAATATTTAGTTTTCCTAAGAATTATATTTGTGGCGTAGCTATCTACAAGATAGATTTCCTCCTTTACCATGGATTATATGGGTGTTCTATATTAAAGATATAAAAGCAATCAAGCATTTGTTGTAGTAGGAACAAATAATATAGAACAAGCATAGCATGATTAAATAAATTTCTTGGGAAAAATACACTTTATTAAATTTGACTAATAATCGCTTAACAAGAGCACAAACCATTGTTCATTCAGGAACACAAAGACTAAACTGATAAATGAGACTCTTAAGGAGATTTTAAAGAATAATGCAACATCGACTCTAAAAGAAAAACTAGAAGACTACTACATGTCTTTATATAAATCATTTATATCATCCTCTTGGGATTTATCTTTATTCTTTTGGAATTCTTTTAGCTCATCCCTAGTAAGGTCATCTTCTTCCATGGGAGTATCACCATAACCAAGAAGTGCTTTCTTGAATTCTTCTATGGGGCAGAGACTTGATCATCATTCAATTCCATTTCACTCTCATCAACAGGTTGAGTAATGAAATGTGCCTCCGCCTTATTCTCTTGATTATTCTAAAATTTCCCAGTGGATTTCATATACAGTTCTACCAAATGCTTTGGGGTGCAGCATGTACGTGACCAATGACCAATACATTCACACCTATAACATGGTTGTTTAGGATCAGCAGCATTATTTATTGGTTCTTTCTTTTGGAAGCAACCTGTTCTATTTTCTTTTGTTTTCCACTAGGATTTACCTCTTCCTTTATGATTTTTGTCATTCTTCCATTTATCCCCTTTGTGTCTTTGGCCCTTTCTGTGACCTCGGCTATTGCTAGCCTGCTAAGCATTTGCATGTGCTTCAGGCAATGCATGGCTCCTACTAGGTAGGACTTGGTGATTCTTTATTAGAAGTTCATCATGTTTTTCTGCTTCTAGCAGAATGCATATCAGCTCAGATTACTTCTAGTACTTTACATGACAATACTGTTGCTACAGTACTCTCATGTTGGGTGGAATGTGCATAACTTGTGTAATCTTCTGGTCATAGAATGCTAGTTTGGCAACAATTTTGTGCATGGCAGAGTTGTACGCTGCCACTGACTTAAAATCTTGGAAGCATAAGAGGGTCCATTCATATTGTGCTTGTCGCAACAGAATGAATCTTTGCTAGTTATATCGTTCCTTTAGGGAATTCCATAGAGCTAGCGGGTCCTCCTCCATCAAATATTCAGCCTTCAGGTCCGCATAGAGATGGTTCCTCTAGAAGGGCAAAGCTGCTCATTTAGGCTGGGAAATTGCAGCTCCAAGAGATCGGGTTGTCAAGTTGATCTTGGCATCCATTGCTCAAGTGAGGCAGCTGCTACCATTTAACCCAAGCTCAACAAATTCTTTCTTTGCGATGTCACACATATCCTATATGAAAACAAAACAGGGATTTTACTTCATGTAAAATATTATTTTGCATGCTTATTATTGAATCAGTAAAGTTTGGTCTATATCTATTTAGTTTATAATTATCACAGATTTTCCTAGATTTTCCTAGCATTTTTCATAATTTTTGCTAATTATTAAGCAATTTTCAGAATTACCAATTAATAGAAAAATAAACTTCAACATAAAATAAACATGGAATAATGCTAAGAAAATTAATACAGAGAAAATAAACTCATACTATGCAACGTGAAATTTTCTATAATTTTTCTAGCATTTTTCATGTTTTTTTGTTAAGTAACAAGTAATTTTCAGAATTAGTGAATAATAGGAAATAATATGTCCAGCACATATAAATATGAAAAATATGCTAAGAAAATTAATCTAGCAACATGGCATAGAGCAATAGGTCATACATATTTTTCCATAATTTTCTAGCATTTCTATGAATTACTAAGCAATTTTCAAAATTACTTAATAATAGAAGAATAAATTTCAGCACATATAATAATGCTAGCAAATAACCCACAGAATAGAACTTCCAGAATGTGCTAAATGCTAATTTATCAAAATTTTATGGAAGCGCATAAACCAAGAAAAACTAATTTCCAGAATTTATAGTCAATTTTCAAAATTTAATACCCATTATTCAAAATTTCCTTCTTTTCCGGCAGCGCAGGCTGCCAGCCCATCCAACCTACTCGGTTGCCTACCCATGTGGCCCACTCGGCCTTCTTGGCCCGTCCGCTTAGCACGGTGGCCTGGCCCATCCAGCCCGTGCGTCGATCAACAAATCCGGCGGCTAGAGTTTTCGCTGCTTGATCCACACAGGAAGCAGGCGCTATAGGCCGCTGCCAATTGTGGGCGTTGCCTTGGTTGTGGCCTCCGGCCTCGAGCGCCACTACCGCCGCCACTCGGGCGCGCAAGCAAGGTATCGCGCTGGCAAGCGGGGAAGCCGAGGCGTCACCGGTTGTCATTGCCTCTGCCGCGTGTTCTTCAAGGCACAGGTTTCGCGGGCAGGCACCGCTCACATCACACAACAGGTGTCGCTGCCATCGGGTCAGCCTCGCGTGTGAGCGCTACCGACTTCGGGTCTATACGGGTGACGCTGTCACATCAGGCAAAGCTCAGGCGCCACCGCCAGTTTGGGTCATGCACAGGCGCCGTCGCCACTTTGGGCGATGGGCGGGCGTCGTCGCCATCTTTGCTGCGGGTTTGGCCACCGTGGTGCGGGATGGGCGAGGCCACCGAGATGCGACGTGGGCTTCGGGCAACGTCGGCTCTAGCGCGTCTGCGGCTTGCACAATGGCGACTTCCGTCGCCCAAGCTACTAGCGGTAGATGAACTGTAGGCTTTCAGCGAACTGGCACGGCGGCAGCTAGTGGCGCGGTCGAGCGGCGCAACGGCGGGCAGCACAGCTGACGCAGCCATGGAGATGCACGCAGGTGTTGCCTTCAGGGCAAGCATGAACGTTGCCAATGGTGCCGCTGACGAGGGCGATGTGAGTGCTGTCGTGATCGCTATGTGCTGATTTTTTTCTCTTCGATCATGAACAGAAATCGCCACGATCTCAAATTGGTGGTTACATTAGATAATTAATGTTTGTGACTACTGTAGGGTAATCTACAGGATTACAATATGTATAGGTGCGATTCGTCTTGTGCAGATTGAACTTACGTAGGGCTTGTAGTAGGATGGTCGCATCTAGCAGGATGATTTTTGATGCCGTGTAGATTGGCAGGCAAACGATCACAATCGGTAGCCTCGGTAGAGCCTCATGTTGATAACATGTTGTAAAACGTAGTCGTTCACCCGCATTTGATCAATCAACATAGCGACACAAGCATAGTAACAATGGAAGGAACACACAAAATATAGGGGGTGGAATTCTCTCGCTTTATTAGATTGATTCATGTACAAGGGGGATGCCCAATATATAGTGACAAGCGTAAGAGACGAGTTCGAATTCACCCACACATAAGAGATAAACTTTAACTGAAGCGGTTACGAAAATCTTATCTCATAACAGTAGGGTGGTGGAGTTGAATATTGCTCCACGAAAGAAAGGTGTTAAAATCCTTATCATCCTAACGAGCTAGCAAATCCACGCTAGAGCGGAATAGATGGATTTTCCAAATCAAGTTAGCTCAATTAGCCGAGTAATTGGTGCTCAGTGTTGTAAAACGTAGTTGTTCACCCGCGATTAATCACAGAAATTGTCACCGTAATCATGAGAGCAAGAACACAGGAACACACAATATGGGTGGAATTCTCTCTCGCTTTATTAGATTAATTGAATACAATGCCTAATATATATAGGATGGAGAGAGGAGTTCGGATTCACCCACACAAATAAGAGATAGAGTTCTAACCATATTTGGTTTAGAAATACTTATCTCATATCACTCCCTATTGGGCGAATACTACGTAATGCACATGTCTCGTTAAAAACTCCACTCAAAAACCCAGTGGGAAAAAGGAGATGAAGAAAAGAGTACATTCACTCACACTTTATGTTGCACTAGTTGCTTCATTACAACCTACATGTGAGAAAACTTTAGGAAAACTCATAAAGGGAAAAGAGTACAATTTATAATCTCCAGGATTTATATTAGGATCTTCAGAATCACAATAAGGGTTATGGTTCAAAGGTTTTCTCCCCCTGAACTTTGCATCTCTCTAAATCTTCTCATTCCAATGCCTTTAACACATCCTTGAAATGTGGGTTTAGGCAAGGACTTAGTGAATAAATCTGCAAGATTTTCACATGAATTAGTTTGCCAGATCTTTATCTCGCCGCTCTTTCTAGAGTTCACGAGGGTAGAATAACTTAGGAGCAATATGCTTCGTGATGTTGCTCTTCACATAACCTAATTGTATTTGTGCAACACAAGCAGTATTATCTTCATAGATAATTGTGGGGGTATCAACGGTGTTAAAGCTACATGACTTTTGGATATGGCTAATGACTCGCCGCAGCCAAACACATTCACGTGAGGTTTCATACAAAGCTATAATCTCTAAGTGGTTGGTTGAAGTTGCTACCAGGGTCTGTTTACAAGATCGCCAAAAAATGGTTGTACCATTGCAGAGAAACACAAAACCAGTCTGAGATTTAGCACTTTGGGGATAAGAAAAATAACCAGCATCTGTATATCCCACCATGGTCAAGTCTTGATTCTTCTGGAAAAACAACCCAAGATCTTGAGTACCTTCGAGCTATCTGAGTAAAGTCTTTACACTAGCCCAATGTTCATAACACTTTGGTGTCCCGATCTTTCGATGAGAAACACACGATCAATTTGGTGGAGGTGACCTTGACGATCCGACTACACCGTACGACGACGATGCGCCTTAGCAATCGCTACACCAACTCCGGAGGGTTATTGATCTTACCGTAAGGCACGATCAACTGAACGCGAGGTTCAATTCACGCTAGCAATTGAAGAACAAGCAAGAACAAAGGTAAAGGCAATCTGAAATTGCAAATAAAGATGAAGGATTAATAAGGTGGGGTTCTGAAACAAGGAGCTTCTTAGGCGGCTGTTGATCACGTTTGGAAGACTCAAAATAGTAGCAATGGCTAAACTATCAAATAAACAAAACCCAAGTCTTAGATGAGGGTTTGGGTGGTTATTTATACTAGAGGAGCAGGAAGGGGTCGTCCATAGCATAGGAGATCTAATACAACTCAAATCCAAAGAACAAAGTCTACTTTGACTAGAGTTTGACTCGGACTGGAAAAGCAATGTGTGATTTTTGGCAGTTTTCGGATGCATCTAAAGGATTTTTGAGGTGAGGCTAGATCCTTTGGAAAGTAGACTCCAAAATCTTTCAAACGTGTACTCATGGGCCTCCAGAAACCTCCGGAATCAAAAGTTATAGCCTTTTAAAGTTAGCGCTGTTGGAGAGGCCGAACTGGACTCGAACTAGAACTTCTCTTTCCAATCCGACTTGAACTTGATCTTTGGCCCAACTTTGGTCCACGAGGGTCCTTCTCCATGGTTCCTAAGTACAATCAAATCATCACAAGTATTAAAATAGCATCCCATTCATGTTATCACTAATAGTGAGGCTTAGGAACGATTCACCGATGATTAAACTATCGGCGCGAGCTCGAGTAACCGGTCCTTGTATAATAGCAGCGGTTCAAATTGATGTATAGATGTGGTTGTATCCATGGAAGTGATGTCCTCATCATCCTCCCTTCTTGCATTTGAGTCGCCCTCGACTCAAGCTCTTCCTCTTCTCCCACGTATGGTTTCAAATCTGCAATGTTAAAGGTGGGACTAACCCCAAAATCTGCGGGCAATTCAAGCTTATATGCATTATCATTAATCTTTTCTAAAACTTTGAAAGGACCATCACTCGAGGCATCAACTTTGATTTTCTTAATTCAGAAACCTATCTTTTCTCGATGTAACCAAACTAACTCTCCGGGTTCGAAAGTAACATGCTTCCTTCCTTACTACCAAAGATGTTTATATTTAGCATTCATGCGCTCTATATTTTCTTTAGTTGTCTCATGCATTTTCAGTAATCAAGTCAAGACGTTGTTTAGCATCAAAATTCAACTTCTCTGAAGATGGAAGAGGTAATAAATCAATAGGAGCATGAGGCACAAATCCATATACAATCTCAAAAAGGCACATCTTAGTATTAGAATGCAATGAACGATTATAAGCAAACTCAATATGAGGCAAGCATTCTTCCCACAACCGTATGTTCTTTTTCAAAACAGCCCTAAGCATGGTAGATAATGATCTATTAACAACTTCAGTTTGTCCATCTGTTTGGGAATGACAAGTAGTAGAAAATAACGACTTAGTCCCTAATTTAGCCCACAAAGTTCTCCAAAAGTGGCTAAGGAATTTAGTATCACGATCTGAAACTATTGTATTTGGCATACCATGTAAGTTTAACAATTTCACTAAAGAATAAATCAGCAATGTGTGTAGCATCATCACTTTTGTGACATGGTATGAAGTGTGCCATCTTAGAGAATCTATCCACGACAACAAATATGCTATCCTCCCTTCTTTGTTCTAGGAAGTCCTAAAACAAAGTCCATAGAAATATCTTCCCAAGGAACACTAGGAACAGGCAAAGGCATATACAAACCATGGGGATTATGTCATGACTTAGCTTTTTGACATGTAGTGCAGCGAGCAACGAATCTTTAAACATCCCTTCTCATCCTTGGCCAATAGAAATGGCTAGCAAGTATGTCTTTCGTCTTCTTCACCCCAAAGTGTCCCATCAAACCACCTCCATGCGCTTCCTACAATAGCAACAAACGGACGGAACTAGCTGGAACACACAGCTTATTAGCTCTAAACACAAACCCATCATTGAGGATAAATTTGTTCCAAGTTTTTCCTTCTTTGCAATTCAACAACACATCTTTGAATTCATCATCATGCTCATATTGTTGTTTAATCGTCTCTAATCCAAAGATTTTGAAGTCAAGTTGTGAAAGCATGGTGTATCGTCTAGACAAAGCATCAGCAATAACATTTTCCTTTCCTTGCTTGTGTTTTATGACATAGGGAAAAGATTCAACGAATTCAACCCACTTAGCATGTCTACGATTCAATTTAGTTTGACTGCAAATATGCTTTAAAGATTCATGATCAGAGTGTATGACAAATTTCTTGGGCCATAAGTAATGTTGCCATGTTTCCAAAGTTCGAACTAGAGCATGTAATTCCTTGTCAAAAGTAGAATAGTTCAAACTAGACCCACTCAATTTCTCACTAAAATATGCAACAGGTTTTCCCCCTTGTAACAACACACCACCCAACCCAATCCCACTAGCATCACATTCTAGTTCAAACGTCTTAGAAAAGTTTGGGAGTTGGAGCAGAGGTGCATGAGTTAACTTATCTTTCAATGTGTTGAAGGCGCTCTTGTGCATCGCCCCATACAAATGACACACCCTTCTTGGTGAGCTCGCTCGATTGGTGCAAGCAATGGTGCGAAGTCCTTCACGGTTTATCAGTAGAATCCAAAGAAGTCCTAGAAAACTTCGCACTTGTGTGACCGTGTTAGGAGTCGGCCAACTCAGTATTGCCTCAACCTTAGCCCGATCAACATCAATGCCCGGGAGTAACAACATAGCCAAGAAAGAGACTCGATCCGTGCAAAAGGTGCACTTCTCAAGGTTACCAAATAAGCGTGCATCTCGTAAAGCATTAAAAACAAGACGTAAATGGTCAAGATGTTCCTCCAATGATTTGCTAAATATAAAAATGTTATCGAAATATACCACCACAAATTTGCCAATGAAAGTACGCAAAACTTCGTTCATCAATCTCATGTAAGTGCTAGGTGTATTAGTTAACCCAAAAGGCATTACTAACCACTCATATAGACCGAACTTAGTTTTAAAAGCCGTTTTCCATTCATCTCCTAGCTTAATGCGAATCTGGTGGTACCCACTACGCAAATCAACTTTAGAGAACACCGTAGAGCCACTTAATTCATCAAGCATATCATCTAGCCTAGGAATAGGGTGACGATACCTAATGGTGATATTATTGATTGCTCTACAATCCACACACATGCGCCATGATCCATCTTTCTTAGACACTAAAATGACCGGAACAGCACAAGGACTAAGAGACTCACGCACATATCCTTTATCAAGTAATTCTTGAACTTGGTGTTGTATCTCCTTAGTTTCTTCCAGATTGGTTTTGTATGGTAGCGATTAGGTAAAGATGCCCAGGAATGAGGTCGATTTGGTGCTCAATGCCTCGAATTGGGGGCAGCCCCGTGGCACATCCTTTGAAAAACATCATTGTACTCTGCAAAAGGTTAGTGATAGCAGGAGGCAAAGAAGAAGACACATCCTCAAATGAAAACAAAACTTCTTTGCGAACGAAAGCATAGCAAAAAGAATTTAGATCATTCAGCTCTTTCAAATCAGATTTGGTAGCAAGAAAACAAGCTCCCTTCAACTTAATCACATTTCTTTTGTCATGAACAGGCTTAGATTCTTTCTTATTGTGTTGCTCAAGCTCCTTTGCGACAATCTGATTTTCACTCTTAGCATGCTCCTGATTTTTCTCTATATGAGCTATAGCAATCTCATCTTTTAAAATAGCATCAGGAGACATTGGATGTAAAACAATTTTCTTCTCTTTATGCACAAAAGAGTATTCATTTGTTCTACCATGATGTAAACAATCTTTATCATATTGCCACGGTCTACCTAACAACATAGAACATGCTTGCATAGGTATGACATCGCAATCAACATAATCATGATAAGAACCTAAGGTAAAATTTACTCTTACCATACGAGTTACCTTGAGCTTGCCGCTGTTGTTGAACCATTGAATGTAGTAGGGCTGAGGATGTGGCCTAGTGGGGAGTGCAAGCTTCTCCACCATGTCCATGCTGGCTAGATTATTGCAACTCCCACCGTCAATGATTATTCGTATTGCTCGCTCCTTGACGATGCCTTTAATGTGAAACAAGTTGTGACACTAATTTTGCTCGGCACTTCTAATCTGGGCACTAAGCACACGCTATGCAACAATACTCAAATATTGGTCAAGCATCACCGGTAGCTCACGTGCTCTTCTTGAGGCTCGTAAATTGGCTCGCCGTCTTCATTTTCAGCAAGCAAAGCATATGTTTCTTCATCAATATCGCTTGCTGAATCGCATCGCCGCCTTCGCGAATGATGAGCGCGCTTGTTTGGACACTCCTCATGATGTGGCCAAACCCTTGCAGCGATGGCTTTGAATGTCTTTTGTTCGGCCCGTTGAGGTGACGGACGACACTTAACTCTTTGTAGGAGCTTGTGTGGCACTTTTCATCGGCGTGGGTGCTCGTGGTGCCAAGTTTGAAGGAGATGTTTTGTTGTTGGAAGGGCTTGGGTAGTGGTACGACCGGACGGGCAGCGGGGGTATGAGGCGTCCACGAAGTAAGTACGACGACTGCGAAAATGTAGTTTTGCCCTCGATTGTCGTCCAGACTTCACGTTCAGCTTTGCAAGCAAGATGGAATAAACGAGTCATCGAATTGTAATCCTTATAATCTAGAATGTCCTGGATTTCGCGGTTTAAACCACCCAAGAAACGAGCCATAGACGCTTCCTCATTCTCAACTAAACCACAACGCAACATGCCAATTTGTAATTCTTGATAATATTCTTCTACTGAACTTTTACCTTAGCGTAGGCGCTGCAATTTATTTAGTAAATCTCAAGCATAGTAGGAGGGAACAAATCTATGCCGCATGATCAATTTTAATGCTTCCCAAGTGGTGGGTATATTATGTGGATGAACACGGCAATGCTCTCTCCACCAAATGAAGCAAAATCAGAAAATTCGCTAGTAGCAAATAACTCTACTATCCTCGTGGAAATCATGGCATGCAAATTTTTGATCAACAAGTAATTCCCAATTGAGGTAACCATCGGGATCATATTTACCTTCAAAAGGAGGCATATTAAATTTAACTTTAGAGAACACGTCAGCACGATCACGTACCTGGATCACGTTGCATACCTTGCTGATTAAAGCGTAGTCAACGATGGTCACGGTCGTGGTTGAAATTGACGGTATTGTCATCCCCCAAATCAGTGGTGTAGTGATCGTAGTTCTCATCATCTTGTTCTTCCACCTCCGCTCCCGAAGCTAGGGCCGAAGTGTTGGCGATGTGTGTCCGAATAGCCGAGGCAGCGGGGCCATGTTGGGAAGGCGGGGCAGCAATGGGAACCCATTGTGCGCGTGGGAGACGAGGCGGAGGACAGGAAGTTCCAGGGGCAACACTGCAAGCATATCAAGTCTGGAGAAAATAGTGGCAAGGGTAGTGTTAGCAACTCCCTGAGCGGTCTCAATGGAACGGAGACGGTCTTCTTGCAGCGACAATCGCTCATTAGTAAGTCGTACATCCTCACTAAGCGCCTCGGTGGTGGCCCTCGTCATCCTCTCAAAGTGAGTAACAATGCCCTTCGTGCGTGGCGAGTGATGCAGCGAACCCTCATCACCTGACATGGTTAGTAGAAGACAAGAAACAAAATCACAGGTATAATGTTCCTATCAACTACTAGGAAGTGGCTACAAGTCGCTCAACACTCAAGCTTTACCCAAAGCTCTTACAAATTCTTACCAAGCAGCAGTGTTGTCGGCCGTTGGCGTTGTCAAAAGTTCTCCGAAGATTGGGTATAGCGATTGCCAAGAGAACGAACAAACGTACGAGGTAGAATATGTGGAGCTTGGTAGGCTATGTTAATTTCCTATGCAATCTGATAATTCTAGTTATTGTAATGATAAGTAATGATCTAAACTAGAATTCCGAAGCCCTAGTTGCCGATTTCAAAGATATAAGTGAATTTCAAGGCAACACACACGCAAAGATAATGAAACTTAATGCAACCAATGGAATGAGCTAAATAAGAATAATTTCAGCACCAAAACTCGTGTTGCATAAGTTATGGAGAGACGCTAGCTAATTGCTTCAGAAAAGGTAAAAGGCCACAAGATTGCTCACTACTTAATACAATTGCACAATCTGAAAATGACAAACACATATTAGGGTTTTGATCAATGTAGTGCTTCCGGCCACTATTCTCTTTTCTTTTTCTTTCTCATTTTTTTCTTTTTTTAGGTGACTTTCGGCCAACACTAGTATGAGAAAAGTTTTGGAATCCCTAACATGATCTCACAAGAGATATGATAGTGCAACATATCAAAAGGAGCAGCCCCAAGCAATTTCAAATCGCTAGTCTCAATTGGGATCAAAGTATTCGTAAAGGATGAATTGGTTCCCAAAGGTATGTGCACTAATATTTTGGAATTTTATGGTTGTAGATGCTAATGGACTCCAACTCAAAGGAACAAGGCTAGAACACAAATTGAAGAAACAAATCCAAATTCGGCCAA
The DNA here is from genome assembly GCA_036346375.1 of Guadua angustifolia. Classification (NCBI taxonomy): domain Eukaryota; kingdom Viridiplantae; phylum Streptophyta; class Magnoliopsida; order Poales; family Poaceae; genus Guadua; species Guadua angustifolia. The sequence continues at coordinate 52,283,934 of CM070503.1, read as the reverse complement.
AACTATGCAGTAAGGTTGTTGCTGCAATTAAGGCATGAAAATGACTGAATCAAGCTTACTCACAATGTAACAAATTGATGGTACCGTTCTATGCTTTAAAACAAGTATTCAAACACACAATTTGGAGCTCGTATGTAGAAGTTATGGCCAAAACACTAAAGTGCACAGATTTAACAAAATTCAGCCGATCTGACCAAATCCGAATCCGAGTCAAATTCGGTTTGAAGGAGTCCGAATCACGAAGGACACCCAAAAACGTTTTTGTAGAGGACTCTTCAAGGATTCAGGAAAGTATAAAAACTTCTCAATCGGAGTTCGGATGTGAGAGTTATGATCAAAATACCGAACCGACCTGAATTGCAATTGCAACTTGCTTTCCGAATTTGATGTCAAGATTAAACAACCTTTCCGATGGAATTAGATTTTGTGGCCAACTAGGTTTTTGTGGAGTCTGTCCCAAGGTTTTAGGAAAGTGCAAAAACACTTGAATCAGAGCTCGTATGCAAAAGTTATGAACAAAACAAAGAACTGGACAGATTGGAATAAAAGCACGCGAAGGAAAAACGATCAACAACTAAAACAAGAACTCTAATGGATCAAAACCTAACAAAACTCACTAAAATACTAGATTGAATCTAAAGGTTGAATTTTTGTGGAGGATTTTCAATTTTGGACAGAAAACAAAAACTAATCTAGGGTACTGAATCTCTCACCGAGCAACTTAGCGCTCTGATACCACTTGATAGCACTTTGGTGTCCCGATCTTTCGATGAGAAACACACGATCAATTTTGTGGTGGTGACGTTGACGATCCGACTACATCGTACGACGACGATGCGCCTTAGCAATCGCTACACCAACTCCGGAGGGTTATTGATCTTGCCGTGGGCACGATTAACCTGAACGCGAGGTTCAATTCCTGCTAGCAATTGAAGAACAAGCAAGAACAAAGGTAAAGGCAATCTGAAATTGCAAATAAAGATGAAGGATTGATAAGGTGGGGTTCTGAAAGAAGGAGCTTCTTAGGCGGTCGTTAACACGCCCGAAGACTCAAAATAGTAGCAATGGCTAAACTATCAAATAAACAAAACCCAAGTCTTAGATGAGGGTTTGGGTGGTTATTTATACTAGAGGAGCAGGAGGGGGTCGTCCATAGCATAGGAGATCTAATACAACTCAAATCCAAAGCACCAAGTCTACTTTGACTAGAGTTTGACTCGGACTGGAAAAGCAACGTGTAGTTTTTGGCAGTTTTTGGACGCATCTGAAGGATTTTTGAGGTGAGGCCAGATCTTTTGGAAAGTAGACTCTGAGATCTTTTCAAACGTGTACTCATGGGCCTCCAGAAACCTCCGGAATCAAAAGTTATAGCCTTTTAAAGTCAGCGCTATTGGAGAGGCCGAACTGGACTCGAACTAGAACTTCTCTTTCCAATCCGGCTTGAACTTGATCTTTGGCCCAACTTTGGTCCACGAGGGTCATTCTCCATGGTTCCTAAGTACAATCAAATTATCACAAGTATTAAATAGCATCCCATTCATGTATCACTAATGGGGAGGCTTAGGAACGCATTCACCTGATGATTAAACTTCGTGCGTGAGCTCGAGTAACCGGTCCTTGTATAATAGCAGTGGGTTCAAATTGATGTATAGATGTGGCTGTATCCATGGAAGTGATGTCCTCATCAAATGTCTTTTGGTTAGGGCTATACTATGTCTTGCTAGCAAATTCACTGTGAATATGATATCAAGCCTTATGCAATTCGCAAGATACATGAGTGCTCCAATGACACTTAAATATGGGACTTCAGGTCCTAAGACTTCCTCATTTTCCATCTTCGGTCTAAAAGGGTCTTTATCCACTTTAAGGGATCTTACGACCATGAGGTTTTCAAAGAATGTGATTTATACATATTAAACCTCTCCAATACCTTCCAAGTATAAAAGAAGGTTGGTGAACAAGGATTCCTTAGGGGAAATGCTCTAGCTGCAGGCCTAAGCAAAATTTGGTCTTACCCAAACCTTTCATCTCAAACTCTATCACGAGGTAAGCACTTACTTCCTTTATCTCCTCTATGGTTCCGATGATATTCAGATCATCGACATATACTAAGATGATACAGAATCTATTTTGGGATTTCTTTATGAACACACAGGGACAATATCCCTTCTTCAGGAGAAATTCACTAAGTCGGTTATGCCACATTTTCCCGACTATTTTAATTCGTATAACGGTCTCTTTAGTTTGACGCTATACATGTTGCGATTATTAGGATCTAGAACTTTGACTCATCCAGGGACTCTCATATAACTATCTGAATCCATTGACCCATATAAATATGTGGTCACTATATCCACCAAATGCATTTTTAGATTTAAGCCAGCTGCCATTAATATTAAGTATCGGAACGTTATTCCACTCGCCATAGGAGAATAGTTTCATCGTAATCAATGCGGGGTCTCTACGTGAACACTTGTGCTACAAGTCTCACTTTTATATCTCACCACCTGGGTATTTCCATTTCTCTTCCAGATGAAAAACCCATTTGATCCTGCAGGGAATCACTTTAGGAAATATTTAGTCAACAGGACCAGAAACTTTCCTCTTTATAAGCGAGCGCTGCCTCAATTGCTTCTTTTGTTTGACCCTATCTGAGCACTTCTGGCGCTTTGCCGTGGACTTTGGTTATGGATCTAGCTTTTAACAATTTTACAGGCAAATATATGTTGACAATTGTAGTCTTTCATCTATTCATTTCTCCTGCATCACTTCGAGGATATATCTATATTAATTTCTTCCAGCTCCTCATGATTTCCCGCAATGATGGAGCCTGAGTGTTCCAACTTCCCAGCGTGGAATTGTGTGCGCAAATATACGCTGGGGTTATCATCTTCGGGATGGATCACTTCAGAGATGTTATCATCTCCAGGATGACTCACTTCAGGGATTTTCTCAACATCAGGTTGAGCTTTTTCTGCTGTCACAGGTAGTGTTCTCATTTGTTCGGTTATGTACTTCTGCGGACGTCTCCACGGAATTGAGCCTCGTGCACCTGGAGGTCTCCCCCTCTTCTTATCATGAGGGTCAAGAGTGGGTTCAATATCCTTCTAGGGTATTTCCACTCTTTCAGGTGCATATACTACAGGTATATGAGATCTTTCATTCCTTTATGACCAGTGAAGGTATTTGGCAGATTATTGGCTTATTTATTGCAGATTTATTATCCTTCGAACATCAAGTTTGGCCTCTATAGTGCGCGAATCGAAGGACTCGGTATTTTCTAATGTGGTACTTATCTCCCCCTAATGCCAAAAATGTCCTTAGTATAATCAGTGTATCAAGCCGTGTACAAATCTCTTGTCATAGGCTCTTGGTATTTTAATACATTATAGAGATTCATAACCCACATAGATCCTCAACTTCTGGTGAGGTCCTATGGTTGTACGTTGTGGTGGAGAGATTTGCATGTATGCAACACAACCAGATTTTCGCAGATGGGAAATACTTAATTCTTTTCCACACACTATCTGCAACAGGGAATTTCATAATGTGCAGTTGGTCTGAGTTGAATTATTACCGCAGTATGCAGCACTGCGTGGCCCCAACAATTGGTGGGAAGCCAACTATTCTGCAATAGCAGCCAAGCAATACGTTTTGTTTTGTTAATATAATGACTCTGCAAAGCCATTTTAAGGGGTGGACATTAGGTACGATATGCTCTATATTAATTCTCGGAGCCATATAATAATCATTAAATGCTTTGAGATAAACTCACCAACATTGCCCATTCAAATAGGCTTGATCCTTTCTTCTGGAAAGTAAGCTATTAACTTAATAATTTGGGTAATTAATTTTGGTAGAAGCATGGCTCTTAGTAGATAAGAAACCTACATAGGACCATCTAGAAGAAGCATCTATCGGTACCATAAAATCTCTTAGAAGGAGCCTGACAGGCGTTGAACAGGTCCACATATATCACTTTGAATTTTGTCTAGGAAATCTAGTGATTCTTCCCTAACTTTTGGGTAAGAAGATCTCAGTATGAGCTTTCTTTTAGCACAACTAGGGCATAAGAAGACTTCAGGTCTAAGAAAGTCTTTATGCTATGGCCAGCAGAAATATAGCTATTCTTCTCATAATATTCAACTCAAGATAATCCAGTCGATCTGCTAGATCTTTAAATATTTCTGGGTTTTTATCGCAATATAAACTTCAGGTTTTATATGTGCATAGTATAACTCGCAAGAGAATGAATGAAACTTTTTTTTAACCACACGTTAATTACACCCATTAAATTTAGTTATGAGTTGGTATTTTGTACCATCCTCATTCTTTGTCTCCATATCGAAACGATTCTAACCAATGTCTTTTACAACTTAAGGGAGTACGACTGAACTCAGGGTATAATATGGCATTCTTCCAGTGCCAACTATGACAGTATCGCATCTAACAATAGTCATAATGTTTTAAATTTAATTAGTGTGGTATAACTGTCTTCTAGACAGATCTTCTCCTCCGCTATCGGATTATACTTTGTTCTATATTAGAAATATGATTTATTAATCAAACAATTGTTGCATCAAGAACAAATTGTAGAATATACAACAAACATAACACAATTAAACAAATATCTTAGAAATATCAATTTATTCAATTTTGAATGATAACCGCTCAATAGGAGCGTAGACCAAATGTTCATTTAGGAACTAGGCTAAACTGATAAGGAGACTTAGAAGGAATATGTGACATCGACTAGCAAAGTAAAGGAATACTTAGGAGACTAATCCAGGTCTCCATATGAGTCATATATGTCCTTTTGGGACCCCTCAACTTGATAAATTCAATAACCATATTATCACACTTTTTAGCACCTGCGTCAACAAGTTAAATGGTGAAGTATTATTCAATATTGTTTACACCGGGTCTTATTGATTTTTCCAGTAGATTTTGTGTAAGGTCTACCATATGCTTCGGGATGCAATAGCTGCATGACCAATAGTCAATGCATTCGTACCTAAAACAGGGTTTGTATTCTTACTTCTGGAAGTCTCTGACCCTTTACCTTTTCTTTTCCACTATGAATTGCCTCTTCCCCTTATCCCCTTTATTCCATTGGCACTTTCTGCGGCCACAATTAGTGTTAGCACACTAAGCATTTGCATGTGCTTTGAGTACTGCAAAGCTTCCACTAGGAAGTATGTGATGATTCTTTATCAGGAGTTCATCATGTTTTTTTGCTTCTAGCAAATGCATATAAGCTCAAAGTACTTCTGGTACTTAACATGATGATATTATTACAACAGTATCTTCATATTGGTGTGGAAGGTGCATATCCTGAAAGCACGGGAGGATCCATTCGCACTGTGCTTCTAGTAATAGGACAGATCTTTACTGGTTATATATTTTTCCTTCAGAAAATTCAAAAATCCTAGCTAGTTACCTTCCATCAACTATTTGGCCTTCAAATCCATATGGAGATGGTGCCTTAGGAGGTACGAAGCCATACATCTAGCGGCTTTGGGGAGAGTAGGGGTACCTGCTTCAAGCTAGGAAAACAGTAGCTCCACAAGATCGAGCTATCAAATTAATCTTAGTATTCATTGCCCGGGTATTTGTTGCCCTTTAGGGCAAGATTAATAAATTTCCTCTTTGCGATGTCTAACATATCATATTCAATTTATGCAGAATGACTTTTACTACTAGTAAAATCATTATATTACATGCTCACTCTTCAATCAGTAAAGCTTGGTCTATATCTGTTCAGTAGATAATTATCTAAATTTTTCCAGAATTTTCCTAGCAATTTTCATGGTTTTTTTGCTAAGTATTCAGCAATTTTCAGAATTACCATGTAACATGAAAATAAATTTCAACATATATCAATATGGAATTATGTTAGGACAACAAATCCAGAGATATAGAGCTTTCAATATGCTCTATGAAATTTTCCTAGCAATCATACTTTTCTGCTAATCATTAAGCAATATTCAGAATTATTGATTAACAGAAAAAATAACTTCAACATGAAATAATCATGGCATAATGCTAAGAAAATTAATCCAGAGACATTAAAATCATACTATGAAATCTGAAATTTTCCAAAAATTTTTTAGCATTTTTCATGTTTTGTTAATTACCGAGTAATTTTCAGAATTACTGAATAACAGGAAATAATATGTCCAGCATGTATAAACATGAAAAACATGCTAAGAATATTAATATAGCAACATGACACAAAGCAATGGGCCATACATGATTTCTCATAATTTTCTAGCATTTTCTATCAATTACTAAGCAATTTCAGAATTACTTGAATAACAGAAAGTACATATTCAAAACATATAAATCATGGCATGAAGCTAGAAAATAAACCTAGAGTATGGAACTTCTAGAGAATGTAAAGTCTCAATTTTTCAAGTTTTTCGAAATCCCATAAACCTAGAAAATCTAATTTCTAGGATTTAATACCAATTTTTAGATTTTAGTAATTATTTTTTAGAAAAAAGAAAATGGGCCATATGGCTATTGGGTCGTACTGCCCACTGGGCATTTCTTTGTTTTTTTTGTTCTCGGACCGAAATTGGCCCATCTAGACCACACGGCCCATCTAGGCCCAAACTAGACCACCACGAACCGGCAGCTAGGGTTTATCTCCTAGCCACCGCCTTCCCCTGTGGCCACTCTCGAAAGAAAAATGCAGCTGATGCGGCTGGTGCAAACCGAACGGGCGCAAAAGTGTGTGGGGCCACTGCCGTTGATGGTACATCCGCCGCATGGGGGCAAAGGGCGAGCTGCGAGCTCTACGCCATCAAGTTCACCGACGGTGACACCAATCACTGGCGCAAGGCACCACTGCCGTCGATCTCACCTGCTTGTCCACGCCATCGACCTCGCCAGCCCGCATGAGCGCACGGTGGCGGCGTTTGACGCGCTGCGGCCCTCACCCCTGCTGTTGTTGGCACATGCGGTGCGGCGAGGCCGACGGCTGTGGGCCGAATCCGAGAAGCTGGGCCACGCTGCTTGCACATCATGTCGGAAACTAGGGTCCGTGCAGGCGCTGCGGCGCTTCAGGCATGGTGATCTACGGCAGAGCCGAGTCGACCGGGCGGTCGGGCAGGCGCTTGCTTCGGGTGAAGTGACTGGCGGCAGGGCCATGGCAACCGACGGCGGAAACCAGGTGGTCCGTCGTGCAGAAACTAGGTGCTTCGAGCGCGGTGTCTAATGGCGAGGCATGGACAGTCGGTAGTGGAGCCGAGACGCTTCGGGCGGTCATGGAGCTCGACGGCATACGGGACCTTTGGGCCCCATTGCCAACTGAGCTTGTGGTGGTAGTGCGAGTGGCGCTATGGTCTTTGAGACTGATCTCCAGTGAGCAAGGGCTCGTTGTCGCCTCCTGGGCAGACATCGGCGGTGGGTTGCGCCCCCTCGGCTTCCGGCGATGGGGACGCAGGATTGGGTGTAGGCACGGCTGACACCGCCGCCAACTAGATGCATGGTTCAGCCGTGGTGATTTTTTTTGTGATAAACAGTAACACAAAAATTGCAGTATCATTATGAACAGATAGCTTTTATGGACAGATGATACGTAAAGGAGCGATCTGCATGATCGAGGGTTTGTGAAAAAAGCGATTAGCTTACGTAGGGCTTGATGTAGTGTAGATCGTGTGTCGCAGGAAGTATTTCGATGCAGTGTCGATTATCGCAGGCAGACAATACAGTGTATACGATCACGACTAGCTACATGTAGAACGATCATGCGTTCATCCATATATGCAATTCCATAGATTGATCTTTCGTATGAGCGGCATGCAAAATAAACATAGATCAATCCGTGATTAGTATCAAGAAAACAAGATTGATCTACTGCAAATAATATGAAACAACAAACGCTAGTTTAGCCTTGTAGAGCTTCATGCTGATAATGTGTTGTAAAACGTAGTTGTTCACCCGTGATCAATCACAAAAATCGTTGCCACAATCACGAGAGCAAGAACACATGAACATACAATATGGGTGAAATTCTCTCTCGCTTTATTAGATTAATTGAATACAATGGGGGATGCCCAATATATATAGGATGGAGAGAGGAGTTCGGATTTGCCCACATAAATAAGAGATAGAGTTCTAACCATATTCGGTTTAGAAATACTTATCTCATACTGCGTTAAGTGGAAGCCCTCAACCGCGAGACGAGGCATTTGAACCCGTGTTACCCCACTCTTTAAGTTTATATGGTCTATTTTCTTTTAATACAGAGACTAAAATGATATTAAAAATAACTACACTTTTCCTAATTATTATCTTTAAATATTATATTCAATGAATGTGTCTAAAGAATATCAAGTAAATCTAGATATATATTTATTAGGATATAAGCAAATATCAAACTAATTTTTACATTAGAAATGAAATACATCCTACATTTATGGGAAAGAGCATTCAAAAGATACACCGTTAAACTTGAGCAGGAGAGTAGTTATCTTGCATTAATACTAGCAAGCAAGATAATTATACGATGTTAGCGAAGGACCGACTATAATGATGCGATCTAATCATATTTAGATAAAAATAAAGACGTATATCACTTATTTTGGTGTAGATTAACCATATATGCATATCACATTGTTGAAATTGTATAATGGAGACAACTATACTTACAAAAGGCAATTGAGTTATCTAACAACACTACTACTGAATAGGTCATCACCGCCGGTTCGTCACGCCATTATCGCGGTTATGGGCGCGATGATTGGCTCAAGATGATATCGGGGTTATCACTGCCGCTTAGGAACCGGCGATGATAATAGATATCCTGCCGGTTCATTATACAACCGGCAAGTGATATTCGATTATCTCTGCCGGTTTATACTAGAATCCGGCAGTGATATATGTATATCTCTGCCGGCTTATACGAAGAACCGACAGTGATCTGTGTATATCACTGTCGGTTCCTGGACGAACCGGCAATGACAACCGAATTCTGAAAAATTTTGTAGATGTACTTCATAGATTACTCTACCTATGTATAAAATTGCAGGTTCAAATTCAATACATATCAGGACTTACAAAAAAAGAGAAAATTCCTGCAATTTTATACATAGGTAGAGTAATCTATGAAGTACATCTACAAATTTTTTCAGAGTTTTTGAGACTTTTATTAGTTGGTGTGCACGATGTGTACACGGGAAGGCCTGTGTGCACATGATATGTTGCCTTCAAATATATAGTATATAAAGCGTCGTTAGATCATAATTAAAATATATTAAAGCATCACAATATTTAGTTTTTACAATAGTCTGTTCACAAATGTAGTGTGAGTACATCTCGTTCACTTTGGATCGAGGATGTCGTCGTGGAACTCGCCCTTTGGATCGATGATCTGTTTGTCAATGAATTCAGCGATATGTTCTTGAATTGCTAAAATTTCTTTTGGCAGTAACTGATTGGTTCTCATCTTGGAGCGCTGTTATTGAAGAAAAGAGAAATTTAATTAATGATGATAGATGTTAAATGAAAGAAAAGTAGGCATGAATGTGTAATTATATACCATGGCTTCGTTATAGCCGACACTCTTCATGACAATTGCATGTATATTTGTACATACGTAGTATGCACATAAACTATTTCCAGTCTGTCTCATCCATGGAAAGTCTGTTATTATTTTGAAAGTTTTCTGTAGGGACGATCACGGACCACCTTTCTTGCAATCTCTAGTGTGAATGCTTGTTTGTGAATGATTTTAAATAGTAATTAACCTTAAATACAATAGAATAAAATATTACTAGAGCAATAACATAACGATCAAGTTTACTGCTCATCATCTTTCAAAATTATGTTCATACTCATGAAGTTTTTTTCTCATCGAGTCCAAGACAAAAACCCTGCTAGCTTCTAACTCGATGACGAGGAGGACCTAGTGATAACTAGACATATATGTTAACATAGCCTATTAGTCCCACACCGTGTCATGCAAAAATAGTAAAACAATACTAGAAGTAGGGTAATACGTACTGAAAGTTATAGGGTAAAAGTACGGAGGTTTTCTTTTTCAGCTTGAAGAAAGTCTTAAATAAATAGTCTTCAACAAACTTTGGGTTATCACGGACGATTGTCTCGTTGACAAGCCCCGGATCGAGAAATCCTAAATTTTCATCCTCATTTCTTCTACATATCTCAGTATTCCATTCTACATATATAAAAAGAAGTTAGACATACAGTTGAACGGTAGAAGAATATACAATAATATAAATAGAGACTTACAAAGTCCATAGCCCGAGCATTGCGCGTCGAGCATCCGCCGGTACAACATATACAATTCGAGGAACTCTAACCAGAACATGTCATCCCCATTGTGAAAATCCGAATCTTTGTATTTCACTAGGACCACCCACACACCCTTTTGGCAATGCTGCATGTAATACTGATGGACGCGCCGCAATTTTGTTGTTAGCTTCTTTAAATCTTACGGGGAGCGGCGGTTGCCCCAAAAAGTACTTCCAGGTTAGACCTAGCTCGTAATTACGACGTTGTTCAACAGCATCTTTTTGAGCTTGCGACATCGACGCCTCAGCACTAGCCGTCTTCAAGTTTTGCTTTCTGGAGATGCGCTCGTAGTTCGACATTTCCGAAGGTTCAGAAGCCCGCTCTGTCTCTTTGGCTTTTGCCATACTCAAGAAAAACTTCTGCGCATTAGCATCGACTTTAGTCTTCTCAGGTGATGGCGCCTTTTGGAAGTGAGATGCTACGTCGACCTTTATTGCCTTTTTCCGTTCTTCTTCAGTCATCTCGGCCGGTAATTTCTTCTGAGGCTGTGCTGACTTCACAGATGACCGAGATTTGGTACAAGCCGATGCGGACTTCCGAGATGGTGATGATGTTCGATTCTTCTTATGTGCCGGCTGAGGAGTTGGACTTTTCCTGGCTGGTGCCGGCGGAGGAGTTGGACTTTTTCTGGATTGTGCCGGCAGAGGAGTTGGACTTTTCCTAACTGGTGCCGGCGGAGGAGTTGCACTTTTTCTGGATGGTGCCGGCGGAGGAGTTGGACATTTCCTAACTGGTGCCGGCGGAGGAGTTGCACTTTTCCTAGGCGACAGGTCTGCGTGTGGAGAGTGCGGCTCATCATCCTCATCATCGTTGTCGGCCTCATCGTCCGAGCCGAACATAATCAAGCTCTTGCGCCACGCGAGGAAGCCATGCACGTTTTCTCCAAGTTTGTTTTTTCCGTCCTCTTTGGAATCTCTACCTCCATTTTGCGATATTGTCGGACTACATTGTCTACCTCGACCTGGCGAATCCCAAAGAAGATAGGCGGCGGTAACTCCGCGACTGCGAGCCGCATGGCCAAGCCCTGCCATCAGCCACCTTGGTGGTAATGCCATGTGCGGACAAATGCAGCTTGCACGGTGTCGGTTCTGTGATGTCATCAACTGGAAAATGGAGTTCATGCGGTCCCGGAATCGCTGTGGACCGCAATGCTCCTCTGAACACCGTGGATCGAGGTTCCGAGGGCTGTCATCATGTGGCGGTCGTGAGCTGAGAGCTTTCTGTACTGCTTCCGCCACAACTTTATCCAGCTCCACTCTCTGTTCCTCTAACGCTCTTGCCACAGCAAGTTGTATTGACGTTTGCAGTTCATCTTCTCTTAGTCTTTTCGACCGCTTGTACGACGATGCGTCAGCTGGGAAGCCTTCTTTCCACGGCACCAAACCAACTCCTCGGGTGCGCCGGGATGCTCCTTATTACCAGTGGCAACAATACTCATCATTCTCCTTCGTGGCTCGAAAAGCCCTTGGGAAGACTCCATGTGAGCATCGATATTTTCTGCGACACCTCCGGGCTCTATCGCTCTCGGTTCAAGCCGCCATCTTCCGAGACGAAGCCCCTTCCAAGCAACCGGTGCTTTGATCGCTCACCAACTCGCCGTCGCAGGATTAACGCCCCTAAGGGTTAGCTCTTGTTCACGCCTATCCCATGCAGGTATTTTCTTCACATAGCCACCAGTGCCTAGTGTGTGAGGGTAGATATTCTTATCCGCGTTAGCCTTGTTCTTCTGACTCACTGTCTGGGCTTCTTCAGAATTCCTGTACTCCATAAAGTCCTTTCAAAATTCCCTTATCTTTGGAAACATGTTAAAATTTGGCGTGACATTCTTCTTCACATAGTTCTTATTCAGCATCGTCTTCCAATTCTTCCACGATGTGCACATGATACTTAGTGCACATTTCTTTGCAACCAACTCTGACCCTTGGGGGAACCGGAATACTTGTTTTAGCTTGCCTCATAGCGAGTCCTTCAGGTCATCGGGAACCACCCATCGATCACCTTCGCGACCGTCCATGATCTATAGCCGATGGGCACGTTATCCCTAGCAAGTACTCCGCAGCTGCCCCAGACGGGCGCCACGCCGACGCTGGGTATAGCAGGTTCCCGACTTCCGAGAGCTGGACTATGTTGTGAACGCCTTAGGCATTTTGCTCGACCACAACTCGCGCGCCGCCTTTGTTCACCAGACGCTTGAGCCTACAATTGATCTTGTTATTAGTCGATGACCCTACAATATTTTGGGAATCACAATGCACTAATACTTTACCTCGCCCATGTTAGTCACGTCAGCTTGGTCCATGGTAGTGGCGTCAGCTTAGTCCATAGCAGGGGCGTCAGTTTGGTCCTTGGCTGTGGCGTCAGCTTGGTCCATAGCAGGGGCGTCAGTTTGGTCCATGGTTGTGGCGTCAGGTTGCTCCATATCAATATCCTGTAGGTTCAGGTAGCCACTTGGGCTACCCATTCCTACTTCGTCTACATTCAAGGGCCGAACTCCCTCTGGCACTTGTCTCTGATTCGAGGCCATTCCTAGCAATCCGAAATGTTATTGGGTTAATTATATTGCATTCATTTATGGTTGCTACATGACATCAAACTTGTGAATTCAAACGATGGTAATTTGCTAGAGTTGAGAGGAAATCAAGTGATGTTGTGACCTCATGCTACAAACATGTGCACATGTAACTTTAAAATGATATTTATACATTAGAAAAAAATCACATGATACATATACATCTCGAAATGAAAAAATAATATGAAAAAATTCATATATTCTTAAGAATATATTCCACACCAGAATGACGCTATCGGTGAGAGGTAAGTACTCCAGGATCAATGAAGAAGAGGAGCGGGCAGGAAGCCTATGGACAGTGGTACACGGAAGAAGACAACAACCAAGTCCATTTCAAGCGAGCATGTCTCCTCATGGCTTCGCCTCTCGCAAAATCGGACGCCTCGTGACATCCATGCTTCTTGAACTTGCAGGGCTTATTTTTTTAAACACATACATTTTTGGTCAACAAAATATACATACACATAAAATTAGATCAAATTCATTATATATCGAGAGTTACAAACAAGAAAATTCGACAAGTTTAAACTCTTTAAACTTGTCAATTTTCCTTTTTGTAACTCTCGGTATATAATGAATCTTGACTAATATTTACAACACATGTATACAACTATTACAACTACTTACTATTACAATTAGTGGCACAAAACAAATATTTACAACACATGTATACATCTTTACAAAACAAATATTTACAACACATGTATAACCATAGAGCAAAATGATCAAAAAAGACAAGGGCGAAAAAATGAACAAGGCAACTAGCATAAAGCTCAACTTGTTTATTTTGAGTGTTCTCAGATGTCGGGTTGCCCAAAGGCCCTCCTCGCCACAAGGGACGAGTAATAGACTAATTTGTGACAACCTTGCTATTTTACCAAGCAATTATTATTCAGATCAAGAGCCAACTAATTAACCGAACAGAAAGCAAAGATAAAGACAATGAAGTAACACCGATAGTGAGCAATGGTAGATATGTAGTAATCGATCGGACTAAGGAAAATAGAGTAAAGTCTCATTGGTTCAATGCCTAATACTCATCAACAGATAGTGTTTTGATCAAATAAGTGACAATGTAGTAAAGTGATAGAGAAGTGCTACTAATAGACTAAGGAACTAAACAAAATATAGACAACAGGTATAGACATAGAAGTGCTACTAACATCATCAGGTATTGAACACTAATTAGACTAAGGAACTAAGGAACTAAACAAAATATAGACAGAGAAGTGCTACTAAGGAACTAAACAAAATATAGACAGAGAAGTGCTACTAACAGATCGAAGTAAAGTGACAACAGGTATTCAACACTAATTAGACAAATAAGTGGTCATGCAATACATGCAATACAAGATTGTTGAAATAAGGGCAGTATGAGCATAATGAGACATATACTTAACCCAGATATGACTAAGCACAACTTATCCACAATGTCCAGAACATATGAAATGATCATGAATTCAACAGGTATAAGCTTATAATCACATAGATTCATGATATGAACACATATATATAGGACATTCAGCATGGATAATAAATGAATTAACCAGAACAGTATACTACTCATGTTTGGTTTTTCCAGTATTGCTCTCAGATTTAATAACTTGATGGGTTGTGATGAGGACATCACAACCAAGGACACAACCACACCGAGTGGTTTTTCTCATACACAACAAGTTTTACAAGGACCTTGATGAGGACATCACTCCAATGCATACGCCCGAGACTCCTCCAGTTGTGATGCAAGGACCCATCACAAGAGCACGAGCACGGCAATTGAATCAACAGTGAGCTCGCTCCTAAGTGCCCGTGGCCGATACTTGTGAGAATGGTATGCTACCTAATGATATTATTGATTATATTGTACTTAGGAACTTTGGAGAGGATCATGAAGGCCTTGGGAACCAGCAAGGGCCAGGAGGGAGGCAAGGAGGGAGTCCAATTCAAGTTGGAGGTCTAATTCGTCTCGGAGTCGACTACCTCGGCCACCAGGAGCAGTGTTCACTAAAATCGTCGCCCAGGCCACAAACGGGCTCCGATTTTGATGAACCATATATGCCTCGAAAGCTAAGGAGATAACCTTTCCAATGGCACTAGTTTCAGGTCATTTGGACTTCGGAGTCAACGGGAATTCACGTTGCAAGTTGGCAGATAGAATCTGTCCCAAGGTGCTGCGTCACCAATTTGGGCCCTTGGCCCATGTATCGTGTTGGAGTCCATCACGGACGCGTCTAGGGTTTCTAGGACGTCCCCTAGCCTTTATATCCAGTAGCCGCCGCTAGGGTTTGATTTGGGTTTTGCTTAGATTAATTCTGTCTTTGAACAAAGGTCGCCGTTCATCGGTTTGTGAGACCCCAACTCGTGAGCTTCATCCTCAATTGCAAATTCAGTTGCATCTTTCTTGTTCTTGCTTGTGTTCTCGATTCATTGGCAGGATTAGCCTTCGTGGCGAGGTCAACCGGCAAAGGTACGGTTGATAACTAGAGGACGCGTGGTGCTGCGATTGCGAGGGGTTTTGATCGTGCGATCAAGAAGCCGGATCGTGTGTGTCTCGCGCCGCCTAATCGACTTATCCTCCACCGACGGAAGTTCGCAACCCCGTCCCCATCGGACCTACAACTCGTGCTCGAACACGCCTATTCAATTATCGTAAATTGCTCCTAAGTTTTTATACAAATGATTCACAGAATGGAATGCTATTTAATTCTTGTGATGATCTTATTGTCCTTAGGAACCAAGGAGAAGAACCTCCAAATGCCAAGCATAAAGCACAATCATCATATGCGCAAGTTGGACTTGGAATCAGCAAATTCGCGGGTTCGGCCTCTGCGACAGCATCAACTTCAAACGATCATAACTTTTGATTCTGGAGGTTTCTAGAGGCCCATGAGTACACGTTTGAAAGATCTCGGAGTCTACTTTCCAATGGATCTAGCCCCAGTGCCAAATTCGTCCTGGAGCAACTGAAAATCGCAAAAGAGTGTCACGGGCCAGAAACTCCAAGTGCTGCGCCACCTTTCTTTTGGGCCCAAAGCCCATGTAACGCTAGGGCAACCCCTTGGCCGCCCCCCCATGGGTGCTGCACGCCCCTAGCTGCTCCCTAGCCGCCACTTACATCTATATATTGTTTGCTACCGCTGTACTTTAGTTTTTGGGTTTTGTTTATTTGATAGTTTAGCCATTGCTACTATTTTGAGTCTTCCAGACGTGCTCAACAGCCGCCTAAGAAGCTCCTTGTTTCAGAACCCCACCTTATCAATCTTTCATTCATATTCGCAATTTCAGATTGCTTTACCATTGTTCTTGCTTGTTCTTCGTTGCATGCGTGAATCGAACTCGTGTTTAGGTTGATCGTGCTAACGGCAAGATCAATAACCCTCTCGAGTTGGTTTAGCGATTGCTAAGGCGCATCGTCGTCGTACGTTGTAGTCGGATCGTCAAAGTCAATTCCTCCAAATCGAAGTTATCGCTCTCATTGAAAGATCGGGACCCCAAAGTCACATCAAGTGGTATCAGAGCGCCAAGTTGCTCGGTGAGAGATTCAGTACCCTAGATTAGTTTTTGTTTTCTGTCCAAAATTGAAAAATCCTCCACAAAAATTCAACCATTAGATTCAATTTGGTAATTTAGTGAGTTTTGTTAGGTTTTGATCCATTAGTGTCCTTGTTTTAGTTGCTGATCGTATTTCCTTCGTGTAGCTTTTATTCCAATCTGTCCAGTTCTTTGTTTTGTTCATAACTTTTGCATACGAGCTCCGATTCAAGTGTTTTTGCACTTTCCTGAAACCTTGGGACAAGCTCCACAAAAACCTAGTTGGGCACGAAATCTAATTCTATCTAAAAGGTTGTTTAGTCTTGACATCAAATTCGGGAAGCAAGTTGCAATTGCAATCCAGATTGGTTCGGTATTTTGATCATAACTCTCACATCCAAACTCCGATTGAGAAGTTTTTATACTTTCCTGAATCCTTGAAGAGTCCTCTACAAAAACGTTTTTGGGTGTCCTTTGTGATTCGGACTCCTTCAAACCGAATTTGACTCGGATTCGGATTTGGTCAGATCGGCTGAATTTTGTTGAATCTGTGCACCTTAGTGTTTTGGCCATAACTTCTACATATGAGCTCCAAATTGTGTGTTTGAATATTTGTTTTAAAGCTTAGAACAGTGCCATCATTTTGTTACATTGTGAGCAAGCTTGATTCGGTCATTCTCAAGCCTTAATTCCAGCAACAACCTTATTGCATAGTTCTGGCCGAATTTGGGGTTTGTTTCTTCAATTTGTGTTTTAGCTTTGTTCCTTTGAGTTGGTTGAGTCCAGTAGCATCTACAACCATAAAAGTTCCAAAATATCAGAGTACATACCTTTGGGAACCAATTCATCCTTTGCGAATACTTTGATCCCAATTGAGACTAGCAATTTGAAATTGCTTGGGGCTGCTCCTTATGATACGTTGCACTACCATAACTCTAGTGATATCAAGTTATGGATTCCAAAACTTTGCTCATACTAGTGTTGGCCGAAAGTCACTAAAAAAAAGAGAAAGAAAGAGCCAAAAGGCCAAAACGAAAAAAAAGAGAGAAAAGAAAAGAGAATAGTGGTCGGCAGCACTACATTGATCAAAACCCTAATTTGTGTTTGTCATTTTCAGATTGTGCAATTGTATTAAGTAGTGAGCAATCTTGTGCCCTTTTACCTTTTCTGAAGCAATTTGCTAGCGTCTCTCCATAACTTATGCAACACGAGTTTTGGTGCTGAAATTATTCTTATTTTTGCTCATTCCATTGGTTGCATTAAGTTGCATTATCTTTGCGTGTGTGTTGCCTTCAAATTCACTTATATCTTTGAGATCGGCAACTAGGGCTTGTGAATTCTAGTTTGGATCATTACTTATCATTACAATAACTAGAATTATCAGATTGCATAGGAAATTAACATAGCCTACCAAGCTCCACATATTCTACCTCGTACGTTTGTTCGGTCCCTTGGCAATCGCTTTATCCAAGCTTAAGGAGAATTTTTGACACCGCTAATGGCCGGCAACTCCTGCTACACGGTAAGAACTTGTAAGAGCTTTGGTTAAAGTTTGAGAGTTGAGCGACTTTTCTGCACATCCTATGTAGTGATAGGAACATTATACTTGCGATTTTGTTTCTCGTCTTCACTAACAATGGCAGGTTCTCAACATCGTAGCGCTTGGGCCAACAAAGATTCTAGGAGAAGAGATAGTTCACACTCCGAGATACAGAGAACGACTGAGCATAACTTCAACACCATGGAAGGTACAACCGCATAGCACACGCTCCATAAATAAGTTTACTGCTCCCAATTTTAGTGGTAAATATGATCCCGAAGGTTATCTTACTTGGGAATTAGTCATCGAACAATCATTTGATAAACATGAAATTCTCGAGCATGATAAGGTTAGGGTTGTTACAAATGGATTCTCTGAATTTGCTGCTCTTTGGTGGAATGAATACACGAGTAAAAATCAGGACATTCCTAGCACATAGAAAAAATTGAAGAAAATTATGAGAGCTACTTTTGTCCCTTCATATGTTGCTCGTCAATTACTGAAATGAATTGCAACATCTAAAACAAGGTAGTAAAACAAGGATGAGTACTACCAAGAATTTCAGCATAGATCTTTGCATTCGGGTTAGAAGAGACCTAAAAGACTCGCATGAATAACTTTTATTTTGGTCTAGATTTCGACATTCAGATCATGATATCTTGTAAAGAATTCAATTCTTTGCCATGTTTACTTAATCTTTCACGAGAAGTGAAAGAAAGATACTGAGAAGACAATCAACAAAATTCAAGCTCCCACAAAGTTAAATGCTACTCTGTTGCATGCATCGCACCAAACCTGAATGAGAGCATACACACCGAGCATGTGGAAGAAATACAAGAAAATTCGAGTGAAGTAGAGGATAGCACATGTGAGGATGACTCTACTAACACAATCCAATCAATTTCGGTTAGTTCTTTTCATTGCTCCATGCGCTTATTCAGGTTACTTCAAGAAGGAAGCAACAAGCGAAATACCAGCGTTATCAATTGAATGTTTTGATGTTCCTACTTGGAGGACGAGACCAATGACCATGGTACAGATCTGATTTTACAGCAAGAAAGGAGCAAATGGGTGAGTATATTCCTACTATACATAATTCTTGTGAACTACCACCTTGTGCCACAATTGTAGAACCATATGATGAATTGCATGCTTACAATTTTGATCATGTGGTGCTGATTACGCATAAGGAGGTGATAGCTAGAATATCCCCTACCACTGCTTTTATGCTATATCATGTTGAATGAGCTCGTTAGTTTCACTTGTGCTATGGACAAGATTTCTGAAATTTCATCTCTTAAGTCTTTGTCTAGCACCTATGCCTATTGTTTTAAATTCAATTTATTTGGTGAATATGGCATAGATGGCAAGTTTCTTGTTTACAGAATATGCATAACTTGTGATAAACTTGCTGAATTGAAGCTTGCTATTTTGGGCAATTTTAGTTGTAAGCAACAACTTGTTTTCTTTTATGCTCCATCAAATTTTCCTAATATGTGTGATACCCATAGCTTGCTGCCACATTGTTCGAATTTTAGTACATTAACTTGTATTACAAATCAGCATGTCGTAGTTGATGCGTGGAAGCCAATTAAAATTGTGTCACCATTATTGGAAGGGTTTGATTTTGCTTGTTTACAATTTGATAACATGAATGAGCCATGCTTGATGCCAGAACTTGTTGTTTTGCCCACAAAACATGTTATTGAATACGGCTCACAAAACATAAGTAATTTTTATCAAAGGTCAGGAATAGATATGTGCTTTACTTATATTTGCAAATCAAGTTGCAAACTAAATCATGCTAATATTGATGTTATATGCTTCACTTATAACCACAAATTGATCAAGCGAATTATGAGGAAAGGTGCTTTGCTTAAATTTGATTTCCTCATGTGTTGTTTTGTAAATAACCCACCGCGAATCCAAAAGAACAATGAAATATGGGATATATACATCTACGCCGTGTACACGTTGTTCTTTTTGTTGGTTGCTTCGTTTCCAGCTTGTCCGATACCGAGGACGGTTTTCCTTCAAGGAGGGGAGAAAGCATCGAAAAGTGCTAGCATTCATCAAGCCATAATATGCTGGAAAGAAGTGTTGAGCTTTATGGATAATTATCAGGTGAATCCTCTAAATGTTTTTCATGTCTTAAAAAAATATAAAGAGGCGGAGCTACCATTTTATTTAAATAGAAGGTGACCAAGATGAGAATGTTTTGTGTCAAGATATGCTAGCAGTGAGCATGAGTCGAGAACGACTCAAATGCAAGAAGGGAGGATGATGAGGACATCACAACCAAGGACACAACCACACCGAGTGGTTCTTCTCATACACAACAAGTTTTACAAGGACCTACAACTCGTGCTCGAGCACGCCTATTCAATTATCAAGTAAATTGCTCCTAAGTTTTTATACAAATGATTCACAGAATGGAATGCTATTTAATTCTTGTGATGATCTTATTGTCCTTAGGAACCAAGGAGAAGAACCTCCAAATGCCAAGCATAAAGCACAATCATCATATGCGCAAGGTGGACTTGGAATCAGCAAATTCGCGGGTTCGGCCTCCGCGACAGCATCAACTTCAAACGATCATAACTTTTGATTCTGGAGGTTTCTAGAGGCCCATGAGTACACGTTTGAAAGATCTCGGAGTCTACTTTCCAATGGATCCAGCCCCAGTGCCAAATTCATCCTGGAGCAACGGAAAATCGTAAAAGAGTGTCACGGGCCAGAAACTCCAGGTGCTGCGCCACCTTTCTTTTGGGCCCAAAGCCCATGTAACGCTAGGGCAACCCCTTGGCCCCCCCATGGGTGCTGCACGCCCCTAGCTGCTCCCTAGCCGCCACTTACATCTATATATTGTTTGCTACCGCCATTTTTAGTTTTTGGGTTTTGTTTGTTTGATAGTTTAGCCATTGCTACTATTTTGAGTCTTCCAGACGTGCTCAACAAACCGCCTAAGAAGCTCCTTGTTTCAGAATCCCACCTTATCAATCTTTCATTCATATTCGCAATTTCAGATTGCTTTACCATTGTTCTTGCTTGTTCTTCGTTGCATGCGTGAATCGAACTCGTGTTCAAAGTTGATCGTGCTAACGGCAAGATCAATAACCCTCTGAGTTGGTTTAGCGATTGCTAAGGCGCATCGTCGTCGTACGTTGTAGTCAGATCGTCAAAGTCAATTCCTCCAAATCGAAGTTATCGCTCTCATCGAAAGATCGGGACCCCAAAGTCACATCAGGTTGCTTCAAAGAAGCCCTCCAACACCAAATTTTAGCAATATATCATAGGGTATATCAATCTGAAATTAGTGACTATTCAGTTCAGCACCGTTTAAGAAAAATTGACTCACTAATACTCAATTATGGATGAAACGCTACTGAACAACAGAATTGCAATAATTTTGCCTACGACAGTGATGCCAAGCCAGTGAGAATTGAGTTCCAAATTAGACCAGGATATCAAAGTTATGAAAGGAACTATTCTCAGGATAGCATATCACATATACAGCAGCAACAAAGAACAAGTTAAAGTATTGATACAATGATCTAACAATGCTGAATTACATAATGATTCACTAACTAGCAGATAAATATTGCCTCATTTATTTGTATCATCATCGAGCAGTAGTAGAGAATAAAATCAGTGCCTCATTTATTTGTATCATCATCACAGAATAAATGTCTTTCTCATTGATAACCCTAGAATCATCACAGATTAGTTGTCACAAATTGTCTATTGCAGTCCCAAATCCTCACTGAACACTATACCCACATGCTAGGTCCCCAAGCCAAATGAATTGACTGGCCCCTTAGCATCTGCACATGCACATCTGAAACATTCACAATCACATTCACAATCACATGCACATTCACATTCACATTCACATCTGCACAACCACATTCACACATCACAAGAGCAGTACCAAGGCGACGGCGGGGAGACGGTGGGGAGGTCGAGGCGACGGCGGGGAGACGGTGGGGAGGTCAAGGCGATGGTGGGGAGACAGCGTGGAGGTGAAGGCGATGGTGGGGAGGAGACGCGGGCCGTCCTGAGTCGAGGCGACGCGGCGGTCCGAGGCGAGCGAGGCGACGGCGGCCCGAGTCAAGGCGGCGGCGGGGAGCTGTGACGCGAACCGACGGCGGTGGTCCGAGGCGCGGCGACGTTAGGGAGCTCAGAGGCGATGCCACTGTAAAAGTGAGAGGAGGCGCGGGCTAGGCTAAGGTAAATGAGAGGAAGGCGCGACGCTTCAATTTATAGGTGGAATATCATCGCGGTTGGTCACACCAACCGTCATGATAGTATATCTTCGCCGCCATTGTACAACCGGTAGTGATAGTGGAATATTATTGCCGGTCCATTTTACAACCGGCAGTGATAATGGAATATTACTGCCGGGCCATTGTACAACCGGTAGTGATAGTGGAATATTACTGCCGGTCCATTGTACAACCGGCAGTGATAAGCTCTTTGCCCATATTCTATTGAAATTTGTCTTTTTTATTACTCTTAATATAGGACGAATTTGATCATGAAATTTTATATGCAGATGGGGTAAGATGAGATGTACATCCATGATTTTTTTTCAGAATTTTTTGAAACTTTTCTTAGTTGGATTGCACGGTGATTGCACCAAAAGCCTGATTGCACGGGATATGCCCCCTACTATATGACAGCTAATATTTCTCCTTACCGAAATCTTGAAAGTAGTTTTCTCCTCGTGAAACCTGAAATTCTTGAAGTAGTTCTCATCTTCATACAACATGAAATTTTTCATTGGAAAAGTTGGAGAGGAAGAAGAGATAGCAGCTGTAGCATGATTATGTCGCTTAGTACGCAGATAACGTCAAACGATGAGAGAAATGAGCCAGCATCAAACCGGCTGCGTGTTGGGAAGTGAGATTTTGCTAATAATGATCATTCCTAAGTGAAAAGAGGTGAGAGAGAGAGAGTGAGTACGAGACTAGGCGTAGTACTTTACGATTTACTAGCACAGAAAGGAAGCGAACATCATTGCCATTTTCCTAGTTACTTATGAATGTTTCAGTTTAAATCTAGTTACCCTTTCGTATAAAAATTAGATTGCTAACTTTTAATTGTTTTAATATTTCTAAAATCAAATAATGCTTGCAAATTGAACAACAAATGTGTCAAATTCAACAAATTCAAGTGCACTAAAATCACAAAAATCCAAATGCAAGTGAAACTTTCAATTTGATCAAAAGAAAGCATAACCTCAATTTCCATTATTGCATATATTACATTAATTGTTACATATGAGAAAATAAACATGTCGCTCATACAAAAGAAAGCATACATTTCATTACTACAACTAAGCTACGATTCGACCTTCGTTATGATCGCGCGTATGTATATAGCTTCGCCACCGCCTTCCATGGTACTTAGGTCAACGCCCTTCCCAAAAGGGGAAGCTCATCGAATTGGTTGTACTCTTCCTCGTCGACAACATTCTCAACTCCGACAATCCTTCTTTTTCCTTGAATAACCACGTGGCGCTCCTTGTTAGCCGGGTCGGCCATAAAGAAGATTTGTGTAATGTAATTAGCAAGTACGAATGGTTCTTCTCTCAGATCCGACGAGTTTGAGGTCCACGGTAGTGATGCTCAGATTTGTCGATATTCACGCCACGAAGTCTCGACCCATTGGCACCGAAGAGAGGGACCTTCAAAGGTCCATAGTCAAGCTCCCAAATCTCTTCTATGAATCAGAGTAGGTTTGCCTATTTCCATTGTTGTCATAGGCATCTATACGGATACCGCTATTTTGATTGGTGCTCTTTTATCTTGCGCTCTTGTATAAAATGTAAAACCATTTATGTCGATCCTTGGAATGTCCGAATTGTAGTTGACGGTCTCGAGCCAACAATTTCAACCGAGTGCGGTCTGTCTCGTGACGATCATGTGTCTACACAACCAATTGCCGAAATTATCTCTGTGGTCTCTCGCGAGCCAACCTCTCGACCTCCTCGGGTTTGTTTTGGATAGCACGTTCTTGTGCATGTCGACATACGGGCCACCACAACCGATTGTCCCAAAACTGCTAAATGTGCTTGTGTAAATGAAGCTAGATTGCTAGTACGCATCGATTTCGCCTAGTGTCCCTTTCCTGTAGCCTTCCTCATGTCGAGATCTGTGCACACCAATCGGTTTGAGATCCATATAATCGACGCAGAACTCAATGACCTCCTCGGTTCTGACCATCGGCAATGCAGCCTTCCTACGATTTTGGTTACTGAACATATTTCTTTATAACCCCATGAATCTCTCGAAGGGTACATCCGATGTAGAAATACGGGACCAAGAATCCGATTCTTTCACAATGTGAACAATGAGATGGACCATAATATCAAAAAAGATGGAGGAACACATCTCAAGCCCGTGATAGAGTGTGGACCACGTCTTCCTGCAGTTTATCTAGTATTAATAGATCGATGGCCTTCTGTGAAATCGCGTTGAAGAATAAACACAACTTGATAATTGGGTCTCGGACTTTCTCTGGTAGAACCCCCCTAATTGTAATTGGAAGCATCTGTGTCATTATCACGTGGCAATCGTGAGACTTCATACCAATTAACTTTAAGTCTTTCATTGAGACTAGTCTCTTTATGTTAGCAGAATAACCAGACGGAACTTTGATTCCGTGCAAGCATTCGCAAACGCTAATTTTCTCTTTCTTGCTCAAAGTGTAGTAGGCTGCGGGAAGGTACTTTTTGCCTGTATCTATTTCTTCGTGATGCAGCTCCTTCCTTAGTTTCATATCTTCGAGGTCCATCCTTGCTTGAAGTGTATCTTTCGTTTTGCCAAGTATGTCCAGTAAGATACCAAGCAAGCTGTCACACACGTTCTTCTCTATGTGCATGACGTCGATTGCATGTCGAACTTCCAGGTGCTGCCAATAAGGTAGGATCCAAAATACTGATTTCTTTATCCACAAAGGAGCCTTATCCCGGGAAGTCGGAATAGATGTACTGCCGGCTCCGTTTCCGTGAATAATTGTAAGATCCTTTACAGCGGCAAATATCTGTTTCCCAATGTGATTCTTCGGAGCTAAGGCAGTCTCCTTTGTCCCGTCAAAAGTTCTCTTATTATTGCAGTATGGGTGATCCTTGCGGAGGAACCTACGATGCCGCATGTAAGCCATTTTTCGGCAGTTCTTCAGCCACCGGCTACCTGTATCATCTAGGCACTGGACGCATCCGTTGAAGCCTTTTGTCGTCTAGCCCGACAGGTTGCCAAGAGCAGGATAATCATTAATGGTTACAAACAATAATGCCCGTAGGATAAAGTTTTCTCTTTTATACTCATCACATACCTGTACACCATCGGTCCACAATATTAGAAGATCTTCAACCAATAGTTTGAGGTACACATCGATATCATTGCCAGGTTGCCTGGGCCCTTGGATCAATAGTGGCACGATAATGTACTTTCGCTTCATGCAAAGCTAAGGAGGAAGGTTGTAGATGCATAAAGTCACCGCCAAGTGTTTGGACGACTACTCATGTTGCCAAAAGGATTCATCCCATCTGTACTCAACCCGAACCTTATATTCTCACATCATATGCAAAGCGCTTATATTTTTCGTCGATGTTCCTCCATTGCACGTAATCGCAGGTGTCCGAGCATTCCATCCTTCTTACGCTCTTGGCGTGCCATCGTAGCAATTGGGCATGCCTTTTGTTCGCAAACAATCGCTTTAGACGGGGGATTATAGGGAAATACCACACCACCTTACGGGGACACCTCTTCTTCTTACGCCTCACCCCGACATCTTCGTTCTCGATATCGTCGTCGTTGCCCTTATACCGCTTTGCTTTGCAAACAACACAGCATCCATGTTCGCAAACTCATTGTGATACAATATGCAATCGTTTAGACATGCGTATTCTTTGTACTTCCAATCCCAACAGCAGACAACCCGCTTGGCTCGGCACGTAGTTGAAGGCAACACGTTACCCTCCTGGAAGTAAGTCCCCCAAGAGACATAACAGCTCAGTAAAACTCTTATCGGACCAACCATTGCTTGCCTTCAACTGCAGTAGTGAAAGCACGGTATGCAGCTTTCTGTGCTCCTCCTTGCAGCCCGGGTACAATGGCGTTGTAGAGTCCTCTACCATACGCTGGAACTTTTGAAACTCCCTTTCACTCGTGAAGTCCCCCTCCCCATCACGCAGCATTTGATCTAGATCATCTTCGTGGGTATCAACGAACGATCTTCCACCATTGTCATATCGTTGTCTCCGTCATCTTCATTAATGTGTTGCCCTTCATGTACAATATCATCTTCATCAATGTGTTGCCCTTCATGTACAATATCATCTTCACCGTGCTCAGTCCAACAGGTATAGCCAGCCTTGAAACCCCTTCGAAGCAAGTGTGCACGCATCGACTCTATGTTACAAAACATCTTCTCATTTTTGCAATCAACGCATGGACAACACATATAGTACGCCAGTTTTCGACTTGTGTGCCGCACCGCATTCGTAAAAACAAGTCACACCATTAAAGAACTCTAGACCGCGACGGTCCGTGTCATACATCCACCTTCGGTCCATCTACGATTAATTATATCAAACTACATTTCAAAGATATGAACAAACGATATCAAAATAATTTATTCTTTACAGAGTCATGCATTGCTAATTAATTAAAACGATAAACACATTATAAGCACATAACGCAAATAACAATATAATTGTAATTTGTTATGTAGCGCTAGCTATTAAATTAAATTAATCTACAACAAACAAGCATATAATTGAATATAAGGATATATTTCTAAATAATTATTTATGTTCCAACTTTCATTATTGCAAAATCCATCTACCATTTCCCATTATTTAAATATTCAACTAGCAATTCTCACTATTTATAATTGATCATCTAGCAATCTTTACTATTAAAAATCCATATAACAAATTTTCATTAATTAAATTAATTACAATTATGCATAATTGTCCATCTAGCAATTTTATTACTTAAACATCCACTACATCACTAAAATGGATATGAATTTATCGCAAATAACAATATAATTGTAAATGATTAGTTTTACAAATACATCTAGCAATTTTGCCTATATAATACATCAAACCTTTTTCACTATTTAAATATCCATCTAGCATTTTTTAATTATTTAGAAGATTTCTTCATTTCATTTTGTTATGTAGCGCTAGCTATTAAATTAAATTAATCTACAACAAACAAGCATATAATTGAATATAAGGATATATTTCTAAATAATTAGTTATGTTCCAACTTTCATTATTGCAAAATCCATCTACCATTTCCCATTATTTAAATATTCAACTAGCAATTCTCACTATTTATAATTGATCATCTAGCAATCTTTACTATTAAAAATCCATATAACAAATTTTCATTAATTAAATTAATTACAATTATGCATAATTGTCCAACTAGCAATTTTATTACTTAAACATCCACTACAATATGACTTATAATTTATTCAATAATTTAGCTAGATCTTAATTTGAGCAAGACTGACATAAAACTGTTCACACCGCATAATCAGCAATTATCAACATCTATAGCACTCAGTAAAGTAAAATTTTACAACAAATATAACATACATCAAGTCAAGAACCTCGAAAAATTTTAATACAATTTTTCAGCAGCAACTCGCCAAGATAATACAACTCCTCTCTGTTTTGCTCGGTCGGAGAAGATGTCGATTCGATGAAAAATATGAACAAAATACTGACACAAAATTTCGGCAGCACCTCTCTAGGAAAAATACACACGAGCAAAGAGCGCTCCTCTCTTCTGCTCGGCCGAGGAAATGCGTCGGTCAGGTGAAGATTGCTATATAAATAGCTTATCATCGCCGCTCTGCGAAGAATCGGCGTGATAAGGTCATATTACGCTGGAAAATACCTTATCACCGCCGGTTCGCGCAGAACCGCAAAGATGATAAGGTCATACTACGCGGGAAAATTGCGCTATGCTGAAAATACATATCAACGCCATTGAATATACAAACCGACAAGAACTTTAAATATCACCGCGGCTGTAAATTAAACGGAAGTAATATATCACTACCGGTTATAGGTATTAACCAAATAGTGATAGTCGATTATCACCGCCGGTTGGTAATATAAACCGGCAAGTGATACGCCCCACCCTTCAAACTGCCACGCCAACGCCAACCCAACCGTCGCGCCTGCTCGTTCCTCTGCCGCGCCAATCAACTGTTGCGCTTCACATTCCTCTGCCAATTGTTGCCCTTCCCATTCTGCGTCTATATAATGCCACTATTGTTTCAAGAATGGCACCCCCACACAATCCACTATTGTTGTAAAAATGGCACCCCCCAAGAAGCGAGCACGTGTTGGGCAAAGCCCCGCCCGTCGCTAGAGAAGGAGGAGAAGGAGGAAGTGGAAGCGGAGGAGGAGGAAGAGGAGGCAAAGGAGGAGAAGGAGGAGGAGGGCGATTTACATTTACAGCGACAGCAAGTAGAAATCGGCGTTGAGGTAAGACTAACTCCACCACCGAATCGGATTCGGAGGAGGAGGAGGACGAGCACCGCAAGAACTCGATCGATCTTCAAGCGGCAGCAGCCCGGCGAGGAGGAGGAGGAGGAGGACGCGGCATTTACGACTTTTGGATATAGGGCTTCGCCATTGGCCTATTATAATTAGGACTAAATATGTAATAATAGACGATATACCTAATTATGTTTTGTAAATGTTCTGTATTTTAATTAATACATATCCCGCAAATTACAAATTTGCTTTCATATGTTCTGTTTTTAACTAATTATGCTTTCATATGTTATAAAGTAGATAAATTACAATGTTTCTTATGTTACAGATCGAACTAATTATGGAAATAAGAATATCATTGCGGTCTAGAGTAAAACCGCAAAGTGAAAATGGTGTTATCCTTGCCGGTTTATAGGCTAACCGGCATGGTATTATCACTACCGGTTGTACATATAAACCGGCAAGGACATCTTCTTATCACCGCCGGTTCTCTATAAAACCGCAATGATATTGCCTCCATTCTGCGGAAATTTATATTATTCATATCACCGCCGATTGAAGTTAGAACCGGCGATGATATATTATCACCGCCGGTTGAATTTGGAACCGCAAGTGATAATATTATCATCGGCGGCTCGCACCTACCCGGCAATGATGGGGGTCGCGATGAGGCATCAGTAGTAGTGCAAATATAATTTGTTGCAACATTTAGGTGTGCAATTGCACGTAAAATTCTGCTAGTTGTTGAAAACTTTTGACTTTTTCTCGTTCTTTGTGAAAAAAAATAATCCAATCAGATTGCATGCCTTGGAAGACAACCCCATCGATTTCAAACTTTAAAATTTTGACTATCGATATCTTTTAAAATGTTTATATTAGATTCGTGAAAATTATATATATATAGATTTCACTACACCATGACACATTTTCATCAACAAAGGTATCTGCGGCAAAAACCACATATTGCGACTTATTATCCATCGGCAAAAGTTATGCCGACAGAAAACAACTGTTTAGAAGTCCTGTCGGCAAAAACATTTGTCGACAGATATATTTTTACCGATGATGATCGACTTTGTTATAAGATTTTTGCCGCCAGATATATTTTTTTTCCGACAGATGACTTTTGCCGACGACGATAGTCTAAGGGAAGACTTTTGCCGACAGATAGTCCGAGGGTTATAGAATATTATAGATCTAACTAATAATTAATTCATATGTACACCACATTACAAAGAGAAAATGATTGAATTAATGCATCTGCTCAACATGATTCAACTTCATTCAACTAGAACACACAAATTTTGTCCATCAAGTAATACATCCATTCAACACAGTTCAAATTCATTCAAATAGAGTAATATACAAATTTGTCCAAAAGTGTCATAGTTCGTACAGTTAACCATCTATCATTTACAAAAGAGAACCCTGCAGGATCTTCAAAGCTAGGGTCAACAATCTTCCACCCACATAAGGTGTTCAGTATACAAAATGATCACTTTGTATTCATACAACCACTAGTAGTTTTAAACAAAAACATCTATATAGATGGGCATGATGATAACACTAACTTCCTAGGTCCTTCTAACTCGCTCGCAAAGAAAACACTTCCAAATTTAGTGCAAGCACATGAACCATTTGTAGATCAAGAACAATTTTAGATCTTTAACATGCAGATGTGATGCTTCGATGTAAACCATCGGGAGAACAAAAAGAAGAATCAATTTATT
Source organism: Guadua angustifolia (assembly GCA_036346375.1). Lineage (NCBI taxonomy): Eukaryota > Viridiplantae > Streptophyta > Magnoliopsida > Poales > Poaceae > Guadua > Guadua angustifolia. Next base: position 52,253,710 of record CM070503.1, on the reverse strand, counting down.
ATCTTAATGTTTGTACCAAATGATGGAAAAGGAGTCAAGAAATTAAAGCAACTAAAGATGCTCAGAAATTAAGATTCACTAGTGATGAAATAAACATATAGGTACAATTCCATATAGTATCGATGCTAACTACAAAATCGCAGGTAAAATATAACCAAATAAGCATGAACGGCTTCTCATGAACTAACAAGACAAGGTCCAAAATCTGGATCATTTTCAATCCATTGCATGTACAGAATATTTTACAGAAGAAAATGTTAACACAAGTTATGTGCCTCCTCCAAAATATCCTCATCTTAGGCAAATACAAACCAAGGATTCCTATGCCATCAAATATCAGACAAAGGGATCAAACATTTTTACCCATGTGAGGAAATGATAATTTCTGAATGTACACATTCAACATGTCTCTTACTTCTAAAATCCTGTAGTGGTGTTTTTTTTCCTTTTTGCCCTTCCACAGCGCTTGATTCTAGAAAGCATTGTTGTTTCTTACTCAAGAAAATTGCACCACCTACACTTCGCTTCTACAGAAGCCCATACAGAACTGGCAACCAACCAACTTTTTGAAAGCCATTCATACCAACTAATACGATTTACCACTTGTGAATCCAGGGGTCAGGTCATAAATTCCAGTTTATACACACGACACTACAATCACAGCAAGGGCATTTCGGTAGAAATGCCGCTAACACTACAAGGATGCATATTTTCCCCAAGTGTTTTCCACACTCGGGATAGGGGACAAAACACTAGGGATACCCTATCCCGAGTGGGCATACTCGGCGAGTGCACTCGGTGTTATTTTATCGAAAAGTTGGCTACGCCGAGTGTACTCGAAAAATAAACTATACCCGAGTGCGCTCTCGGGATAGACTATTGATGGATACCCCGAGTGCACTCTCGGGATAGCTAGCATGCCCTGGCAAACAACATAATACAAATAATTAATTAATTATCTTCAACTGTGAATTGTTCTAGGACATGGACTTACGAGACATGTATTTGTCTTCACATCAGTCAGTCAGCCTTATTGAGAATTAAATATATGAGATTAATGCCAGGTCCTTGGAATGCAAGCAGCTACAACTGCTATCGTGCAAGTAATTCTATGTAATATAATTGGACAGTGAGGATAAAATGAGAACTTACCAACATGAGGGGAATCACTCCACTTAATAACTTTAACATCAGTACCTAGTTCGATCAGACGCATGGCAAAACCACAGACAACATGGCATGGAGAAAGATCATCATCTTCTGAGCAAAACATAAGAACCGGACCCAACCCCTGCATGAATAGTCAACGAAAATAGTTCATATGACTAGAAAGAATGATATGCAAAAATCACATAGGCAAAACTGGACTTACCGCTGATGAGCATAGAGTGTGCCAGTACTCTGCACGCTGAGTTTCAATTCTGCTTGGGAAGAGAGTATCCATTCCAGATGCCAGGGCCTTTGCCATCCATGAAAGTAACATGGATGGTTGAGATGAATTGCCAGTCACAGGATTTTGGAGAAGTTGGTTGCCCATATCACTGACAAAATCTACTGGGCCAGAGTCATAGATTTGCCCACAGATACAGTTTCTCACTAACCGATAGTCCTTCTGCATAATGGCCAATTTATGTCAACAAAGTCAAACAGATTTGCAAAGAAATTCACAGCTGTATGGTGGATCATAAATATGTTGACAGCAAGATATGTTCAAGTGAAATAGACCAAACATATGCAGAAGAAAATATGCTAAAAGTACCTAATCCTTATTATACGCATTTGCTAAAAGTCTCCATATATAAATTACCAGAACAGTCAAATTACAGTTTTTAATAGGTTCCCATATGTGAATTTTCAGGAAAAGAGAAAAGAAGGAAATAGCATACCATGGTCGCAGCTCCTTCACATTTTCCATCTAGTAACTGGAAAAGCCAAGAAAATTCAGTCATTTCAACTGTGAAAAAGGATAAAACGAAAGAAGTATGGTGCCTAATAATAGGCAAATGATTGCAACTACAAATAGATAATAGTTATGGTCATATGGTCATATCATAAGATCAGCGTGTGTACCTGAATAACCTTGTACATGCATCCCTTTGAGCCACCAGAAAAAGAAGCAAGAACAGTTGGTAGTGGCTTTAATTTCAATTCCTGAAACACCAGCATTGCACGTAATTTCAGAGAAAAATTATTTACATAATCAAAAATCAGACAGGTGGAAAGACAGTTACAGGAGTCCCATTCAAAATAGCTTTTATACAATCTTCCAACAATACGAAAAGTTTATCATACAATAAATAACACGGTTCCTGATCAGCAATAAGGCTATGTACTACGTAGAGATGGCCACATGGATGGAAAGTATAGAAGCAATGGAAACTCGAAAGGAATAAGATCCGATTGTACATTGTAATGTGTTGATTTTCTGAAAGTTCTTACAACTATGGATTTTCTGTATATATAACACACACAGAAATAAAAGAATATTGGATGGGGGTGGGTGTGGGTCGAATATCTTTGCTACAAACTTCTAAATGAAATTAAACAAAACTAAATGAAATTAAAAAAACCTTAAAACCTAATAGAAGAAGGGATTAAGTTTCAAAATATCATCTCTTGGTTAAACCTTTCACAATCCTCCAAAATAGCTTAACCAAAACAATCAATCCTAATCAAACTCCCAACAAGCAAGCTATCTTGAAGGAATCGATTCAGGACTAAAGTTGCCCTGGAATCACTGTAGCGAAAAACTACAAAATTCAGATTACGAGATGGCTGGGCAGAGGAGGAGCTTTTCAGTGTTTGGGGAAAATTTTCTTATTGATTCATGCGCAACAACTGAACTGACTAACTTACAAAGAGATATAACAACCAAGTAGAAAATAATGCAACAACTTCGGATCTCACCGACCCATAATCCTATTATTTAGGAAATTGACTAACTCATGAATGCCGCACGTTACAGACCCAACGCACACACACGGCTCTGAACTTCACCTACTTCCGCATTCCACGGCTTCGTGACCACAACAAGATTAGCTTCAACATATCTAACCAGCTCTTTGCTGACATTACGTAGTTATTTCTACCAACAGCCAACGAGGGAACAATATAAACAATTACATCAATTCTCAAGATAAGATAATTAACACGCGGTGATGAAACCATCCAAGAAAAGAGTGACCGATTCAACACTACTGACCCAACCAATCAACTCCCCATGATTTCAGTAGACACAAAACTAGCAAGCGATCTCTAAAATTAAACCTAACCGCGGCTAAAATTACACTCCATGGGCGACAACAGAGGTTACAGAACTACAAGCGGCCACTCCCACAAGCCGAGATGAGCAATAGCTCGCCATGTCAAACCACTAACACAAGCAAAGGCGAGGAGAGGGTGGGAGGAGCGGCACTCATAGAGCGACGAGGTCGGCGTGGCAGACGAGGCAGCGCCCACATCCACACGAACACCACCACGACGCCTTGCCTCCGCCGATGGCTACGCGGAGTTGGCGCCAGAGAAGCGATCGCTGCAGCCTGGCCACATGGCTAACGATGTTTCTCCGCCGAGGAAGCCAAGGGAGAGAGGCGAACAAGGGTTTGTCTGCTTGGCGGCGGCGTGAGAGGAGGGGGTGCCAGAGAGGCGGAGGAGAGCGACGCAAGGAGGAGAGCGACAGCGTTTTTGGCGGCGCTGGCGAAGTTCTGTCTGCTGGGTGAGTTTGGGCGTGGGGCTGGAGGCGCTGTCTGGGCGGCGGTGAGGGCGGAGGCGGGCGTGGGGAGGCGGCGAGGGCGGAGGGCAAGGGGCGGCGGCGGGCTGGAGGCAGCGTGGGGAGGCGACAGGGCGGGGGGCGCAAGGAGGCAAGACGGGGGTGACCGGTGGGTTTGGGAGTTGGGGGCGCGGGGGCGGCTTGGGGGAAGGCGGCGGCAGGCGCAAGGGGAGGCAAGCGTGGGGGCGGGTGGGATTTGGGGAAGGCGGGGCGCCGGGGAGGGGAGGCGGGATATGGGGTTTTGGGGAAAACCTAGCTATCACATGGCCGATCAATTTCATTTGCCGCTTCATATTTGCCGATTGCACAATCAGTCCTAACATATTTACCGATGCACCATTTAACCCTAAAATATGATATTTATGACACATAATTAGTCTTTAATACATACATAATTGCCGATGCATAATCGGACCTCGAAAGATGTATTACCGACTGATAGTCTGTTACTTTAATTTGCCGACAGATAGTTTGTTGGTGGTCACGTATTATTTCCGACAATCATCTGACGGTAATATTGTGCCATAGTGTAGTGTTTGTCTAACAAATATATTTCTAAAATATTAATTTTTTTGGATTTATAATTATATTATAATATTAATTATCTGTGATTACCGTGTCAATGTTAAAAATGACATGTATTGGCCAGAGGGAGTATAATCTATACACATACGTGCTTAATCATTGCTATACAAGAGGCCAAATTAACACATCTAGTCCGTTCATCTTTACCTTCTCTCGAAAAATCAAAGAAACTCAACGAAAACTGAACCCATCACATTTTGCCTTTCCATATCAGCCATCGTCATCTCCTATCACTTCTGTTCTCTTCCGGCACGCACTTGTCGAACGGCGTGTCTGTTCTCTTCCTTGGCGCACTTGTTGGACGGCGTGTCGTTGTGCTGCAGCCGTATCACCCCGGTCGTGTAGGCGCGGACACCGTCCTCCGACGAACAAAGCCGTAGGCCGTAGGAGGAGCTGGGACGGTGGCGAAGGCGGCAGGCCGAGTCCAACGGGAGCTGGAGCACCTGGACGCAGCAGGCCTTCTCCAGGCTTGGTGTCGCATGGAGCCGGGACGGGAGATCTATTGTGAAGTTGCCGTACTCATCGGTAGTTGCGAATGCAGAGTTAGCAATCGTGTTGGGACCTTCAGATTCACAGGCCACTGCCACCTTAGCACCTAGGAGAGAGAAGTCCACAACGTTAGTTCTCACTTCTGAGCACTTAATTCAGTACCAGAAGGAAAATTACTACGAAATCGGTATTACAGGAAAATTTGTTGTCATACATTCCTTTGTAAGTTGTTCAGCTCTGTTTTCGGAGGATCATACAAGTGTTTTGCTACGAAAATCACCTTAGCCAAACAGTGAAGATTTCATCAATAGCACTATAAAAATGTAAAATTTACAAAATACTAGTTGACATGTGGGCCTAATATCCACTTGTCACTGTCGCAACTATGGTAACTACTGAATTGCCACTTTAGTTAGTGGTATGAATAAAAATTTTCGAACGAAAAGAAGACCTGAAACATTGAAACGACAGTTCAATACATCCGAACGTCAATTTGTGCACGATGGGCAGACACATCAGGAACCTTTTCCGATGGAGAAACCATTAGCAAACCCCTGCTCAAGCGCTGATACGCTCCAAAACGCGCAATGCAAAGCACAGTACGGCCGTCGACGCAGACGGAAAATCAAGGTGGCAATAATGCAATATACCGCCACTTGTTTGGAGATGTAACAGGTGAATAATTCTCCATCGCAGAACGAGTTATCAAAAGTTCAGTGATCATCTGACAGGACGTCCCATGTCTGATGCCTTCGTTCTCAGCATCTAAAGCAGCTTTTAAGGATCCCTCCAGCCCTTGCAGGTAGCTCTAGTCTTTTGGATCGTGTTTCTTGACCAAACAAATATAGTCCTACCAAACCAGCTAGCTCTAGTCTTTTTGCCTACATCATGTTTAATGGCCAGACTTGACCAAACAAACAAGAGAATTAGGCGGACAAACCATGTTTGAAAAGGAAAATAAAGACAGATAACGTCGACTGTACGATTATTATTTGAAGGTTGCATCCCTCGCTGCTGATATTGGAGCAGATATACTTGATCAAATGCTCCTTGCATGCTTTCGTTATGATCTACTGTCGTTTAACATAAATTGAAAGTCAACTCTCTAAGTAAAAGTTGGAGTAAAGTTGACCGTTAATGTAAGAAGAAACTGTTAGTGATATGTCCTTGATGTAATCTTGGAGATGATTGTATCACGTCTATGTTTATATAATAATATGATTATTTTGTTCTTTGAATAAATATCAATAGTGTCAATCAACAATTACATGACTTGTTTGTTAAACTCCTTGTTTATGTTTTGATATTATTTTGAATTATCCCTGACACTATATTGTCATATGAGACAATTATGATTTATAGGTCAGCACATGATTGATGATCATGTTTCACGGATCATGAATATAAGGATATCAAATCAATAATGTTGACATGTGTTACAGAACAGGATGTTGGAGTGACTCACCTGAGATCATCATGGTTTCCTATATATGTAATAGTATATTTAGATGTTGCCAAACGTTACGTTATAATTGGGTAGTCATGCAGGTAGCCTTCGAGTTTACTATGAAGTATACGGAGAAATATGAGCGACCAAGATGGAATTTGCCCCTCCTATTTAATGGAAGAAATATCTTTGGGTCCCTCAATGTAGTTAGATTAAAGAAGTGGATAGCCACGCCAAATATAATTAAGGAGTCATTTGCATCTTAGTAATCTACTACAGAACGAGTGAAGGATCAAGCTATCATATGTTGACATGTTTCTCACCTTAATTTCGATCTGGTATAGGGATCAGTATATGAGTACTATATAGGTTTGATCGATATGATCTTCATATATATTTAGATGTCGCTATATTCTACTAGGGGCTACTGCCGACTTATGAGCCAAAAGGAGTTTTAACCCATGGCTGATTATGCATGCGCCTACAGGGTCACACATTTAACAGGTCGAAATAGAGTGACTTAGATTAGATTCGTCTCTAATAGGCAGATTCATTTCTAATAGGCCAAGTGAGCTTTGCATCTTGGTCAGGCTCTAATGTTGGATTCCACTGAACAGGAGGAGAAGGGAGTTCGCAATCACAACTGTTGTATAGCCGGACACACCGAAACCCTAGCCATCACCACTCGAGCATTCCCTTGCGTGCTGGAGCTAGCACACCGACACATGGCGTTCCTTCCCCGAATGAGTAGACATCAATAGAGGTTTTGCTCCTACTGCGACGCTGATCAAGACGATCGACTACTGCACAGGAACGATCAACCACATAAGGAAGATCGACCACCGCAACAAGACCTGCGGCATGTTGAATCAGGCTACATCAACTTTTCTTCCGCTGTACTGCACGATTTGTGATAATAATCTATTATCACTTGCTCGATTGGGCTCTTGGTTTATGCAATAAAATTTTTAATTTGTACTAGTAGTGTAGCCTACATGTATTCCTCCGAGAACCAGAATTTGTTCTGACGTCCATCCATTACACGAGTGAAACTGAAGCATTCGCTGCCTACTTACAGCTTGGATGGATTTCTTTTATGGCCTTCATGCTTTGGAAGTTCAGCCAGAGAAATGCTCTGTTTTTTAAACCAACATGTTCTGTTTTGTTGGCACAACGACATCGGTAGCGCCGCAATGTTGTGCAACAGTACGACAAAATATTAAGACATAGATGAACTCACACTGATAAATTAGGTGGGACAATTGCGTATGTCCTACGTGTTACCATACGTTGCCCAAAAAGGTAGATGGAGTTTCTCAGCGGTTACGCGACTGAGTTTAATTTAATCAATTAACTGAAGAACAAAGATTTTTACAACCATTTTTCATTACCTCTTTCCAAATGTTCATTTTCTGAAGAATTCATATGTTCTAAATAACAAAGGAAATAAGGAATCATATTAATATTACTGGAAACACATAGAAAAATTACAGGTAAAATAAATCAAAATTCCTTTAAAAAATCTGTTGTCTTAAATTGTGCGGGAGGATCTTTGAATATTGAGTTTTTGGAAAATCATGTTTGATTAAATTAGTCTCAAAGCCGAACGGTCTAAAATCTTTTACAATCACCATAACCATAGGAAAAAATCCGGATAATAAAATGCAGATTTTTCAAATTTGTAAAATCAAGACATATGAAAATGCACTCCCATCGGTTTTTCTGTTTTTCACAAAACTGTAACTTAAATTAGTGTTAGCATAAAAACGTCTTCACATTAAGCTATCCTAACCGAACAACTTAAATCCGCATAGCCAAAATTTGCTAGAGAAACGCTTTTTCTAAAAAAAATGTTAACGGGAGTACGGTACAGTACATGTGATCCAAGCGACCGCGAATCGTTTTGTTTCTAGGGTCAAGAAGGCTCGAACGGTCGTCCTATCAGAGTTAACGCAACACAAGTACGCACCTCGCTACTGTACCAAATGCCAGTTCCTTCGAGTCGTAGCTACGCTCTACTTCCTGTGAATCCGTTGCTTTTTGGGCGACCTGCGTGATCGGCACACGTGAGCGACCTACCAAAACGATCAAAGCACGTCGTATTTGACGGCTAATTAAGCCATGATACATTCAAGCTGCAGAATCTGGAGGCGAAGGGGTGGAGGAGGTTACAACGTCGATCGCCTCGTTGTTTGGAGAGGCCAGACGATCCCACTTGCTGCTTCTTTTTCTTTGTATTCTTTCTTCTCCTCTTCCATTCGCCGGCCTGAACCGGCCAACAACCGCGGCGAAAAGGACCACCCGTCTCCAGATAATTCAAGGGAATTTTTGCCAGACACGCTTAGTTGCGTAGAGAGACCATAGATGTTTTTAATGTCCAGTGTCTACTGCTTTCAAGAGCATTTTTTAGAGTTTCAGGGGACGGTTTGTCGTTGCTCCATTCCAACAGCCGGGGTCGATCAGAGGAGAATCGTCCGAAATGTATACGTTTTATGGCAACTGGATGGGAATATGCACCGCTCTACGGCTGAAGTACTTTTTTCGGAATTCAAAATTTTTTGAGCCTGCGGTTCATGAATTGGAGCTCTCGCAAACCAAGAATAAATAAATAAAAGGTCTATGAATTGTAGAAACGAATTAAGAGCATTCTTTCGAAATGGCCCAATGGTACGTTAGGTCCAGCAGTTGCACCAATCAAACTTAGCAACATGACGTGTCCGAGATTGGGACAAATTTTCTTGCATTACGTGTTACAACGGCAAGAGGATAAGGCATGGATATGTGGCACGTACTACGTAGAAATGTCCATTAGCTCTGCAGAGAAGCAACGGCAGCCTACACAGCAAGCAGAGGAATATGCTAGTTTTGCTTTGAGGCAGAATTTTCTACGCTATATATCACGTAGAGTTACCGTGTAACCAGATAAATGACCAGAAAACAAAAAGTTGTCTCAATCCATTTGACATACTCCGACTATGCCAAAAGAACTGAATAGAGTAATTAAAATATGACCTATGGAAGTGCCATTTGAGCTAATCAAACCTCATATTCTAAAACACAACAAACTTTGCTGATCGAACGAAGGAGCAGAAACGGTTTACTGATCGAACGGAGGAGCGTAAACAAGAACAGAACACGGCGAGGAACAAAATACTACTAACCTGGTAGCTCGAAGGTGAGGAGGTCGGAGCCAGGCTGGAGGCAGAGCTCGCAGGCGACCTGCCCGGACACGAACACGGATGAGACCGGCGCCTCGCCGTATCCCGCAATGCGTACGAGCTCCGCCGGCGAGAAATACAGCTCCATGGGTACCGCCGCTGTCGCCGCGGCCACTTCCACAACTGCGGCGGCGAACAGCAGGAGCTGCAGCAAGAGGGAAACCCCTCCTACCAGCGGCATGTCGCAGCTCTCTTCTTGTTGCTTCGTTGTTGGGTTTGGACCTAACGATATTTATGGTAGTCCGTCCGGGAAAACTGAGTTTGGGATGGTTCGGTTGGTCCGTCATGCTGACCTCGTATCCAGGGGTGTGCGCTGCACGTATATATGCGCCTGTGTGCGTGCGTTGGGCTGGGGCAACCGAAGCAGTCATGCGTTGGAGTGGTTCAGATGTCGTGTGGTTGTTCGGGTGTATGTGTTGGCGCCAAGTCCGATGTTGGAGCTGTTCCGATGTTGGATGTACGTTTTTTTTTCGGGTAAATCTAGCTCTTCTATTTGTAAATTTACTCCCTCTCCCACGTGATGTCCCGTGGCCGGCAGCCTATACTACGGCGTGAGATCGATTCATTTCAAACGGAATGAGAAGAACAAAGAGAAAGACCAGAATCAAGAGAAAGACCAGAATGAGGAGAAGAGTTTTGCCATTTCTCAATCACCCTGATTTGTCTCAGTACATAGCCTTTTATACCCCTCCATGCAGCGAACCTTCTACAGTTTACCCATACAGCGATTAACCATCACACACTGCTCCATTAACGAAAACACACTTTACCGCTACAGTAATTACTACTTGTTACATCAGCTATCCGGTTAGGGTTAAAATTTTCAGTGAAATTCAGTGAAATTTTGTATTTTGAGACAGGGTGAAATCTGAAGTATCAGTCGAATCTAAAATTTTGAAAAAATTTGAATTTGCTACAGTAATTTCAGAAAATTCAGGTTTTGAAACCGGATTTTGATGTTTTAGGGCCGGATTTGACCGGAATTAGTCCAATAACCCTTAAGAAAGTCATCTTACATGAAAATTTGTTGATAAACTACAATTTTTAGACATTTTAAAATTTGGGTAGAAATACAATTAGATTTTTATAAAATAGTACAGGCTTTATGATAATGTCAAAAATTTATAATACGATCGTTGATAGTGTAGGATCATGGAGAAAATTTTTAAAAATAATTGAACTTCATTTGTTATCTTTAAAAAATTAAAAATAGAATGGACATAATTGGGATAGTAAACTTGTTAGATTTTTCTAAATTTTCTCGAGTGTGATCATGTTCTAAAATTTTTATGAAAGATTAAGAATTGCCTCAGTACCATTCTATAAAATTTTAAAAAAAATGTAAACTTTTTTTTTGTCAATAAAATCTATAAAACCATTAAACTTCATTTGTTATACTATATTGCAAAAACCAAAAGAGAAAGAACACAAATGCTACTATGCCTTGTAAGAATTTTATAAATTCCCTAAAGTGTGATCATGATTCAAACTTTTTATGAGATCTTAAACACTTCATTATCACTCTTCTGTAAAATTTTCAAAAATTTTAAACCTTCTTTTATTGCTAAAGCAAATCTATGTATTGATTATCAGGCTTTTATCAGCACGTAACACTGTCAGAATTTTTGGAACTTCTTCAAGCATGATAATCATATGAAACTTCTATAAAAACATTAGTGATACATAAGAACCTTTCACCAAAATTTCAAAAATTTTCTGACATGGTTTGAATAATTTTTCATTCCATTCAAATTTGTCGGTAAGGCTTTTATCAGGATAGTAGCACTGTCCGAATTTTTAAAAATTATTTATTCTTGATCACCATCCAAAAATTTTATGAAAACATTAGTGATTCATCATAATAATGTAAAAAAAATTTCAAATTTTTCTAACATTTTTTGTACCATTTTTCATCCAGTTCAAACTTGCCGGTCAATGTTTCATCTGGTAGTACCAATATTTGAATTTTTAAAAATTAAAAAAAATTTATAATCACCTGAAAATTTTATTAGAGCATATATAATGTTTGAGAAACCTTCAAAAAAAAATTCAAAATTTTTCAACATCATTTGTACTATTTTTTATCAGTGCAATTTCGCCTAAATTTTAGGAATTTCGGCTGAAATTTCGGAAATTTCAGTAGCAAAAAAACCAGATTTGAATTTTGAACGAATTTTGTCCGAAATGAAAAAAATTTGGATTTCATCCGTGGGTGAAATTTTGTTCAAAACGAAATCCGATACTCTTTGCTTGCCTTCATTGGTAGTCCTCGCTGTCCGCAATAACTGCTCCTCAATTAATCAGTTGAGTCCAGTCCTCTCATGACATCATCCCGCCATGCAGAGGTTGCTTGTCCCCAAGCAACAACATTCGAAAAGCGCTTGTTTAACATAGTGACGTCCTCCCATGTAGCTGCTTCAACCGGAATATTTGACCATTTGATCAGACCTTGGGGAACTGCGACATTGCCCTTCTTCACTAACTGTCAGGACCCGAATATGCAAATCCGGACCCTCTGTGTATTCTGCACTAGTCCAGGATCACGCTAGTACATACAGTCTCAACATAGATGAATATCACAATCATACTCAACGATAACATAAACAAGACTTTATCAGGTTTAGTATAACTGATGAATGACCTTATGGTCCTCCTTACATGAGTACGCCACGCAGGGCTATCTGAAAGTAAATAAATAAACTGCAGTGGAAATAACGAAAACGTGTAGCAACCTTTCAATCGCCACAGTAACCCGACAAGGCTTGCACCCTAATTGTTCATCTCCTCCCGAATTCTCCTCCAATGCAAAGCGTTGCTTCTTCCTCAACTGATGATGTTGGTGGCAAGGGGTGAGTACATAAAGTACTCAACAAGCCGTGCACAGAATGCAACTCTACTTACTATATGCAAGGCTCAATACAAAGGAAGGCTACAAGGTTACTTTGCATAAACAACATTTACAAAAGAATAGCATAATAGATTGAAGACAGTAAAACAATAATAATAGTAATAACTTTGCATTTGTTTCCAATGTCCAACTCATATCCTTAGTTCCATGTTCCAACATTCCATACCCACATTTGTTTAATAAAAATCTAACCCTTGACTGTAATCACCGAGCAATGCCTAATACCGTGAGCACGGCTATTCGAATAGGTTTTACACTCTGCAGAGGTTATACACTTTACCCACAAGATATAATCAAACACCACAAAGGCGAGTACCATAACAAAGCCTTTCTAATGCCTATCTAAACCCAGTACTATCCGCTAATGTTTCAACACTGGTGGGACTGGTTACCACATCCAGGGCCCCCCTCTTGCGCCATGTGAGCCAACCCGTGCGAGGACTGGTTACCACTACCCGGGCCTCACACCACCACGATAGTACTAAAATCTAGAATCAACAAATTAATCAGCTAAGTCTGTCCCATTCCAGACTTGTGGCTGTATGAAAAGACTCAGTTCAAATTCTTGCAAGGTTAAGTCATTAATTCACCGAGACAAAACTAACCCAAAATCATCTTGTCATTAACATCATAAAAAGCAAATGCGACCGCCCACATGCCAACCTTGGCCCACCACAAAACCATGCCACATGCCTCGGTCCAAATCATTTTTACCACCCCGGTTGGTTTACCATGCACCATGTGCCTTATCAATTTCCAACATTGTGTGACTATCCAACACACAATTATTAACCATGTTCCATAGTCATTAGGCAATATTAACATTTGATCATGAAGTAGCAACTCGTGCATGACTAAGCTTTCTACTTACGTTCTATCTACCCTTATTGGCATCTATAGCTACCAATTACTAACAAACCATTCCTAAGGTGACAAATGAATTATGGCATACGACATACCAAGGGTGAAAGTATCTCGAATGGACGGTTAACTATTCCCAACATATAACGAACATTTGATAATTGAAATAAATGCAATACGTTAAAACAACATAACTTTTAAATGTAGGTGCAACATGGTCAAAGCACGACATGCCTTCAAATGGGTCAGAATCCTACTCTGTAACCTGATCAAATGCTGGCTCCTCAATCACAAACTCTCCCGGCAACTTGACGTCTACGCGCAACGAAGGAAAAAGCAATAAATAACCAAAACAGAGAGTAAAATCAACTCCAAAAATTAAATAGAATTCACCAATAAACAGAGTACAATTTTACAAATTTTTAGGAATTTGAATCACCTCAATCGGAGTTCGGATGCAAAAGATATGGCCACTCGAAGTTTTAATTAACTAGAAAATCCTATTTATCCGAATTATTTTTATACGGGAAATTCCGATTTATGACATCAGCACGACACAATGATGACGTCAGCATAGAAAGGAATTTCGGCCGAATTATTTTTATACGAAAAATTAATTATGACGTCATCGCTGACGTCAGCTTGACACATGGCCCTAATCACACGCTGTCACGCGTCACACTAGGTTAACCGAAACTCGATTCAATCTCATCCGTTCGATTCAAAACGGACGGCCGAGATCAATCTTCATTGCACGGGCGGGGTTTGATAATGCGTCGATACATGGCACGATCTGGACCGCACATGCAGATCCAACGGCCAAGGTCTACCCGAGCTAAACAATATTGACCTAGCAACACGGCTCAATCCAAAACATTCATATAGGAAGGATCTAACGGCCATTACTAAATCAACTCAGAATTATTTGATGAAATCTGGACCGATCAATCTAATCTAACGATTGAGGATTAGGGATGGAGTTTACTGTTTGCGGGCGACGTGGAAAGATCTGGCGCGTTCAATGAAGTTCGGACGGCGGCGGAAGCTCGGCTCGGCGACGATGGCGCGGCGGCACGGTTTCACCGGAGTGGGGGAAGACGACCAAGTCGGCGGCGTTTCGGGGCTTCTCTGGCAACAAGGAGTGGCGCTACGGACACGGCGTGACACGGGCAGCTTGGCGGTGACCTCAGGTGCGGCGGAGGTGGACCGGTGGTGGAGCAATAGCCGGCGAGAAGCCTCTGGACTCCGGTGAGCTCGCACAGAAAAACGACGGCATCTCGAGCGATGGCGCAGCAGGGAAAAGATGCGGGGCAAAGCGGAGAACACAGGAGGGGCGGCGGTGCATTAAGTACAGGGCCTGGGCGTCTGTGTCGTTGAGAGAAACACGAAGGAGTCCGTGGCAGCGGCGGAGTCCAGCCGGGGCATGGGCTGGCGATGTGGCCACATCACGCGCGTCCACTCGGGAAAGATCGGACGACACCAAACGTGAGGCGACGCGGACACGTGGAGACCATCCGATCGAGATCCGACGGTGGTGGACTAGGGTTTCGGCGGAGCGGGCTGCGGCGCGAAGGTTTTTGGCCGGACCGGCAGGGAATTCAGCCCAACACTATTGAGGAGATTTTAAATACATTTTCGAATTAAAACAATTCTAGAAATTCAAATGAGCCAAAAGAAATAGCAATAAAATCCGAAAAAATCCAGAAAAATCCCAGAAAATACCTTCAGACAAATAGAACCCAAATAAAATACTCTCAATAAAAGATCATCAAACTAATTGCCCAGAACAAATAAAGGACAGCTAGGGCTCAATTAAATAAATGTAAAAAGAAATAAATAAATTCTCAGAAAATCAGACAAACTCAAGATAAGCACAATAAATCTAGAAAAGCAAAAATTTGGGATGCTACAAACCTCTCCCCCCTTAACGGTATCTCGACCTCGAGATTCAGGGCTGACTAAGGAATAGGTTTGGAAACTCCGACGTCAGATCATCTTCGCGCTCCCAAGTAGCCTCCCTCTCCGAATGATTGCTCCATCGCACTCGCTAAACGCATCGACTTATTCCGGGTTCTTCGTTCAGCCACATCCAGAATCTTGATTGGTTGCTCCTTGTAGGTTAGATCCTCCTGCACATCAATTGACTCCAATTGCGTCTATTCCATGGCCACTCGAATACACTTCTTCAACTGAGAAACATGAAACACATCATGGACTCCAGCCAACGACTGCGGCAACTCCAACTAATAGGTAACCTCTCCTCTGCGACTCAAGATCTTGAACGGACCAACATATCTCGGCGCAAGCTTCCCTTTGGCATGAAATCTCTTTACTCCTTTGAGCGGGGTTACTCTAAGATACACAAAATCCTCAGGCTCAAAGCTTAACTCTCAGCGACGGTTATCAGCATAGCTCTTTTGCCTTGACTGAGCAGTCTTCAACCTTTCTCTAATCATGACAATTTGCTCCTCAACTTCTTTTAAAATATCTGGTCCAAAAATCAATCTCTCTCCTGTCTCGTTCCAATTCAGCGGGGTACGACAAGAATGACCATATAAGGCTTCAAATGGCGACATCTGCAAACTGGCTTAATAGCTGTTGTTGTAGCTGAACTCAGCATACGGTAGGCATTTATCCCATGTAGCGGCATAGGCTAAGGCACAAGCTCTCAACATATCCTCCAAAATCTGATTGACTCTCTCGATCTGCCCATCCGTTTGAGGGTGATAAGTTGTACTAAAATTTTGACGAGTTCCCATCGCTTCATGCAACTTATTCCAAAATCTTGAGATGAATTCGGTACCTCTGTCGGATACTATTTTCTTGGGCACACCATGCAAACATATAATTCTTGACATATACAATTCTGCCAAATGGTCTCCTGAGTAAGTAGTCTTCACTGGTATAAAATGTGAAACTTTAGTCAAGCAATCAATTATAACCCATATGGAATCATATCCACCCTGAGTCCTCGGTAATCCTATGATAAAGTCCATACCAATCTCCTCCCATTTCCATTCAGGCACCTTTAAAGGTTGCAGCAAACCAGCTGGCTTTTGATGCATTGCCTTCACTCTCTAACATATATCACACAAGGCAACATGCTCAGCAACTTCACGCTTCATGTTCGGCCACCAAAATCTCAATTTCAAATCCTGATACATCTTTGCACTTCCTGGGTGAATAGAGTACTTTGAATCATGAGCTTCTTCGAGAATCAGCTACTTCAATTCCTTTTTATGCGGCATGCCGATTCGACTTCCCATCCATAAAGTTCCTTGTGCATCCACGGTGAAATTCTTGGCCTTTCCTTCTTCTATTTTAGACTTAATCCTCTTCACTTTAGCATCATCCTTCTGTCCTTCTCGGATTTGATCCTCCAACGTAGGCTTTACCTCCAAAGTAGCTAGAAACCCTTTTGGTATTACCTCCAATCTTAGCTTCTGAAATTCTTTACATAACTCAGACTGACTTCCTTGGATCATCATATTAACACTGTGACTCTTCCAGCTCAGCGCATCGGCTACCACATTAGCCTTTCCAGGGTGATAATGAATCCTCAGATTATAATCTTTAATTAATTCCAACCACCTTCTTTGCCTCATATTCAGATCTGATTGAGTGAAAATGTACTTTAAGCTTTTATGATCCGTGTATATCTCACAACGGTTTCCAACAAGGTAGTGGCACCATAACTTTAAGGCATGCACTACTGCTGCCAATTCCAGATCATACGTCAGATAATTCTTCTCATGTGGCCTCAACCGCCTTGACACATATGCAACCACTCTGCTATTCTGCATCAGCACACATCCAAGACCTTAACGCGAAGCATCACAATAAATATCAAAACTGCTCCGAATGTCTGTCAACACTAACATTGGTGCGGACGTTAACCTCTTTTTCAATTCTTGAAAACTCTTCTCACAATCTAGCGTCCATGCAAATTTCTTTTCTTTCTTCAACAATTGTGTAAGGGGCTTGGCGATTGATAAAATCCTTCTATGAATCGACGATAATATCCTACCATTCCAAGAAAACTCCGAATCTGGGTTACTGACTTTGGCTGCTCCCAATGCTACACTGCCTCGACCTTACTAGGGTCAACTGCAATACCTTTAGCAGTCATCACGTGACCAATGAACTCCACTTTCGTCTTCCATAAGTCACACTTGCTAAACTTGGCATACAATTGCTGCGCTCGAAGCTTCTCCATAACTAGCCTTAAGTGTTCCGCATGATCTTCTTCTGACTTAGAGTAGACAAGAATGTCATCTTTGAAAACAATAACAAACTTATCCAAATATTCTATGAAAACTTTATTCATCAGGTTCATGAAATATGCAGGGGCATTGGTCAATCCAAATGACATCACTATGAACTCATAATGACCATATCTGGTGGAAAATATTGTCTTTGGTATGTCTTCTACTCGAATCTTCAGCTGATGATATCCCGATCGAAGATCTATTTTGGAGAAAATTCTGGCTCCTCTTAACTAATCAAATAGGTCATCAATCCTGGGTAACGGATACTTATTCTTTACAGTGACCTCATTTAAAGCTCGATAATCAATGCACATCCTCATGCTCCCATCTTTCTTCCGAACAAACAAAACAGCGCCCCCATGGCGCATTTAACTTGGCCTCACGAACCCTTTTTCCAAAGAACTCCTCAAGTCGCTTCTTCATTTCTACCAACTCATCTGTCAGCATCCGATATGGTCTCTTAGCTATTAGGGCTGTACCAGGCACTAGTTCAATCACAAATTCAACATCTCGGTCGGGCGGCATTCCAGGTAACTCCTCAGGAAAAACATCAGGGTATTCATTCACAACGGTACTTCCTCAATGCCGATCGCTTTAACGCTTATTTACCACCATTTGACCATTAAGAACTGCAGTTGCTTGAACTTCCACCTTTTCGCCTTTTAGGCTCTCAATGGACACTACTCTTCTACCACAGTCCAGCACGGCCTTGTGCTTGGATAACCAGTCCATCCCAAGAATTACATCTAAGGTTTGAGTATCCAAGATAATAAGGTTCGCTAGAAACTCTATTCCATTCATGAGCATCCTTACTCGCATGCATCCTAGGTTAGAACGCAACTCTGATCCAGGGGATTGGACCAAAAGCATGCACTTAAGATTCTTAACTTCTAACCCATGCCCAATAGCAAAATCTCGAGAAACAAAAGAATGCGAAGCTCCAGAATCAAACAAAATTGTAGCAGGTACTGAATTAACTAGAAACTTACCCAGTACGACATCCGCTGCTCCTTGGGCTTCATCAGTCGTGATATGATTAACACGACCTCTCACCGTGGCCTGAGTGGTGGCTCCAGACTGAACAGCTCCACGGTTACCTCCTGGTGTAGGCGTCTTGGCTGGCGTTGATCCAAGGTTGAAACGTACAGGTGTAACACCTCCTCTCTTAGGACAATTATTGGCGAAATGTCCAGGCTCATTACAACTGAAACAATGCCTGACTGCTGACCTCCGCTGGGGCATTATTGGTCTGAACAGGCATCTGGAAGTTCTGCACACTAGGACAGGGCAACGGCGAAGGCGTTTTAAGGACCGCCTTTGGCTGAAACCTGACAAACTGCTGCAGTGCAACCCTCATCTTTTGCTGCCTTGGCGAAGCTCCTTGTCATGCTATTCAAGGCTTGCATTGTCATCCAACTCCTTGCGCTTATCCTCCAAAATAAGGGCCTTATTCACCAGCTCTTGAAAATCAGGAAAAGTGTGAGTGATTAGCCCCACTTGCAACCCAAAATTCAGTCCTTTCATGAAGCGAGACTGCCTTGCTTTATCAGTCGCTACATCCTTAGGTGCATAGCGGGCAAGCTGAGTGAACCTGTTCAAATATTCTGCCACTAACTGGCTTCCTTGCTTGATGGACCTGAATTCCTCTTTCTTCAAATCCATGACACCTTCAGGAATATGGTACTAGCGAAAAGCAGCAAAAAATTCCTCCCAAGTAATCTCCTGTGGGTTCTCTTGTGATGCACAGTAGTTCTCCCACCATTCAAAATTTGTGTTCTCCGGTGATGAGAAGCATAAAGCACCTTCTCATTCCCTTCACACCGAGTGATATGCAACTTCTCTCGATGGTCCTCAACCAGTCATCAGCCTCAATTGGGTTAGCATTCCCAGAAAATGTGGGCGGACGAGTCCTCATAAAGTCAGACAGTTTCGAGTACGGACGGTTCCCATTGTCAGCTGCTTGGTTAGCATTGTTGACCGCTGCTTGATTAGCAAAGTGCTGCATCTGCTGCATCATAGTCTGCATAAGCTGAGTCTGTGCAGCAAGAAAAGCTCCAAAGTTGTTCATATCCACTTGAGGTGCGGCCTGACGAATTGGCGATGCATTCCTGTTATCCTCCTGACGGCTTCCACTTCCCTATCCTCCATTGTTTCCACGGGTGTTCACCATCTGCAGATCCCTCCAGGGTTTAGAGAAAAGAGGGAGAACAGCATAGACAAATAATATAAGAACTTAGGTGGGGAAAAAGGTTCTTATCCCAAACTCCAACTTTATTATATTTATTTAATACTTGGTATGACTGCTCACAAGTGCCTAAGGGCAATGCAGCGCATACTGCACACTCAAAAAAGAACACAACGACTCAGAAATTGCAAGCAACCTAACAAGCGACACTACCGACTAATGGCAAAATTCTAACTTGGACTCATGCGACTCACACCCAAGTCACAACTACCACTAACTTCACTACGCCTAATCACTAAGATACCCCGGATGCGCACAACCCGGTCGGCACGGTGGCGGGCGACTCGGCTTCGAGGCAAACTGGTTCCGATGACCTGGGGTCTCATCAGATGGCACTGACCCCTGGCTCTCCTGCTCCGGCTCAAGCTCCTCTGGGTCCTCATTAGATTCCTCCTGATCAGCTGCCTCCTTCCTGAAGTAAAGAGCCTCCTCCAATTCACTGATCCTCTCAACAACCATCCTTCTGGTCTCCTGAAGGTCCTTCTCAACTTTTGCCAGAGTCTCATATGCTTCGGAAAGCTCCTGATTGGTGGTCTTTGTGTGTATCTCCTGAGCTGAAATGTAGCGCGCCATGTGGACAATGAAAGGATTGTCCTCTTCCTTGACCTTCTCCTCCAAAACGACGACTCCATCTGGATGGTACTTGAACGCAGTGTTCTCCAGCTGCACGGCATAGTCACGAGCAAAGCAGTGAAGTGCAAGGCGAGCGGTCTCTTGAATACCAGCTTCGAGGGATGCCCTCCTCGCGGTGATGTAGACTGGATGACTCCCGATTGTACCTTTCTGAGCGTACACTATGAGCCTGTAGATTGTGCCTCTCCTCCTTCCGTTCACCACCCAATTGCTGCTGCGATAGATTGGGCGATCAAAGCCTCCTAGCATCTGCAACATCCTCCAAAGCTCAGTGGCGAATCCACCCTTATGCTCACCATAAACGCAGTCCATTTCAACCTGCAGAAAAGCGGCTCTCTCAAAACCCCAACTTAAAACCAAGAAAAGAGAGAAAAATTCAGTATAGGTGAAGAGCAAGAAAAAGGTACGAGTCAAGATCCTTTTAGCTTCTTAAGTTAATTTTTGACCTTAGAAAATTGTTTTGGACTCTCCTAAAGTGACAACCAACTAGGGTTTGACCTACAGTCAGTATGACTCTGATACCACCTCTGTCGGGACCCGATATGTAAATCCGGACTCTCTGTGTATTCTGCACTAATCCAGGATCACGCTAGTGCACACAGTCTCAACATAGATGAATATCACAATCATACTCAACGATAACATAAACAAGACTTTATCAGGTTTAGTATAACTGATGAATGACCTTATGGTCCTCCTTACATGAGTACGCCACGCAGGGCTATCTGAAAGTAAATAAATAAACTGCAACGGAAATAACGAAAACGTGTAGCAACCCTTCAACTGCCATAGGTAACTGACAAGACTTGCACCCTAATTGTTCGTCTCCTCCTGGAATTCCTTCTCCAATGTAGCCGTTGCTTCTTCCTCAATTGAGGATGATGGTGGCAAAGGTGAGTACATAAAGCACTCAACAAGCCGTGCACAGAATGCAACTCTACTTACTATATGCAAGGCTCAGTACAAAAGAAGACTACAAGGTTACTTTGCATAAACAACATTTACAAAAGAATATCATAATAGATTGAAGACAATAAAACAATAATAATAGTGATAACTTTGCATTTGTTTCCAATGTCCAACTCATATCCTTAGTTTCATGTTCCAACATTCCATACCCACATTTGTTTAATAAAAATCTAACCCTTGACTATAATCACCGAGCAATGCCCAATACCGTGAGCACGACTATTCGAATAGGTTTCACACTCTGCAGAGGTTATACACTTTACCCACAAGATATAATCAAACACCACAAAGGCGAGTGACCATAACAAAGCCTTTCTAATGCCTATCTAAACCCAGTACTATCCGCTAAGGTTTCAACACTGGTGGGACTGGTTACCACATCCAGAGCCCCCCTCTTGCGCCATGTGAGCCAACCCGTGCGAGGACTGGTTACCACTACCCGGGCCTCACACCACCACGATAGTACTAAAGTCTAGAATCAACAAATTAATCAGCTAGGTCTGTCCCATTCCAGACTTGTGGTTATATGAAAAGACTGAGTTCAAATTCTTGCAAGGTTAAGTTCTTAATTCACCGAGGCAAGACTAACCCAAAATCATCATGTCATTAACATCATAAAAAGCAAATGCAACTGCACACATGCCAACCTTGGCCCACCACAAAACCATGCCACATGCCTCAGTCCAAATCATTTTTACCACCCCGGTTGGTTTACCATGCACCATGTGCCTTATCAATTTCCAACATTGTGTGACCACCCGACACACAATTATTAACCATATTCCATAGTCATTAGGCAATATTAACATTTGATCATGAAGTAGCGACTCGTGCATGGCTAAGCTTTCTACTTACGTTCTATCTACCTATATTGGCATCTATAGCTACCAATTACTAACAAACCATTCCTAAGGTGACAAATGAATTACGGCATACGACATAGCAAGGGTGAAAGTATCTCGAATGGACGGTTAACTATTCCCAACATATAACGAACATTTGATAATTGAAATAAATGCAATACGTTAAAACAACATAACTTTTAAATGTAGGCGCAACATGGTCAAAGCACGACTTGCCTTCAAATGGGTCAGAATCTTGCTCTGCAACCTGATCAAATGCTGGCTCCTCAATCACAAACTCTCCCGGCAACTCGACGTCTACGCGCAACGAAGGAAAAAGCAATAAATAATCAAAAAAGAGAGCAAAATTAACTCCAAAAATTAAATAAAATTCACCAATAAACAGAGCACAATTGTACAAATTTTTAGGAATTTGAATCACCTCAATCGGAGTTCGGATGCAAAAGATATGGCCTCTCGAAGTTTTAATTAACTAGAAAATCCTAAAAATCAGAAAATCCTATTTATCCGAATTATTTTTATACGAGAAATTCTGATTTATGACATCAGCATGACACAATGATGACGTCAGCATAGAAAGGAATTTCGGCCGAATTATTTTTATACGAAAAATTAATTATGACGTCATCGCTGACGTTAGCATGACATGTGGCCCCAATCACACGCTGACACACGCCACGCTAGGTTAACCGAAACTCGATTCAATCTCGTCCGTTCGATTCAAAATGGATGGTCGAGATCAATCTTCATCGCACGGGCGGGGTTTGATAATGCGTCGACACGCGGCACGATTTGGACCGCACATCCAGATCCAACGGCCAAGGTCTACCCGAGCTAAACACTATTGACCTAGCAACACGGCTCAATCCGAAACGTTCATATAGGATCTAACGGCTAAATTAACTTAGAACTATTTGATGAAATCTGGACCAATCGATCTAATTTAACGGTTGAGGATTAGGGATGGAGTTTACTGTTTGCGGGCGACGTGGAAGGATTTGGCGTGTTCAATGAAGATCGGACGGCGGCGGAAGCTCGGCTCGGCGACGATGGCACAGTGGCACAGTTTCACCGGAGCGGGGGAAGATGACCAAGTCGGTGGTGTTTCGGGGCTTCTCCGGTGACAAGGAGTGGCGCTACAGACACGGCGTGACACGGGCAGCTTGGCGGTGACCTCAGGTGCGGCGGAGGTGGACCGGCGGTGGCGCAATAGCCGGCGAGAAGCCTCGGGACTCCGGCGAGCTCGCACGGAAAAACGACGGTGTCTCGAGCGACGGCGTAGCAGGGAAAAGATGCGGGGCAAAGCGGAGAACACGAGAGGGGTGGCGGTGCATTAAGTACTGGGCCTGGGCGTCCGTGTCGTTACGAGAAACGCGGAGGAGTCCGTGGCGGTGGTGGAGTCCAGCCGGGGCATGGGCTGGCGACGTGGCCACATCACGCGCGTCCACTCGGGTGAGATCGGACAACACCGAACGTGAGGCGACGCGGACGCGTGGAGACCATCCGATCGAGATCCGACGGCGGCGGACTAGGGTTTCGGCAGAGCGGGCTGCGACGCGAAGGTTTTGGGCCAGACCGGCAGGGAATTTGGCCCAACACTATTGAGGAGATTTTAAATACATTTTCAAATTAAAACAATTCTAGAAATTCAAATGGGCCAAAAGAAATAGCAACAAAATCCAGAAAAATCCCAGAAAATACCTTGAGACAAATAGAACCCAAATAAAATACTCTCAATAAAAGATCATCAAACTAATTGCCTAGAACAAATAAAGGATAGCTAGGGCTCAATTAAATAAATGCAAAAATAAATA
This sequence comes from Guadua angustifolia, assembly GCA_036346375.1. Taxonomy (NCBI): domain Eukaryota; kingdom Viridiplantae; phylum Streptophyta; class Magnoliopsida; order Poales; family Poaceae; genus Guadua; species Guadua angustifolia. Next base: position 52,229,641 of record CM070503.1, on the reverse strand, counting down.
AATAAATTCTTAGAAAATCAGATAAACTCAAGATAAGCACAATAAATCTAGAAAAGCAAAATTTTGGGATGCTACACTAACCCTACGCTCCAAAATTTCCTCTAGTTCTAGAGATGACACATCTAACTCAGCAATCTTAGGTAAATCCTTGAACACCAGTATGTAATCCTGAGTAAAAGCTTTTAATTCAGATACATAAAAAACTGGGTGAATCTATGTATCAGTTGGAAGCTCTAGCCAATATGCTGTTGATCCAATATGCGCCACTACCTTAAAGGGACCATAAAACTTGAATGCCAACTTAGGATATGGATGATTTACCACTTAGTTTTGAGCATACGGCAAAAGCTTTAATAGCACCTTATCACCAACCTGAAATTCCCTCTCTTGCCGATGCTTATCTGCTTGCACTTTTACTCTATTTTGAGCTGCCTGCAAGTGTTGCTTAACCATCTCAATGTGGCTTGCCTCTCCTGCAACATTTCTTCCACCGATTGCTATTCAATTTGTACCATACCATGAATTAGTGCATAATTTGGCTCATGCCCATAAAGAACTTTAAATGGTGAAGAACCTAGTGATGTATGGTAGTTCGTATTGTATCAAAATTATACTAATGAAAGCCATTTTCTCCATTTTTTTTGTGAATCCTATACTGCATGTCGGAGATACATTTCAAGACACTGACCACGTCTGTCTACAGATGGTATGCCATGGAGTACTGCAACTTAGTCCCCATGATCTTGAATAACTCCTTCCAAAAGCTGCTGGTGAAGACCTCGTCCCGATCTGATACTATAGACTTTGGTACGCCATGCAAATTTACTACTTGATCCATAAACAGTTGAGCTACCATGTGAGCAATAAACGGATGTCATAAAGAGAGAAAATGGGCATACTTAGAAAACCTATCCACAATCACCATAATCACACTGCATCCTTCCGATTTTGGCAAGACTTCAATAAAATCCATTGTGACATCTTGCCACGCCCCAGTTGGAATTGGCAAGGGCTGAAGAACAACAATTGGTTTTGTACATTCCCCTTTTTCCTGTTGACATACCCCGCATTGCTTCATAAAGCTCTCCACCGCTTGTTTCAATTCTTCCCAGCAAAATAGCTGTTTTAAACTCTAAAATGTCGCTTATATTCCAGAATGACTACCTATTGGGCTGGCATGAAATGCATCTATTAGTTTTGTTTGTAAGGCTGAATTTTCACCTATCCAAATATGGCCTTTGTTCCTGATTAATCCTTGCACCAATTCATTTCCTTGAGCATCCAGACTATGCAATGCTAGTTGTGCTAGTTTCTGCTGCGCATTGATGTCAGTCACATACGAATTAAGCACCTCCTAAATCCAAGCTGGACGCACTTCAGAAGTTGTTTGCAATATCATCAAGTGACCAATTCATTAAAGCACATTTGTTGCTACATTTTCTTTGCCCTTGCGATATACAATCTTGAACTATAACCCCATAAGTCTTGTCATTGCCTTGTGCTATAAATCAGACTGCAACTACTATTCATCCAAATAGCTGAGGCTCCGGTGATCAGCTAGAATCACAAATTCACCTCTCTGCAAATAAGTTATCCACTTTTCTATTGCCATGATCAAAGCTAAAAACTCTTTCTCATAAATGGAGAGATGTTGGTGTACCACTCCCATTGCTTTACTCAAGTATGCTACTAGATGTTCCTCCTGTATTAAAATGGCTCCAATTCCACCCTCACAAGCATTGGTTTCCACAACAAACGTTTTGCTAAAATCTGGAAGAGATAATACTGGTGTAGACGACATGGCTTCTTTAAGTCTCACAAAGGGTTGTGCTACTTGTTCATCCCAAGCAAATGCTTTCTTCTTCAAAAGATTCATCAACAGTTTTCCAAATATTCCATAGTTATACACAAATTTTCTACAATACCCTATCAAACCCAAGAAAGATTGCAATTCGAAAACTGTAGTTGATGTGGGCCAATCTAACATGACCTGAGTCTTTTGAGGATCAGTTGCTACACTCCAGCCTGAGATTATGGCCCTATTTGGCAGAACTCCAAATCCCAACTCCACCATAGATTTGGAACTTTTAGGCTAAAATAAAATGAATTAAGTTTATATTTTTAGTCTAAAATGTAAACAAGATGACCCCATAGTTTCAGCTCGATAAATTTCTAGAGCTAGGAATACCCTGCTTCACCAATTCCATAGATTTTGGTGAAGCTAGAGCTATGCCAAACACCCCCTATATGTCCCAAACATTCCAATTGCCGTAGGGAAAATGAGCACTTAGAACGCTTGACTAAAAATTGGTGTTTCCTTAATTGTTCTAGAATCAACTTGAGATGTTCTGCATGCTTGTGTAAGTTGGGACTATAAATCAAAATGTTCTCTATAAACACCAAAGAAAACTTTTAAAAAAATGGTTGCAAAACTAAATTCATCACACGTTGAAATGTCGCTAGTGCTTTCATAAGCCCAAATGGCATTACCCTGAATTGATAATGACCATGGTGCATTTTAAAAGCTATTTTTTCCTTATCTTCTACTTTCATCTGGATTTGATGATAGCCAGCTCTTAAGTCTAACTTTGAAAAATACTTAGTGCAAACCAACTCATCAATAATAGGCATGGAAATTTGTTTTTGATAGTAAGATCATACAAATGACGGTAGTCTACACAAAACCTCCATGAGCCATCCTTTTTCTGAATTAACAAAACTGGAGAAGCAAAAGGACTTGTGTTGTGTTTAATCATTCCTGACTTCAACATGTCCTCTACTTGCCTTTCAATTTCATCTTTGTGCAGTGGAGAATATCGATAAGGCTAAGAATTTACCAGAGTAAAGTTTAGAATTAAAGGTATTGAGTGATCATATTCGTGAGAAGGAGGTATGCCTTTTGGTTCCCCAAATACATCCTCATACTGATAAAGCACCTCAGCAATTTTAGCCAGCACCTCCACCATTTTGTGTTCTTGTTGCTCTTCTACCAAAGCCATTGCCCAAACCATATTGCCTTTCTACCATTTTATGTATTGTTCGATTGGTATCTCTTGAATTTCCCCACCCTGAAAGGAGCATACACCCTGTAACTTTATAACATGTTTGCCATATTCAAATTCCACTATTTTGTTCTTCCAATGACACTTCATCGGGCTATATTTTTTGAGCTAGTACATGCCTAAAATTGCATCATATGCCCCCAATTCCAAAACTTACATGTCAGTTTTGAAAGTATGTACTTGGATCCACCATTCCATACCCTGCACCAAATGATCACATTGCAAAATCTCTCCATTGGCCGATTAACTTGCACCGGTTTCACTCTCTTTGGAGCATGACTTAGCCATCTCAAGAATCCTTCATTTATAAAACTGTGCATACTTCTTGAATCTACCAGCATTATCATCATTTGATATTTGATTAGTGCTCTCAACCGTATTGTTTCAATTTCTTCTCGTCCGCCATGGCATTAAGTGACAATTTATATTGTGCATTACCCCACATATCTCGCTATTTCTAGCATATCTAACATATCATCTGATAGCCATTCATTTTGCTCCTCAACCTCCATTACTTGTACTTGTGCTTGTCCTCTTTTCTTGCATCGGAGATGATGACCTAACTCATACTTCTCTCCATATTGGTAATATAGGCTATTTGCTCTGCGATACTCCCTTAACTGTTGTGATCTCCATAATTCTCCTTGACCCCACTTACTTGCATTACGTGGTTGATCCATTTTAACTCCCCCTGAATTATCCCAACTTCCTGTTAATTTCTATTACTAGTCTTCATTCTATATTAAATGTCTTGCTGCACCTTTAATAATAACATAGCTCGTTCCATGGATTCTGGTATTTAACTTTGTACTGATCCTCTTAATTCATCCTTCAGCCCTTTAAGAAATTGAAATACAAAGAACTCCTCATCATAGTGTGGATTGAACATAGAAACTTGGTACATTGCTTCTTCAAATTGTTTTTGATATTCCTTAACAGTTTCTATCTGCTTCAAATCTTGCAAATCCTTCAAGGCTTTCTGGTGATCATTGGCCACTGCCGAAATAAATTGCTCCCACTCTCCCAAATCATGTCCCAACTTGGAGGCCTATAACCATTTTGATGCATTGCCTTCCATATGAAGAGCAGTAGCAGTCACCCACAAAGCTTCAGCTATATTGAACATGTTAAAATAAACAATGCATTAATCCCTCTAGATCCTTGGATTATCTCCATCAAACCTTGTGAATGAAATCTTAGGTAAAGGGTTGCGGGTGAAACCACCTTGTTCACCATGTGTGCGCGATGCCCCTCCTGACAACCCTATATGACTCTCCAGGAAGCCATTGGTTTGCACCCTAGATGGTGTCCATAATAATGGTGCCCGAGAAGTAGCCCACATCCCTCCTGCTAGTGCCGGAGTCGTTAGGGCCTTCTACTTATTAGATGCTTGCACTATCTCCCTTCTTCCTTCATTATGCGTTGCCACCAAACCTTCTATCGGGATCCTTGCCACTACTTGGGCCATGGTCTCCTTGCCACTGCCTGGGCCGTGGTCTCCAATTTCTTAGCCATCATTTGTTGTTCTCGTGCTTGTTTATCCATGACCTTAGCAAACAGCAGATCAATACTTTCCTTCACCATTCCCCACATCTCCTCTACCTGGGTTGCCGCCTCCCCCATCGCCTACAAGACGAATCGGGTCTGAACCAAGGGCTTGGGAGGCGCCGTGTTGATCAAACAAACTGAGAAAAACAAAGAGGAAGAATAGAATGAGAAGAGTTTTGCCATTTCTCAGTCACCCTGATTTGCCTCAGTACATAGCCTTTTATACCCCTCCTTGCACCTAAATCTTCTACAGTTTACCCATACAGCGATTAACCATCACACACTACTCCATTAATGAAAACACACTTTACTACTACAGTAGTTACTACTTGTTACATCAGCCATCCAATACTCATTGCTTGCCTTCACTAGTTATCCTCGCTATCTGCGATAACTACTCCCCAATTAATCAGTTGAATCTGGTCCTCTCATGACATCCCACTACGAAAGGTGCGGTAGGCGACATCTGACACTTGCCACACTCGGGGGGTGCAGCAAGTGACTGGAGAATTGAGTGCTTGGCTAACCACTATAGCAGGCACTTGGACCATTGTAGTAAGATCCCTTCTGTGATACATAAGATCTACCTTACCTCCATCTCCCACGCTCTAGTGCTCGCTCCCACGGTCCCTCACTGTATCATGGTGCCGGTCACCTTCCACACTCCCCAAGCACAGTAGGAGACAGATGTCATCTATTGTGTCTTCTATGATGAGGGATGGGGCTAAATTTGCAAAGACTTGCCTGGGGATGCTAGATTTGCAAAAAAAAGGTATAGTTCTTTATACTGGCTAGCCTCGTTGTTTATTTATTTTTACTCCCTTGCTCTAAATAAATGTTGTTATTTTAGGTCACCACTGGTTCGCTGTTAATATGATTAAAAAATATAAAATTGTTGTACAATATGAAAGATCATGAGGAGGTCTAACCTTGGTTGTGATGAGTTATTGATTGTATATGAAGTATAAAGTACTTAAGTTTGATTTTTGATTTGAATTGGATTTTTAATTTGAAACAATTTGGATCATTTTTGCCTGGAGTGGCACTATCGGCCATAGGGGTGGTAGTGTCGGCAAAAGCGGTAATACCGGCCAGTTAGGGCGGTACTTATTTTCCAAAGAGGAGCTTCCCAGGGTTTTTCATCAGAGCAGCACTACTAAACTCGCAGGAGTGGTAGTGCCAGCAAAAGCGGCATTATTGTCCCCAAGAAGCGGTAGTGCCGACCCTTGAGCGAAATCAAAAAATTTAAATTTTGAATTTGAGTAAGATTTGCTTAGACATTGCTATGTGATGGGTTTTCCTTTTTTTTATGGTTGCAGGGTGACGGTGCTAGGTCATAGTGAGGCGAACGATGATAGGAAGTAGGCGAGGTGTGTTAGAGGCCCAGACGGTTAAGGATTGCTGGAAGACAATCGAAGATGGAATCGCTGTGAACCAAGAAGACAAGAAATGGATGAGATGCTAACTAGGAGCTGCTTGGATCAATATGGAAAATTGGATTGTGGTCTAGGTGATAGAGTAGCGGGTCTAGTTATTATGCTTTGAGAAGCATGGAAAACCCATTATGTTGTTGGGTTTCGGGTTTGCCCATGTAGCGTGGAAAACCCATTATGCTTTGAGAAGCGTGAGTGAGTCAATCCTAGCCCTTGATGGTGATCTTTAGGGTAGAAGAAACTCATCCAAGGGTGGAGGATGACTCAAGAGTAGTATAAATAAAGAGGTAGGGGTAGGTTTTTGTGCTTCTTTGAGCTTTGCCTACTTATTTGTGAGGCTTTGTAAACCTTCCTTCCAAAAATGAAAACCTAACTTCCTCTCAATTCTGAATTTACTTATCGCATTTACATTATGTTTTTAAATTTCACAATTTACATTCATGCAATTTACTTTCATGCAAGTTGGATTTGCCTCCCCTCCTTCTAAATGTTTTTGGATCTTTTGCTAAGGATGTATGACTAATAGATGAGTCTTCTTTAGACCATATCACAATCATCTAGGCATGTCTTGTGTACTTTCTTGCAAGAAACCGATATTTTATGCTTGAGAGGATGATTCTTGAAAGATAGGGTTTTGGGTGTTCTTGTCTTGTGTTCTAGATTGCTATGACATGTGGGAAGGCATTTAGGATCATCTTGATCATCAAGAACCCACGAGCTAGCTAAGAGCTAAGTTTTTGTTCTTGAACTTGTTTTTGTGCACCCTTCTGTAAATTTGAAAAAGGTCAGAACTTTGACATCGATTCTTGTAATTGAAGAATGGAATAGGTTCCTGACATCCTTAGGAAGGTGTCCACAGATTTTTCATTTAGTTTGGACTAGCCGATCAAAAGATTTCATGTTTTTCCTTTTAAACTCGGGCTGAAATTACTATTTATCGAGCTGATTTTACTATAGCTACAGTAATCTAGCACTACCGCTACAGTACCCCTGGTAGTGCCGAGTTTGTGGTGCTAGCCGCTACTAAGAATTTTGGGGTTTTCGTTTTCTTCGCTTCATCTCTTTGTTGTGAGGATATTGGTTTGGATTGTTTTAAGTTGGAAAATTTTATTTTACGATCATTCACCCCCCTCTGATTGCCATCTCGATCTTTCAATTGGTATTAGAGCAGGTTTTACTCTTGTATAGATTTTAAATGGTCTCGAGAGCTATGGCGATGGACAAATATTCTACCAAGCGTCCTATCTTTTCTGAACTTGATTTTCCAGTTTGGAAGTCTCGAATAGAGACGTACATCACTGCCTAGGGCTTCCTGATATGGCAGAGGGTGAAGTTCCCGTATTAGATTCTTGCCAATGAGCATATCACGGCCGGCAATATGGCTGACGTTGAGGTAAATGCTAAAGTAAGGAACATCCTCATACAACGCCTTAGCCGTAGTTAATACGATATGATTTCTTACCTGTGATCCACTCATGCGATTTGGGTGACCCTCGATGCCTACCATGAGGGCACTACTCAAATCAAGATCGTGAGGCAGGATCAGTACGAGCGTGACTACAACAAATTTGAACAACATGCAGGTGAGAGTCTTAATGAGTGCTTTGGTCATTTTATGAAGATCTTGAGCGACCTCTGAGCAGTTGGTTGCACATGCCCCGACTCAAACAATGCTCGACATTTTTTTGATCGCACTCGATCTTCAAGTTTGGGAAATAAAAGTGATCACCATCAAGGACACTACCAACATATTGATTCTGAGTCTTGATGGGCTTTATTCCAGACTAAAGACTCATGAGATCGATGTCGTCTCTCATAAGACGTAAATCTCACCGATGGCCTTGGTTATCGATCCCATCGGATCTTCTTGATCTTTCGCTGGATTTTCGCCGCCTTCGCGAAGTTAGCGATGACCAACTGAAAAAATTTCCAAAAAATGAGCTTGCTCTTTTAGCTCGCAAATTCTCTCATGCATACAAGAGGTTAAGAGAGAGGAAGAGAGGTGGTATGATCACTTGCTTTGAATGTGGTGACTCCAACCACATTCGAGTGAATTGTCCCAAGCTGCAGAAGGGCAAGAACGTCTCCAGTGGTTCGGGAAAAATCGACTACACCGACAAAAGCCACAACAAGAAGCCTCCAGCTCGTGAGCCAGTGCGTGAGAAGAAGTACCGCAACTTCATGAAGAACAAGAAGATCCTCCACCGCGTCCTCGCCGTCCTCGATGACATCAGCCTCTCCGACATGGAGACATGGAGCGATGAAGGCGAGGACAATCCACAAGAGAAGAAAGGTGGCGATAAATTCTCCGGCATGTGCTTTATGGCGGACGCCAACGGCATCAGCAACTCCTAGCTCAACAGTTACTCAGACGAGATACCCTCCTATGACCAGCTCAATGAAGTTTTTTGCAAACTAAGAAAATTTCATGCTAGAGCTAGATCTAGGTGTACGGAGCTTGAGAAGGAAGTAGGTACCATGACTCGGGACTTAGCTTCTCTTAGATCTTCCCCTTCCTAAGTCACTGATGACTGTTCTTTGTGTAATATATTGCTTGTGGAGTAAGAGAACCTAAGGACTTTGCATGATATAGTGTGTTAGCTGAACTAGATAGTCTTAAGTTGAACAATGCTAGCAATGAATCTGCTGATGCTATGTCTTCAAATACTAGTTATCTTTATGCTCACTCTACTCTATCATGTTCTAATTGCCCTAAAATGCTTACTGAAATTGATGCCATGAGCATTCACCTTAGGAAGCTTTCTTCTAGAAATAATGAACTATAGTCCAGTCTTCTTCTGTGGCTAGCACTTTGAGACATCGTGTGGTTCAATATTGGGATTTTGAAAGGGCAGGTGATGTCGCCTAGAGGGGGGGTGAATAGGCGAATTAAACTTTTAAAACTTAATTGCAGCGGAAATAAAACAATCCAAGGTTTTCAGTCCGAGTGTCCGGATTTTATCCGGATACTCCTAAGATAAATGTCCGGACTATCCGGTTTTAGATTCGACACCGGATTGGAGACTTTGAATGGCCGAGGGTTTAGCCCTGACTCTCCGGATTTTTACTCCGGATACTCCCAGATAAATGTCCGGACTATCCGGTAATTGTGCGGATACTCGGATTGGAGGCCTCGGGATGAAATTTGAAATTTCTCCAACTTTTAAACAATCTACTTGAACACAAAGATGATAAACACTAGCAGAACCTAGATCAAGTAGATGCCTAGCGAGAAACTCAATACTCAAATAGATCGGGCAATTTCAAGATTCAAAATCAAATACTAAAGCAAGAACAAAAGTAAGCAAGAATGAAAGGCAAACTTGGAGACGATGATTTTTCACCCGAAGTTCGGATCCTTCAGGGGATCCTACGTCTCCGCTGAGGCGGCACCAAGCCGGGTCTCTTTCAACCCTTATCCTCCCTGTTGCACTTTGCACTCGGCCATGCGCTTGGCCACCCAAGACACGGGGGTCTCTTTCAACCCGCTAGCCGCCCGGTGTTGCACCTTGCACTCGCCGGTCTTCACTTCTTTGATTCCTTCCCTTGCGGAGGCGGAATCCAACCTTCACAAACTTCCTACGGCCAACCACACGAAGAACCGGTGGCTCGTAGGTGACCTCATAGCCGTCTAGGAGTCCTCAACCTCCAAGAGTAACAAATGCTCACGAAGAACGAACTTGGAGATGAACTCAAGTGCTCAAAGATCAAATCTTGCTCAACACACACCTCTTCCAACTCTTCTCAACCCTTCTCACTAAGGGGATCACTTAGATCTAAGAGTAGAGAGGGATTTTGGGCTCAAGAATGAAAGGGATACTCAAATCTCACTCAACCTAGCACCTCACTCCTCAAACTCTTCCCAACCCTTATCACAAAGGGGATCACTTAGATCTAAGGGTAGAGGGGTGTTTAGGGGGCTCAAGAACAAGAGGAGAACACCTCAAACCACTGGAATAACGGCCACCTTTCAAATGGGGAGGATGGGGCTTTAAATAGAGGTCTCCAAGCAACTAGCCGTTGAAATCAAGAAAGTCCGGACTATCCGGACATATAGTCCGGAGTATCCGGACTTAAGGTGATTTGGAGGCGAACCGAGAGGGTTAACCCGGAGTGTCCGGACTAAATCCCCGGATATTCCGGACATTTACCCCGGAGTGTCCGGACTAAATGTCCGGATACTCCGGATTGGACACAGCAGCCCGACGAAAACGAGCATAACTTTTGATTCCGGACTCCGATTTCAGTGATTTTGGACTCTATTGAAAGCTAAGAACAAGGGCTACACAACTAACAAGGTCTCACTACCCAAATCTCAAAGGATAAATCCAGATTTCACCAAGAATCCAAGAGAGACCTACAATTCTCACTTTCCGGTACCACCAATACCACACTCTCTCTAAATTTCACAAGAATGGATCACTTGAGCACTTGACACATCTAAAAGTCATTCAATGGAGCATCCCTCTTAATAGTACGGCAATCCTTAGACTCAAATTAAATCAAAGATAATACAAGTCTGGAAATAATTACTTGCCGTCTTCTTTCTTAACTCCGGTGCATGAAGACCTTCACCAAATGATTGATCACATTTTCGCCTTGTCCAACTTGACTCGATTCACCTCATGAGACTCTTATCCTATCAACCTTGACTTGATCATCCTCTCCGACGATCTCCACGCCAAGTCGATCTTGACTTAGTCCTCAACTCTTGGTGACACCGCTGTCTTGTTGACCTCAGCTTAACGATCATCCTTCACAATACCTTGGTCATCATACATACACGGGACCTAATTCTTTCCAAACCACTCATGAAAAGCATTAGTCCCAAAAGCTCAATAGATGTGAATAAATTTATATTTGTGAGCAGTTAATTAGCACAAGTGTTTCATATAAATAAGCACAATATAAATGAAAACACTTGACATGATAAATGCTCTCTACTAAGTGCATCATGATGAATATGTAATTGATCTATATGCACTAGAGAGATAATCGTCGATATGATGAATCAATTAAATCATGACAAGAATCACAACCTTTACTAAAATGAAGCACATGATAGAATATATACGATTTGTACATGTGCAAACAATATTCGGATTAGGAGTAAATATGTGATCCAACTCTAGATTAAACTTCACTAGGAGAGGTGCATGAAAAGATACACAACTAAACTGCATGCACCAAGTCAAACTATAGCAATGTGAAGTTTAACTCTAGTTATTACATGCATACTAAAAGCAAAGCACATAATGAACTCAAATGAACATATATGCACAAATAAATATGATATGAACCAATGTGCATATATACAATCAACATACTACTCGGAGTTCACTATGCATTTGCACAAAAGGAATGCAATAACTAATATGGAAGGGATACCGAGATTGCATACCTTATCTTTGCTTAACCATCCACTTGATTTTCCTCTAAATAAATGAGACTAATACTCAACTTGGCAATGAACATGTTAGTCTCATAGCAATATAATCATATTAGAGGTTTGTCATTTGTTAAGCACTAAGTTAAGCATTTACACAATTACATAGATTGTCATTATATGCGTTTGTCATTAATCACCAAAATAACATAAGTGCCTAGATGCACTTTCAATCTCCCTTTTGGTGATTTATGACAAACCTTTATCAATTGTTCAATGACAATATTAAGATATTTAGCATTAAAACAAACATGAATAAACAATAAGAGACCATACTTACAAAATATCCCTTTTGTCGATCGATTAGGGACAATTGATAAATCCATAAATTCTCCCCTTTGTCATTAATCCCAAAAGGTGCTTAAGAGATCCTTATTGTTCATTCAATAAATTCTCCCCTTGATTGCACACTCAATTAAAAGGATTAGGAGAACAAGATAAAAATAAAAATAAGGAGCTAGGAATAGGACAATAATATTAAGCTCCCTAAATCTAGGCAAGATATGATACTAATTATATCCAAGATTTAGGTAATAGATTTTCAAATGATACCAATTTAAATGTAGTCATGATTCACAATATGTAAGTGATGCTTAAATCATGACATATGAATATGATTTCATATGGAGAATATTCATTCTTTAAACATTAAGATCATATAGCAAATTTATATATCTTAAGCACATGCTTATGATCCAATTAAATTCTAACAATCAAGATCATGAATCAACATTGTATAATTAAGATGCACTTTCATGATCAAGAATTCCATAAATTTATCAAGGGTATACCTCTTGAAGAATACTAATTAATTGATACCAATTGAAACTAATTACATATACCGATTGATGATACCAATTAAAAGGAACAACACCATTTAGAATAAGACAATTGAGCATAATGGTGTGCAAGGACATTATTAAATATGGTCAAAACAAAATACGTCCCTTTGTCGGTTTTTGTCCACCGCATGCTCGAATCGGTCATGATCACCGCGCCCGGCCTTAGATCCCTCGGATTATGGAGCTCTTCTCCATTTCCTTCATCCCGCTGTCGAAGGTGACCCTTTTTCCAATTCCTTGAACATCAATAGACAAGCACACGATTTCCGGGAACAAATATCTTCTAATTTGATCCAAGTTAGTTTGATAATGTCTAAGTATAATATGCATGATATAGAGAATAGTAATGATGACACTCTTTTCATGCAATTTGAACAGTTCAAGATACCAATTGAAGATTTCATTACACCAATTTACAATGAAAATATTTGAAACTCATTCAAATTTAATCTTGACATCCACTTGTAAGAGAGACAATGGGTAAAACACGTTCAAACTCACTCTTGAACTTACAAGGGATATTTTCTTTCCACAACAAACTCCGAAGTTATGCAAGAGAGAAAACATTTTGAGGTCGAGATACAATTAAATCCAATTTCCAAAAGAACTTAGCCAAAAGATGCACTTTCAATCGAATGAAAACTTAAATAGATATGCTCCACTTTGAAGCTTGGAGCAATGAATGAGTTCACTTAGTTTTCATCTTGAAAGGCTTGCCAAGATTCTAATTTAGAACCCTCAAAATCACAAAAGATGCAAATAGCAGCACAAAATCGATTAAAGCTTTTAAACCATTGCTCAAATGCAAAACTCATCAACGCGAAAAGATCCGTCTCGAAATACTCTTAGAGGGCTATGAAGACCGAAAGTCCATTTGAGCAAAGGAAAACCCGAAAACTTGAGAATAGAGAATGCTGAACCGAAGATTTCGGGAAAAGAAATCTCGCTTTGAAATGGTCCTAAGGATGAAAACAACATCAAATAAGCTCCCAAAGGATTTTAGATGAATCATGGAGCAATGAATTGAGTTACTTTAGTTTTCATCACAAGGAAATACTCAAATCATCTCAAAGGTAGCCAAGATTTCAAAAGTGCAATGTGCTGAAAAATTTAGTTTTGACATTCCATTTAGGCTTTTTGATAGGGCTGAAAGAAGGTCCAAATAAGATTCATAAATTCTGGAAAAATTAGACAATGAAGTCCAACTATAGAGGATCAATTCTTATAGAGGTGGTCTCCTCAAATTATGAACCCATTTGGAGAAACAAAAATCACAAAACAGCCCCACAATCAGCCTAAAACCTGAAATTTCAGCAAACTGAACATTTTAAATTTGGGTCAAATCTTGATCAAATGAAGTCCAATGATCATAAAATTTTGCAGAAATGATCCATGGACATCCAAGAAACTTCTCCAAAAAAATTTCTCAAATATCACCCTCCAATCAAAAATTAGGCCTTTAGGAGTATTGGAGGTTTAGTTTTGACACAAAGTCAAAAGAAGTCAATATTCTTGCAAACAAGTTCAACTAAATTTGGGAATTTCCAGATCTGAACATAGGATGCAAGAGAAGGTTTTCCAATAAAAATTTCCTGAAAAGCAATTTTCTTTCAAAAGATATGATAGATTGCGCTTTGGAGGCAAAAAGAGAAGTTCAATTTGCACTAAATGCTCAAAATGCATTCCGACTTGGAATTCATGGAGATTTGAACTTTCATGGCTTTGTATGAGTTAGAAATACTATTTCAAGCCAAGAAACACAAAGAAATCCAACTCAAATAGCAAAACCCACAATATGCAAGAATGGGTCATTTTGGGTTAAATGAAGAATTTTGGCCAAATTCAAATAGCTATAACTTTTGAACGGTTGGTCGTTTGGAAAAACTTTAAACTAAAGAAATGCTTAAAATGACCAACCCTACGAGTTTTGTATTGACCACTTTTTCAAAAACTCAATAGATTTTAACTTATGAAAATATTTCATTTAATCCAAAATCAAGATCCTATAAGATCCATTTGAGGCCAAATTTGCTATTTTGTTTCTAAAATAGAAACTTTTACTCCGAAAGCATTGTAAAACATTTGAAATACATATTTAAGAACTTTTACAATGATTTTTACAAATATGGGCCTTTTAAACAATAATTTTGACTTTTGACCAAAGAGGCTTATATGAAGGATATGCATGCATATGATTTTCAAATCAATCCAACAAGTATCAAATGAAGCAAATGAGAAGTTGTTTGATTGGAATTAGTATGTATGAGTTTGAAATACTATTTGGAACCAAGATTCTACACAAGACCCGGTCCAAACGAAGAAACTCACTAAGTGCAATAATATGACCATTATGGGTCAAATATAGTTTTTCGGTGAGTTTCAAAATCAAATAACTTTTGCTAGGTTGGTCTTTTGAAAATCTTTTCAACACAAGAATTGCTAAGAATGACCAACTCTAGGTTTTTCGTTTTGGAATTACTTTCAAAATCATTTTACATATAGTTTTATGAAAGTTTTAAGTTTAAATCCAAGACAAGATACTACTATCTAGATTTTGGAGATAAAACTCATTTTCTTTGTAAAATAGTTTTTGCAAATCCAAAACCTTAAAAAAAACACTTCAAAAGCAATTGTATACATTTTGCAACTAGTTTTTCACAAGAATACTAATAGTATACAAAATTTTGAGTTTTGGCTAAATGGTTTGATTTTGAAAATATATATTAGCACTTATATAAATATGGGCACATGTAGGGATATGATATACATGATTATGATTTAGCACTCCCCCTAAATGTCCCACTATCCTAAACTTGCTCAAGATTGCAATCAAAACAACTAATAAGCATGAGCAAGCAAATGAACAAGCAATCTAAATTGATTTTCATGAATAACGCAAAATAACCTACACAAGGCTACAAGTTATAAGAATCAATTTAAATACTTGTTACCCGAGATGGCATTGGCTCATGATGGACTTGATTATCTTCATGCTTGGTTCCAACTTGTAATTGATGAAGTCCTTATATTCTTGAAGAAGCCAAGCGTCCAATCCATCTCATATTACCTAAAAATCTTTTAGGCGGTTTTTGGTACCCAATCCTTGTTGGGTCCAACAATGTTAGTCACAATAGATTTAGGAACCCAAATGGCCCTAATTTGGATATTATTGAATTGACTAACACAATTAGAAATAGGTTTGCAATAATTATTCCTCCTAGGCAAATGATTGGCATTTTTATGAAAATGCTTAGGAGAGCAATGATACTTTGCAAAACTATTTCTCGCTTGATCTATTCTAGGCATATGATTATTAAAATTATGCATTGGCTTAGAAGATCTAGCATTTCTAGCAAATGTTTTGCTATTTTTATTTTTCCTAAGCACATGATCAACATGATTTTTCATAGTCTCGAAATCTAGCATTATGAGCAAATACATTTCTAGATTTATATCTCCTAAGCAATTGATTGTCATTATTTTGCATAGACTTAGAAGAATTGTCTAATTTGGTAAACACATTACCATCTTTGTCTTTCCTAAGCAAATGATGATCATTGACAATAATAGGCTTAGGAATGATACCTTTGGGACAATCCTTACCGATGTGCCCTTTTCCCACAATTGTAGCAAGTGTGCTTTGAGCGCTTCCTTTTCTTGACTTGCTCTTTGTTGGTTTGCCTCATTGTTGATTGTTGTGGCTTGATCTCCACTTTGTTAGGGCACACGAGGCTAAGTGGCCCTCTTGTTGCATCCGGCACACAATTGTCTTCATTCTTGCATTGTGCTTCTTCTTGCTCTTCTCCTCTCGGAGTTGTAGCGAAGTCTCGCTATCTTGAGGCGCCTTGGCTTGCTCAAGATCTCATCGAGAATGGTTTTTCCTTTTACGCACTTCTTCAAGTCATTTTCTAATCTAATGACTTGCGCCTTGAGCTCTTTATTTTCCACTACAAGATTAGCATCTAGAAACATAGAGGAACTAGAAGAAATTTTATTAGAGCAACAAGGTAAATCATCGTTAGAAGTGGATGTGCATTTATTTGATGAAGTATTAGAGTTGACATTTAAGCATTGCATTTCATCAACTAAATTACATGAAATTCCTATATCCACCTTAGGCTTATGAATTTCTTTGAGAAGGAGGGATTCATGATCTTCTTGAAGCATATTATAATTATTTTGAAGTGATTCATGTTCAAGCTTCAAAATTTTATATTTCTTTTTCTCCTTCCCAAGACATTCATTTAGCTCCTTTAACATATTGAAAAATTCTTCACAAGAAAGCTTATCATCATCATCATTATCATCATCACTTACCTCATTCTTACCTTTCGCCATGAAGCAACGGATTCGAGAAGAGAGTGAATCTTCATCGTCGCTTGAGGCGGAGGTTGAGGTTGATGGAGATGTCGGTTCTTCCTCACTTGAGCTTGAGGTGGAGCTTGAGGTTTCATCTCCCGACATCTCTTCCTTGATGCAATCCTTAATAGACGTGGATGAAGCAAATAGTTCTTGAAGTTTCATCCACATTTCATGAGCGCTCGAAAGATTGCATATTCTATCAAAAATTTCATCGCTCACAACATAAAATAAAACATTAGCAGCTTGAGCGTTGAGATGTATGCATTTCATCTCCCCTTCAGTTGGATTATCTTCATTCAATGGAGATGAAAAGCCGACATCTACGATCCACCATAATTGGGGGCTCATGGATTTAAAATGAGAAGTCATAACTAATTTCCAATGAGCATAATTCGAGCCATCTAGCACAGGTAGATAATGAGAGTCCTCTAAACCTCTAGTCGACATCCTTTACTCTCTAGACGGTTAAGTCTAATAAAATGAGAGACCTTGCTCTGATACCAATTGAAAGGGCAGGTGATGTCGCCTAGAGGGGGGGTGAATAGGCGAATTAAACTTTTAAAACTTAATTGCAATGAAATAAAACAATCCAAGGTTTTCAGTCCGGAGTGTCCGGGGATTTTATCCGGATACTCCAGATAAATGTCCGGACTATCCGGTTTTAGATTCGGACACTCGGATTGGAGACTTTGAATGGCCGAGGGTTTAGCCGGACTCTCCGGACTTCTACTCGAGATACTCAGGTATAAATGTCCGGACTATCCGGGGTAATTGTGCGGATACTCCGGATTGGAGGCCTCGGGATGAAATTTGAAATTTCTCCAACTTTTAAACAATCTACTTGAACACAAAGATGATAAACACTAGCAGGAACCTAGATCAAGTAGATGCCTAGCGAGAAACTCAATACTCAAATAGATCGGGCAATTTCAAGATTCAAAATCAAATACTAAAGCAAGAACAAAAGTAAGCAAGAATGAAAGGCAAACTTGGAGACGATGATTTTTCACCCGAAGTTCGGATCCTTCAGGGGATCCTACGTCTCCGTTGAGGCGGCACCAAGCCGGGGTCTCTTTCAACCCTTATCCTCCCGGTGTTGCACTTTGCACTCGCCGGCGGCCCGGTCACCCAAGACACGGGGGTCTCTTTCAACCCGCTAGCCGCCCGGTGTTGCACCTTGCACTCGCCGGTCTTCACTTCTTTGATTCCTTCCCTTGCGGAGGCGGAATCCAACCTTCACAAACTTCCTACGGCCAACCACACGAAGAACCGGTGGCTCGTAGGTGACCTCATAGCCGTCTAGGAGTCCTCAACCTCCAAGAGTAACAAATGCTCACGAAGAACGAACATGGAGATGAACTCAAGTGCTCAAAGATCAAATCTAGCTCAACACACACCTCTTCCAACTCTTCTCAACCCTTCTCACTAAGGGGATCACTTAGATCTAAGAGTAGAGAGGGATTTTGGGCTCAAGAATGAAAGGGATACTCAAATCTCACTCAACCTAGCACCTCACTCCTCAAACTCTTCCCAACCCTTATCACAAAGGGGATCACTTAGATCTAAGGGTAGAGGGGTGTTTAGGGGGCTCAAGAACAAGAGGAGAACACCTCAAACCACTGGAATAACGGCCACCTTTCAAATGGGGAGGATGGGGCTTTAAATAGAGGTCCCCAAGCAACTAGCCGTTGAAACTGCGCAAAGTCCGGACTATCCGGACATATAGTCCGGAGTATCCGGACTTAAGGTGATTTGGAGGCGAACCGAGAGGGTTAACCCGGAGTGTCCGGACTAAATCCCCAGATATTCCGCACATTTACCCCGGAGTGGCCGTACTAAATGTCCGGATACTCCGGATTGGACACAGCAGCCCGACGAAAACGAGCATAACTTTTGATTCCGGACTCCGATTTCAGTGATTTTGGACTCTATTGAAAGCTAAAAACAAGGGCTACACAACTAACAAGGTCTCACTACCCAAATCTCAAAGGATAAATCCAGATTTCACCAAGAATCCAAGAGAGACCTACAATTCTCACTTTCCGGTACCACCAATACCACACTCTCTCTAAATTTCACAAGAATGGATCACTTGAGCACTTGACACATCTAAAAGTCATTCAATGGAGCATCCCTCTTAATAGTACGGCAATCCTTAGACTCAAATTAAATCAAAGATAATACAAGTCTGGAAATAATTACTTGCCGTCTTCTTTCTTAACTCCGGTGCATGAAGACCTTCACCAAATGATTGATCACATTTTCGCCTTGTCCAACTTGACTCGATTCACCTCATGAGACTCTTATCCTATCAACCTTGATTTGATCATCCCCTCCGACGATCTCCACGCCAAGTCGATCTTGACTTAGTCCTCAACTCTTGGTGACACCGCTGTCTTGTTGACCTCAGCTTAACGATCATCCTTCACAATACCTTGGTCATCATACACACACGGGACCTAATTCTTTCCAAACCACTCATGAAAAGCATTAGTCCCAAAAGCTCAATAGATGTGAATAAATTTATATTTGTGAGCAGTTAATTAGCACAAGTGTTTCATATAAATAAGCACAATATAAATGAAAAACACTTGACATGATAAATGCTCTCTACTAAGTGCATCATGATGAATATGTAATTGATCTATATGCACTAGAGAGATAATCGTCGATATGATGAATCAATTAAATCATGACAAGAATCACAACCTTTACTAAAATGAAGCACATGATAGAATATATACGATTTGTACATGTGCAAACAATATTCGGATTAGGAGTAAATATGTGATCCAACTCTAGATTAAACTTCACTAGGAGAGGTGCATGAAAAGATACACAACTAAACTGTGCATGCACCAAGTCAAACTATAGCAATGTGAAGTTTAACTCTAGTTATTACATGCATACTAAAAGCAAAGCACATAATGAACTCAAATGAACATATATGCACAAATAAATATGATATGAACCAATGTGCATATATACAATCAACATACTACTCGGAGTTCACTATGCATTTGCACAAAAGGAATGCAATAACTAATATGGAAGGGATACCGAGATTGCATACCTTATCTTTGCTTAACCATCCACTTGATTTTCCTCTAAATAAATGAGACTAATACTCAACTTGGCAATGAACATGTTAGTCTCATAGCAATATAATCATATTAGAGGTTTGTCATTTGTTAAGCACTAAGTTAAGCATTTACACAATTACATAGATTGTCATTATATGCGTTTGTCATTAATCACCAAAATAACATAAGTGCCTAGATGCACTTTCAGATTTCATATCTTCACTTTATCCCAGTACTAAGTCATCTCTCTCTTTTGTGTTTTCATCAGGTTCGTTGGATGGGGAAGGGAGAGTTTGGATCATAGATTCTAGTTGTTCTCGTCGTATGACCAAAAATTCCCATTGATTCTCTTCCCTAGTCCGAGCCCCTGGTGATAAGTTGATCACTTTTGGGGATGCTTCTTCAGGTAGAGTCATTGCCAAAGGAACTGTTTGCATTATTGGAAATTTTACTCTTAAGGATGTTCCCTTGGTAAGTAAGCTGCAGTATAATTTGCCTTCTGTTTCTCAGCTTATCGATGACTTTTCCGAGGTAAGTTTTAAGAGTAATGGCTGTAGAATCCTTTATTCATCAGGAGAGTTAGTTTACAGGATTTCTATATTTGGGAGAGTCTTTCATGCTGATTTTTTTGCTTCTTTTGGAGACTATCTTGTTGTTTGATTGCTTCTAAGTCCCATGATCTCTCCTTTTGGCATAAGGGACTTGGTTACATTGGCTTTGACCATTTGACCAGAGTTAGCAACCACGACCTCATTTGTGGTCTATCCAAACTCAAGATAGTCAAATACTTAGTTTGCTCTCCTTGCTAATATGGCAAGATGGTTACTGCTTCTCATCCCCTAGTCACCGTAGTGATGACTGATGCACTAGTACAGCTTTTACATGTGGACACTATTGGTCTGGCTAGAGTGTAGTTAGCAGGAGAGAAGTGGTATGTTCTTGTCATTATTGATGATTTTTCTAGATATTCTTGGGTATTTTTCATGGCTTAGAAGGATGAGACCTTTTCTCACTTCAAGGGTTTTGTCCGTAGGTTGTCTATTGAGCTCCTAGGTGCCTTACGAGCTATACACAGTGATAATGGCACAGAGTTCAAGAACTCCTACTTTGAGAGTTTCTGTGTAGAGTCTGGTTTAGAGCATCAGTTCTCGTCTCCCTACATCCCTTAGCAAAATGGCTTAGTGGAAAGAAAGAATATGACTCTGGTTGAGATGGCCAGGATAATGCTAGACGAGTACAATACTCCTAGAAAGTTTTGGGCTGAGGCTATAGCTACTGCTTGCCATGTTTCTAATCGTATTTCTTAAGAGCACATTTGCATCTCACCTCTTACGAATTAAGGCATGGGCGAAAGCCCAGTGTTTCTCATTTTTACGTGTTTAGTTGCAAGTGTTTCATCTTGAAGTCTTGTAACCTAGATAAGTTTGAATCCAACTCTTTTGATGGTATTTTTCTGGGTTATTCGACATGCTCTCGTAGCTATAGGGTCTAGAGTGTCGATGTGAATAGGATCATAGACACATGTGATGTGACCTTTGATGAGGCTAGCTCAAGAGTTAGATCTGATATGTCAGACTCTTCTTATTCCTTCGAGACCATCTTCGTAGAGAATGAGGATGATGGAGATGATGATGTTCCACCTGATCTAGTCCCGTGTACATCTGAGGTGCCTCCTGTTTCTATTTCTATACCTTAGAGAGATCAGCCCTTACCTTCCGACTCTCCTTTAGCTAGTGACTCTGTTCTTGCCACTTCTGTTGAAGAGATAGAGGCCATTTCTGTTTCTAGACCTCCCCATCATATGAGGAAAGCTCATCGACCTGATTAGATCATTGGTGATCTGTTTGAGTAGGTCACTCGATCAAAATCAGGTTTGTCTAGTTTCTGCCTTCACTCAGCCTTTGTTGCCTTATTTGAGCTGAAGGATGTTTCTCATACATTATCCAATGAGTCATAGATTAATGCTATGCATGAGGAACTTGAGAACTTTAAGAAGAATAAGGTGTGGTAGCTTGTTGAGCCGCTATCTAGTCATAATGTTATTGGGACCAAGTTGGTATTCAAAAACAAGCAGAGTGAGGATGTGGTTATCATTCGTAACAAGGCTAGGCTAGTTGCAAAGGGTTTCACTCAGGTTGAGGGTATTGACTTTGAGGAGACCTTTGCCCCTGTAGCCAGACTAGAGGCTATCAGGATCCTGTTTGCATTTTCAGCATCCAAGGGCTTCAAGCTTTATGAAATGGATGTCAAAAGTGCACTCCTCAATGGTTATATTGAGGAAGAGATTTATGTCAAGTAAGCTCTAGATTCGAGAACCCGAAATACCCAAACCATGTCTGCAAGCTTTCCAAAACTTTGTATAGACTTAAGAAGGCCCCAAGAGCATGGTATGAGAGGCTTAAGTCATGTCTTATCAATCATGGTTTCAACATAGGTATAGTAGACAAAACTCCATTCATCAGACACTAGGATTCTCATTTTCTTCTCATCCAGATTTATGTGAACGATATTATCTTTGGTGGCTCTTATCATTGTCTTGTGTCTCAGTTTTCTGAGGTGATTAGCACGGAGTTTGAGATGAGTATGATGGGCGAGTTGAGCTACTTCCTCGGCTTCCAAATCAAGCATACTTGGAAGAGTACCTTACTCCACCTAGGTAAGTACACTTGGGACCTCTTGAGGCGATTTGATATGTTTGATGAGAAACTAGTGATGACTCCTATGGCCACCTCTACTGTCCTAGAGACCGATGAGGATGGTGAGCCTACTGATCAGAAGGAGTTCCGGAGCATGATCTGCTCCCTCTTGTATTTCACTGCCTCGCGGCTGAACATACAATTTGCCGTGTGTTTGTGTGCTCACTTTCGGGCTTCTCCTCGCGTCTCTCATTGCCAAGCGGTAAAGCACATCTTCAGGTACCTTCGAGCTACCATTGATTATAGTTCTTCTCTGTATCTGACGTGTTTGAAGTCCACGGTAGTGATACCATACTTGTCGATGTTCACGCCCCTAGGGGGACCTTTAAAGGCCCATAGTCAAGCTCCCAAATCTCTTCTATGAATCCATATAGTAGGTCTGCATATTTCCATTGCTGTCGTAGGCATCTATACGGACACCGCTATTCTGGTTGGTACTCTTGTTATCTTGTGCTCTCGTATAAAATATATATCCATTAATGTCGTATCTTTTAAATGTCAAAATTGTATATGATGATCCCTTAGCCAACACTCTCAACTAAGCACACTCTATCTGCATATGTATCATGTGTTTAAGCAACAAATTTCTAAAGTTATCTCTATGCTCTGTCGTGATCCAAACCTTAGACTTAAATACGTTTTATCTTCTTAGCATGTTCTTGTGCATGTTGACATATGGGCCGCTACAACTGATTGGTGTAAAACTATAAAATGTGCTTGCGTGAATGGAGCACGATCATTAGTACAGATCGATTTCTGACCTAGTGTTCTTTTTCCTTGTAGCCTCCCCTCATGACGAGATACAGGCACACCAATCGGTTTGAGATTCATCTAATCGATGTAGAACTCAATGACCTCCTCGGTTCCCCAACCTTTGGCAATGCACCCTTTCAGCTGATGTCGATTACGAACATATTTCTTCACAATCCCCATGAACCTCTCGAAAGGGTACATCTGATGTAGAAACACAAGGGCAAGAAACTGTATCTCTTTCATAATATGAACAATGAGATGGACTATAATATCGAAGAAGGATGGAGGAAAGCACACTCAAGCCAGCATAGAGTGTGGATCACGTCTTGCTGCAGCTTATCCAGTTTCAATGGGGCAATGACCTTCTGTGAAATCACGTTGAAGAATGAACACAACTTTATAATTGGGTCTTGCACTTTCTCTGGCAGAACACCCCTAATTGCAACAGGAAGCATCTGTGTCATCATCACGTGGCAATCATGAGGCTTCATACCAATTAATTTCAAGTCTTTCTTTGAGACTAGTCTCTTTATATTGACAGAATAACCAAACGAAACTTTGACTCCATGCAAGCACTCACACACGCTAATTTTCTCTTTCTTGCTAAGAGTGTAGCAAGCTATGGGAAGGTACTTTTTGCCTTTACCCAGGTCTTCGTGATGGAGCTCTTTCCTGAGTTTCTTATCTTTCAGGTGCATACGTGTGTTGAGTGCATCTTTTGTTTTGCCAGATATGTCTAGTAAAATACCAAGCAAGCTGTTACACACGTTCTTCTCTATATGCATGACATCAATCACATGTTGAACATCCAGGTGTGGCCAATAAGGTAGGTCCATAAATACTGATCTCTTTTTTCACAAAGGAGTTGTATCACTAGAACTCGGGATTGATGTACTTCTGGCCCCCTTTCTATGGATAATTTTAATATCCTTTAAGGCCACAAATATTTCTTTGCCATTGCGATGTTGCGGAGCTAAAGCAGTTTCCTTTGTATCGTCAAAATCTCTCTTGTTGTTGTGATATGGGTGGTCCTTGCGAAGGAACCTACGATGCCACATGTAACACATTTTTCAGCAGTATTTCAGCCACTGACTACCTGTATCACCCATGCAATAGATCCATCCATTGAATCCTTTTATAGTCTAGCTTGAAAGATTACCAAGAGCAAGGTAATCATTGGTGGTTATGAACAAAAACACGCGTAGCATGAAATTCTCTCTTTTATACTCATCCCATACCCGTGCACCATCATTCCACAATACCAGAAGATCTTCAACCAGTGGTTTGAGGTACACATCGATATCGTTGCTAGGTTGCCTCAACTCTTGGATCAGCAGCAGCATCATAATGTACTTCCGCTTCATACAAAGCCAAGGAGGAAGGTTGTAGATACATAAAGTCACTGGCCAAGTGCTATAACGACTACTCATATTGCCAAAAGGATTCATCCCATCCATACTAAGCCCGAACCTTATATTCTTCATATCATATGCAAAATGTTTCTTGTATTTTCTATCGATATTCCTCCATTGTGCAGAGTCAGCAGGGTGTCTAAGCATTCCATTCTTCTTATGCTCTTCGGCGTGCCATCGCAGCAATTGAGCATGCCTTTTGTTCGCAAACAGACGCTTCAGATGGGGGATTATAGGGAAATACCACACCACCTTGGCTGAGAGTCTTTGTCTTACGTTGTGCCTCGATGTCATCATCGCCGCACTTATACCAAGATGCCTTGCAAATGGGACACGCATCCAAATTTGTAAACTCATTGCGATACAATATGCAATCAATTGGACATGCTTGTATTTTCTGTACTTCCAGTCCCAATGGGTAAACAACCTGCTTAGCCTAGTACCTGGTTGCTGGCAACACATTACCCTCTAGAAGGATGTCCCTAAAGAAACCTAATAGCTCTGTGAAGTTCTTATCGGACCAACCATTGCTTGCCCTCAATTGCAGCAGCGTAAGAACAACATATAACTTTTTGAGCTCCTCCTTGCAGGCTGGGTATAAAGGTGTTGTAGAATCCTCTACTATATGCTAGAACTTCTGAAAATCCATTTCATTTGTGAGGTCCTTCTCCCCATCATGCATCATCTATTCTACATCATCTTTGTGGTTATTGATGAACGTGTCTTCCTAGGTGTCGACAAACGTATCTTCGACCGTAGTCGAGTCGTTGTCTTAATCATCATCAATCAGATGCCCTTCACATACAATCTCATCTTCACGGTGCTTAGTCC
The DNA here is from genome assembly GCA_036346375.1 of Guadua angustifolia. Classification (NCBI taxonomy): domain Eukaryota; kingdom Viridiplantae; phylum Streptophyta; class Magnoliopsida; order Poales; family Poaceae; genus Guadua; species Guadua angustifolia. Next base: position 52,204,173 of record CM070503.1, on the reverse strand, counting down.
AACAGGTATAGGCAGGCATGAAACCCCTTCGAAGCAAGTGTGCACGGATTGCCTCAAGGTTAGAAAATTGCTTCTCATTCTTGCAATCGACGCACGAGCAACAAATATAGTCTATCAGCTTATTCGCCTTGTACATCGCAGCCGTGCTCAAAAAACTAGCCGCACTATTAAAGTTCTCTTTATCGCGACGGTCTGCTTTATACATACATCGTTGGTCCATCTACAAATATTTATAACAAATAAAATTTCAGTAAATCAATAAGTGGTCATAAATTGTTTTATTCATTTAATTTGTTATGTATCGCTAATTAATCTAGAAATTTTCATTAATTATAAATCTATATCCAAATCTCGATTTTAAAATCAATTAAATAATTGCTATTAGTTACAATGGTTCGTCCGACAAATTTGTACTACTTACAAAATTATTAAATTAATATACACAAAGAAAGAAATAATTTTAAGTAATTAGATTAAACAATAGTTAATTATAAAGTGCTACCACATTTAAATTAAATCTATGTATTAAATGCAATCACTAATTTAGTTCTCTAAATACTTAAATTCAACCTACATCTTAATCTCACCAATTATATACATATAAATGTTGGTAATTTGAAATCTAGTCTCTAGATTAGAGCTCTAATTGTGCTCACTATGCAATCAATAATTCTCACAACCTACAAAAATATAGAATGTAATATCCAACTAAATAAACTACCAATGAAATGTACATCAAGATACAAACCTTAGATCACGAATTAGAAACAAATTTTACCAGATTTGAGAGCAAAAATTCGCCCCCTTTCTTCCCCAACCGAGCAAGAATAGAGCTCCTCTCTATTCTGGATAGGTTGGGGAAGGAAACTGGGATATATACAGGGCCATATTATTACTACCAGCTCTTACTCTAGAACCGGCAATAATATATCACTGCCGATTCTATCTCTAAATCCGGTAGTGATATCTCTATCGTTCGCACGGGAAATCTTGCGAGATATAGGCCCTGTTTGTTTCAGCTTAGGCTTTTTGTTTTTTGGATTAAAGCTAGCTTTTTGGCTTAGTGAGCTTTTAAGCTGTCTACTTTTAAGCCAAGACATGTTGTTTGGCATCCCGGCTTTTTGATGAGTTGGATGGCATAGCTTATTGTTGGAAAGTTTGAAATACCTTTTAAGGTTGTAAGGACTTTTCTTATGTACTGATTTATCTAATACAAATGTTTCATACTTTTTTACCAAATGTTGTATTGAAAAACATAGATTAATCTTGAGATCAAACTTCATTCTGAGTATAATTATTTATCAATTTAAAACTCTTACTATATGGCAATTTTGAATTCTTATCAAACTGAAAATAGCATAACAATTTTGAACTCTCATCAAACTAAATAAAAACAAATATTGAGGGGCTCGATGAGGTGGATCTGGTCGCCTTTTGCCACACCAGATCCACTTGCCTCCACCCGCCTCCTGCCGTTCCACCCTCAGATCTAGCCGCCTCCACCCACGCCACGCCGGATCCGATCGCCTCCCACCGTGCTACGGTCGGATCCATTCAGCTCCACCTGCGCCACGCTCGGGCCTTGTAGACTTCCACCGCTCCAAACTCAGGTTTGGCTGCCTCAACCTGTGTCGCGTCGTATCCGTGTCGGTGGAGGAGGAAGGTGGCTGGGGATGGTGGAGGAGGGAGGAGGTCGGGGATGGCAGAGACCGGAGCGGAGGTAGAAGGCATGTCGCATAGAAGAGAGAAGACGAGGAGAAATGAAGAGATAGGACAAGGATTTTTGAGTTTATATGTAATGGCATTTGGTGGGTAATTTTGGAGATTTCTAGTGGCAAAGGATTATTTCATCTCAAAAAAGCCCAAAAAAGCACCTCTCACCTGGCTTTTGGCTTATAGTTATTTAGAGGCTTTAGGCTTTTTTAAGCCCGTCTTAAAAGCCGCCGTTTGTTTCGGCTTTGGCTTTTTTACTTTTAAGCCAAAAAAAAGCTGAAACAAACAGGCCATATATTATCACCGCCACTTATGCTTTCAAACCAGTAGTAATACATCACTGCCAATTCTATCTCTTAATGCGGCAAAGGATATCTCTCGCCGCTCGTGTGGGAAAATATATCATGTCTTATCAACGCGGTTTGCACTTGGAACCCATAAAGGATAAGATTTTCCCGCGCGTGTGGCTCCCGAGATGGCAATGATACTCTATCACTGCTGCCTCGGACCCCCCGGCAGTGATGGGGAGTCGCGGATGAACTAGTCTATAATGATGGATGGTGCTCTCTAGCATCATATGAGATGTGCTTGCCAATTTTCTTGCAAATCAGCAAAGTTGATGAAAGGTAAAGCTAAATGAAAGCCGATCCTGGACAAAACATTGATGCAAAGCAATAGCAAATATGAATGTATCTTGAAATAGGAGATAGGTGTAATCATAGATTGATCAACATATCGATGCGAAGTAATATTGATGAAAGTTGAATTATAAAGGTAAGATGTACTAGTTACAACCTACTCCTAAGGTGTAGGAAAAGTAGATCCAAAAATGTAGTAAAGCTTAATGTGTGTGTTTTTCCAACCAACTTGTACAGGGTATTTATATCCCAAAACTACCGACTCAATTTGGGGTCGTGCTTCAAGTATCATTCTTCCATCCTTTCCTTAGATAGAGTACATGTTCACCTCCAAATCCTGTTGTTCCCAAACTCCTATTGATGATTTTCTTCTTTTCATCTACCTCTCCTTAGTAATCATCTTCTGGAGACTTGTCAGTGTGGCCGATAATTGATTCTAATTTCTAACAAATTCTAACATATCTTTGTAATTACGTCAAATACAAAAAAAAAATTACCGACTATTTCACCATCTAAAATCTTCTGGCAACATATTCCATCAATCAATCTGTAACACCATGGCCTAAATTAGCTCAAAGTCCAGCCTACTGTAGGGCGGACCTATGCATGTATAGCACTCCACTTACACTTTTATCCTCATTTCGTGTAAAAAGGTTAACTCAGAGGACCTATGCATGTATAGCACCCCACTTACACTTTCTTTCTCGCTTCGTACAAAAGAGTTAACCCATAGGTGCTATGTTTGGACCTAACAGGCATTATATAATACTACAACTCACTTTGCGCAAGCAATGTGAGACTAATCCTACCACCACTCCACAAGGGCCTTCACATTAACGGGCTGGGGTATTACACTCACCCCTTTAAGGGCCCCTCGGTACATGGCCATCCATTGCCGGCACATATGCCAAGCCGTGTGGCCACTCTAGACCCACAAGCGCCATGCACCATATACCCGCTCTCCTATCCCACACGCGCCTGTGCAGCGAAGGTTAATAATTTGATACCATCTGTAACACCATGGCCCAAATTTCTATCATGGCCTAACCCACCGTGGGGCAGACCCATGCAAGCATACCACCCCACTTACACTTTCATCCCTGTTTCGTGTAAAAGAGTTAACCCGGAGGTGCTATGTTTGAACCTAATAGGCATTATATACTACTAGAACTCACTTTTTGCAAGCAATGTAGGACTAATCACACCACCGCTCTACAAAAACCACATGGACCTTCACATTAATGGGCGGGGTATTACACAATCGAATTACTAGAGATTTCTAGGGTGCTAGGAGCGGCTATCTGTTGACGCCAAAAACTTTAAGTAGGGTTTTCGACTTCAGCACACTGGACGAACACCTAGTTCAGAGCGTGCCAATCAATTTGACCCTGCAATCGATAAGGTGAGATCGTGAAATCTTTGGAAGCCGATATCAGATGATAATTGGCATAACTCTAATCAGCCAGAAGCCGATTAGGACACAACAAGATTAGCCAATCAAGGCTAATCAAAGGGTAAAGGTACATTGGCTCCGAGAAGGCGATGCATAGCAAAACAGAGCAAACCAAACCTGGGTGAAATCGACGAAGATCAATAATCGGTGATGTGCAACCGTGCGTGATCCAAACTCTTGTAGATTCACAGGTCGCCGATTATTCCACACCTACCAAAATTTGACGCAAACACTATCTTTTCATTCTGCTTAAATGTATTGATCTTTAGGAGCTCTCCTGGCTTCAATAAGGCGCTGGCATTACTAGCGGTCCATTCTACGTCGTTCTGCGTTTAGCATCAAAACGATTCGAGTTTAATTCCAAGTGAAATTAAGAAACATCCGTATTCAAAATACAGGTGTAAAAAAGGCAGTTAAAGTTAACGCATATATCCTTATTTTCAACTGTTAGTACATTTCCTACACATGATCACATGGCGTTGCTAGTTTTCTTCTGCTGTTCATGTTTCGTCCATATGCTGCACAAAACAATATATTATCACTCAACTCTTGCTCTTATACAGGAGAACTAACACAGACCTATATCACACGATGATCAAACAAGCAACATTCCTGTCCTGCTATAGGTTTTTCTCTCTCTTTTTATTTTCTTTTTGTTTCTTTTTTGAGACGAACATTCTTGCTAGATAGCATAAGGATTGAACATCCAGTTGTCTGTGTTCAATGGGCTTTATAGAGATGGGCTCGGCCCAGGTAGCAGGCAACAGAAAGGAGAACTACATAATGTCATGTCCTTGCTGGGAAGAAAGCGAACTAAATTGATCCATAATTTCTTTCTTCTTTCTCCCCCTGCTTCTTTACGTTGTACCTCCTCCTCGTGGGATCCCTCTGTTCTCGGAATTACCCCAATTGTACCTTTGTTCTCGGAAGAGGATTTTGTGCTCCCAAAGTGCATATGAATGTATTTCGGTTTGCGTACTTGTGCAGTTCAAGAAAATACTAAAAAATTCATAGATGTAGAAATTTTTGCAAAAGTTTGTGCAGAAGTACGGCCATAAGTACACTGTGCAAAAATAACAAAAGAACGAACTTAGATTTCAAAAGACGTGTACAAACTTTGTTATTTTGCACGGTGCTCATATGACCATGTATTTTTGTACAAACACTACTACCGGACACGTGTTTACTGCTGGGTCCACATAAGCATCACTATCGGATGTGGATCCGGCACTACCTAAGTAGCAGTGATAGTCGAGAACTATCACTGCCGGATGTTAACCGGCAGTGATAATCACTATCATTGTCGGTTCAGACTTTCCACCCGGTAGTGATAATACTTATCACTGCCGGTTCAAACTTTCCACTCGGCAGGAACTGCCGGTTATAAATCATAACTGGCAGTGATAATAATTATCACTGCCAGTCATCTTTTATTACCGGCAGTGATAAGTAACTATCACTGTCCCATTTTTATCAATATCCGGCAGTGATAAATAGTACCACGCCTTTTTCTTGTTAACCGCAAAGTGATAACTCTCTCATCTATTTTCATATCCAAAACTGGCAGTGATGGATTTTTAAACATTTTTACATATATATTTGTTGCACTATATGTTGTAGCATATATATATTGTAAAGTAGTTGTATTCTGTACGGTATACGTTGTGCATAATAGTACTGAAACATCGCTAAAGTGTAATTCAAATACATTGAAGCATCATAATATTTAATTATTACATTGTTCATTCACTTTTGAAGCATCATAATATTTAAGTATTACATTGTTCATTCACAATCATTGCTATGTCACTTTGTTACATATGCTCGTGGAAACTCGCCTTCGGGTTGATAATTTCTAACGATGAACCCAACTGCTTTGCTCTCAAAGGGTTTCAATTTCGTGGTCAAGCAGTCGCTAGTGCCCAAATTTTGATTTGTCATGGGAGAAATTGAAGCATTAATTAGTGTCATCGTCTTTATAAAGAAAAGTACGGGTCAACATGTAATGATTAATATACCAGCTCGCCGTTGTAGTCCATGCTGTCAGTGATGAACGCGTGGATATGTGTCATTGCGTAGTATCCACATAAATTGTTCCCTTGGGGTTGTCTCAGGCATAGAAAATCGGTTTTTATTCTGAACTTCTTCATGTATGGACAATACTGTTGGCTCTTCTTGCAGTATTTTGTGTACACCCTGTTCATGGTTTTGAGTAGTCATTAAAATTAATTAGGTGCAATGGGATGGAAGATTACTGGAGTAATAATGCAATGACCGAGTTTACCTGTCTAGCAAGTCTATTAATTCTTTGTATTCGCTTGTCGGTTTTCTCATTGAGTCCAAGACAGTTGTCGGTATACTCTGCACCGGGGTACCCTTTCCGCCGTGAAAAGTAATAGGTCCAAGAAGTGGCTCGCCCAATTTAGAGCCATGCGGCCCCGGCGAAAGATCGGCGATCACGCCTGCTTCGTCACGGGCGAAGGCTTCTATGGCGCCCTAGCGGGCAGCCGGGCGAAGACGCCGCCACGGTGGAAAGCCCACGCTGCCCCCTAAGAAGCGATCTGGCGATCACACCGCTGCCGAGCGAGCGGCGGCTGCGTGGCATACTGGCGAGCAACCAGCGAAGATGCCCCGCCAGGGGCGAGGAGCGTTGCTATGCCTACCATGCAGGCGGGTGTTTGGGCCCCCCTTGTCAGGCCACGGATGCGACCAAAGGAATGAAGGGAAGGCTTCACTCGAAGTTTTCTCTTGGCACCTCGTGTCAAGATCATTAATTGTGAAGGGTCCAGCGTTCGGCACGACAGTGGCTTATCCCTCTGACGTCTCTCACCAACCCGACGTAGAAGCGTCATGTCCCGGGCGGACTGGGCGAGGCCTCTCACCGACATTAAATGATGTTCGAAGGACAAGGCCACGGAGGCGTGCTTAATAAATGAGTCGTGGGTAGACGTGGAAGCTAGAATGATGGGTGTAATTAATGTGTGTAGATAAGTATAGCGCCACCTTCTCTCCTGCCCAATGTGGCCCGTCTATATAAGGGTGCCCTGGTGCATGAAGAAGGGGGGCGGTCGATTGGCTAGAACAAGAAGCATAGAAAGGCAGACACTGAGAAACACCCTTGTAAGACATTTCCCCCTTTTCTCAAAAAAGAACTCGCAGGACGTAGGGCTATTACCCATTCCGGGGGCCTGAACCTGGATAGATCAGCGTGTCCACCAGCTTGTTGTCGCCCGGAACTCATCGCCGAGAGACATTAGGGTTTCTAGCCACGAAGATGCGCTCTACCGAACCATAATTTTCGTCTAGGGAGTAAACACTCTGTTAGCGGAATCTTGTCAGGTGAAATACGCAGACAACAGTGATGTTGCTTTCGTCTAACATGATGACGAGGACGATCCAGTGAAAGCTGCAGAAGCCAATTAGTCGTCACATTGTGTTGCACATCAAATATGCGAGACTAGTAGGCAGGGAAACACGTACTGAAAGTTGTAAGGTAAAAGTATGTAGGTCTTGTATTGTAGCTTTAGCAGCGCCTTGAGTGCGTACTCCTCAACATCATTTATTGTTTTTGGATCTAGAATAAGTTTGCAGTTGACAAGGCCCGGGTCGAGGAATCCTATGTTTTCATTTTTGTCCGCTGTAAGTGTCATTGTCTTCATTCTACATAAAAAAGAAGTCGACCTCAATTTAAGAGTACGTGAATATACAAAGATGAATTATACAAGAGACTTATAGAGTCCACATTCTTAATATGGACATGTCCAAAGCGCCTCGTTGGTACAATTAATATAGTTCTAGGTGTTCTACCCAGAAAATGCCGTCTATGTTGTGCAAATCCATATCTTTGTATTTGACGGGGAAAACATTGTTTTTTGTCTCTTGGACATACTGCTGGTACCATTGATGTAGACGCCGTAATTGTGTGCTCAGTTTGAGCTCCTCATTTGGATTCAGCAAAGCTTCCCCATTAACGAATGGCCACTTTAGAGGGGCTCTCAGACTTTAGCAAAGACTTTGGCCTCCAAAGAATAAATGCTTTACCACCATCTCCTTTAGATTTCTTCCTAGAGATGTGACCGTAGTCTGATAGTTGGCTATGTTGAGGAGCTTCAGTTGTCCGTCCTGTCTATTTAACTGTCGCTAAGTCCAGGAAGAAATCCCGTTTGGCAGCTTTGATTTCAATCTTAGCAGGTGGTGGCATCTTCTTGGAGTGCGCAGCTACACTGGCCTGTACTTCTTCTCTTGTTTCTTCGTTGGTCAGTTCATATGCTCGTTTCTTGCTAAGAGTTTTGGCTGGCTTCATAGATGAGGAACTTTTCCTCCCTGACCGTGTAGAATGTTGAGATCGCGGTGCTCTTTTGCTTATCGTCTTGTGGTATACCGAGCAGAGAAGGAGCTTTTTGGGGTGTCTTATGGTATTTGGAGTAGGAGAAGTTGCTTTCTTGGGTGACGGTGGAGGAGGAGGACTTTTTCTGGGTGGAGAGTCTGCCTCGTCATTGTTATTAAGATCATCGTCATTGTCATCATCTGAGGCAAACTTTATATAGCGCTTGCGCCACGCGATGAATGTGTCCAGGTATTGTCCAAGATTATTTTTCCCCTTCTCATCCAGGATCTCAACCTCCACTTTGCGGTATCTGTCAACCACGCTGTCAACTGAAACTCTGGCATATCCCTTAGGAATTGGGCGGTTATGCAACATCTGCCCCTCGATGTATGTGTAACACCACGGCGCCAACTGCACCGCGAATGCTACCAAAAGACCCTAAACCTCATACCTCTACAAAAAAAATTGAACCAACCTTGAAACTCCCCAACCCAGATTAAAACTAAGTCACCGAAATTTAGAAAATTTCGGCATGACCTCTCTAGAAAACAGGACATCCACTCAGCAGACAGAAAACAAATGCAGTAGGACATTATTCTAGCAGGTCCTTAGTTAACCAATTACCAAACCAATAGAATTTAATAAACTCCACCACGACGCATAACACATTACAATCTTATTAGATACATCAAGACTGAATGAATTGGTTAAACGAATTGCTGGAGGCCGAAGCCGTGTGCGTGCTACTACTCCCAACCCAACGGGCCAGCTTCAAAGTACCTAAAACAAGAAAACAAACAAGCGTGAGTCCAAGACTCAAAGAAAGCTTAATCAGCATAAAAAGAATAATGAACTCGGCTAGAATATAAATGCTACAAGACATAAAGTAAAAGTTTCTTTAATTGAAATCAGTAAATAAAAGAAAAAAGCTTGAATTCATATACAATCAAACATAAGAGCACAACTACTTCATCTTTTGACATAACCAATACTTAATTAAAATCATCCAAAGAAAAGAAGAGATCTATCCCCATTTACCACATACCACTCGAAACGTAATTAAACCACACTCACGCCTCAATAATCGCTCCGTGATGAGTCCATGACTAAATCCTCAACTTGTTATTTCCTTCTCATCAATTAACATTTACCAATTGCAACACACAATGCAATACTTTTATGCTCTCATCCCTTTTCTCATGAATCAAAACAATGAATGCACCATGCATGCTCCTAATGCACATTGTCATAGCGTATACCAAGATAGTGAGAGCACACCGTCGGTGTGCACCCTCAATCCCACCCATCCCGTGACGGGCCTACTCTTATCGACTCGCTCCCATTCACCTCGATGAATGGGACTCGAGGTAGGACTTGTGTGCTCACTACGGTGAGCACCGAGGCCCGTGATCAACATGGGACGCCTCGTCCATTATGAATGCAATTATGCAATTGATGTGAATGCATCTCATCCTCATTCATTTTCACCACACATAGCCATAACCAATATGGAAGTACCAATTAACTTGCTATTTCCCAAAGTGTAATTCATTCGAGGGTAAATGGGTCATGTGTATAAGCACAACACAAACATGAATATAACACCCACATTATCATTTAATCACTTTATCCTTTGCAACAACATAACCATACTCATTTATACAATTCATAAGGCGCTGCAATAATAGAAATTGAATAACTTACCTTCCCATTGCTAACATTCATCCATCCCCATTACCATGCTAAGAACAACTTCTAGATATGCCATTAAACATAGCCAAATCATTAGAATTTTCATACTTTTATCGCAAGCAAAGCATTTAACACCCTACTAACGCCTAAGAGATGCACTTGCCTTTACCGACGCGAGAGGCAACTCGGGTTGAGGTCACCCCAAGACATTCTCCTCGAAAAAGAACGTTACGCACAAGAATGGATCAAAGTCCCACTCACTACCCCAAAGCATGAAGAAATCTCAACTTTTGCCAAAAGCACCCAATTCCCACTAATGGGAACTCCAGCAACCCAAATAGACAAAGCAGCATTAAACCTTAATAATAGGAAAACACACCGACAAATCCTCAATTTGGGATCTTATGCCTAACCATTACTGTGGTAAGAAGGGTATTACTAAGCTCAACCACAAATGTAAATATATATATATATATATATATATATATATATATATATATATATATATATTCCTATTTTGGCTTATGATAGATCAATTACACCTTCTAGGCTACATTATGATAATTAAACACAAGAACTAAACAAAGAAGCTTTGAACATACCATTCGAGACTAAGCACCTCTTTTCACCCATAAAACACTTGCACAATGTAACACCCCGGCGCCAGCCACGCCACGGATGCTACCAAAAACTCCAAATACGAACGACACATCTACGGAAAGACTGAAACTGAATTTAATCTCTAAACTCTTAAACCGGTTAAAAACTAAGTCACCGAAATTTACAAAATTTCGGCATGACCTCTCTAGAACAGAGGACATCCACTCAGCAGACAAAAGAGCTAAAGCAGTTATATAATATCATTCTAGCAGGTCCTTAGATAATCAGACACACATCCAATCGAATATAATAAACTTCACCACGATAACAACACATTACAACCACAATAATTACATCCAGAATTAATGAATTGGCCAAATAAATTGTGGAGACCGAACCGCACGTGATACTACTCCCAACCCGACGAGCCAACTTCAAGTACCTAAAACAAGAAACAACAAGCGTGAGTCCAAGACTCAGCAAAGTGCAATCAAACATAAAAGTAATGAATTCGATTAGAATACAACGACTTCAAGACATACAGTAATAATTCCTTTACTTGACATCCTTAAATAAAGGGAGCAATTTGAATTCATATAACTTCAAAACGTAAGAACACGATTACTTCACCATTTGCTATAACCATTACTTAATCGAAATATCCATTAAAGAAGCGTAAACTAATCCTACTTACCACATCTAACTCTAAACATAAATAACCTTACTCATGTCTCAACAACCATTTCAGGATGAGTCCATGACTCAATACTCAACCTGCCTTTTCCATTCTCATCAATTAACATTCACCAATTGCAACACACAATGCAATGCTTTTATGCTCTCATCCCTTTTTTTTCATGAATCATGAAATGAATGCACCATGCATGCTCATAATGCACATTGTCATAGCGTATACCGGTATAGCTGAGTGCACACCGCCGATGTGCACCCTCAATCCCACCCATCCGTGGCGGGCCTACTTTATCGACTCGCTCCCATTCACCTCGATGAATGGGACTACGAGGTAGGACTTTTGTGCTCACTACGGTGAGCACCGAGGTTCGTGATCAACATGGGACGCCTCGTCCATCATGAATGCAATTATGCAATTGACGTGAATACATTTCATCCTCATTCATTTTCACCACACATAGCCATAACCAATATGGAGGTACCAATTAACTTGCATCAACTTAACCATACTCGTTCATACGATCTCGTAATGCAATGCAGTAAATGGGAATTGAATAACTTACCAATTTGCTAACATTCATCCATCCTCATCACCATACTAACAACTTCTAGACATGCTAATAAACATAATCACTTCATTAGAATTTTCATAATCTTATCGCAAACAAAGCAATTAACATCATAACAACGCTCTAGGAGTTGCACTTGCCTTTACAGACGGAGAATGGAGTGGCATGCGATTGAGGCCACTCCCCATGTAACCTTCCTCGCAAATAAACAAGATTCATCCAACTTAAATTTATGCACACTCGGTACAAGCGACAAAAGGAATAAACTCTTTTGCATTTACTCCACTCTTCCTGCCATGTTCAAAAATGTTTGGCCATCAATGCAACAATAAGAAAATAAAATCGAAGTTGAGCATTTCTAATCCTTCCGCCCTAGAGTGTGATCAATTTGCTAGCTAGGATCCATGCCTAAAAACAGATTCCTCACACAAAATCACTTTGCATGTAAATAAAACTCAACCATCATCCATTAATAAGTCACTCGCTTGCAAATCGAGTTTATAAAAGTTGTAGTATGTTGTGTACTTTATTCCATCACTAGCAGTAAATAAAAGTCCAATCATATTCATTGAAAGCATAACATCACAAAGAAGGTAGAGGATCTTCTAAGAGACTAAAGACTGATCCTAGTTCATGCCTAGAAGATCCACGCCCGCTATGTCTTGACGATCAGTAACAAACACATATAAATACCCATGTATACCAGTTGAGCAACTAGAACTATGCAAGATGAATCAAGGCATAAATATCACAGTGAAATACATAATAACATTCTAGGCTACATATATGTGAACACAAATCATGGAGGTCAATTTTTTTTTTCAACTCATACCAAATCAATCAACAAATAGGATCCCATCCACAACCCCATAATAACTGTAGAATGATGAGGTCGAAACGAGACATTCACGCAGGACAACATTATCAGGACACAAATATTCATTCGAAGTTCCTCTGGCACACATACAGGTACTGCACATACTGCTAGTTTTACTATTATTGGTTAGAACATGCATCATCCACATTTTCTAAGGACATTTAAAACCAATGCATTTGGATAGTTCTTACACTATCGCTGAGAGCATACTGCCAACTTCGAATTGGGTGTATTCAAATGAAGAGCAGGCTAATTTACATGATAATATTCAAAGGTTGATTCCAGAACATCTATATATACATATGCCTCATAATCTCAGTGCACAGACAACTTCGGACCTTATACCATGTAAGCACAAAAGAAAGCAACCATACCAATATGAATATGTTTATGAAGCAATAAGTTTAGCTCATAGGGTGACGCACAGATCATTACTCAAAACACAGTGTGATACCATACAATAAGCTTTTGGGCATTTCAACAAACATCTGGCCTGCACCCTAGAAACCCAACATCTCAATGCATTCTAGGTTTGAGATCTCACCACAAGAAGCAAGGGGGAGATGGACCATGCTGCTGGCCGCTGCTAGAGCTGCCGAATGCTGCTCTTGCTGCTGGCCCTGGCTGCTTCGGTCGCTGCTGCTACTCCAACTACTACTGCCGAACACTACTGCTGCTGCTGCCCTGCTGGAGCTTCGGCAAGGGGTGGCGCCAAGCCAGAGGGAAGGGAGACGCCGGCCTGGGGGCGACCAGAAGGGGAGACCAGAGGGAGTTGCTGGTGGCCGGCACTACTGCTGCCCTGCACTGCCGCCTGCTGCTGGCCGAGCCAGGAGGGGAGTGCGCCTGGGAGGAGAGCTGCGCCAGGGAGGAGAGGGCGCCTGGGAGGGGAGCTTCGCCAGGGAGGAGAGGGCGCCTGGGAGGGGAGCTTCGCCAGCACCCAGGGCAAGCCAGCCAAGACGCTGGATGAGTCGGCAGGGGGCTTGGAGAGGAAAGAAAAAATATCTTGGCCAAGGAAAACAAATGACAGCCACAAGAATGAGAGGAGGAGAGATTAGGTGAGGGGAAAATTTTCCTAAAAACCCCTCCGCAAACCACTATATTTCAATACATGGCGCGAAATGACAAATAATCAAGAAAACAACTTGCCGCCAAACTAAACGGATCGGAAGATACCTCATGTCGAAAACTAAGGCAAAATCCAAAACCTTTAATAAAAGCTTTACTTGCGCGACGATAAATAAATCCTTCCGAGAAAACATCCTTGAATCACGAAGGAGAAATATTTACCGGCCGAAAATCCTAAGAAAAGAGATCTTCGGTATTACACACAAGACTACACACCTAATTATGAGCATATAAACTTTCAATTCAAGATCATCAACCAGATTCTATATTTCAATAAAATGAACAATGTAGCCTCAAGATCATACTGCCAGGAATAGGTAGTTTAAGGTGTCAACATCAGCATGTCCTCCCAAGAGTAGGAAAAGTCTAAATTTGAGATCACATACATGCAATATAGATTAAGACAGTCACCCACATAAATTGGCTACCTCAAAATATATGGCCTACCATCAATTTCTCACAGAAATTTCTAAAAATAGCTTAATACTCTCTGCTGCGATCGATACATACACATAGATTTATCAATGCATCGTGCTTGCATTTCAAAACAAGAATTTAGCTAGGCATTTGCACAAACACTTGGCATGCAAGCAATTATACCTTCAAAGTTCTTGGTTTGGGAAGAAGGCCAAGGAGGAGGGACCGCTCGGCACGAGGGGAGGAGCCAGACAGTGGTGCGGACGGCGCACTGCCAGAGAGCGGCAGACAAGCACGCAAGCCGGCACGGCGGATGCGGTGGCTGAGGAACCAGAGGAACGCAAGTGGCTGGTGGCCGGAGGCGACGACGCCGGGCGACGCCGAGGTGGCCGGGAGGCCGCGCGGCCGGGAGGGAGAAAGCCGACTACTGGGCGAGCTCGAGGCGGGCGCGAGCCGGGCGGCCGGGTGAGCTCGGGCAGCGGTGCTCACTTAGGGCAAAGTAGGCGGCTGAGGAGGCGGCACCGCCGGAGGCGGGAGAGGTCGGGAGCGGCGCCGTCGTCCGTGGGTGGAGGCAGGAGCCCAGAGGCGGCGGCGGCAGGAGGACACCAGGTAAGGTTCTCTCTCTTTTTTTTTTCTAGGGTTTCTCTCCACTTCTCCCAAAGATATATATGTATATATACAAATACTACACAAATACTCTAGAGATCACAAATCAACAAATCCACAGACTATACATTCAACCCCTTAACAAAAATAAAATTTCCTTTGAGTAAAACTCGCCGCAGAATAAATACAGCTTGGAGAAAACACCCTATCCAATTAAAACCTACAGAAGAATCCCAAAACTTTTCATAACATCTTAAATTGTGTGACAACACAATTTATCTCCTTCCGGAATAAATCCGAGAATTAAGAAGACGAAAGCATCTCCGGCCAAAACCCTAGCCAGGGCTTGCAGTATTACACTCTCCCCCCTTAAAAGAATTCGCCCTCGAATTCTAGACACCGCAATACTCACCCGCAAGAGCAACAGAAACTGAACTGCGAATTCAATAAACCCCAAAAAGAACAAATGCAGATCGCTCACGCAAGAGAAACTCCACAATTCAAACCATGGTTTCACCAAATAAAATGAGCAAGCAATCGAACTCATTTCATCCAACAACAAATCAACACTAATCTCAATAGACCTTGCGCCTCAAACCAAAAAGGTTTTCCTAAACCAGAATATCACAAGCAATTCCTCAACCGGAGAAATTCACACCTCTCACGTTTAAACTCCAATAGACCCAAGCGTTCAGCCAAATTCTCAATTCCTACCATTTTCATAAACTATCTGACCACTCAGACAACTCTTCTTTAACGCTTCACTACACAAACTCCAATCAACCAACGGTTCATCCAAGAAGATCATAATACTAGCTTGCAAACTCAATTCTCGTTTCTCTATTCAATTTCACTCGCCCAACTTTAATCTCCTCTCTCAAACTCCATACCACAGATCAACCAACTCGTGATGCCGTGATTAACATGAGTCACAACACTCTATTAAGCATCAAAGGAATTATCACCAAAGCTATTCGATTGGACACCTAGGTTCTAAACTTGAATCCCCTAACCTTTATAACCATCTCTGATTAACTTGAATCTCTGATTCCCATCTTTCCTCATTGACTAATCTTTATAACCAAGGAACCAATTCTGAGCATAACGCTATTCCCAACCACTTAAACACTTAAGGTTCTACTCCGGAATTCTCCGGGAACTAAAACACGAATCTCATCCTTTCAATGGCTACCCATCATATCATAGCTATTCCTTCCAGACCTTCTAAAACGTGATCAATACTAGCCTTTCAGGAACACAAGTCTCGAATTCCTGCTGATCCCATAACTCAAAACACCTTGCATAACCCTAATCACTTTCACTTTAGATCATATACCATCTCGATTAATCATCTATACCACACAATCAATTAGGTTGTCCTTAAACAACCAACAAATCCACTTACGATCAACACTGAACCCAGATCAATCACTTTCTTTTTGTTCGTTGAAACAAAGGAATCTCGATTCCTTTAACCACTCACCCCATTTCAACAAATTAAAACCAACCAACAAACTTTACTTTGGGAAAAACTCCATTAAGAGAAAAACACCGCATGAGACTTTTATTAAAGCAATTCACTTATTTAAAACAAGTCATCAAGCTTTCACCAAAGAACATCTCTCTTTCACTAGAAGCTTATTTCATTCTCGAAGGAAACCAATCGGAAAACCGATCCACTCGTCACCCATCAACCAACACTTTCTTGAGAGACAAAACTTGTTTTCTAGAAGAAAACTTAACCAACCGAAAATCACGTATGACACATTCATAAGATTTACCTTTTAGAAACATTCACAATTATCGATTTTCAAATAAATCCAACTCTAGTCGGAATAGAGATACTAATATCTCCAAATCAAGAACTTGCAAATCATTACCTCGAGTCCGCCACATCCTTCAACTAATAATCCTATAATAACTCATTTGTACCTTATAAAATGCAATCCAGACATACACCCTTGGAGGTAAAATTCCACAATCATAACTTAAGCTAAATGTCTTAGCAATACACTTGAATGACATTATTCTACTAAGTAACTTATTCAAAATCCATGAACATATTACTTCATGATTAATCTTTCTTTCATCCTCATTTTCAAGCCTCAAGTTAAACCCAAACTTGATTATTCACACTAATTTCTAGAAGCCTTAAAACGCAAGACAAAGAATGTCTTTGCCAACAATGCTCAAACAACCGATCATATGGACAAGCCAATCCATATAAGAATATTTAAACATGCTTTAATTTCACCTTCCACCATTGCTAGTTCTCTTATACACTTACCAATAAAGATTTGATATACTTTACATAACCCCAATATTTCTTTTATTATACTCTCTAACAAATATAACCACCGCTAGTCCTATTAACATCAAACATTGCATCAATATTTTCCTCTGGCCTACAACCCATACTAAACCATCAATTATACAACTTCCTATTCTGAGCTTAGGTCCAAATATTCTCAATGAAACCTTATGTACTCAACATATAGAGTTCATACTACCCATACGTCAACGTTCAAAAGATCATAACCTACTCCAACTATAAATGACTTCAACAATTAATAATGCCTCCTCAAGACATACTCTTAATTGCTGACCTAAAGCGATCATTCACTAAAGGTAAAAACTATACCTGAGTCAACCATTCTTCCAATTAATTCCATGACTCGCAACGACAAGCATAAGACTCTAATCAATCCTTCACTCTTTGGACCACATGCCAACTCGCGTAAAATTCTCTAACAACACAGCATATTAGTTTGAACTTAATCAACCATCACATGTACTTTGACCCAAATCGATATTTACCTCATCGCCATGTTCTAACTATGCATCAACACTTAACCTTTTTAATCTCTCTCGTTGGTCACCTACCCTTGAAATAGCAAGGTATGACATAGCAAGGTATGACACCAACCTTTAAGTAACTACCAGCTTTTAAACACGAATAAACACGATTCATCGTTTTCCTTTCCAGAAAACCAAACCTTAAAGCACAAAGGAGCTCGACTCTCAAAATTGATTGGATGACAAAACCCAACTTAGTCTCGCAAAAGATCTCCAATTGGAATGCCAAACTCCAAACTTCCACAAAGGACGAGGGTTACAAGAACAGCCTCTCAACAAAGAAAAATGACGAGATCAAATAACTCAACTAAGGCGGGCACAAAACATCAATAACTCCTTTAAACTCGGAGAAGGACGAACACCCGAATAAATCGATAACCTTCTCCACAAAACAACCAATGCCAACCAACAAAAACTGAGCGTCAAAGCTGAAATAGCAACAAGAAAAGACGCAACACTAAACTCTTGTTCTTTGTCTTAAACAAAAGAAGGCAAAACCAAAACAATCGACTCCGCCAACTATGCGATCTAAGACAAACAGGACAAACACCCTCCCCACGGGAGGTTCTTCGTCCTCTGGTGGCTAGAAACAACCCCACCGCTAATCCACAACTTTCACCACGGTTAACAATACTCGACCAGAACCCTTTTGGCACAAATTAGCTCATAAGCATAACAATACACCTCATCATACGTTAAATCTCAAATAAAGCATTACAGAGTAACGCAATAATTGCCCAACCCATCCTACTGTGCATCAGAGTGTGTCAAGTTTTAAATTAATTAACCAATCTACCTCAAGTTTTAAAATTATTGCCATGAGGCCACACTTTAAAAGTTAATCCTAAACCATGTTTCTAATTTCACACAAAGAAAATTTTAGTTTACTCTAGAGTAATTTGTTAAAACCATGTACCACGGACCAAGCCCGCTCGATACTAATCAGTAACACCCGGCGCCAATCGCACCGCTGAATGCTACCAAAAGACCCTAAACCTCATACCTCTACAAAAAAATTGAACCAACCTTGAACTCCCCAACCCAGATTAAAACTAAGTCACCGAATTTAGAAAATTTCGCATGACCTCTCTAGAAAGCAGGACATCCACTCAATGGACAGAAAACAAATGCAGTAGGACATTATTCTAGCAGGTCCTTAGTTAACCAATTACCAAACCAATAGAATTTAATAAACTCCACCACGACGCATAACACATTACAATCTTATTAGATACATCAAGATCGAATGAATTGGTTAAACGAATTGCCGAGGTCAAGTTGCAAGCGTGCTACTACTCCCAACCCAACGGGCCGCTTCAAAGTACCTAAAACAAGAAAACAAACAAGCGTGAGTCCAAGACTCAAAGAAAGTTAATCAGCATAAAAAGAATAATGAACTCGGCTAGAATATAAATGCTACAAGACATAAAGTAAAAGTTTCTTTAATTGAAATCCGTAAATAAAAGAAACAGCTTGAATTCATATACAATCAAACATAAGAGCACAACTACTTCATCTTTTGACATAACCAATACTTAATTAAAATCATCCAGTAAAAGAAGCAGTATCTATCCCCATTTACCACATACCACTCGAAACGTAACTAAACCACACTCACGCCTCAATAATCGCTCGTGATGAGTCCACGACTAAATCCTCAACTTGTTATTTCCTTCTCATCAATTAACATTTACCAATTGCAACACACAATGCAATGCTTTTATGCTCTCATCCCTTTTCTCATGAATCAAAACAATGAATGCACCATGCATGCTCCTAATGCACATTGTCATAGCGTATACGGGATAGCTGAGTGCACACCGTCGGTGTGCACCTCAATCCCACCCATCCCATGGCGGGCCTACTCTTCTTGACTCGCTCCCATTCACCTCGATGAATGGGACTACGAGTAGGACTTGTGTGCTCACTACGGTGAGCACCGAGGTTCAGATCAACATGGGACGCCTCGTCCATTATGAATGCAATTATGCAATTGATGTGAATGCATCTCATCCCTCATTCATTTTCACCACACATAGCCATAACCAATATGGAAGTACCAATTAACTTGCTATTTCCCCAGTGTAATTCATTCGAGAGTAAATAAAGTCATGTGTATAAGCACAACACAAACATGAATATAACACCCACATTATCATTTAATCACTTTATCCTTTTCAACAACATAACCATACTCATTTATACAATTCATAAGGCGTTGCAATAATAGAAATTGAATAACTTACCTTCCCATTGCTAACATTCATCCGTCCCCATTACCATGCTAAGAACAACTTCTAGATATGCCATTAAACATAGCCAAATCATTAGAATTTTCGTACTTTTATCGCAAGCAAAGCATTTAACACCCTACTAACGCTCTAAGAGATGCACTTGCCTTTACCGACGCGAGAGGCAACTCGGGGTTGAGGTCACCCCCGAAGACATTCTCCCTGAAAAAGAACGTTACGCACAAGAATGGATCAAAGTCCGACTCACTACCCCAAAGCGTGAAGAAATCTCAACTTTTGCCAAAACAGACCCAATTCCCACTAATGGGAACTCCAGGCAACCCAAATAGACAGCAGGCATTAAACCTTAATAATAGGAAAACACACTGACAAATCCCTCAATTTGGGATCTTATGCCTAACCATTACCAGGGTATGAAGGGTATTTCAGAAGCTCAACCACAAATGTAAATATATATATATATATATATATTCCTTTTTTGGCTTATGATAGATCAATTACACCTTCTAGGCTACATTATGATAATTAAACACAAGAACTAAACAGCAAGCCTGAACATACCATTCGAGACTAAGCACTTATTTTTCACCCATAAAACACCTTGCACAAGACTACACACCTAATTATGAGCATATAAACTTTCATTTCAAGATCATCAACCAGATTCTATATTTCAATAAAATGAACAATGTAGCCTCAAGATCATACTGCCAGGAATAGGTAGTTTAAGGTGTCAACATCAGCATGTCCTCCCAAGAGTAGGAAAAGTCTAAATTTGAGATCACATACATGCAATATAGCTTAAGACAGTCACCCACATAAATTGGCTACCTCAAAATATATGGCCTACCATCAATTTCTCACAGGAAATTTCAGAAAAAATAGCTTAATACTCTCTGCTGCGATCAGATACATACACATAGATTTATCAATGCATCTGTGCTTGCATTTCAAAACAAGAATTCTAGCTAGGCATTTGCTCAAACACTTGGCATGCAAGCAATTATACCTTCAAAGTTCTTGGTTTGGGAAGAAGGCCAAGGGAGGAGGGGCTTGCCACGGAGGGGAGGAGCCAGACAGTGGTGCGCCGGTGTGTTGGCAAGAATGCCAGATTTAAGCGGGCGCCACGCACGGCTGCACGGGCAGATCTGGTGGCTGAGGAACCAGAGGCGCGGCGCTGGTGGCCGAGGCGACGAACACGGGCGACGCCGAGGTGGCCGGAGGCCAGCGTGGCTGGGAGGAGAAAGCCGACACGGGCGAGCTCTGGGCGGGAGTCATGAGCTCGGGCGGCCGGGTGAGCTCGGGCAGAGCGGTGCTCACTCGTAGGGCAAAGTGAGCGGAGGAGGCGGCACCGACCGGGGGAAGCCGGAGGCGGGAGAGGTCGGGAGCGGCGCCGTCGTCCTTGGGTGGAGGCAGGAGCCCAGAGGCGGTGGCGGCAGGACACCTGGTAAGGTTCTCTCTCTCTTTTGTTTTTTTCTAGGGTTTTTCTCCACTTCTCCCAAAGATATATATGTATATATACAAATACTACACAAATACTCTAGAGATCACAAATCAACAAATCCACAGACTATACATTCAACCCCTTAACAAAAATAAAATTTCCTTTGAGTAAAACTCGCCGTAGAATAAATACAGCTTGGAGAAAACACCCTATCCAATTAAAACCTACAGAAGAATCCCAAAACTTTTCATAACATCTTAAATTGTGTGACAACACAATTTATCTCCTTCCGAATAAATCCGAGAATTAAGAAGACGAAGCATCTCCGCCAAAACCCTAGCCGGGCTTGCAGTATACAAGATGACCAAGCCATCCTTCACCACCTTGATGGTAAAGTTCACACGGGCATGTGCGCATCGCAATGCGGTCGGCTCTATGATTTTGTCCACAGAAAACTACACGCCGAGTCCTCTTCAGAGCGCCTCGAATGCTTGGCTGCTTTTATTAGCCCCAGCAGACTATGGTGCTCATTGACCGCCATGTGACCGACGCTCGCTAAGGACCTTTGCTACCATTTCTCGCATCATTTCCAAATTGTTACGCAAATTCGACTTCCTTCTGCATCCGGTCTTCTATTTTCGTACACGCTCATCCAACTGTTATTGTCTGGATTTCTTTGGTCGCTTATAAATTTCGGCATCCTCTGGGAATGCTGCTCTCCAAGGCACCAAGCCAAGCCCTTTGGTGCGACCAGGGTGCTCCTTATTACCCAAGGCGCGTGTTAGCTCGTTGTTCTCCCTTCTTGGCTGGAAGGAGCCCTAAATAGTTTGGGAGTGGGCATCTACGATCTTCTTCGAGATTTATTCGTCTTTTTCACTTCTGAAGCTTAAGCTACCATCATCCGACAGAGTAGCTCCCCTCGCAAGCAGCTAGTACTTTGATCTTGGGGCCATCTCAGACGTCGCAGTAATAACTCCACTACGAGTTAGCTGTTCTTCCCGTGCATCCTACTTGGGTACTTTCCTCATGTACCCACCGGTGCCTAGCACATGGGGGTAAATGTTCTTGTCCGAATTTGCCTTGTTCTATTGGCTGATAGCCTGGGCTTCATCAGATTTCTTATACTGCACGAATTCATCCCAAAATTGCTCTAACCTCGGGTATCTATTAAAATCAGGCGTTTGATCCTTTTTGACATACTCCTTATTCAGCTTTGTCTTCCAGTTCTTCCATGCAGATCCCATAACGCTTAGTGCACGTTTCCTGGCAAACTCTAACTGATCTTCGGGAAACTGAAACTTCGCTGTCAACTCTGTCCACAATGTTTTCTTCATGTCATCGGGAACATAAGACGGGCAATCACGCTGACGTGTCCATTATTTGTAGGTGATAGGCACATTATCTCTAGCCAGGACCCCGCATGCTGTCCGATATGGCCCAAGCAATGATGTGGGTATAGCTGGTTCTCCGACTACATTAAGCTCAACTATCACCTTTCGTTCGCCTGTGCGCATCTTGCTGGGACCTCGCTCACGATGCTGGCTCGGTGCACCAGATGTCTGACCCTGCATTTTGATTATTTCATTAGTCGTTTGGCTCTGCCCTAATTTCATTGAAAAGCACATCTTACGAAAGAATCTTACTAAAGACTTACCTCGTGTATATTTTTTGCCTCGGATTGTTCCAGGTTGAGGAACCCTGTCGGGCTTTGCTCTCGACTTTGGTTCACAGGCTCAGCGCCATTCGGCACTTGTCCATTATGAGAGGCCATGTGCAGCAAGTTTTCTAGAATTTTAAATTAACAAAGTCATGAGATGAATATTCGCATATATATCAATGTTGTGCATATATAAGCGTAATCACCATTTTGTCATGCGTTAGAGTTGCTAATATCAACGTCGTGCATATATAAGGCGTAATCACCATTTTGTCATGCGTTAGAATTGCTAATATCAACGTTTTGCATATATAAGGCGTAATCACCATTTAGAAGGCTAAAAACAGATATGGGAATTTCACACAAGATGCAACAAGGACTCAAAATGAACCTCGAAACATTGATAGTTGACAACGAGGAATTGTACATGTAACTTTAATAGTTAACAACGAGAAATTGTACATTCGAATAAATTGCTAAACACAGAATCATTTCCATGTGCAATTAGGTACTAGATGGCATTGCCACATCAACCTAGCATGAAACACCACTAACCTACTTTATGCAATTCAACAACGGGTCATTTCCACATAAACAAAACTTCGATCTAAATTTTTATATCCAAATATGTATAATTGCATAATTACAATGTACATAATTCCAATGAATGCGCTAAACTAATACTTATATATTTAAAAATACATATATAGATTAGGATTTAAGAATTAAAAGAGTGTGTTATATGCATATATAAGAATTCACCAATATGAATTGGAAAACAATTATTATATCCAAGTATGTCAATAGGATATTACATCCAAATATATTCACTATTTCATATCGAGCAATTTGTGTTCGCAATTTGTAGGTCTACTTTATGTAATTCAACAACGGGGTCATTTCCTCATAAACAAAACATCTAAACTAGAATTACCAACACTCCCAAATGACAATCCTTAGTAATACCCATACATATCATAAAGGAATTTTGACAAGTCCAAATTACATTCTCTTCAGGGGGAATGTTCAGTACGGATTCCTATAGTACTGTTCGGGGAGTCAATAAGTTAATTCATGTGGATGTCTACTTGCCGGGCTGCCCACCTAAACCGGAGGCAGTTATAGATGCCCTAACAAAACTTCGTAAGAAGATATCGCGAGAAATAGTTGAGGATCGAACTCTATCTCAAAAGATAAATCGATGATGCGCTCAAGCAAGAAAACGGCTGCGTGTGCTAATACATCAAAGATACACCTCAAAGAACATAATAGAGTACATACAAATGGATTCAAGCATTCATTTATGGTGAAAGAAGGAAAACAAATGTACATAAGGCCATAATTCAAGAAATACAACTGCATCGAAAACAAATGTACATAAGACCATCCATACTTAAGCATCTAAAATAAACCAGTACAAATATATGTCATCGAAAACAAATGTACATAAGGCCCTCCAGCATGCTTTCTAAGGTGCTGCACATGTTATACTCTACCACCGCACAAATTACCAAACTTAAGAATTAGAATAATTCAATGATACATATACATTTGACATGATACATAGAAATTTCTTGAAAATTCAAATACATTGCATTTCACATATACATGATACATAGAAATTACCTCAAAATTCACATATACATAGAAACTTCGAAATTCACCAAGAACTAGAATAATTCACATGATACATATACATTTGACATGATACATGGAAATTTCTTGAAAATTCAAATACATTGCATTTCACATATACATGATACATGGAAATTGCCTCACAATTCACATATACATAGAAACTTCGAAATTCACCAAGAACTAGAATAATTCACATGATACATATACATTTGACATGATACATAGAAATTGCTTCAAAAGTCACATATATATAGAAACTTCGAAATTCACCAAGAATTAGAATAATTCACATGATAACTATGGATCAAGATATTCACAACAGTACATGCATATGTATTGAAACATGATAGATGGTTAAACAGCTCATAGTCAGACATATGACCATATACATACTTATGAACAAAGCAATTAGCATTAAGCTCAAGTTGGTTAATTGAGTGTTATCAGATGTCGGGTTGCCTAAAAGGCCCTCCTCGCCACAAGGAACGAGTAATAGACTAATTTGTGGCAACCTTACCTCAATCCTCCTCAACTAATTATCTTGTATGCGCACAATAGAGAATTAAGATAACAGGCCTACTGAACAGAATGCCTTTAACATAAATATATTGGTGATTTAACAGAGAGCAACTAATCAAAGCCAAACTCTACTGGACAGAGCAATAAACTGGAACAATCACTAGTGCATGAATATAAGATGTAAGCAAGAAGCAAATCATTCACTATCTAAGCATATAACACAGATAGCAAATCATTCACTATCTAAGCATATAACACAGGATAGCAAATCATTCACTACGTAGCATATAACACAGGATAACACAGGATAGCAAATCATTCACTATCTAAGCATATAACATAGGATAACACAGATATAACACAGATATCAAGTATATATCAAAGTTTATCGATCACAAGATTTGTTGCCACAAATAGCCTATTCCAGTCCCAAAATCATCATTGAATGCTTAGCCCACATGCAAATGATTGATCAGAGCAGCAACCAGATAGCAATCTTATCGGTGAGGGGAGGGGCGACGGGAGGGGAGACGGGGAGGTGCCGTAGGGGAAATAGTTGGGAGGGGTTGCCGCAGGGAGGGCCGGCTCGAGGAGAGTTGACGCGGGGAGGGGGCGATGCGGGGAGGGGCGACGCGAGGAAGGAGACGCCGGGGGGGGGGCACCGCAGGGGGAGACGGTGGGGAGGGTCGCTGCAGGAGGGCCGCATGAGGACGAGGAGAGCTCGTGGCGGCTAGGGCGCACAGACGAAGGACAAGAATTACAAACAGGATGCGAAATGTCTAAGTGCGGGAAAGATGATGTATATATAGGGAGGATTATTATGCGGTTTAAAGAATGACCCAAGATCGATAATAATTATCGCTGCAGTCAATTCCCACCCAGCAGTGATAAAAATATCAGTGCCAGGTTAGCTTCAACCCGGCAGTGATAAACCTATCAGTGTCGGGTCAACTGTTACCTGGTAGTGATATAACCTACTATCAGTGGCGATTAGTTCTGACGTGGTAGTGATAACACTATCAGTGTCGGGTTAAATATGACTCGGTAGTGATGTAGATATATCACTACCGGTTGGAATTACAACTAGCAGTGATGTTATTACTATCGCTTGTGGACGCTATGACGTGGCACTGATGTATTTTATTAGTGCCACTCGTATGTCAACGCAGATCGATAGCCAGACCACACCCCGTGCCAAATGCTGTTGTGGCACAAGTGGCGTGGTGGCAAATGCTGCCGAGGCAAGGACTGGTTAGCGCCAAGGACTTTTCTCTGCATGCAAGGAAATTGTCACACCAGTTTTACATAATTATCATTTGTATTTCCTACATTTCTAAAAAAACCAAATAAGAGCTATTTAGGGCTTTTACCATAGTTTATTGTTGAAATTTGTATATAAAACCAACTACTAATTTTTTTATTTTTATTTCAAATTTTAGCTATGAATTTTAGTTATTTTTTATTGTCGTTGACTTGAAAATTTTCTTTTAATTTCCTAATTTTCATTTAATCATTATTTTTAAATTTAATATTATGATAAATCAATTATATGGTTCTTACTATCTCATCAAGGTAATATTATGAGCAAGTTTTTATTGATTATTCCATATAATATTATGATAAATCAATTTGTCTCCTCTTCTCTCATTTGAGTACTATTTTTATCAAGGAGTATTGGATGAGGAACATAATTCTTTTATGTATGGCCTTTTTACATCAATTATATACTTTTTCATCCATTGGACATTTGCTTTTTCTGAATGATTATAATAATCAATACTCCATACATTACAAATTGAAGCATGTCCTTCGTACCAAATGTTTATATTACAAATTGAAGCTTGACCTTCATACAAAATAAAGCATATCCTTAATTATACAACTAAGTTACGATCCGACCTTCGTTATGATCGTGGCGTATGTATGTAGCTTCCTCTATGTCTTCCAGATGTCGATGTTCTCACCGAAAGGAAGAAGCTCATCGAATTGGTTATAGTCTTCCTCGTCGACTACATTCCCAATTCCCACAATCCTTCACGTGGCGTTCCTTGTCAACCAGATCCCTTACAAAGAAAATTTGTGTAACGGCATTAGCAAGTACGAATGGTTCTTCTCTATATCCGACGTGTTCGAAGTCCACGGTAATGATACCGTACTTGTCGATATTCACGCCCCTAGGTAGCCTGACCCACTGGCATCGAAACAGGGGGACCTTCAAAGGCCCATAGTCAAGCTCCCAAATCTCTTCTATGAATCCGTAGTACATCTACATATTACCATTGCTATCATAGGCATCAATACGGACCCCGCTGTTCTGATTGGTGCTCTTGTTATCTTGTGCTCTCGTATAAAATGTATATCCATTGATGTCGTATCTGTAATACTGCAGGGTTTCTTTTTCCTCCGAGTCGGGGAATTCTTGGTCCGGGTGTTCGGTGGGCCTATCTGTGATTTGTGGGAGAGAAATTCTTGTTTTTCTTTTTCCCTCTCCACCCACTTGTGTGTGTGTGGCTAAAATTCCTTGGGGGGGGCTGATATTTTCCCCAGCACTATCGATCCCTTCCCCACCTCTCCTTTTTCTCTGGATGTCTTGCTCCCTAGCGAGTTGCCTCCTCCCTACGCCCCCAGCCCTTCCTACCGATCCTCCTGGCTGGCTCCTCCCCGCGCCCTGTTTCCCCCAGCCGCCATTTCCCCTGGTCGAGCACTCCCTTGGCTTCTCCTTGCTCCAGCGTCACCCTGCCCACCACTGGCCGCGTCTCCTCAATTCAGCCGGCTCCTCCCAAACCAAGCAAAGCAAAGATGGCCACAGCCTTCCTCCTCTCCCCGCCATGCATACCTGGCTCCCATCTACCGTGGCGAGCAAGAGAGGGAGTAGCAAAGAAGAAGAGAGGTAGCCAAGAAGAAGACAAAGAAGAGTCTGCAAAGAACTCCAAAGAAGAAATGAGCAGCTCCTCCCTCCTTCCTCCATGGAAGTAGCTTTGAGGTATAATTGTTGGGGGGGGGGAATTAGCTTGCATGAAGGGTGTTTGATGAAATGCCTAGCTAGGTTTTCATGAGATGAAATAGTTGTGCATGCCCTGTGTGTGATGAATTGGCTGTGAGGGGTGTTACAGTATTGGTTTTGTGCTGAGGATCTTAGCATTATGTTCTATACCCTTGTTTTTGGTTTTTGTAGAATGCAATGCAGTGATGTATGTTAATTAGTCAATGCATTATGACCTTGATTTATGTGCTTGTGATGTAAGGTTCCTTAATTGGTTCTTGCTATAGCTAGTATTTTAGTAAATCTTCCTGTATGCGATTTTGATATGAGGGTTTGGGTTCTAGTGGCAGTCAGTATACAATTTGGAATAGTGTGTGTGAATGGTAGAACAGAGAGGGTTTTCAGGTTGTCCCTAAGGAAATGCTTGGCTAAGAACTATCAGTGACCTATATACTCATACTCTGGCTTATGTTTGGGTTCAAAAGAGAGATCAACAGATTTTGTAGAATTATAATCACAGAGTGTTACATGCAAGGATTTGATTAAGTTCCATATTTCTTACTACCTTTTTGCTCCGTTATTTATTATGAGTAAGCTTGTTGTTGTGTTATTGTTGCTTCGGTGTATAGAGACTGCGATAAGTGTTCATGAAGTATTGATTATGTAAATCTTGGTTAATAAACATGAGTTGTATATATATTGTATATGTGGATTTGTTACTGATGCATATCAACTACTTATGTATACCAGTATTAGATTCTGGAAGATTTTGTGTGCTGTTGTTTATTATGGTCTGAAATATACACGTATGTGTTATTTGTGTATGAGCCCTTGTAATTGTTATTCAAAAGATAAGGTTTAGTTTACAAGAAATACTAATTTGTGCATAAATTTAAGTGGAATGAGTATTGTTTATTTGCGAGAGAAGGTTCGCTAGGAGTGGCCTCAACCGCATGCCACTCCATTCTCCGTCGATAAAGGCAAGTACATCGAGTTGTGTGCTTAATTGAGTTGTTCGTTGTTATTTATCTGTTCATGGCTAATTTCTATTGATTGTGGCAAGTGTTAGTTATATTGGTGACCGTCCCTTCGAGGATGTGATTAGCTATTGGATTCGAGTGGTCACTAGTAAGCCTTAATCCCGGTGAGTTTACTGTACCTTTGTTAATATTACCGTGAGTAGCGAGTATGGGGTACGTGTGTAACACACCGGCGCCAAAAGCGCCACAGATGCTACCAAAACTCTCAAATAACTAATGACACCTCTAGTGAAAAGACAATAATTAACCTCTGACTCTTAAAACCGGTTTAAAGCTAAGCCACCGAAATTTTCAAAATTTCGCAAACCTCCCTAAAACTAGGACATCCACTCAGCAGACAAAAGAATAATAGCAGTTGTATAATATAACAATAACTCGAAATAGAATGAAACCATCTAGAAGGTCCTTAGATAATCGATCATATATCCAACCGGCAATTAATCGACTACGCAACGACGATCAACACATTACACTAGCATTAGTTACAATTAGACTTAACGAAACAATTGAATTGGTTGTTGGTGACCGAAGTCGTGCATGTGTTCTACTCCCAACCCGACGAGCCAGCTTCAAAGAACCTAAAAACAGGAAACAAATAAGCGTGAGTCCAAGACTCAGCAAAGTGCAATCAAGCATAAAAGTAATGAATTCGATTAGAATACAACGACTTCAAGACATACAGTAATAGTTCCTTTACTTGACATCCTTAAATAAAGGGAGCAATTTGAATTCATATAACTTCAAAACATAACAACACGACTACTTCACCATTTGCTATAACCATTACTTAATTGAAATTATCCAGTTAGAGAAACAGAAACTACCCGACTTACCACATCCAACTCGGAAACATAAATAAACCTTACTCATGCCTCAACAATCATTTCAGGATGAGTCCACGACTCAATACTCAACCTGTCATTTCCATTCTCATCAATTAACATTTACCAATTGCAACACACAATGCAATGCTTTTATGCTCTCATCCTTTTTCTCATGAATCATAAAATGAATGCACCATGCATGCTCATAATGCACATTGTCATAGCGTATGGGGTATAGCTAAGTGCACACCGCCGGTGTGCACCCTCAATCCCAACCATCCGTGGCGGGCCTACTCTTATCGACTCGCTCCCATTCACCTCGATGAATGGGACTACGAGGTAGGACTTTTGTGCTCACTACGGTGAGCACCGAGGCCCGTGATCAACATGGGACGCCTCGTCCATCATGAATGCAATTATGCAATTGATGTGAATGCATTTCATCCTCATTCATTTTCACCACACATAGCCATAACCAATATGGAAGTACCAATTAACTTGCTATTTCCCTAGTGTGATTCATTCGAGAGTAAATAAAGTCATGAATAAAATTTAGGGAAAGGCATCACATAATTTCTATAAAGTAGATTAAATTTACAGATATGAACAACTAGGTGATTATAGTGCAAGCTTGTCCCTACACTTGCATCAACATAACCATACTCATTCGTACAATTTCGTAATGCAATGCAATAAATGGGAGTTGAATAACTTACTTACCAATTTGCTAACATTCATCCATCCTCATCACCATACTAAAAACAACTTCTAGACATGCTATTAAACATAATCACATCATTAGAATTTTCATAATCTTATCGCAAACAAAGCATTTAACATCCTAATAACGTTCTAGGGGTTGCACTTGCCTTTTACCGACGGAAAATGGAGTGGCATTTGGAATCTTAGCGTTCTCATGACTTCCCCGGATTAAAGAAAGCCTGAATTTAGAACACATACACATAATATAACTTAAGACAACCAACCACATAAATGAAATCTCTAGAACTAGTGCCATTTAATCTCTGGAAGATGCAACACGAAAACATATGCATTGATCCTAGATTTCAATAGCATGAGAGCATGAGAAAATATCATTCCACCAAGACACCAAGAGTAGCCCTCCCAACCTTATCACCTACACCTGGCTTGCCAATCAGACCCTAACGCCTCATTTCAGAATCCCATACAATCAATACTCACTTGACTTCCCAAAGAACAATGAAAGCTTCATTCAGCTCACACACACAAGGAGAAGGTTTATTATGATCACACAAGTGGTAAAAACTATTTGAAGATTCAATGACTCACTGTCTACCTTCTATGTGCTCATAAGAGTTTTAGAATACATACCAACTTCCAGTATGGATTGAGTGCATATATATATACAAAAAACTCAGTAGTTAATCATGTACACTTGAATCTCTAGGACAGCACAAGCATGTATGAAAATGCACACATATCAAACTAGCAGATTTATTACACTTTCTAAGCTTCATTCCACTAATAAAGCACACGCGTAAATAAATAACTTGAATCAAACATCAAAACATTAATATCTTTTCATCTGAGCCTCACAATCCTTACCACATATTGTTGTAGAACACAAATATTCATTCAGATCTTTTTGACTTGAGATCTCAAAATCATGCATGGATATATGCATATATTTATATACATATGGACTTCATAATCGCGGTGCTCAGACAACATATGACCTTAGGATTGATAAGATCAACCAAATCAAAAACTCAAGCATGCAAGAATCATTTCATTCTCATGAAAACCTAGCTAGGCATTTCATCAAGCACCTAGCATGCACAAGGAAACTAAACACCACACTTCAATTTGTTTGATTTCTCACCACACGAAGGCAAGGGCTACTTGGTGGTGTCTTTGTTGCTTTGGTGCTCGCTTCTCGGAGGGGGAAAAGGAAGAGAGGCGCTAGCCATCGTGGGAGGAGCCGACCTGGTCGCTCTTCCGCTTGCTCCTCATTGGTGCCGCTGTCATTGGGACGCCAAGCTAGAGGGGAGGCCGACGCCGGCCTGGGGAAGGGCGCAGGGTGAGCACCGGCAGGGGAGGGCATGGCTGCTGGGAGGGATGCACTCGCTAGAGAGGTGGCGAATGGGGGAGGAAAGGTGGCCTTGGCCAGGAACCCACAATGAGGCGCAGGGAGTTGGGTTGGTGGCGCAGGGGAGTCAGCAAGGATGTGTGGTCAGGAGGATTTGGGGGAAAAGAACAGCCAGCCAAAAAGAACTCAACCACAGCTAAGGAAAAAAAAGTGAGGTTAGGTGGGGAGGGGAAAAAGAAATGAAGACCCCCCAAAAAGATCCAGAAATCCAATTTTAAACCCTTAGGGCGAACCAAAAAATTTAATCCTTGGCGCGAAAAGACAAATGCCAGGATAAACAAACTTGCCGTAAAACTATACGGCTCGGAGAAAACAACCATTCCGATAAGTTTTCACGGAAAAACTCAAAACCTTTAATAGAATTAATAACCGCGCGACGGCTGAACCTTGAATCAAAAAGGTGGACAACAAATCTGGCGAAAACCCAGGCAAAGAAGATTTGCAGTATTACAACGTGGATACTCGTGGTTAATTTACAAGAATTGTATTTAACTGTGCCCCATGTGGGGACTGGAATTGAGTATGTGTACGAATCAATGTATTGCTGAATTTTGTGTGTGTATATATATATATATATGCTTGTTTGTGCTGGTGGAAGTGTGGGTTCAACAAGAGCCTATTTATATAAGTACATACATTGGTGTGTCTTGTGTGTCTATGTGAAGTCATACTTATTTGTATGCATGAGGTTTCTCTAAGTGAAAGGCACTGTTTAGAGTGTGTGAATGTGTAGAGCTGCCATAGTCCATACAATTATATGTGATACTTGCTGAAATCTATGGTCATGTGTGCTTGCATGTATGACTGACCTTGTGTTTATATATATATATATATATATACAAACATTTGCACACATCTATATACTTATGTAGTATGGGAAATTTTATGTATATATGTATGTATTTACATATATGCTTGTATATGTATGTGGTTAGAGTTATGTTAGTGTTGGCAATGAATGAAAGGTTGCGTTTCATTCATGTTAATTGCATTTGTGCATTCATAATAAAAGAGGCGACCCATTCTGATGCGGGCCTCTGTGTTCACACGTAGTGAACATGAAAGTCCTACCTCGTAGTCCCATTCATCGAGGTGAATGGGAGCGAGACAGTAAGAGTAGGCACCTTCCACGGGATGGAAGGGACGTGAGGGTGCACACCGACGGGTGGGCACTCGGCGACCGAAAGATGCATCGAAAAGAGCATTCATGTGCATTGCATCTCCTCCTTCCTAAAAGTTGAAAATCTTGAGTTATGTTGAGGAGTTGTTTACGCGGGGTTTGGGAGTTCGAGAGTTGAATTCTCTTATGATTTATGGTTGAGTTTTTTCTGAAGAAAAAAGAAAAAAAAAGATGGGCTTTGTTGTTGCCCGTGCTCAAGAATTGCGGTTTTCTTTAAAGGTTGAGTGCGTGACCCACGAGGATGTTCAAGGCGTTAAGTGTATGATGAGTAGTTGGGCTTTCAGATAAGGAGGGTTACTGATTCTATTAAAAGAAATCTGTTGGTTATTTAAAGACACCCAAATTTATTGTATGGCATAAGATGATTAATTGGAATGGTAGGTGATTCTAAAGTGAAAAGTTGATTAGAGTTTTCACCATGGTCATGAGACGTGGAATTGAATGGAAGTTCAAGATTTGTGTTCCAGTAAGTCTAGTAGTGAGTGGGATTGAGAGGGTCTAGAATCTTCTATGGATGAATTTATTATAGTAAGATGTTGATGTAAAGTACCGAAGTATATTAGCGCCAAGGCATGAGAGTTGTGATTTAGAGGCAAGTGAAGTTCCTTGAGCATTGGATGGTTTTATCATCAAGTTGATGACGTGATTGTGGTAATCTTTTTGATATGGTTAAGTTATT
The DNA here is from genome assembly GCA_036346375.1 of Guadua angustifolia. NCBI lineage: Eukaryota > Viridiplantae > Streptophyta > Magnoliopsida > Poales > Poaceae > Guadua > Guadua angustifolia. The sequence continues at coordinate 52,170,260 of CM070503.1, read as the reverse complement.
GCTTTAAATGGGTATAAATGCGTATTGTCCGGATGCGGTTTCATTGTATTACTTGCTCTTATGGTCAAGCTTTTGTTTTACTTATGTTAAATTGGAATTGCTATTCTTGTGTACTTTGCTGAGTCATCGACTCACGCTTGTTGTTGTGTTGTTGCAGGTACCTTGAAATCGGCATGCATGGAAGGGGGTAGTAGCACAATCACGTTTTGCATCATCACCTTTCCATTGTGTTAATTCATAATTCTGATATAAATAGCTTGAGAAGATTATTGTAAGGGGCTATTCGCTATTTTGTTTAATGAGTTCCTGTCCTGTAATAATTTATGTGGTGGAGTTCCCTAATTTCTTTTGGATGTGTGATTGGTTAACTAAGGACCTGCTAGAATGATATCCTGCATCTGCAAGTGTTTTCTGTCTGCTGAGTAGATGTCCTACTTTCTAGAGAGGTCATGCGAAATTTTGTACATTTCGATAGCTTAGTTTTAATCTGTTTTAACAATTTAGAGGTTGTTTTCATCTTTTAAGTAGAGGTGTCATTGGTCATTTAGAGTTTTTGGTAGCATCCGTGGCACGTCCGGCGTCGGGGTGTTACAGTTGGAATCAGAGTGGGCTTTAGGTCCGTGGCATGTGAATTTAGCAAATTACTCCAGAGCAAATTACTCCAGAATAAGGTTTCTACTCCTTTAAAATTTGGCCTTCGGGCAATAACCTTAAAATCTGAATTAGAATGGTTAACTAATTTAAAACTTGACACACTCTGATGCACAGTAGGATGGGTATGGGTACATTGCATTGTGCCCAAATGTTGAGTGCTAAATTTATCGTTGCATATTGCTTTGACTATTTTAGGACTGTTGGGATCAGTACTCTTATGTTCATGTTATTGGTGAAGCCGAAAGGTTTCGACCTTGTTCCTTTGGCCGAGTTGTGGGTTTTGCTTGTGGGTGTGGCTGGTTGGTGCCACCCCTTGCTATTTGGGGAACCTCTCATTCTTGATTCGTCGTTTTCGCAGAGCAATTTAGAGGGTAAGGAGGGAAGGTTGGTTTCTTTTGCCTTCGATGTTTGGATTTAAAGAGGAAAGCTTAGTGATGAACCCCTTTGGATTGCTTTTATTGTTGTGTTCTATTTCATTGGATTCTTTGGTTCTTGTTGGTTACCGAGGGTTGTCTTGCGGAGAAAACTATTGTAGTTGTTGATTTATATTGCTTATGAGTCAATTAAATGGTGGATCGACCAAATGATTTAATCGATGTGAAATTAAAGAGTGAGTATATGGGATGGTTGTATGATTGATGGGGTTTTGATTGGAAAAATGTCTATCTAGGAGTTTATCTATGGAATATGACTAGTGGGGGGTATATGAATAGGAGAAGGAAAGTAAAGGAAGATTGGGTTTTGTAATTTCCGTTCAAACCTGTGTACCTTTTAGGATTTGGTGAAAATGAAACAATTAATGGCTAGAGCATTGGAGTACTAGAAATGGTGGAATTTGAAATGAACCTTCCTTTAGCTTTGAGGATTGCAAATGAGGATATAAGAGTTGTTCTGGAATTTTGTCTTCTCTTCCAAAATGTTGATTTTGGGTTAGCATAAGAGGCTTTACCTTGATTAAAGTAAGGTAAGTTGTCTTTTGGTTTTATGAAAGCTTCTGTCAGCGATTTGCGTGGGGTTTCTCTGTTAATTGGAGTTCTCCCCGAGGCGAATTTTATTGTATCGGTTTAAGAGTGTCAAAGACGATTTATATGATATTAAAGAATCGAGTCTTCTCTTGCAAATTTGGTTTTGGAAGAAGAAAATAAGTGATGTTTGGGCTCTATCAAGATCCTCTCTCAGGTAGGTTCCAATGCTTTGGGTTCAAGGTGACGTACGTGGTTTATTTGGTCAAAGCGGGAATTGTATTTCCTTTGTGTTCTAGCTGGAGTTAAAGGATATGGAAACTTGTGGAATAGAGTTGAGTATAATAAAGAGAATTGAGTTTTCTTTGGTCATTGGGATTGCATCTGTAAAGGTTCAATGCAGTGTTTCTCTTGAAAGTTGAGTTTTCCTTGGTGGGTATTTTATCACATTATTTGAAGAGGATGAAAGTAGTTGTTTTACTAAAAGGAATCGAGGGATTTTGGGTGGATAATAATGGAGGATTATACTTTTGATGTGGTTCTTTGATGGTGCTTGTCTAACCCTTATTAGTGAACTACTTGGAAGTTGATGGTAATTACGTCACCATTTCTAGCGTGTGACTGTATTTTTGGGTTAAGATGGTTGTAGCGTAGGATTTCTTAATTTGCATGTAATTGTACCTTGGGCAGTGGTCCTTTGGAATTTTGACCTATCGATTAAGTTTCTTGAGTTCTTGCATGAGAAGTTGCACTTAATGGAGCTAAGTCAAATTGTTTTGTTAATCGTTGGATTTGATGTTTTGGTTTATCGTTTGTAGTCGTTGGAGTTTTTGCGTGGGTGTTGTGAATTTGCTAAGAAGATTCAAGTCCCTTGTGGACTTTGGTTTTTGATTGGTATTTTTCGAATTCGGGGTCGAATTCCTTTAAGGGGGGAGAGTGTAATACTGCAGGGTTTCTTTTTCCTCCGAGTCGGGGAATACTTGGTCCGGGTGTCCGGTGGGCCTATCTGTGATTTGTGGGGCCGCTACAACTGATTGGTGCAGAACTGTAAAATGTGCTTGTGTGAATGAAGCACGATCATTTGTACAGATCGATTTCTGACCTAGTGTCCCTTTCCCTTGTAGCCTCCCTTCATGGCGAGATACGGGCACACCAATCAGTTTGAAATGCATGTAATCGATGCAAAACTCGATGACCTCCTCAGTTCCCCAACCTTCGGCAATGCACCCTTTCGACGATGTCGATTACGAACATATTTCTTCACAACCCCCACGAACCTCTCGAAAGGGTACATTTGATGTAGAAACACAGAGCCAAGAAACTGTATCTCTTTCACAATATAAACAATGAGATGGACCATAATATCGAAGAAGGATGGAGGGAAGCACATCTCAAGCTGGCATAGAGTGTGGATCACGTCTTGCTGCAGCTTATCCAGTTTCAACGAGTTGTTGACCTTCTGTGAAATCGCGTTGAAGAATGAACATAACTTTATAATTGGATTTTGCACTTACTCTGGCAGAACACCCCTAATTGCAACAGGAAGCATCTGTGTCATCATCACGTGGCAATCATGAGACTTCATACTAACTAATTTCAAGTCTTTCATTAAGACTAGCCTCTTTATGTTGGCAGAATAACCGGACGGAACTTTGACTCCGTGCAAGCACTCACACACGTTAATTTTCTCTTTCTTACTTAAAGTGTAGCAAGTTGCGAGAAGGTACTTTTTTCCTTGACCCAAGTCTTCATGATGCAGCTCCTTCCTGAGTTTCATATCTTTCAGGTCCATCTGTGTGTTGAGTGTATCTTTTGTTTTGCTAGGTATGTCTAGTAAAATACCAAGGAAGCTATCACACACATTCTTCTCTATATGCAAGACATCGATCGCATGTCGAACATCCAGGTGCTGCCAATAAGGTAGGTCCATAAATACTGATCTCTTTTTCCACAAAGGAGTCATATCACCGAACTTCGGGGCGATGTACTTCGGCTCCCTTTCCATGGATAATTTTAATATCCTTTACGACCGCAAATATCTCTTTGCCATTGCGATGTTTTGGAGCTAAAGCAGTCTCCTTTATACCATCAAAAGCTCTCTTATTGTTGCGATACGAGTAGTCCTTGCGAAGGAACCTACGATGCCGCATGTAACACATTTTTCGGCAGTGTTTCAGCCACCGACTACCTGTATCACCCATGCAATGGACGCATCCATTGAATCCTTTTATAGTCTGGCCCGAAAGATTGCCAAGAGTAGGGTAATCATTGATGGTTATGAACAACAAAGCGCGTAGCATGAAGTTTTCTCTTTTGTACTCATCCCATACCCGTACACCGTCATTCCACAATACCAGAAGATCTTCAACCAGTGGTTTGTGGGATACATCAATATCATTGCCAGGTTGCCTCGGCCCTTGGATCAGTAACGGCATCATAATGTACTTCCGCTTCATGCAAAGCCAAGGAAGAAGGTTGTAGATACATAAAGTCACCGGCTAAGTGCTAAAACGACTACTCATATTGCCGAAAGGATTCATCCCATCCGTATTGAGTCCGAACCTTATATTCCTCATATCATATGCAAAGTGTTTCTTGTATTTTCTATCGATATTCCTCCACTGCGCAGAGTCAGTAGGGTGTCTAAGCATTCCATCCTTCATACGCTCTTCGGCGTGCCATCGATTAAGCATTCCTTTTGTTCGCAAACAGGCGTTTTAGACGGGGGATTATAGGGAAATACCATACCACCATGGTCAGAGATCTTTTCTTTTTACACTGTGCCTCAATGTCGTCATCACCGCGCTTATACCAAGATGCCTTGCAAACGGTACACGCATCCAAATTTACAAACTCATTGCGTTACAATATGCAAACGTTTGGACATGCGTGTATTTTCGCACTTCCGGTCCCAATGGACAAACAACACCTTGGCACAGATGCGTGGTTCTTTGGCAACACGTTACCCTCTGGAAGGACATCTCGAAGAAACCTAACACTCTGTGAAACTCTTATCGGACCAACCATTGCTTGTCTTCAACTGCAGCAGCGTAAGCACAACATGCATCTTTTTGAGCTCCTCCTTGCAGCCTGGGTAGAAGGGTGTTGTAGAATCCTCAACCATACGCTAAAACTTCTGAAAATCCCTTTCACTCGTGAGGTCCTCCTCCCCATCATGCAACATCTGTTCTAGATCATCTTCATGGTTATCGATGAACATGTCTTCATGGGTGTCGACGAATGTATTTTCGACTGCAGTCGAGTCGTTGTCTTCATCATCATCAATCAGATGCCCTTCACGTACAATCTCATCTTCACCGTGCTCAGTCCAACAGGTATAGGTAGGATTGAAACCATTTCGAAGCAAGTGTGCACGGATCGCCTCAAAGTAAGAAAATTGTTTCTCATTCTTACAATCGACGCGCGAGCAACAAATATAGTCCATCAGCTTATTCGACTTGTACGCCGTAGCCACTCTCAGAAAACTAGTCACACCGTTAAAGTACTCTCTGTCACGATGGTCCGCTTCATACATCCATCTTCGGTCCATCTACAAATATTTATAACAAATAAGATCTCAGTAAATCAATAAGTGCTCACAAATTGTTTTATTCATTTAATTTGTTATGTCTTTGCTAATTAATCTCTGAATTTTCATTACTTATAAATCTATATCCAAATCTCGATTGTAAAATCAATTAAATAATTGCTATTAGTTATATATAATGGTTAGATCGACAAATTTACATTACTTACGAAGTATTAAATTAACATACATGAAATAAAAAAAAATTAAGTAATTAGATTAAACAATAGTTAATTATGAAGTGCAACCACATTTAAATTCAATCAATGTATTAAATGCAATCACTAATTTAGTCCTCTAAATACTTATATTCAACCTACATCATAATCTCACCAATCACTATACATACATAAGTTGGTAATTTCAAATCTAGCCTCCAGATTAGAGCTCTAATTGTGTTGACTTTGCAATCAATAATTCTCACAACCTACAACAATATAGAACGCAATATCCAACTAAATAAACTACCAAAGAAATGTACATCAAGAAATATTTATAACAAATAAGATCTCAGTAAATCAATAAGTGCTCACAAATTGTTTTATTCATTTAATTTGTTATGTACTGCTAATTAATCCACAAATTTTCATTACTTATAAATCTATATCCAAATCTCGATTGTAAAATCAATTAACTAATTACTATTAGTTATATATAATGAATAAATCGACAAATTTACATTACTTACGTATATTAAATTTATATACACAAAATAAAGAAACAATTTTAAGCAATTAGATTAAACAATAGTTAATTATGAAGTGCTACCACATTTAAATTCAATCAACGTATTAAATGCAATCACTAATTTAGTCCTCTAAATACTTAAATTCAACCTACATCATAATCTTACCAATCACTATACATACAAAAGTTGGTAATTTCAAATCTAGCCTCCAGATTAGAGCTCTAATTGTGTTGACTATGCAATCAATAATTCTCACAACCTACAACAATATAGAACGTAATATCCAACTAAATAAACTACCAAAGAAATATACATCAAGATACGATCCTTAGATCACGAGTTAGAAACGAATTACACAAAATTTGAGAGCAAAAATTCGCCCCCTCTCCAACCCAATCGAGCAAGAACAGAGCTCCTCTACATTGCGGGCGGAGTTGGGAAGGGAACTAGGGTATATATAGTGCCATATTATCACTTTGTCGATTTTTCTCTAAACCCGACGGTAATATATCATTGCCCTTCTATCTCTAAAAGCGGCGGTGATATTGCTCTCATTTCGCATAAATGACTTTATCCTTTGCCGGTTATCTTTGTTCAAGCTGGTAGTAATAAATCACTATCGGTTCTCTCTGTAAAACCGGCAGTGATAGAGTCGTTTCCCGCGCAAATGACTTTATCCTTGCCGATTATACTATTCATGGCACTAATAAATCACCCAGTGATATTGTCTTCCATTTGGCGTACTTCGTTCTTATCCTTTGCCGGTTTAATTTAAAACCGTAGCGATAATATTATCCTTGCCCGATTGAATGGATTATCATCGCGATTTTCCATTCAGCAAGCAATGATAATATTATCATCGCGATTGAATGGATTATCATTATCGATTCTAACTTTAAGCGGCGGTAATAATATGAACCTTCAACTCCGCGCCATAGCGACGTTGCCTTTCCCCATTCATCTGCCAACTGTTGTGCTTCCCCATTTCGGCAACTGTTGGGCTTCCCATTCCTCCTCTATATAATGCGCAGTTCCTCAATCTGTGGCGCTCCTCACAATCCACCATTGCTGCAAGTATGGCCCCCCAAGAAGCGAGCACGTCCTGAGCAAAGCACCGATCCACCGCCAGAGAAGGAGGAGGAGGAGGCGGAGGTGGAAGAGGAGGAGGAGGGTGACGACAACGACAGCGGCTACGGCGAGGTCCATCGGCGTTGGGGCAAGACCAACTCCGCCACCGAATCGGATTCGGAGGAGGAGGAGCACCGCCGCAACTTTAATCAGTCATCCGACGGCAGCTCCGGCGACGAGGAGGAGGAGGAGGAGGACGACTTTTGGATATAGGGTTTCGCGCCATTTTGGGTTTCAAACGGTTAAAAGCTGTTGGTCCGTTATATTTTGTATATAAAATTAGGACTAAATATGTAATTATGGACTAAAAATTTTCTACGCGAGATAAATTACAAATGTTTTGTTTTTTAACTAATATGCTTTGATATGTTACATGCGAGATAAATTACAATGTTTGATATATTACGTATCTTAACTAATTATGGAGAACGATAATATCTTTATCGATTCTCGAGTAAACTGGCAGTGAAAATGGTCATATCACTACCGGTTAAAAACAAAACCGGCAATGATAAATCACTACCGGTTTTTTATATAAACTGGCAGTGATATTTTCTTATCACTGCCGGGTCTCTCTAAACCTGGTAATGATATTGCCTCCATTCATCACTACTACGGAAAGGGCATTTAGTTCCGGTCCAAAAGCGCCTTTAGTACGGGTTTTGAACCGTGCGAGCCATCCGGGCCCGATGCTCAAGGCATCGATCGGTTCACTCACCCGATCTTGATAGAATATCGATGCGGTTCGAATTCTGCGTGGCGGTGGCGTCGGGAACCCCGAAGACCTCATCGATGCGGTTGGTGTCTCCAGCAGATCTTGATGAAGACTATCGATGCCGGTTGGTTTCTCCACCGTGCATGATGTTTTGTATATATATAGGTCTATTTCTCCGGTAGCTATTATTTATATATATGTGTGTGTGTGTTAAATCACAACTAATTAAAAGCAGATAATCAATCATGCACTTTGCACGATAATAAATCCTTGAACATTCATTAACAAATTTAATTACATCTAATGTATTAAAATATGTACACATATTTGTTCTTACGCTCATCGTCTAATGTATCAATATATATGTACACAACTTTAATTACAACTTTAGTATTTTTTTCATACATTCGCCGGGATCTTTTCGTGCATCGCTCTTGCTAGCAGTAGATGTAAACCACTGACGATTCAATGGTCATATCGAAGGGCACCACTGTTAAAATTTAGTTAAGTGAAACTTCGCCTTTTGGATTCGACCTCATCATAAATAAAGCCGATGAGTTGTTCTTGAATTGCTCTCACTCGTGCGGTGAGAGTTAGAACCTTCTTCGCCAAATATTGAGGCACCTATCGTTAAGTCATTAACTAATCAATACTTGAATTTGTACAAGATATAAGGAATACCTATACATCATTAAAGGTAGTAATTATATTTACTCACCCCTTGTTGCCTTTTAGATCATGCGGTCGACGGCTCGGTTTGGGTGTGCATAAACTACGCATACATAGTAGCCGCATAAATTGTTACCCGTGGTGAGTCAAGATCTGCGGTGGAAAAAAGTTGAAAGCGTGAAATAGATGCAAGAAAATTAAGTTAACTAACTAAAAAGCTAGCATTATGATATCGTTACGAGAGGCAATTGTAATGTCAAATTCCTCCTTGAATCATACGTTTTTAGCACGGAACGTGTGAATGCACTACACATGTGATTCTGAATTGTACATGATTAGAATTTGTTTCAAATTGAAGGAAATAGAACTAGTACGATAATGAAAGGAACAAGAATTAATACCGGTTGAGCATGCCGATAAAGTTTTGATACTTTTCAAGCGGTCTCCTTTGCGAGTCCATAATTGTGATCAAGCTATGATCTAGCTCGATCATAAGAAGAATCGATGAAAACTATACATAGATTTGTCAGCGTAGATAACTAATTAGTTCTAACATCGTGTTATGAAAAAGGAGCGAGAATGAGGTGAATGCGAAAACACGTACTCAAATGAGTAGGCTAGATATATCTTTGACTTATATCTTTGACCCATTAGCGCATTGAATCGTTAGTCTCTGTTTTCGCTTGGGTGGTCTCTAACGGTTGTCACGTTGATAACTCTGGGTCCATGAAGCCTATGTCGAAAATCGATCCCTTGGCATCTTTGTATCTCCATGCTACATAAGATATTAGTTAGGCTTGCAAGTTAGTATAGTACAAGGAAGTGCACGATAGTTTTTGGAAATAATTAAGACACTTACGAGTCCAAACAACCCATCAAGCTCACGCCGAGGCGTCATGCAGTATAGATCATATATGTAGTCGATCGACAAAAATTCACCTTCATGAAAAAAAATCTTGTTGCTTAAACTTGACGGCGAACATCATAGACCATGCTTGGTGGCGTCCAAGTACCATTCATGAAATTGCCGCATCTTTGTCGTTAGTCAGGCAGCTCCTCATGCGACCAATGACCGCCCACTTTAAATAACCATTTTTCTTGGGCAAACTCAATCTCTTTCGTGCCTAATATTTGATTTGCGTTAAGGCGGTTTCATCGAAGAATTGTTGCATCTCCTTACCCTTCCCTCGGTGACATCTTCTTCTTGGGGCATTCCTTACTCAATGTCTTTCGTAGTTTGATTGGCGAGGCATTTCTTTTTATCCTTCAAATTTTTAATAGTCATTAAGCCTTTATAAAATTCTTACATGCGGAGTTGAACCTTCTTCTCTGGTGACTTGGGTTTAAGAAATTTAGTTACCTCTCCTTTTACCACCTTTTTGGTCTCCTCATCGTTCATATCATCGGCCGCCGGAAGTTCACCCGACTTCTTGGATTGGGTGGAGGACCCGTCTTCTTAGGAGCCTCTTGGCCGAGCTGGCTTGTTTCCTTGGTGGCGCCTTCTTGGGAGGAGGCGGGCTTCTTGTGGTGCTTATGTGCGCGGGAGGTGGTGTAGGAGTCGGCGCCTTCTTGGGAGGAGGCGGGCTTCTTCGAGGCTTATATCGTAGGAGATGGTGTAGGAGAGCAGGCTTCTTGTCGGGCTTATATCGCCAGGAGGTGGTGTAGGGTCGGCGCCTTCTTGGGAGGAGCGAGTTTCTTCTCGGGCTTCTTCGCGGATAGGACACGTCCATGTTATCTCGAAAAATTATGTACCGTTTGCCCACAGGATGAAATTGTGTCTTGCCTCTCCTAACCCATGATCCGTCACCTCCGTGAATTTCGAGGTCAAGGTCCTCGTACTGGCGGAACCTCCTCCACCGATACCTTGGAGTATCTGACGGTATCTGTTGGCCATGGATAAGCTGCCCGGCTCTAATGGGTGAGCCATGCCATCGGCCGCCTTGAAGGTAAGGTTCAGCGCTTGGATATGCAGCTCACAAGGTGTGTCCGTGTCGATGTCGTCTCTGGGATACTTGTCCAAGTCATACTCGCCAAACCCATCGAAGCTTGTTGCTTCACGCTGCCGGGCTGATGATGTTAGGATTACTTGGAGGTTCTTGCTGTTGGCTCAAGGCTAAATTGCACCTCTCTTCGGATCTCTTCTTGCATTCTCTCATTTGTTTGATTCAGCGTTCTTCAAGCGCACTAAGGCATTGTGTCTGTCGAGCCTTGCTCCTCGCCCAAACTCCTATAGGTCTCGGCGTCTGGCCGAAACCAACCTTCCACGGGACAACGCAAGCGCCTCGTGTACGTCGAGGTGCTCTGGATTTTGCAAGGCCCTTGTTAGCTCGTCGTTCTCCTGTTTGGCACAAAGCTACCAGGAAGACTCCTCGATGGGTGTACAAGCCTTACGCCACATCTCTTAGCACCTCCCCAAACACGGCATTCTTTATTATCATCAAGGTTGCCGCCGTGAGCATAGAACCAATGCTTTGCTCTGTCGGGCAAATCCATTATTCTTGGTCTGAAACCCTTCGCTTAGCGAGTCTGTTCCCTCTTCTCCCATTTTGGTATTGCATGGCGGTAACCACGGGGCGAGTTGGTGGTGATAATTCTTCTTCATGCATTGACTTATTCTTCTCACTCAAACTTTGACCTTCGTCCAAAGTCTTGTAGTTCACAAACGCATCCCGTGATCTTGCAACTTTGGGTGCTTGTTGAAGTCGAGCGTTCGATTCTTCTTGATATACTCCGTGTTGACTTCTTTTTATAAGTGCGGAATCGTACCGCCATCTTCTTGAGAGTGTAACCCTTCACCTTCTCTTGGTCCTTGGGGAAGGTGAATGTCTCCTTCACATCGTTCCAAAGCATGTTCTTAAGTATCTTGAGGACTGATCCCATTTTGCTATGCTAATTGCCACGTGGTCCCTAACGTGGACGCCGCATGCGAATTGCAGCCCAAGCGCCGAGGGTGCAAGAGGTCGGCGATCCTCGCCGACCGGTGATAACATGTCTTGCCTTCTTCTTCTTGCTTGGACCTCGGCGTGATTACTGCTGGTTGACCGATCTGAAAGCATGGTACATCATGAACAGTCGGGATGTTGGCTTAGCATGGTAGTGGAACCGACAATCATGAATCTGTTGATTGTTACCTCGCCGGCCTCATCGTGCTCTGCTGACCTCATTGGCCTCGATGGCCTCGGCTGGCCTCGGTGGCCTCGGCGGCCATGAGGGTGGGTGAGCTTCGCCATCTCATGACCATCACCTCCGAAATCAAACTTCTCATAAATTCGTCTTGATCAAATCTTTCATCGTCCCATCGCGTTTCTTAGGCTAGAAGAAGCCGAAAATTAACGAAAATAGATCACATTTCATGTAAAGTGATGGTACTACTCTAAACGGCGTGGAAGGCGGTGGGGAAGAGGCGGTAGAGAGGATGGGTGGGACGCCTTGAAGATGTTCCTAATGTAAATCGGCCAAATACTATACGATGGTAATTTTGCTAGAGTTGAGAGGAAATCAAGTGATGTTGCGACCTCATGCTACAAACATGTGCACATGTAACTTTAAAATGATACTTATACATTAGAAAAAATTCATATGATACATATACATCTCGAAATGAAAAAATAATATGAAAAAATTCATATAAACTTAAGAATATATTTGCTTAATAAAAATAATGAATCATTCTTATTCCACGAAAATGATTTTAAAAAAATAAGCCCTGCAAGTTCAAGAAGCATGGATGTCACGAGGCGTCCAGACACCGAGAGCGAAGCCATGAGGAGGCAGCTCGCTTGAAATGGACTTGGTTGGTCAATGAAGAAGAGGCGCGGAGGAAGCCTATGGACGTTAGTACGCAGAAGAAGCGACAATCAAGTCCATTTCAAGCGAGCACTGCCTCCTCATGGCTTCGCCTCTGATTACCGGACGCCTCGTGACATCCATGCTTGAACTTGCAGGGCTTATTTTTAAAAAATCATTTTCGTGGAATAAGAATGATTCATTATTTTTATTACAAATATATTCTGAAAGAAAAGTTTTTCTCAGAATTTTTTTATAACTCTCGAATATAATGAATCTGAACCTACATAGGTAGCCTACGCATGAAATTTCAAGATTAAATTCATTATATACGAGAGTTACAAAAAAGAAAATTGACAAGTTTAAGCTAATCTTGATAGTCTTGTGGTGTGTAGGGACACATATACATACAAATCTCACATATCGAGAAACTTCACATATACATAGAAATTTCAAAATTCACGAGAAATTAGAATAATTCACATGATACATATTCATTTGACATGATACATATACATTTCAAACTTCACATATACATAGAAATCTCACACATACATCACGAGCAATACCTCTCCTTCCACGGCCAAGGATCAAATCTGACATAACAAGGAGCAATAATGGAGTCATACAACTATTGCTCTCAGATTTAATAAATTGATGGGTTGCTCCAAATGAGCCCTTCAACACCAATTTCAGCAATATATCACAGGGGTATACAAATATGAAATTAGTGAATCTATACAATTCAAACCTTTGTTTAATAAACTTGATTCACTAGAACTCAACAATGGACTATGAAAAGCTCTTGAATAGTAGGGCAGCACCAATTTGGACTAAAACAAATTAGCCAAAGTTATTCACTGCAAACCAAGCCTCATAACAGGAACTAATAACATGATAGCATGTCACATATCTGTGACAATAAAACTAAGTTGAAGTTTTAGACACAATGATCTAAGCGATCTTTGAATCACGGAGGAAATCACTAACTAATGATTAATATTGCCTCATTTAATTGAATCATCATAAGCGGCGAGAGGAGAATAAAATCGGTGCCTCCGGATCAAGAAATACTGACCTCTAGCTCGATGGCTAGTCCTCAAATTTCTCAATCGGTTCCTTGAATCAACACCAACAGATAAAGTAATGCCACTAAAAAGGATCTTCTTCTGAGATGACACCAAGACCATTCAAACAACCTCGGCAACCTTTAACAAGCAACGGAGGCACAACCAAAAAATACACAACTCATCGCCAAACATACTCCCGGGACTGACATCGACGCATTTTTGAGTTTGATTCGAAACCAAGCGACAAATCGCTCAACCATTATCAAAAGCAAAGCCATTTCGACTTCCTCGAGGATGATATAAGACCCATTTCTTATATATTTCCTAGTTGATTTCAGCACCATCTGTTAGTTCTAGAATCGACTGACAAGCATGAATCCACGGCACCATCTGTTAGTTCTAGAATCGACAACACAAACTCGATACTTTCATCAAGTGACAAGTGATCTCATCGGGTAAGGAGGCACAAACCCTAGGGTTGGCGAAGGCGGAGGGGAACAATGGCGGAGGCAAGGCGCGAGGCAAGGCTTTGGGCGAGGGGCGGGCGTGGGGTCGTCGGAGGCGAGGAGGACGGCGTGCGGTGGGGTCGTCGAGGCGTCCGGTCATCGGAGGTCGCCATAAGCAGCGGGGGAGGAGGAGATTGGGGAACAATGGCGGGAGTAGCAAAAATTGGGGAAGAAAGGCGGCGGGAGGGATTTATAGGTGCACCATCGATCCGGTTGGTGTATCCAACCCGTCTTGATAGTCTCCCATCGATCCGGTTGAATACACAATCGGGATGATGGGTCACCTCGGCACTGTAGCCCTAGGCACTATCGGTCCGGTTGAATACACCAATGGGACTTTAGGTTCAATTAGCCTTTTTTAAGATTTCTTTTTTTTTTCTTTGTTTAACTATTGTTTCATTAAATTATTTTTAAAAATGCTTTTACCACTTTAGGTTCAATTAGTCTTTTTAAGGTTTCTTTTTTAAATCTCTTTGTTTAACTATTGTTTCATTAAATAATTTTTTAAAAATGTTATGTAATGAAACAATAGTTAACGATAAATAAAAAAGAAATCTAAAAAAACTAATTGAACCTAAAGTATTTTTAAAATTATTAATGAAACAATAGTTAAACGATAAATAAAAAAGACATCTTAAAAAAGGCATTTAAATTTTTTTTTTCTTTGTTTAACTATTGTTTCATTAAATAATTTTTAAAAATACTTTTACCACTTTAGGTTCAATTAGCCTTTTTTTTTAAATTGTAAGAAATAAAGTAATTTTTGCACTCTTATAATTCCATTGCAAATTGTCACCTTGTTATATTAGTCTGAGAGGACTTTGAACAATATTGTTAGTCAAATATTAGTACAATTTGAGCGGAAAATACAGACAACAAGAAAACCTCTAGAGGAATGAGAAACTAGTATGTTAGTAGTCTATTACACCAAAAGAAAGCAAAACAATCCTTATTTGCTAACATACTTTGCTTTTACAAGTGATCCTTCATTATGATCGCGGCGTCGTAGGGAGATTCCTCTGTATCATTCAGGACACTAATGTCTCGTCCACCGTGAAAGGAGGCTCGTCGAGGCCGATTATACTCTTCTTCATCCGTGACACCCTCACACTACTACTGCATTGCCTCATCGCGACCCCCATCATCGGGTAGGTCCGGGCAGCGGTGATAATATCATCACCTTGGGTTCCAAATTCAGCGGCGGTGATAATATTATCACCGCCGGTTCAAACTTCAATCGGCGGTGATAAGATTAGTTCAATTTCTGCAGCAATGGAGATAATATCATTGCGGTTTAATAGAGAACGGCGGTGATAAGAAGATATTCTTGCCGGTTTACATGTAGAACCGGTAGTGATTTATTATTGCCGTTCTATAGTAAAACCGGTAGTGATAAGACCATTTTCACTGCGGTTTTACTATAGAACCGATCAACGATATTATCGTTCCCCGATATTAGTTTGATGCGAACATAATAAATATTGTAATTTATCTACGCATGAGAACATATGAAAGCATAATTAGTTAAAAAAGCAGAGCATATGAAAGCATAATTAGTTAAAAACAGAACATATGAAAGCAAATTTGTAATTTGCGGGATATGTATTAATTAAAATAACATTTACAAAGCATATTTTGTTCAGCATTACATATTTAGTTCTAATTATAATAGTCTAATGGCGCGAAGCCCTATATCCAAAACTAAATGCCGTCGTCATCTTCCTCCTCCTCCTCCTCCTCGTCACGGAGCTGCCGCTTGATGTCTTGGCGGTGCTCAAATCCTCCTTCTCATCCGAATCCGATTCGGTGGCGGAGTTAGTCTTGCCCCAACGCCATGATTCCTCGCCGCCGTCATTTGTAAATGCGTCATCATTGTCGTCGTCCTCCTCCTCCTTGCCTCCTCTTCCTCCTCCTCCGCCTCCACCTCCTCCTCCTTCTCCTCCTCCTTCATGCAGAGCGAATCGGTGGGGCTCGACCAACACGTGCACGCTTCTTAGGGGTGCCATTGTTGCAACAAAAGTGGATTGTGTGGGGGCTGCAACAAAGTGGATTGTGTGGATTGTGACAAGAGTGGATTGGATGCAACAATCTTGGCATTATATAGAGGCGAGAATGGGAAGAACCTTGATTGGCGAGGAATGTGAAGCATAGCGGTTGGCGCGGAAGAGCGAACAGCAAGCGACGGTTGGTGGCGCGGGAGTTGGAACTTTCGAGTATCCTTTGCCGGTTTGTATTACCAACGGCGGTGATAATGACTATCCTTGCGGTTAATACCTATGGCGGCGGTGAAATATTCTTGCGGTTTAATTTATAGCGGCGGTGATATTAAATTTTCTTGCCGATTCGTATATTCAGCGGCGGTGATATGTATTTTCGCGCATAGCGCAATTTTCCGCGTAGTATGACCTTATCACTGCGGTTACGCACGAACCGGCGATGATAAATTTTTCCGTAATATGACCTTATCACTTTGCGGTTGTTGGCGAGCGGCGATGATAAGCTATTTATATAGCGATCTTCACGATAAGCGCATTTCCCGGCGAAGCGAAGAGGCGCTCTTTGCTCGGTGTATTTTTCACGGAGAGTCTTTGCGAAATTTGGTGTCGATATTTTGTTCATATTTTTCATCGAATCGACATCTTCTCCGTGAACAAATCAAGAAGGAGCTGTATTATCTTGGGGAGTTCTTTGCTGAAAAATTGTATTAATTAAAATTTTTCGAGGTTCTTGACTTGATGTATGTTATATATGTCGTAAAATTTTACTTTACTGAGTGCTATAGATGTTGATAATTGCTGATTATGCGGTGTGAGCAGGTTTATGTAAGTCTTGCTCAAATTAAGATCTAGCTAAATTATTGAATAGATTATAATTCACTTGCCGATTTTTAATAGTAAAGGATTGCTAGATGATCAATTATAAATAGTGAGAATTGCTAGTTGAATATTTAAATAATGGGAAATGGTAGATGGATTTTGCAATAATGCAAGTTGGAACATAAATAATTATTTAGAAATATATCCTTATATTCAATTATATGCTTGTTAATTTGTTGTAGATTAATTTAATTTAATAGCTAGCGCTACATAACAAAATGAAATGAAGAAATCTTCTAAATAAGTAAAAAATGCTAGATGGATATTTAAATAGTGAAAAAGGTTTGATGTATTATATAGGCAAAATTGCTAGATGTATTTGTAAAACTAATCATTTACAATTATATATTGTTATTTGCGATAAATTCATATCCATTTTAGTGATGTAGTGGATGTTTAAGTAATAAAATTGCTAGATGGACAATTATGCATAATTGTAATTAATTTAATTAATGAAAATTTGTTATATGGATTTTTAATAGTAAAGGATTGCTAGATGATCAATTATAAATAGTGAGAATTGCTAGTTGAATATTTAAATAATGGGAAATGGTAGATGGATTTTGCAATAATGAAAGTTGGAACATAAATAATTATTTAGAAATATATCCTTATATTCAATTATATGCTTGTTAATTTGTTGTAGATTAATTTAATTTAATAGCTAGCGCTACATAACAAAATGAAATGAAGAAATCTTCTAAATAAGTAAAAAATGCTAGATGGATATTTAAATAGTGAAAAAGGTTTGATGTATTATATAGGCAAAATTGCTAGATGTATTTGTAAAACTAATCATTTACAATTATATATTGTTATTTGCGATAAATTCATATCCATTTTAGTGATGTAGTGGATGTTTAAGTAATAAAATTGCTAGATGGACAATTATGCATAATTGTAATTAATTTAATTAATGAAAATTTGTTATATCCATTTTAGTGATGTAGTGGATGTTTAAGTAATGTAGTTTGATATAATTAGCGTAGATGGACCGAAGGTGGATGTATGACACGGACCGTCGTGGTGCGAGTTCTTTAATGGTGTGACTTGTTTTACGAATGCGGTTTGCGGCACACAAGTCAAGAAACTGGCGGACTATATGTGTTGTCCATGCGTTGATTGCAAAAATGAGAAGATGTTTTGTAACATAGAGTCGATCGTGCACACTTGCTTGAAGGGGTTTCAAAGTGGCTATACATTGGGTGAGCACGGTGAAGATGATATTATACATGAAGGGCAAAACATTGATGAAGATGATATTGTTCATGAAGGAAAACACATTGATGGAGATGGCGGAGACAACGATATGACGGCGGTGGAAGATCGTTCGTTGATACCCACGAAGATGATCTAGATCAAATCTTTGCGTGATGGGGAGGGACTTCATGAGTGAAAGGGAGTTTCAAAAGTTCCAACGTATGGTAGAAGACTCTACAACGCCATTGTGCGGGCGCAGGAGGAGCCTGAAAGCGCATCCGTGCTTTCACTCTGCAGGTTGAAGGCAAGCAATGGTTGGTCAGATAAGAGCTTTCTTGGTGTTATGTCTCTTGGGGACTTTCTTCGGAGGGTAGCGTGTTGCCTTCAACTCGTGCCGAGCCAGCGGGTTATGCGCCGTTGGGATTGGAAGTACAAAGAATACGCATGTCCAAGCGATTGCATATTGTATCGCAATGAGTTTGCGAACATGGATGCTGTGTTGTTTGCAAAGCAAAGCGGTATAAGAACGCGGCAGCGATATCGAGCGAAGATGTCGGGGTGGCGAAGAAGAAGAGGTGTCCCGTAAGGTGGTGTGGTATTTCCTATAATCCCGTCTGAAGCGATTGTTTGCGAACAAAAGGCATGCCCAATTGCTACGATGGCACGCCAAGAGCGTAAGAAGGATGGAATGCTCGGACACCTGCGATTACGTGCAATGGAGGAACATCGACAGAAAATATAAGCGCTTTGCATATGATGTGAGAATATAAGGTTGGGTTGAGTACGGATGGGATGAATCCTTTTGGCAACATGAGTAGTCGTCCACGACACTTGGCGGTGACTTTATGCATCTACAACCTTCCTCCTTGGCTTTGCATGAAGCGAAAGTACATTATGATGCCACTATTGATCCAAGGGCCGAGCAACTTTGCAATGATATCGATGTGTACCTCAAACCATTGGTTGAAGATCTTCTAATATTGTGGACCGATGGTATGCGGTATGGGATGAGTATAAAAAGAAAACTTTATCCTACGGGCATTATTGTTTGTAACCATTAATGATTATCTGCTCTTGGCAACACTGTCGGGCGAGACGACAAAAGGCTTCAACGGATCGTCCGATTACTGGATGATCTGACTAGCCGGTGGTGAAGAACGACCAAAAATGGCTTACATGCGCATCGTAGGTTCCTCCGTAAGGATCACCCATACCGCAATAATAAGAGAGCTTTTGGCGGGACAAAGGAGCGCATTAGCTCAGAAGAATCGGTGGGGAAGCAGATATTTGCCGCTGTAAAGGACCTTACAATTATTCACGGAAGGGGCCGGCGGTACATCTATTCCGACTTCCGGGATAAGGCTCCTTTGTGGAAAAAGAAATCAATATTTTGGATCCTACCTTATTGGCGGCACACGGAAGTTCGACACATAATCGGCGTCATGCACATAGAGAAGAGCGTGTGTGATAGCTTGCTTGGTATCTTCTTGGACATACGGCAAAGCGAAAGATACACTTCAAGCAAGGATGGACCTCGAAGATATGGCGAGGAAGGAGCGCATCATGAAGAAATGGATCTGAGCAAAAAGTACCTTCCATGACTGCTACACTTTGAGCAAGAAAAGAAAATTAAGCGTTTGCGAATGCTTACACGGAATCAAAGTTCCGTCTGGTTACTCTGCTAACATAAAGAGACTAGTCTCAATGAAAGACTTAAAGTTAATTGGTATGAAGTCTCACGATTGCCGCGTGATGATGACACAGATGCTTCCAATTGCAATTAGGGGGTTACAGAGAAAGTCCGAGACCCAATTATCAAGTTGTGTTCATTCTTCACGCGATTTCACGAAGGCCATCGATCCATTAATACTAGACAAAGCTGCGGGAAGGCGTGGTTCACACTGCATGCGGGCTTGAGATGTGTTCCCTCCATCTTTTTTGATATTATGGTCCATCTCATTGTTCACATTGTGAAAGAATCTGAATTCTTGGTCCCGTATTTCTACATCGGATGTACCCTTCGAGAGATTCATGGGGTTATAAAGAAATATGTTAAATGAAAGAAATCGTAGGAAGGCTGCATTGCCGATGGTTTGGGAACCGAGGAGGTCATTGAGTTCTGCGTCGATTATATGGATCTCAAACCGATTGGTGTGCTGTATCTCGGCATGAGGAAGGCTACGAGAAAAGGACACTAGGCGAAATCGATGCGTACTAGCAATCTAGCTGCATTTACACAAGCACATTTCGCAGCTTTTGGGACAATCGGTTGTGGTGGCCCCATATGTCGACATGCACAAACGTGCTATCAAAACAAACCTGTGGAGGTCGGAGGGTTGGCTCGCGAGAAGCACAGAGATAATTTCGGCGATTGGTTGTGTAGACACATGATGCGTCTGAGACAGATCGCACTTTTCGGTTGAAATTGTTGGCTCGAGGACCGTCAACTACAATTCGGACATTCAAGGATCGACATAAATGGTTTTACATTTTATACAAGAGCGCAAGATAAAAGAGCACCAATCAAAATAGCGGTATCCGTATAGATGCCTATGATGACAATGGAAATAGGCAAACCTACTCTGATTCATAGAAGAGATTTGGGAGCTTGACTATGGTCCTTTGAAGGTCCCTCTTTTTGGTGCCAATGGGTGAGACTTCCGTGGCGTGAATATCGACAAGCACGGCATCACTACCGTGGACCTCAAACTCGTCGGATCTGAGAGAAGAACCATTCGTACTTGCTAATTCGTGACACAAATCTTCTTTATGGCGGCCGGCTAACAAGGGCGCCACGTGGTTATTCAAGGAAAAAGAAGGATTGTCGGAGTTGAGAATGTTGTCGACGAGGAAGAGTACAACCAATTCGATGAGCTTCCCCTTTTGGAAGGGCGTTGACCTAAGTACCATGGAAGGCGATTGTGAAGCTACATACATACGCGCGATCATAACGAAGGTCGAGTCGTAGCTTAGTTGTAGTAATGAAATGTATGCTTTCTTTTGTATGAGCGACATGTTTATTTTCTCATATGTAACAATTAATGTAATATATGCAATAATGGAAATTGAGGTTATGCTTTCTTTTGATCAAATTGAAAGTTTCTTGCATTTGGATTTTTGTGATTTTATTGCACTTGAATTTGTTCGAATTTGTGACATTTGGTGCAATCACCGTGCAATCCAACTAAGAAAAGTTTCCAAAAATTCTGAAACAAAATCATGGATGTACATCTCATCTTACCCCATGTACATATAAAATTTCATGATCAAATTAGTCCTATATTAAGAGCAATAAAAAAGACAAATTTTAACGAGAATATGGGCAAAGAAGTGATCCTTGCCGGTTGTACAATGGACCGCGGTAGTATTCACTATCACTTGCCGGTTGTACAATGGACGGCGGTAGTATTCCACTATCCTTGCGGTTGTACAATGGACGGCGGTAATAT
The DNA here is from genome assembly GCA_036346375.1 of Guadua angustifolia. NCBI lineage: Eukaryota > Viridiplantae > Streptophyta > Magnoliopsida > Poales > Poaceae > Guadua > Guadua angustifolia. The sequence goes on along the minus strand of CM070503.1, from coordinate 52,148,971 downwards.
CTATCCTTTGCCGGTTGGTATGACCAAGCAGTGATATTCCACCACTATAAATAAAGCGCCGCGCCTTCCTCTCATTTACCTTAGCCCTAGCCGTGCCCTCCTCTCGATTTCTGTGGCGTCGCCTCTGAGGCTCCGACGCCGCCGCCTCGACTCGGGCAGCCGTCGCCTCTGAGCTCCCAGCCGCGCCGCCTCGACTCGGCCGCCCGTCGCCTTCACCTCCCCGTCTCCTCCCCGTCGCCTCGACCTCCCACCGTCTCCCCGCTGCCGCCTTGGTACTGCTCTTGCGATGTCTGAATGTGGTTGTCTGAGATGTGAATGTGCGAGATGTGAATGTGAATGTGAATGTGCATGTGATTGTGAATGTTTGAGATGTGCATGTGCAGGATGCTAAGGGCGATCAATTCATTTGGCTTGGGGACCTAGCATGTGGGTATAGTGTTGATGAGGATTTGGGATGCAATAGACAATTTGTGACAACTAATCTGTGATGATTCTAGGGTTATCAATGAGATAGAGATTTATTCTGTGATGATGATACAAATAAATGAGGCCTCGATTTTATTCTCTACTCTTGCTCGATGATGATACAAATAAATGAGGCAATATTTATACGCTAGTTAGTGAATCATTACGTAATTCAACCTTTGTTAGATCATTGTATCAATACTTTAACTTGTTCTTTGTTGTTTCTTTGTATATGTGATATGCTATCACGAGAATAGTTCCTTTCATAATTTTGATATCACGGACTAATATGGAACTCAATTCTCAGCGGCTTGGCATCATCATATCGAGGCAAAATTATTGCAATTTTGTTGTTCATGAGTGTGTCATCCATAATTGAGTATTACTCGGTCAATTTTTCTTAAGCGGTCTTTGAAGCTGAATAGAGTCACTAATTTCAGATTGATATACCTGTGATATATTGCTGAAATTTGGTGATGGAGGGCTTCTTTGAAGCAACCCATCAAGTTATTCAATCTGAAACATCTTGGAAAAACCAAACATGAGTAGTATCTTTATTACGGTTAATTCATTTATTATCCATCTGAATGTCTGTATATATGTGTTCATATCATGAATCTATGTGATTATAAGCTTATACTGTTGAATTCATGATCATTTCATATGTTCGGACATTGTGGATAAGTTGTGCTTAGTCATATCTGGGTTAAGTATATGTCTCATTATGCTCATCTTGCCCTTATTTCAACAATCTTGTATTGCATGTATTGCATGACCACTTCTCTGTCTATATTTTGTTTAGGTCCTTAGTAGCACTTCTCTGTCTATAGTTTGTTTAGTTCCTTAGTTCCTTAGTCTAATTAGTGTTCAATACGATGATGTTAGTAGCACTTCTATGTCTATACATTGTCTATATTTTGTTTAGTTCCTTAGTCTATTAGTAGCACTTCTCTGTCACTTTATACTGTTGTCACTTTACTTCATTTCAAGATTAAACAGCAAATATTTAATGTCTTGATCTGAATGTATGCTCAATGAATATAATCTCATTAACAATGAGCTTGATTATCAATTTTGTAATGTGTATGTTAAGGTGGTAAGGGTTGAAACTAAGGTAAGGTTGTCACAAATTAGTCTATTACTCGTCCCTTGTGGCGAGGAGGGCCTTTGGGCAACCCGACATCCGAGAACACTCAAAATAAACAAGTTGAGCTTTATGCTAGTTGCCTTGTGAATTCACATCTGCACATGTCTTTGTTTTGATCATTTTGCTCTGTGGTTATTTATATTGCAGCCAAAAGTAAACTTCAATTTGGTGCTTTGTATATCTTCTTGAAAGATGTATACATGTGTTGTAAATATTTGTTTAAGTAAAGATGTATACATGTGTTGTAAATATTTGTTTAAATAAAGATGTATACATGTGTTGTAAATATTTGTTTTGTGCCACTAATTGTAATAGTAAGTAGTTGTAGTTCATTTAGTTAATAGTTGTGCCACTAATTGTAATAGTAGCGGTTGTATGAAATTTCAAGATTCATTATATACGATAGTTACAAAAAAGAAAAGTCGACAAGTTTATAGAGTTTAAACTTGCTAGAATTTTCTCTTGTTTGTAACTCTCGATATATAATAATTTGATTCTAATTTTATGTGTATGTATATTTTGTTGACCAAAAATGTATGTGTTTAAAAAAATAAGCCCTGCAAGTTCAAGAATCATGGGTGTCACGAGGCGTCCGGTATTGCAGAAGGGAAGCCATGAGGAGACATGCTTGCTTGAAATGGACTTAGGACTTAGTTCTTTGTCTTTTAGCGTACCCTTGTCTATAGGTTTCCTCCCTTCTCTTCTTCATTGATCATGGAGTCTGCGTGTCCAACTTTTCCAATGAAAAATTTCATGTTCTATATCTTCATAGAATATGAAATTTTCATTCATTGAAAAAGAATGAAACATGAACTATAAAAATCATTTAGTGTGGAATATATTCTTAAGAATATATGAATTTTTCATATTATTTTTCATTTAGAGATGTATATGTATCATGTGATTTTTTCTCATGTATAAGTATCATTTTAAAGTTACATGTGCATATTTTGGATTGTTAGGAATGGCCTCGAATCGGGGACAAGTGCGGAGGGAGTTCGGCCCTCGAATGTGAGCAGTAGGAGTGGGTAGCCCAAGTGGCTACTTGGACCTCTGAGGATATTGATATGGAGCAACTGGCGCCCTGACCATGGACCAAGCCAGCGCCCTGCTATGGGCCAAGTGGCGCCCTTGCCATGGACCAAGGTATGCGACTAACATGGGCGAGGTAAAGTATTAATGCGTTGTGAATCCCAAAATATTGTAGGGTCATACAACTAATAACAAGATCAATTGTAGGCTCAAGCGTCGGGTGAACAAAGCCGTGTAGCGGTGTCGTGGCCGAACAAGATGCGAAGGCGTTCACAACATACTCCGGCTCTCGGAAGTCGGGGAACTGCTATACCGAGTCGGCGTTGGCGCCGTCTGGAGGACGACTGTGGAGTACTTGCTAGGGATAACATGCCCATCATCTATAGATCATGGACCGGCGCGAAGGTGATCGATGGGTTGTTCGATGACTGAAGGAATAAGCTATGGGGCAAGCTAAAACAAGTATTCCATTTCCCCAAAGGGTGAGTTGGTTGCAAAAGCGTGCACTAGGTATCATGTGCACATCTTTGGAAGAATTGGAAGACTCAATTTGAATAAGACCTATGTGAAGAAGAATGTCACGCCAAATTTTAACATGTTTCCAAAGATAAGAGAATTTTGGAAGGACTTTGTGGAGTATAGGAATTGAAGAAGCCGGATAGTGAGTCGGAAGAACAAGGCAAGCGGATAAGAATATCACCCTCACACACTAGCCTTTGGTAGCTCGTGAAGAAAATACTGCGTGGGATAAGGCGCGAACAAGAGCTAACCCTCAAGGCGTTACTCTGCGACGGCGGGAGTTCACTGCGATCAAAGCCTTTGGTTGCTTGGGAGGGACTTCTATCTCGAAGATGGCGGCAGGCTTGGGGGCGATAGAGGCAGGAGGTGTCGAAAATATCGGATGCTCACGTGGAGTCTTAGAAGGGCTTTTCATCCACGGAGGAGAATGATGGTATGTTGTTGCCACTGGGTAATAGAGAGCATCTGGCGCACAGGGAGTTGGTTTGGTGCCGTGGAAAGAAGGCTTCCCGGATGGCGTGCTTATGTACAAGCGGCGAAAAGAATAGGAGAATATGAGCGCAAAGTCAAATACAAGATCTTTGTGTCAAGGCGTTAGAGGAAGAAGCGAAAATTGGATCAAGTTGTGGAGCAAGCGATAAAAGCTCTCGACTCACGGCCGCCACTCGATGACGACCCTCCGAACCTCGATCACGGTGTTCTTAAGAGCATTGCTTGCGTCATAGCGATTCGGGAAAGCATCGACTCCATTTTCGATGGATGACATCACAGAACCGACACCGTGCAAGCTGCATTTGTCACATGGCATTACCATCAAGGTGGTGATGGCGGGGCTTGGCCATGTGCCTCCTCGCGGAGTTACTTCTTAGTCCAATCATTGGGATTCTCGAGGTCGAAGTAAACGGTGTAGTCGACAAAATCGCAAAATGGAGGTAGAGATTCTGGCGAGGGCGGAAAAAACAAACTTGGAGAAAGCGTGCATGGCTTCCTCGCGTGGCGCAAGAGCTTGATTATGTTGGCTCGGGCGATGAGGCCGACAACGGCAGCGATGATGATGAGCGCACTCTCCACCGCGGACACATCGCCTCGAAAAGTGCAACTCCTCATGCGGCACCGGTTAGGACAAGTCCAACTCCTCATGGCACCATCCTAAAGGATCAACTCCTCCGCGGCACCGGCCGAGAAAAGTCAAGTCCTCATGCGGCACCATCGAAAAAGTCCAACTCCTCCTCGGCACCCGGACCGATAAAGGTCCAACTCCTCGGTAGGCACATAAGAAGAGTCGAACATCGGCACCATCTCGGAAGTCCGCATCGTCTTGTACCAAATCTCGGTCATCTGTGAAGGCAACCTGACCTCGAGAAAAATTACGGCGATATGGTGAAGAAGAGCGCAAAAAACAAGCGAAGGCGAGGTAACATCTCACTTCAAAAGGTGCCATCACGAGAAGACTAAAGTCGATGCTAATCTTGCGGAGTTTTTCTTGAGTATGGCAAAAGCCAAAGAGGCAGGCGGGCTTACCACCTTGAAATGTGGGACTACGGCGCATATCCGAAAGCAAAACTTGAAGATGGCTAGTCTTTGGCGTCGATGTCGCAAGCTCAAAAGATGCTCTTGAACAACGTCGTAATTCGACCTAGGTCTAATTTGGAAGTACATTAAGGGGCAGCAGATGGCTCCCCAAAAGATTTAGAGAACCTAACAACAAAATTGCGGTCGTCCATTAGTATTACATGCAGCGGTGCCAAGAGGTATGTGGGCAATCGATGAAATACAAAGATTCGGATTTTCACAATGGGGATGGCATGTTACAGTTAGAGTTCTGCGAATTATATATGTTGTCTAGGCGGATGCTCTGGGCCGTCCTTTGGTCGGTGTGGACTTTGTAAGTCTCTAATTATATTATTGTATATTCTTGTACCGTTCAAGCTGTATGTCTAACTTCTTTTTTACATATGTAGAATGGAATCTGATTATGTGCAAAAATAAGGATGAAGCTTTAGGATTTCTCGATCCGGGGCTTGTTAACGAAAACTTCGTCGTGATGACCCAAAGTTTGTTGAAGACTATTTATTTAGGACTTTCTTCAAAGTGAGAAAAAAACCTCCGTACTTGTACCCTATAACTTCGATCGTATTACCCTACTTCTAATATTGTTTTACTATTTTTGCGTGACACGATTGTGGGACTAATAAGTTGTGTTAACATATATGTCTAGTTATCCTTTGGGTCCTCCTCGTCATCGAGTTAGAAGCTAGCGGGGTTTATGTCTTGGACTCGTTGAAAAGAACTTCGTGAGTATGAACATAATTTTTGGAAGATGATGAGCAATTAAACTTCGATCGTTGCGTTATTGCTCTAGTAATATTTTATTCTATTGTATTTAAGGTTAATTACTATTTAAAATCATTCACAGCGCATTCACGGTATTGCAAGAAAGGTGGTCCGCATCTTCCCTCTGGGACAACTTTCAAAGTAATAACAGACTTTCCATGCATGAGGCAGGACGGGAAATAGTTTATCGCATACTACGTATGTACAAATTTACATGCAATTGTCACGAAGTATCGGCTATAACGAAGACATGGTATATAATTACACATTCATGCCTACTTTTCTTTCATTTAACATCTATCATCATTAATTAAATTTCTCTTTTCTTCAATAACGGCGCTCCAAGGCGAGAACCAATCGATTCTTGTCGAAAGAAATTTTAGCAATTCAAGAGCATATCATTTGGATTCATTGTGAACATGTCATCGATCCAAAGGCGAGTTCCTGACGGAAGCTTGATCTAAAGTGAGCGAGATGTACTCACACTACATTTGTGAGCAGACTATTAATTGTAAAAACTAAATATTGTGATGCTTTAATATATTTTAATTATGATCTATGACGCTTCATATACTATATATTTGAAGGCAACATATCATGTGCACACAGGCCTTCCGTGTACACATCGTGCACACCAACTAATAAAAGTCACGAAAACTACGAAAAAATTTGTAGATGTACTTCATAGATTACTCTACCTATGTATAAAATTGCGGGTTCAAATTCAATACATATGAGGACTTACAAAAACTCTTTTTGTAAGTCCTCATATATAATTGTTATTTCATAAATAAATATCTATAATCATCTAATTCATTATCCTTGCGGTTAGATCTAAGGAAGCGGTGGTGTCTCTGAATCCTTGTCGGTTCGTCGTATAAGCGGCGAGATATACATATATCGCTGGGATTCTAGGTTGAGCCGCGAGATAGATGAGTATCCTTGCGGGATGCTAGTGCCGGCGAGATAGTCTAATATCACTTGCGGTTGTATAATGAGCCGGCGATGATATCTATTATCCTTGCGGTTCCTCGATCGGCGGTGATAACCAATATCACTTGCCGACCAATGCTGCTGCGGCGCCCATAACGGCGATAATGGCGTGGAGCGAACGGCGATGATGACCTATTACGTAGTAGTGTCTTTCAAGGCAATCCTTCTTTTACGGAAAAACGGCGTGGCGCCTTGGTGATCGCTCTTGCTAGTCTTCTCATACCTTTTTCGTTTCTTGTCCATGCCCATCATATAGAATACATGTCACATCATTAGCGAAACCTGACGGTTCGTCCCTATAGGCCACTTGCTTGAGGTCCACAGGTTGTCATCCGTGCTGCTCGATATCCACGGTGTCGGTTTGACCCATTGGCACAAAGCAGAGGACTTTTAATGGCCCGTACTCGACTCGAGATCTCCTCTATGAAACCATAGTAGGTGTCCATCTTTCCATATTTGTCCAAGGCATCTATCTGGGCGCCCTTTGTTTTGGTTGGTGCTCTTGCTATCTGGGTTGTCGTGTAAAATGTGTACCCATTTATCTCATACCCTTGAAATAATATGATTGTTGTGGGCGGTCCTCGAGCCAAGAGTTTCAATTGTTCATAAATGCATGCCTTGCGCAAAGTTGCTTTTGTAACCAAGCTGCCGAAATGATCCATTTGCTCCCTGCGATCCACTTATTTGACTTCTCGAGGTATTGGTAGCGTGGACTCATCTCGTGATCATAGATATCTGAACCACTACAGATTGCTTGTTTCAATACCGTGAAATGTGCTTGTTTAAATGCAAGTAGATAAATCGCTATAGGATTCTTTTCTCCTAAAGTCCCTTTTCGTAGCCTCCCTCATGGCGTGATACAAGGGCCTTGTCAGTTCAGATCATCAATGTAACTAACACAAAACTTCGATCACCTCCTCTGTCTTTGACACCTGTGCAATGCAATATACAGGCGAGACGGTTAGAACATACTTCTTTAGGATACCCATGTACCTCTCGAAAGGGAACATATTGTGGAGGAACACGGTCGAGAATTTCTATCTCTTTAACAATGTGGACCATGAGATGGACCATAATATCAAAGAAGGATGGAGGGAAGATCATCTCAAGGCTAACGGACTATTGACCATGTCATCATGCGGACTAGATACCTTATTATTTCGATGACCTTCTGCGACACCGCGTTGAAGAACGAACCAGCTTTATGATTGACCCTCGTACCCAATCTGGCGAGAATACCTCGCCGCTTTGGGAACAAGCTGTGTCATCAACACATGACAATCATGGGATTTTATGTATGCGATTTTATTCTCTTTCATGTTTATGAGTCTCCTTATGTTAGGAGTATCGAAAGGACCTTCACCTTTGTTCAAAAATTAATCATGTTTTTTCTCTTCCTTGCTTTCGAGTGTAGCTCGCGGGGTGGAAGTAATGTTGTCCTTTCTCTCTCTTTTTCGGATGTAGGTCGTTCTGAGTCCCAATAATTTGTAGGTCCTTCGTGGCTTGAAGTGTATCTTTTGACTTCTAGTACATATCTAGGAAACCTAGCAGTTCCATGAGACATTCTTACGTGATATGCATGAAGTCGATGAGTGGCGGACCTCTAAGTCTTTCTAGTAAGGTAAGTCCCAAAATATTGACTTCTTCTTCCAAATGGCCTTCGTGTGACCTTGTTCGGTAGGAGACGGGTTTGCTACGGGACCTTTTCCAAATACAACTTTCGGATCCTTTACCAAAAAAAAATACAAAGCGTCCCCGCTGCGATGCATGGGCTTCTACGTTCTCTTTGTCCCATCAAAATTCGACCCTTCCTCATGCGGGTCCTTCATATGGAGGAACCTCGGTGGCCCATGTACACAACCTTTGAGAGTTTTTAGGTACTTGCTGTCCGTATCCTCTAAGCGATGGATCACGGGCTTTATATCCTTTGATAGATAGGCAGATAGATTACCAAGTGCAGGCGATCGTTGATGGTTCACGAATAGCGATGCGCGTAGAGTGAAGTGCTCTCTTTTGTACTCATCCCATACACGAACACCATCGTTCCACGGTGTTAACAGATCTTCAACCAACGGTTTGAGGTACACATCAATGTCGTTTCGAGGTTCCCGGGCCTTGGATAAGCAATGGAATCATAATGTACTTCCGCTTCATACGGCCAAGGAGGAAGGTTGTAGATACATAGAGTCACGGGCCAAGTCTTTGTTGCTGCTGCTCATATCGCCGAGCAGGTTCATCCCATCCGTACTCAACCCAAACCTTATGTTCCTTGCATCCTCGGCAAAGTCCGGGTATGTTCTATCGACTTTCCTCCTTTGGAGCCATCGGCAAGGTGCCTTAGCCTTCCGTCGTCCTTACGGTCTTCACTGTGCCAGTAGCATCATCTAGGCATGCGCTTTGTTATAAATCGCGCTTCAGCAGGGGATTTGAGGAAATACCACACCACCTTAGCGAGGTCTCTTCTTCTTCTGCTGCCCTCTACCCCACAGGTCATCACGCTGGTCTTATACTGCGAAGTTTGCACCGGACAAGCTTAGAATCCTCATACTCATTGCGATAAAGGATACAATCATTCACGATATGCATGTATCTTCGTACCTCCAACCCCAAAGGCGGACAACTTGTTTGGCATCGTCGTAGTTTGGGCGGTGTGTTCCCCTCTGGAAGCAACTTCTTTATGAAGCATAACAACTCGTCGAATCCTTATCGGACAATCCATTGGTAGCCTTCCATTGCATCGAGTTCTAGTGTAGTACGCAACTTTTTATGGCCCTATCGACGGTTTGGGTACAACAGTGTTCCGTGGTCCTCCCATAGCCAGCTGGAACTTTTCGTAATGTCTTTCATCGATGTATTCTCCTCTCCATCCATGACATCTAGTCTAGGTCATCATCACCAAACTCCCCAATGTATCTTGAAAGAACCATGTTGACCAGCGTCGGGATATTGTTGTCGCCTCTTCTTCTTCACCATCTTCTGTATAATCTCTTCTTCACGTGCTTGGTCCATGGTATAGTTTGACATGAAACCTCTTGTGAGCAAATGAAAGTGAAGGTGGCTGGATTTTGGCCACTCCTTCTCATTCTTGCAGTCTATGCATGGACAACATATATAGAAGCGTCATGTGTGCATCGGCCGCCGAAGAAAATCTTGCAAACTGCAAGAACTCCGGGAGCGTCGGTCCATGTACATCCATCGCGGTCCATCTACATTATGTCACATCAAGATAACTATTAGGTCATTTTGCGATAATGAATTGTTGAACCAAAACCTAATTATTAGCTACATCCACACCTTCAATCCGAGCTAAATAATAATCCAAGCAAAATCTAAACTCACACAACAAGTTTTGCAACCTACAAAAAGAATTGGTCGTCGAGTGCGGATTCAAAATTCGAACAAAATTTATAAAAGCTTTGTTTGCAAATTCTGTTGAAATTGTAATACCCTAAAATTTCCAAATTATTATTCAATCATTTATTTTATTTTTTTCTAAATCTCTAGCACTTAATTAATGATGTTTTCAAAAATAATTTCTTGATGGAAATTAAAACCAAAATTATACTAGAAGTAATTTTTCTAAGTTTAAAATATTCCAAAGTATTTTTGAAAACTTTTCTCAAATATTGAACTCATTTTATATTTTCTATTCATATTTACGATATTATTTTAATTAGCAAATGAATTTAAATTTCTTCTTTTCCACATAACTATCGCCATTTCAATATCCCAAACTCCATGATTTTCATGCACCATTCTCCCCCAACTCGTGCAACCAAACCTCATCCTCCATCGATCGATGGAACTAAAACCTAAATTTAAGCTAGATCCACACATTAAATCGAGCTACATTATAATCCAAGCAAATTCTAAGTTTACACAACAAGTTTTTGTATCCTATTTGAAAAGATCAAGCTAGATCTCTACATTCATAATCTTTCATCAATCATGGGAAAATATCAAATTTTATTCATAATTCAAGCAAAAAAGAGGCTCCATTTAACACCAAATGATGTGAGGAATGATATTACTAACCTTAGTTTCCTTGGTTTTGAGTAAAATGACCAAAATTTTGAAATTTGGGCAGCACCTCCCTCTACATTCATAATCTTTCATCAATCATGGGAAAAGATCAAATTTTCTTCATAATTCAAGCAAAAAAGTGGCTCCATTTAACACCAAATGAAGTGAGGAATGATATTACTAACCTTAGTTACCTTGGTTGTGAGTGAAATGACCAAAATTTTGAAATTTTGGGCAGCACCTCCCCTTCCTTGAAGCTCTTGGCCGAAGCTCCACTGTTCTTCTCGCGGTGAAATGATCTGGAGTGCAGCGAGGCGGGAGGAGGAAGAAGTTTAAATTGGGACATCGATCTGGGTTGAAGCCTGAACGGTCTGATGTAATAACTATCGATACCAGTTCTTGTAATGAATCGGTACTATTTAGCTCCGCTAAATAGTGCGGTTAGATTCTGAACGTACTAATGTTATTACATCGATGCCGGTTCGTGCCTTCAACGTCTTAACGCCGAACTGTAGCCGTTGAGCGGGGCTGGTCTAACTATCGATCCGGTTACGTGCCGAACCGTGCTGATCAGGCGATATGGAAGGTCTAATCTGTAGTACTGCATGTGGGAAAATTATACTATTCTTATCACTACCGGTTGAAGTTAGAACCGGCAGTGGTAATATTATCACTGCCAGTTGAAATATTATCACTGTCGGGTCGGACCTATCCGGCGATGATGAAGTCATGGATGAAACGATGCGTAGTAGTGAAAGTTTTGAAAGTGCACATGTTCCGACTTGTTCTACATCTACGAATTTTTATTAGTGCAGAAGTACACGAAATCAAACATTTGTGCATATGCACTTAGGTGCGATGCTCTCCCAATTACCTCAAACTCCACAGTAATTTCCCTTGCGATCGAGGGTTGTAACACGTAGCCATGAGGGCACAGGAATCATTGAATGAAAAATAATGTCTGGCCAAAATTAACTCCAGCACACTTAACGCCTTGACGGTACATTAACTGGAAACACGTATTTGGCTTCATCCTCGTCCCACTCCAACCCCATCCCACATCTCTCTTCTTCGTGGCAGCGGGGTCGGCGGCAGTGCCGGTGTATTGCCACAGGATCGCCGGTGTGAGCAGAAGTTGTTCACGAGGATGAGAAGAGGGGGTGTCAAACATAAGAGTAGGAGGTCTGTATGTGAGCAAAAATGGCATACACGTGGTATAATCTATTACGCTATTGCACCAGTTGTAGAGGGCCCAACAGAATAACCAAGCTAGGCCTATCCGGGGTTCCTTGTGTTGACTGGGCTAGACCGGTATTTCATAACTATTCCCTATATTGTCTTGTTTGTAGGGGTTAAAACTGATCGATGCGGACGGATAATAGCGCTATCATATTTGTTTTTATATTTTTTCTCAAATGTGGATACGGATACAGATAGTTCGGATACGAATACAAATACAGATAATGTCGAATATAGATATAGATCGAATCAGATACGGTTTCCAATATTTATCGGAACATAGTAACCCATTAGATTGTACATGAAAAATCGACGAAAACACATAACTAGTTGAATTCATCAAAACATTATTTAAAATTGAACAAATAAAAGCATTTTCATTCACTTAAATAATAGTTAGATACCATGTCGTAAATAAAATTATATAAGACTTAGTTTATCACACACATACGATTATTTCATCATACACGCCGATCAAAATATAAAATAAAGGTAATCCTTACTCAGAGATACAAATAGAAGCAAACACATAACACACTAAAAGTTTGCTAATATTTAAATATCAAGTCTCTAGAAAAAGTATATACCACTTACATGTAATTAATGACCCAAGATTTATATTCTTTGTTAAATTATGTTTAAAATAATAAATTATGTATTTATGAATTTTTATGCATTTTAGCTCCTTATTTAAAATATTTTCCTATTAAGAATATGAGTTTTTAAATTTTTGAAAATTTAAAATCTGATAAAATCTGAAAAATAATTTTTAAATGTTAGATTGTTTCTATAACTTTCTCAAAAACATTTCATAATTTTTTGAGTTGGTTTACTAATTTTAAGAATTGAAACTTACTTTATGGATTAATTAAATTAGAAAAAAATTCTGAAATTATTAAACCTTTTTGGGCCAAAAGAGTAGTTTTGGCCCAGCCCACATCTATATCTGGATATCAGACCCATTAATATCCGCATTATTCGAATCTGTATCCGTATCCGACGGATAGTGAGCTACCGAATCCGTATCTATATCCGTATTCGATCAGATACTATCCAACAAATATCCGATCCGACAGAATCCACATCCAAAAATATCTAGATCGGTCGAAAACTATCCGATCCGTTTTCATCCCTACTTGTTTGGTTGTGCTTCTTAGATATTTACCTTAAAAGAGTGCTACGTAGGGTGCATGCTGCATTGCACAGTGGCTAGGCCAAGACCATATTTAGGTTCTATTTTTGTAGGCTTAGGTTTTTATCTCAATAAACAAAAAAATACTTCTAATATATCTTTTAATTACACGATGTCTTATGGCTTTTTTCCAAAAATATCTAAAAAAATTGTTTATCTCTTTGTTTTTTAGCTTTTAAGTGAAAGAAAATTTTCAAACAAGAACTTAAACCACTCAAATCATGTCCTCTTCTTTGTCTCATCTCTCTTTTCTCTTCTTCCTGAGGTCTGACATTTCTAGCCTCTACCATTGTTGGACAGTTGGACCCTCTATGGGCTTCATGACAACCCTCTATGCTTCCCCTACCAGTTGTCACCTCTCCCCTGCCTGGCACTGCGGTTTAGATAGGTTATTATATACTCTCTCAGGTTTGGTGAGGTTTGTTGTTTCTTCATTCTCCATAATTTAGATAGGTTATTATATACTCTCTTAGGTCACACGTAGTTGTCATTTTAGATATTAGTACGGTTTTTAAAACATAATTTTGACCGCTAATTTCTATTATAATATATTTATAAATCAATAAAATTATAATATTATGAAAGTACTTTTGAGAAAAATCTACACATATTAATTTCACGTATCCAATTTAAATATTTAAAATGATATTGATAGTCAAAGTTTCAATTTTGATTGCACATATATCCAAAAGCGACAACTATTTGTGACTAGAGGAATAATCAACTATCCTATAAAAATTTAACCAAATGTCACTTACGTTAAAAAAAGGACAAAATTCTGTAGTTGCTTTTATTCTTATCTTTTTTATTTTTTTTATTTTGCTGGTTTGCTTTCCATCAGATTTTGCTCTTTTTGTTTCTCAACATCTAGGCTGCATTTCCATTTGAAACTTTGTGCCATGGCAGACTAATTTTGTGCCAATTGTTGGATTTATACCCAAGAGATAATCATGGGCCACGTGCGACGTGGGTTTTGTAGAGGCCCACCGAGAGGCTCTATAAATGTAACACCTCGGCACCCCACGTACCCAGAATGTTACGCCCTCAGGCAAAACAATTACAAAACACTAGAGAAAATTTAGCAAAGCAAGCGAACATCTAGGAGGTTGCCAAATTCAATAAAATTTCGGCAGCACCTCCCCTAAAATAATGGACATCCACTCAGCAAACAAATAAACAGTTGCAGTTAATGTATCAATCACACATAACTAGGATGAAACATTCTAGTAGATCCTTAAATAATCAATCACGCATCCAACCAGCAATTAGTAAATTACGCCACAATGAACAACACATTACAACTGCCTTAGATACAACTAGGCTTTACGAATTAATTAAATGAGGTGGTGGTGACCAAAGTTGTGCATGTGCTACTACTCCCATCTCGGTGAGCCAGCTTCAAGGTACCTAAAACCATATACAAACAAGCGTGAGTCCTAGACTCAGCAAGAGTATCAAATATGAAAAGTATCAATTCAACTGAATTACAATTACTTCAAGACATAATGTAACAATACACTTAAATGACATCAACAAATAAATGAAGCAGTTTGTTTTCATATAAACCCAAGACGTAAGAACACAATTTCTTCATAATATAACATAGCCATTCTTAGTTGAAATCATTAAGTAAAAATAACTGTAAACCAGCGACAAACCCCACAACTACCTCATATCTCAGATTAAATGAATCCCAACCTCAGGAAACAGTTTATCTATCTTTCATATCTCAATCGACGGCTTCGAATGAGTCCACAACTCAATCCCCAACCTGTACTTGCCATCAGCTCATGAACTGCAATTATCATTCGCTATGCAATGCAATATGCTTCATGCTCATGCACCTTTTCATCAATTATACCGGTACAATGAGTGTACGTCCGTCGGCGTACACCCTCTCATTCCCTTCCATCCCGTGGAGGGGCCTACTCTTAATGACTCGCTCCCATCCACCACGATGGATGGGACTACGAGGTAGGACTTTCTAGTGGCGCTCCAGATTAGTCATAACTTTCTCACCGATCTCACCGGATTAGTTATGATTTTCTCACCGACCTGCCCTATGTCTCATGCGGGACATGAATGCAACTGATGCAATCGGAAACACACTCAAAAGAACAACTCACATATGCACCTTTCGGTTGCCGACATTCATCCATTACTAGGATAGTCATTTGCTATAAGATTTCATCATAAACATTAAGATAGCAACTATAGCATTGAGATCAAAACCTAACAACCTCACCGATTCTCATATACGCCCTCTCTAAAAACCAACTTAGTCATTTAAACCAAGTTCATGTCTTCCCCAATCACTCGAACAATATACTTACTAAAAAGAAATCAACCTTACTAAAAGCCCAATCTTAACTAGAATCCATCTAAATTGACAGGCTACAATTACATTTAGAAGCACCACATATGAACACACAAATCATGCTCAAAACATGGTGTACATGCATAAATATCAACCAAGGCTCACATCCAAGAATTTCCATTTATACTAGTCTAATCAATTTGAAGAGTAAGACATGGTAACACATCATATCATTTTTCTCATGCGGTTAAGCCATAATCAAATATAACCCTTACGCTACCAAACAATCCATCTCACGATATACTTGCCTCAACCGCGAGGAGGTGGCGAGGCGAAAAAGCCGCACCGAGGCTACTCCACCTGAAAAGGAACCATATTCTCAACCACAACTCAAAACTATACAAGCTCAACCTCATAAAGCGCAATCACGCCCTAAACCCAAATCAGCCCAAAGACAGCCCCAAAATTTTGATTTGGGACAGCAAGCGAATAAAAGAGTGTAACTTCTAAATGGCTAGACCAAAATTCACGTTTTTGGACTTTAAACGATCACAAGAGGATAACCTAAGATTATCTCAAAGACATTTGTTTATTATTTGAAGTTAAAGTTCTCAAACTGCCCTCTGAACTGCAGACCAAACTCTGAACTTCTAGCAGAATTTTCAGTTCTGGATAGCAACTTCCATTCGACATAACTTGAGTTCTACTACTCTAAATCACGTAAACGAATACATTTTCTCAATCTACCTAAAAAATTATAACTTTTTCTAGGCAATTAAAAAGTCTAATTCGGCCTCTAAGATGCTCAAATCTGCAGATGAACACAGATGCTGCCAGTCGCGACATCGATTGAGCAGCGCTCGGTAAAATAGACATAACTGTTAAATGGCTAAATGAAACTTAATGATTTTGGTCTCTATTGAAAGGTAATTAGATTATCTACAACTTTTGTTACAACCAAACCCTCAGGAGATGCCCCTAAAGTCCCCTAAAACCAGCCCTAACAGAGGGGATAAATCTGCCCGAAAACAGAAATTAACCTAATCAGCCCTAATCCCCCCAAATCCCTATCAAAATTCAACTCAAACTAAATAACCCTAGCAAGAACTCCCTAAATACCAGCATGCTGGAACCACAGCCCTCAAAACCGAAATTACCCCCACTTACCCTACCAGATTTGCTTGGGGGAGGAAGCCATGAGAGAGGACTCGAGCTAGGAGACCTTGGGCTGCTGCAGAGGGAGGCCAAGCTAGGAGGGAGCTAGGAGGCACTAGGGAGGGAGTCTAGGAGGGAGCAAGAGGGTTCCTTTGCTGCCTTTGGGGAAGAGGAAAAGAGAAAGAACACCTGCTGTTGCTGCTGTCCTGGAAAACAAAAGAGGAGCAGGAAGGGGGAGAGTAGTCGGCTAGGAGAGGGGTGAGGGCCGGCTGGGCAAAAACAAAAAATGAGGGCTAACGTTTTGGGGGAAAATATTAATTTCCCACCCTAGGACCTGAGTGTTACTATAAAGGGATGGGGTGGAGGCCAGAAGTGTGCGAAGTTCTTCTCTCCACCGAAACCCTAGCCGTTATCTCCCTTCTGTGCGTCACGGTGCTAGCACACTGACGTACGGAATTCCTCCCTGTACATGTGGACTATGTAGAGACGTTGCTGCGACTGCGACGTTGATTGGGACGACCGCGACCAAGGCAATTTTCATGGCATTTTCGCATGGCGGAAGACATGCCTAAAAAAATTTGGCCAGGGCGCTGCCCTTGAAACCACCACCAAGGGCGCTGCCCCTTTGACCCGTTAATGTTTTGAGAGCATATCGCGGCGTAGAAACGTTGTTTTTGTTTAACTTATTTTTGCAGGCAATTGTGTGAATAGTATGGCCTATGTGTATGTGATGCATGTGATTTTACATAGCCGCGTGATGTGTAAGCCATAAGGCTATTTCAATATAAATTGTATAACGACCTGCGTGTCGACTTGTGATGTTTGAAATCCACTTGTAAATTTCATTATCAAAGTTGTAAGGAGTTGCATCTACAATGATGAAGATGGTGGCATCAAATCAAAATGGCTCGGTGAACAGGGAAGCATGATGATGGAGATCTTTATGCTAAGGGCCATACTATTTCACATCTTAATTTGATTACATGTAAATGTGTTTTAATCCCTACTATTTTTATGATACTCATTGCATGTGATGCCATGTTCATAGTAGATAGTTAACAACCCTCTAGTTAAAATTTTAAATCTTTTGTCCATCCATATGTAGCACCTATCAAGAATTTAGATCGTTATTTATATGACTACCAAAGCAGTGTATCAATGGCTATCTTAATAGATGATAGGGTTGTGTCGGATACATCACGCATTACAATGGTTGATTTAATCGAGCTATCAAAATGGTTTTGGGCTTGAGAAGATAAGTGGTTGGGTTTTTTATTTCAGTTTTGAAGGAACGGATACAAGACAATTGGTGTCTAAGGAAAACACACATGAGGCTAGGTTTCTTAATTGGCACCGGAATCGGGAAGTGCTCCCTCCCTCATGTGAGCCCTCGGGGCAGGTTGACCTGGCCAAGAGTCAAGTTGACGGAGGCATTCATTACATGATTTCATACCCAACTAACAAGAGTTACATAAGATGTAATTAGCAAAGGTGTTGCTTACCTATGTCATTAAATTTCTAGCAGTGATGCCAAACCTCACTTGGATTTAATGAATGAGGATCTTGAATACGTTCTTTATGTCGAAAGAAGGGACATACAATACGAGTGTCTTTTGTTAAAATAGTTAATGAAAGTTTTACATAAACATAGTGCTTAGAAACTTTGCATGTTTTTGTTTGTAGTTCAATGGCACTGCTACTCCTTCTCACTTTTTGGTTTTGCTTTGAGATCGGTTTGGAAAAGGAAAAACATAATGGAACAAATTTTGTGGATTGGTATACTTAACTTTGAGAATTGTTCTCAAGCTTGAAAAGAAAGACTATGTTCTAGAGAATCCAATTCCTGATGAACCAGCCGAAAATGCTTCTCGCAATGATAAGGCTGAGTATGAAAAACATGTTAATGCCTCTGTAGAGGTCAACTGTCTCATACTTGTCACCATGGACTCTGAGTTTCAAAAGCAATATGAGGACCAGGATGCTTACAATATGATTGTGGGCGTAAAGGACATGTTTGGGAACCAAGCAAGAGCTGAGAGGTATGATATGTTGAAGCTTTTGTTTGCTTGCAAGCTGGCTGAAGAAAGTCCGGTCAGCCCTCATGTAATCAAAATGATTGGTTATATTGGGAGATTGGAAAAGCTTGTTTTTCCTCTTAGCCTTAGTTTGGCTACGGATGTAATTCTCCAGTCTCTGCCTCAGAGTTTTGAGCCGTTCATAATGAATTTTCATATGAATAGCATGGAGAAGAGCCTGACCGAACTACATAAGATGCTCAAGTCTGCTGAGGAATGCATAAAGAAAAAACCTAATCATGTGATGATGGTTCAGAAAACCACTGCCTTTAAGAAGCAAAAGGCTAAGGCTGGGAACAAAGGAAAGGGCAAGGGCAAGGTTCAAGTTGAGATCGTGAGTGCTTCTATTGCAAGAAGCTAGGACATTGGAAATGGAACTATGAGAAATATCTGGCAGATAAGAAGAATAGAAGTGTGACTTTCACTTAAGGTATTCATGTTGTAGAAATTAACCTGTCTACTTCTAATCTTACCTCTTGGGTATATGATACTGGATCGGTTGCTCACATTTGCAATTCAATGCAGGGGCTGATAAAGAGTAGAGACTTGGCAAAAGGAGAAGTGGATCTTCGCATGGGGAATAAAGCAAGAGTTGTTGGTCTTGCCGTTGGCACCTACCCATTGCATTTGCCTTCATGATTAGTTTTAGAACTTAATAATTGTTATTTTATTCCATCTTTGAGTAGAAACATTATTTCATCTTCTTGTTTGGAACATGAAGGTTATGATATCAGAATAAAGAACTTTGTTTGTTCGATATTTTTGAATGATATGTATTATGGCCGATGCCCCATGGTAGATGGGTTATACGTCCTTGAACTCGAAGAAAAACCTATCTATAACATTAATGTGAAAAGGCTTCGGCCTAATGATATGAATCCTACTTTTTTATGGCATTGTCGCTTAGGCCACGTAAATGAGAAGCGCATGAAGAAGCTCCATGGTGATGGACTTCTAACCTCATTTGATTTTGAATCATTTGAAACATGTGAGTCTTGTTTACTTGGCAAGATGACAAAAGCCCCTTTCACAGGTCTTGGTGAAAGGGCAAATGAGTTGTAGGCCCTAGTACATACGAATGTATGTGGACCAATGAGCTCGAGTGCCAGAGGTGGGTTTCAGTACTTTGTAACATTTATCGATGACTTTAGTAGATATGGATATATCTACTTAATGAGGCATAAATCTTAAACCTTCGAAAAGTTCAAAGAATTTCAGAACGAAGTACAAAATCAACTTGGCAAAAACAATAAAACACTTACGATCAGATCGTGGTGGCGAATACTTAAGCCAAGAGTTTGATGATCATCTAAAGCATTGTGGAATCGTTCCGCAACTTACTCCGTCAGGAACGCCTCAATGGAATGGCATATCCGAACGACGGAACCATACTTTGTTAGATATGGTTCAGTCTATGATGAGTCAAACTGATCTGCCATTGTCCTTCTGGGGGTATGCTCTAGAAACAGTTGTGTTCACTTTAAACAAGGTTCCATCAAAAGCCGTTGAGAAAACATCATATGAAATGTGGACTGGAAAACGTCCCTCATTGTCTTTTCTCAAAATATAGGGATGTGATGCATATGTAAAACGTTTGACGTTTGATAAACTCACACTCCAATCAGATAAATGCTTCTTTGTGGGGTATCCTAAAGAAACAAAAGGATATTACTTTTATAAAAGGGATGAAAATAAAGTGTTTGTTGCTCAAAGCGGTGTCTTTCTAGAAAGAGTTTCTTTCAAAAGGAGTTAGTGGGAGCAAGGTGCGACTTGAAGAAATTCGAGAACTATCAGAAAATGTTTCAACTCCTATTGAACCTTCACTTGATGTACAAGATGTTGTACAACCTGTGGAAGAGGCAACAGCCTCACGTTGGTCTGAAAGGCCACGTCAATTGCCCATAAGGTATCGGCATGACATTTTATTGTTAGATAATGATGAGCCTAAGACTTATGAAGAAGCAATGATGGACCCAAACTCCGAAAAATGGCTTGGAGCCATGAAATCTAAAATTCAATCCATGCATGACAATCAAGTTTGGACCTTAGTTGATCCTCTTCATGCTGTAAAAACCATAGAATGCAAATGGATTTTCAAGAAGAAGATAGACGTGGATAGAAATGTCCAGATCTACAAGGCACGGTTGGTGGCAAAAGGTTTCAAACAAATTCAAGGAGTTGATTATGATGAAACTTTCTCACCGGTAGCCATGCTTAAGTCTGTCCGGATCATTTTAGCTATTGTTACATATTTCGATTATGTGATATGGCAAATGGACGTCAAAACAGCTTTCCATAATGGGAATCTATCTGAGGATGTATACATGATACTACCCGAAGGTTTTGTTGATTCTAAATATGCTGAAAGGGTATGCAAGCTTCAGAGATTCATTTATGGGTTGAAGCAAGCATCTCAGAGTTGGAACATTTGTTTTGATGAAGTAATCAAAGGGTTTGGTTTTATCAAAAACGAAGAAGAGCCTTGTGTTTATAAAAAGGCTAGTGGGAGCGCACTTGTGTTTCAGATCTTGTATGTGGATGACATATTATTGATCGGAAATGATATTCCTATGCTTGAAGATGTTAAAACTTCGTTGACAAGGAGTTTCTCAATGAAGGACTTAGGAGAAGCATGTTATATTTTAGGCATAAAGATCTATAGAGATATATCAAAAAGGTTAATTGGATTATGCTAAGATACGTACATAGACAAGGTATTGAAGAGGTTCAATATGCATGAATCCAAGAGAGGTTTCATGCCAATGTCACATGGCATCAATCTTAGCAAGAATCAGTGTCCTTCGACAAATGATGAGCAAGAAAGGATGAGTAAGATTCCATATGCTTCGGCTATTGGGTCTATTATGTCTGCTATGATTTGTACACGCCCAGATGTCTCATATGCTCTAAGTGTTACGAGTAGATACCAAGTGAATCTCGGTGATAGTCACTAGATAGCCATGAAAAATATCCTAAAATACTTAAGAAGAACAAAGGATATGTTCCTAGTTTTTGGAGGTGAGGAAGAACTTGTTGTAAAGGGTTACACCGATGCAAGCTTCCAAACTAACAAAGATAATTTCCGATCGCAGTCCGGGTTTGTGTTTACACTAAATGGAGGTGCAGTAAGCTGGAAGAGTTCCAAGCAAAATACAGTGGCCAACTCTACGACAGAAGCGGAGTACATTGCGGCTTTAGAGGCCACAAAAGAAGTTGTGTGGATAAAGAAGTTTATTTCGGAGCTCGGTGTGGTCTCTAGTGCCTCTAGTTCAATTGACCTCTATTGTGATAATAGTGGTGCCATTGCACAAGCAAAAGAACCTAGATCACATCAGAAGTCCAAACACATACTCCGACGCTTTCACCTTATTCGCGAGATTGTGGATAGAGATCATGTGAAAATATGCAAGGTATATATGGAAGCTAATGTAGCCGATCCGCTGGTGTCGACGTTTGTTGTCGGCAATAGTTAAAAGGGGGCTAAGTATTTGGATCCAAACGATGGTAGCACAAGACACGGATGTATCTGAGTTCGGGCTCTCACGGTGGAGATAATACCCTAATCCTATGCTCTAGAATTATTCGTGGTTAGCTAATTGCTGATGAGATTGTGTTTCAATATTCCCCCGCCCCTCCCTTTATATGGCAGAGGAGGGCGGTTACAAAAGAGAGTCCCACTCAGATACAAAGTATGGATTACAACTCCTGCTTTACATCCGTATCATGTGAATTTGGATTCGATCGCACCCTACCTAATCCGAGTCGGTTGCCATCCTGGAACTTCCTTATCGGGCATGTCTGGCGCGCCCTATTAGCTTCTTCCTTTACGCAATCGGCCCGGCCCATCCATGTGCAGTTGGGCCTCGTTGGCTGCCATGCGGATACTGGATGTATATGTCCTGATAGCCTGAGTGCTTGCGGTCGGATTACCTTTTTACTTCTGAGGCTTCCCGACTGGTCTTTTTATGCCACCGAGTGCTCTGCAGTAGGCGAGTAGGCCGTGAAGCACTCGTCAGAGTTCCACGTGGCAATATTCTGAGTGGTTCTCAACCCAATTTCTCGGATCAGCACGCGAATCGATATGGAGAATATCTCCGCTCAAATTGGCTTTTAGCCGTGGGGTACCTGTGCACCAGAGTGCACAATTTTTGGCCTGTCATGAGGCGTACCGTCAAATTTTGCTTTTTAGACTATCTTTATGATATCTGATCCTGTTTCAAACGGTATCCATCATATGGCATGTCATGAGGCATATCATAAGAGGATGTTTATGTTTGGAAGGTACCCAAATCCCATCTGATGCGGTTATTGGCTCTTGGCCCTTCATGGAGCATACCATTTCCCAAATCAATTTTCGGCCCAACCAAGCCTATGCATAGTGATTCACTGCAGGCGCCCTTAGGCCCATCTTGAAGCGTGCCCTAGGGCAACCCCAAGTTATCTTGAGATGAAGCGTTTTCCGCTTTCAAGGTAAGCCGTTCCTATAAATATGGAGCGAGAACAAGCGAGGCGGTTTTCTGCGTACTGTGCTCATTCGCTCCCACTACTACAGAAATGATTTTCCTAGACACCAAGGATTTGTTTCCACAGCGGATTAAAAGGTGAGCCACCTCCAAAAAGGCTGAGGCGGTCCTTGGGGCAAGAACCACTGTGGAAAGGTATATTCTGGTGGCTCTCTTAAGACACACGCTGTGAAAATATTGATCTTTTCACGGTGATGCGCTTTACATGCCGCTGCTGAAGCTGCTATCTTCACGGCGGCTTTCTTAATGAACCATGGGGGTAATTGCGATCTTTACAGGCGGCTTTCTTACGGCCGCATGAAATTGCAGTTTCCTTAAGTGATGCGTTAAGCAAGCGCCTTAGTTAATTATATTGACGGGCTAATTAATTAACGAACCTCCGTGGTGATGTTCAAGTCTTTAAAGGCGTAGTTCTTAAACAAACCTTTGTACAAATTTTTAAATGCTTATGCGCAAATTTTGTGACGAAGGAGGAGCGGTATGCTTTTTAGGTATGCGTGTCGGATCATCCTTTATTCTACAATACGCAAAACACGAAATCAACGTCCAAACAATACTCGATGCAGCGTTTTCATTGGCGTCGGATCATCCTTTAATGTTGCAAGCTGCGTCACTATTTGAGAAATCAACGTCGAGAAAATACTCGGTATGGTTTTTTTTGTTGTGGATCATCGTATCTTGTTTTGCTTCATCGTTATTATTTTCTCTGAGGTTGTTGTCTTAGGGAGCGCTTTGTGGAAACTTAACTTTAAAGCTCGAACCGTTTCTCTCTGCGGCGGTTCAGTGGCCCCAAAATTGTGAAAATAAGGGGGAGGTTTTGAACTTGAAATCCTTGGAATAGCGTTAACTCTCTAAGGTAAGAGCATCTCATTCCTAACATTTGTAGAGGTTTCATACATGTTTAAATTGTGTAATTTGGTTTATATCTAGTGGAGAGGAATATGTAGTGTATAGAGAATGTGCATGGGAGAGGGGATGAGGCCCTCACCTTCTAGATTTATAGGCAGATCTTGTATCCCTCCCTCTCTCTAGATCTAGAGGAAGAACAAGCCTCCCCTCTCTAGGGAGAGGACCTTACATTCTTTCATGATTTTAATAAAATCATTTTATAGTATTTAACTTAGGGTTCTCTTGATAAAGTTCTATCTAAATAATTGACATTTCGATCGATTTTACATTTTGAGTTCAAGATGGAAAGGGTATGGATGTACAATGCCCCAAGAAATAAGGGTGTATTCCTCAAAGAGCTCGAAACTTTTATTAAAGCCGCTTGGAAGGACACGGACTAAGAAGGAAAAAAATACTTTGTCCATGCAATGGTTTGTAAGAACAATGTAGGGTGGGGAGATTTAAGTGTAATCGAGAACACACGATCATGAGATATTTTATAGAGGATTACACATGTTGGTCCAAACATGGCGAGCAATGTACATCACAAACAACCGATGGCGTTGATCCGATCTCGTGGATGATCGAAGTCTTGGAGAAGCGACATTGACGGTTTGGGAGATGGCGGCTCATGTGCATGCTCGTTTGCTAGATGATGGTCGCGCCGCTAATGTAGAGAAATGTTGTGCCATGCCGAACGCGCGGGTTTTAAAGGAGATGACAGGTTTAGATAATATCGATCGTTACACAAAGCGTGAATGATCATTATATGAGGAATCAAGGGTTGTCCTCGAGTTTACGGTGTTGCATACGGTGTTGATGCTTCTAAGGTTGAAGGCTAGCAATGGATGGTGGGACAAGAGTTTCACCGATCTGTTGAGGCTCTTGGCGGTACTTCCGACGGCTAATGGATTGCCCACCTTGAAGCGAGCACTTATTTGCGAAAAAGCTTATCACTCGATGTCATTGGATGTGCAAAAGATACCGCGATGTCGAACCTTTGTATCCTCTTAGTAAAGATTACGCGGACTTGGATCAATGCCGGTGTGCAAAAGCGAGCGGTATAAGAAGAATGATGACTCCACGACGATGATGATTCTTGACCCGGCACTAAGAAGAATAAGAAGAACAAGAATAGTACTACTAGTAATGACAAAAAGACACTTCTTGAGCACGGACAAGAAGAAAAGAATCCTGCGTTGGTGATGTGGTACTTGCGGTTATTGACCGCTGAAAGCGTTTGTACTTTCGAATGAGAGGACTCGAACTAATGGGTTGGCATTAGACAAGCGCATAAAAGATGGAAAGATTCGACACCCGCCGATGGTAGACAATGGAGAAATTTTGATCGCATGTATCGATTTGACAGCGAACACGGGAATGTAAGGTTATGCTTGTCTGCAGATGGTATGAATCCTTTCGGTGAATGGGCATACACACATAGCACTTGGCGATAGTCTGTCCATCTACAACCTTCCTACATGGCTATGTATGAAGAGAAGGTACCTAATGTTGTCCATTCTTATCCAAGGTCGAGATAGCACGGGTAGATATTGATGTGTTTCTCGAACCCGATGGAAGATATGGCCATGTTGTGGCACGATGGGGTCAGGTGTGGGATCGGTTCCAACGACATGACACTTCACACTAAAAGCCATTATTTTCGTTACCATCGGTGATTACCCGCCTGCTTGCCCTATCGGGTTGATTAAAGGAAAACAGCTTGTGTAGTATGCATGGATGAAAGCGTATCGGCGTTCCTTCCATGCTCACGAAGATAGTGTACATGCGGCACCGCCGTTTCCTACTCAAAACTCACAAATCTTGCAAGATGGGCAAGTATTTTGACAATACTGATTGAGAAGGTGTGGCTCCAAAGCGTAGCGGGAAAAAAGTGTTTGAAATGGTCGAACATCAAGGTGGTTTTCGGGAAGAAGCGTCTGAGGGCTAAAGAGAATTCGAAGGCGAAGAATACCGATGAGGAGGTTCCACCTTTGTTGTCCTATTCAAAAGATGTCAATTTTCTACAAGTATTTGCCCTCTTGGAAGGACTTGAAAATTAGCCATAGCATCGATGCCATGCATGTCATAAGAATATGCGTGGCGTGCTAGGTCTCTTGTTGGACATTCGATACAAGACAAAGGATGGTCTTAAAGCTCGTAAAGACATGGTAGTACTTAAAATCGGGGAAGAACTACACCACGAAGAAAGACCAAGTGGAAAGTATTACCTTCCCTGACAAGCTACTCTCGGCGGTGAGGAGAAAAGATCGATGTGCAAGTGCTACATTGGGAATTGAGTCCGTCTGGTTATTCATCGAACATCAAAAACCTAGTATCGATGAAAGATTTAAAGATAAGTGGTATGAAGTATCACATTTGCCACATCATGATGACACAAATGCTCCCAATTGCAATCGGGGTATCAACTCAACATTTGTAAAGGTAGCCATCCTGCAGGTACGTGTCATTTACGCAATCGATTTCACATAAGGTGTCGATGATGAGCATTTCGACAATCTGAGAACTACATAGTGGAGACTATAAACCAACTTGAGATGTGCTTCCTCCATCCTTTTTCGATATCATGCCGCACCTCTTGATTCACCTTGTCGAGGAGGTAAAGTCTTTGGGACGATATTCTTACCTTTGGATGTTTCCATTTGAGAGGTGGATGGGCTTGCTTAGAGCTTACAAGCGGAATCGTGCTTACGGAGGGTTCCATTATTGAGGGCTACAATCTTGAGGAAGTCATTGAGTGTTGCACGGATTACTTCATGCCACGGAAGGCCGATTGGTGTGCTGTCCCTCGACATGAGGGAGGTTGGTAGTAAAGGGACTAAGGAAAGAAAAGATTCATCGACCATGAGTACAAGAATGTGGACCAAGCACATTTCACCATCTTACTTGACTAAAGATAGTGGAGCCGTATGTGGAGCAACACACGGAAGAGTTTGAAAGAGAAAATCCGGGGCGCCAAGTTGATTGGATCTGAAAGAGAATAAGCGCATGTTTACCACATGGTTCAAGAACCAAAACATACGGATGGTGAGGACGAAGAAAGCGAAACATTGAAAATGTTGGCTCATGGCCCATCAAGTGCGGTAACATCATGGCAGCGTATGACATCAATGGGTACATTTTATACCATTCAAAAGGACAAGAAGGCGATGGCCCAAAAGCGATGGCGTTAGGGTAGAAGCCATAGATCTGACGAGGAGATGAACACCTACTATGGAATCATTGAAGAAATTTGGGAACTTGACTATGGAAGGGATATGCGAGATCCAGTATTTATTTACAAGCTGGGTCAAACATCCTAATGGTGTGGAGGTGGACAACTATGGGTTCTGGCTATCGACCTCAACAATCTTGGACAAGCCCGACCCCTGGATACTAGCCACGAAGTCTATAAGTTTTCTACATAGTGACCCGATAATAAGAAAAGGAACATAGTTGTTCCCGAAAACAAAGGATCATTGGAGTTGACAATGTGCACTGACGAGGTAGAATACAATCGGTTCGACGACCTACCGCCTTCGGAATGCGGAGAGGATCAAACTTGTAGAAGAAACCCTCGATATTTCAATGATGCCATATATGCGTGATGATTGCATCGGAAAAAGTTGTTAAAGGCAAATAGGGATCGTTGTGTAAAAACTTAATATGTAATAGAACTTATATTTTTATTGGACTTGAGTAAAAGCTGTTGCGTGAAAGTGCGAGGATGGTCTGTAGGTAATTCGCTATTAGGTAGGATCATCACGTAAATTAAGCCAACAAAGGCGAAGAAGCCAAGCACTCTTCGTCCAGGACAATAATCCGTCGGTTGTTTCTCGACTTAGCAGACGTCCGTTATGTGAATCTTAACCCGAGGTCTCCGTCGTCGCATTCGAGGCGTCTTTATCTTTTCCTATACGGATCGTCCGGTCTTCGTATTATCGCCCTCCTTTATTATCGTGACTCGCTAGATCTGCACAGCTAGACAAGATGATCGATTCTTTTTCCTCGGCGGTAGGACCATCCCCTTGAGTTGAGCGAAAGCATCGATCCGGTGAGGTGATGTTTCGATAACGGATCATCGGTATGATGATCTTAACATTATCCAAAACCGCCGTACATTGAGAGGACCGCTGTGGACCCGATATATCGGCGCACCTAACTACTCCTCTCTCCGCCGTCTTGCGCCCTGACCGTTTACGTACTTGCGGCGTCGTACTCGAATCCTCCACCGCCTCGGCGCCGCCCCACCGCCGATTCGCGCCACCCGTTTTGTCGCCGCAAACAAATCAAGAACCCATGGTGGCAACGACTCTCCTTCACTTTATAGCGGTGAGATCCACATCCCTCTGGTTTCTTTGGACTCCATTCAAATGCATATGAATATGATGCAAGTTCTTGACATTCAACAGTGCAACTTGCGGATGGCGGGGAAAAAGGAAGGAAAAAAAGTTGTTGTCTTGGTGAGAAGGCTAAGAAGTCCAAATTCTGAAAGCGTGAGCGGTGAGATGGTGCAGAATCGAACTTAGCTCGAGCATCTTGGCGTGGCGCGATTCTGCGATTAGAGACACCTGAGTCGATGGCGAGAGGTCGAGAGAGAGGAGGGCACTCAATTCACGAGAGGGTGGTACGACTCCTCCTCGTCGTTCTAGCAGCGTCTTTTCGTGGTGGTTCGACATCTTCCAGTGCGTGCTCGTCCCAACATAGTTTCGCATCGGGAGGAGGCTGGCGATGAAAAGGAAGAGGACAAGGAGTACCATGTGCCACATCGACCACGAGATAAGACTTAGAGATCTTGGAACCTCTCATCCCGAGGGTAAAGACCGCCGTTTCTCGATATCAATGTCGGTTTCGCAATCCGGAGAATTTGGAGTTAATAGGAGGTTACGGGCGGTTCTTCATGAGCTTCTTTATTCGTCTGAGAGCTCGGGGTCAAGTTGAGCATGCAGGGGCGCTCAACCGCCTCTTCTTGAGAGGGCAGCGGGTGGGGTGGGCGTTGAGGAGACACTTGACCATTTGAAGGTCTTACCATGATGTTGTGAGTTCGACACGGTAGTGGAAAAGTGGGTCGAGACTTCTCGCTATAGTTCGGATCGACCCGAACCGCAGATACATTCAATTCATGCGATGGAGAACCCCGGAGGGTGTCTGCAGTGCACTTTGCTTGAGTTGTTTGGTTTTGAGGAGGCCGAACTTTGCATCGGTGGTGTCTGTGACGGACTGCTTGCCTCGTTAATGCTAAAGTGGAGGTGTTTCTGACAGATGACCATATTAAAGCTTCTGTTTATGTGGTTCCCGTTGGATCCTTAGCCATCGGACCGTCTCCTCACGAGGCAAAGGCGGTCCACATGGCTTTGAGGAATCAGCATTGCGAGGATTGGGAATCTTAGAGGCGATCACTAGTTTGCGGCGATGGCTACTTTATTCGATCCTATCTCACGAGCCGTTCGACATTCTCGACTTTATCATCTGTGAGATTGAAGATGCTATGCGAGATGCTATGAGTTTGGCGAGACAACATCCATTTGCGCATATAATTTCTTACATATCACGGTACCTTCGCTCGAGCGAGCATCGTGAGAGTACAGGAAGGCGAGTTCATCTTCGTCGATACATGCCTCCATCTCTTGGCAGCGAGCCTTGAGAGGACAACGTTCCATGAGGAGGCTCGGGAGGCGGAATCTGAGGCGAGAGAGCTGCTCAAGGGAGGACCCGGAGCAGCGGCGGTGAGGAGCATCTTTGGGTTGGCGCGGATCATTGATATTGGTGGGATGGCAGCGGCGATGAGGAGAAGACCACGAAGTACTCGGTGATCTGAGCCCACGACCCGCGAGGCGGTGGATCGGGCTCTGTGCTTGAGGGCCGAGGCGACTCACTTGCTGCACCGTCAGCTGACTCTGACGTGACACGATGACTCGAGTCTTGTTTCTCGGCCAGCAGAGCTTACTCACGTACTTGCCGATTGTTGAGTTCGCGAAGTCTCAGCGACTTCAATTGCCCCAGTGGCGGAGACCACAGACCCACTTACTAGAGGAGATGAGGTTGCATCGTGAGATGACCCAGTATGACTTTGGTACAGTCGGATGCAAATGGCTCGATGTTCACTTTCTTCTCATTTGCTTTGGTCGGTTGTACAATGCGATTGGTCTTACCTGACCTCATTTGCTGACTCGATTCCACCTCACTTCAAGCATTCTTGCCCCACTTATACATTGGGGACTTCCTGCTGTAACATCCCAAAATTTGGGTTTTCAAAAATATTTTGTGAAGTTTAGCTCCCCAAAAATTAGCGATAATTTTCTCGTTTAATTAAAGCAATACTGGAATTTTCTAAAGTCAAAGTAATTTAATTTGACTAATATAAACTTTAATTAAAATAAATTCAGTTTTATTTGGGTTCCTTGTGCTTCTAGGATTTTTTTATTTTGTTTTAGAATTTTTAGAATTTATTTGGAATTATTAGAATTAATTTAAACTAAGCCTTTTACTTAAAAATTAAATATTTAAAAAAGAAAATAAATTTATACTGAAAATATTTTATTTTAGTTCCAAAATGTCCCAAAATATTTTCTAGAATTTTTCTGGTATTTTTATTGCCTCAAAAGAATTAATTTGAATTAAGTCCTTTATGGAATTAATTAAAATTTGGAAAAACTTATATAAAGTTTTATTGAAAATATTTTATTTGAGTTCAAAATGTCTCAAAATATTTTATATAATTTTTCTGGAATTTTCTTGATAATGTTTCTATTTTTCTTGAATTAAATGAATTTCTAGAACTAATTCAATTCGGATTCTGTTTTCCACGTGTCTCCTTCTCGCGCTGCCACGTGTCGACTTCTCGATCGGCCACGTCGCCGAAGCCGCCACAGCCCTCCGATTCCGATCCGACGCACCAGAATGCGCCACGTCACCCCAATTGCGCAGCGCACGCCAACTGCTCGTATAAATGCCTGTGAGGCCGGTTTTTGCGTTTTTCTTGATTCTTCTTGACCTAGCCGCCACCCCAAGCCCTAGTAGACCTCCCATGACCTCTCCCACACGTCCTCACCTCAGATCAACTCACCCAAACCCTAGAAATCCATCCCTCATCCTCCGAAACGCCGCCGCACGTCGGACAAACTTTGAGGCACGTCCCCCGTCAACTCGTCGACTCTTTTCAAGATCCGTCTTCGCCATGGCGTGCTCTATGGTACCCTCTATCTCCCATCCAAATTTGGTACAATTTCATCCACGGGATCAAAAGTTACGGCCGCCCAAAGATCAAATCTTGCCGGAGCCCGTTCTCCCTCGTTTTTGCGAGTTTGACCGTGAAATTTTTATGGTAGACTCCTCTTGATGTCCCCTACACGGTGCTTACCTAAATCATGGTTTTGCTGGTGGGATTTGCGCAGAAAAATCAATCTTCCCGATCAGACTGCGTTGCGGACGGCTGAAACTTCGTCGCGCGTTCCCCGTTGATCCAGAAGGTAAAACTCAGATCCGTTCACGTCATATTGTGCCAAATGATCCCAGATAGCTCTCTGTAAAATTTGGTTAGGTTTCATGCAGTACTTTAATAGTTATGACCGTTTGATCTATTAGCTCTAGGAGCCGTTCATCGGCAGTTTGTGATCAATCCGGTGGGTCGCCGCCAAATCCGCCTATACCGTTGAGTTAGGTAATCGCGCGTTCTCGTGGTGCTCACTTTCCTTGCTGTTGCATCTATCGAAATTTTTTTATTAAATCGGCCGCCGCTTTAGTCGCGTAGCGTCGTCTTTTCCGCCAACCATCTTTGATTATCGTGACCATGTCACCTGTCGGTAGGTCCATACCCTACTGTTTTGGCCATCCTTGGAGTTCATTTGATCTCCGGTTGCCGTCAAAGCCATAATCTAGTATCTACCCGTCGTCTTTCGGTTTAGTCCTTTGCATCGGTTCGCGTTTTGTTTCGCCATCCTTGATAAACTTTAATCGCGAGCCAACCCTACCCATCCTACCCTCGCCAAGTGTATCCATCCTTGAATCGTTTAACAAACCCTAACTCAACCTTTGGTCAATTTGTCTTTGCATCACGACATGTGTACCCCGGATCATAAATTAAACATGAGCCATGTCATGACCTCGCTGCCCTACCATTATCTGATGGTCGCCACCTTGTAATCTCTAAGTGTTACATTGCGCTTCATATTCATCGTTAACGTTCCGCGTTAACGTTCGCCCGTTAACGCTTTGCTCTCATCGTATCGCTGTCATCGCATGGGTGCATGCAAGTGAAAGCCCTAATGTGATGTCCTTACCTTTTCTATCGCCTTATTGTGATCTAGCCCATCACGTTGAGTTCAGCCTCGTATTCGGTCATAACCGCCTCGCCGTTGTCGAGTTCCGTCCCGATGTAAGACTAATCTCGGATCGAACCATAGTGGATGTCGATCCCATCCGTCCTTGTCTTATCCTTAAAATCTAATCGCCATTAACCTAGAATTCGCCGTGGTCTTGGTCGATAGACCATTAGCCATATGACATATTCTTGTGCTAGACTTAGTCTATCGGTCTATCTTCCTTTTGGTTGGTGTGCGTTCGATCAACAAAGTCAACATCAAGCATCTGCTTAGTTCATGGCGAACTAACGTAACCGTGGACCGGTCTATAGATCGAGAGTCCATATGACATCGACTATCAATCAAGATAATAACCCGGAGAAATATTCTTGGGATATTATTCCTTCTTTCAATGTTATTAATCTTTCTCTTGATGTATTTTCAAAGCCGTTCTCTTTGTCTAATCATCGACCTAATCCATTCAAGTTCCTAATTTCATCTAAGCCGTTGTGCCCAATGCTATTCGTTCTTAATTTGGAGTTTACTTGATTTGCCTTTTGAGTTTTGTTGTATTTGTGTTTGTTTATCGTTAGGCGCGTTGGGAAGTCGCTCTAAGGAGCTAAGAATCAAGCAAGCGGAGATTGAAGATCGAGTATCAAGGATCGAAGATAAAGAGTAAAGAATAATAAAAATTGCAAGGGCAGAGCAAGTTGTGCTTTGACCATATTGATCCCATGTTTTAAAATTATTTAGTTTGAAATTATTGCATGCTAGTTTGAAATAAAGCTGATTTCAATTAATGGGATTAGATAATCAACCTACTTGTTATTGCCACCTTGTCTCTATTATTTGTATGCCATGATTCATTTGTCACCCTAGATTGTGGGTTAATAGTTGGACATTAATAATTTGCCAACATGGGATAATTAGACCGTATGTAGTGTGCTTAGCCTTGCCACGTAGATTTGTCATGATTTTGGAAAAATTAAAGTTAATATTGACTTAATGAGATATGGAACATGTTTTGAGAATGTGACATGTGTTATTGAGTTGATGATATACGTGGTGCAAGGTAAAGGACTGGGGTGGGAAAGTGATTTAGGCGAGGCAAGTGGCAAGATTGTTTCGGTGGGCCAAGAGTGGCAATTAGGTGATCGCATTTGGTATTATGACATGTTGATGTGATGAACTTTTGATTAGTCTTGCCTCGGTCAACTAAGGACTTAACCTTGTGAGCCTTTGACTGAGTCTTTCATACAACCACAAGTTAGGAATGGGACGGACCTAGGCTATGTAAATGTGAAATCTATTCTTTGAGTCTTGTCGTGGTGGTGTGAGGCCGGAGAAGCGGAATGAGAACTCACATGGCGCAAGAGGGGGCACTGGTGTGTAACCAGTCCCTCGGTGTTGAAACCTTAGCGGAGCGTCTTGAGTTTATATGAAACTTTGGAAAGGCTTTGTTATGATCGCTCATTCGCATACTCTTGTATGGCGATTCACGGTGACGTGGTGAGTTGATTATATCTTGTGGGTAAAGTGTATAACCTCTGCGAGTGTAAAACTATTGAATAGCCGTGCTCACGGTATTGAGCATTGCTCGGGGATTCTGATCAAGGGTTAGATTTTGATAAAAATGAAATTTGGGAATGTGGATAACGTGATATGGAACTTGGTTAAGGATGAAAATGCTTCACTTAAGAATGATTGCGAAATTTATTATTGGTATTACTTGTTTCTTGCTTTTCTATCTATTTATGATTAATTGTGAATGCTACTTTATTGCAAAAGAACCATTGACCATTCCTTTGGAATAAGCCATGCATGTAGTAATAGAAGCGCATTACATGCATGACTTGTTGAGTGCGGTTGTGTACTCACCCTTGCTTTAACAAAACATCACCGGTTGAGAGAAGTCTTTGTCTTGAAGAAGGAGATTACGCAAGAAGGCGATTATCTAGGAGTCAAACCTGTCGGATGCTGTGGTATATTGGAGGGGTTCACCGAAGCGTTCTTCGTTCATTGCTACTTATTTGGAGTTGAAGCCGTCAAGGCCTCACATGTGTAAGGTTGACCTTAAGGTCGTCAATAGTTTATATTTTACAATTGTGTTACTTTTATTATTCCACTGCGTATGATTGTGATATTCATCTATGTTGAGGCTGTGTGCACTAAGCGTGATCTGGACTAGTCACGAGAATACCTGAGAGGTCGGATTTGCTCATTCGGTCCGACGGAGGTGGTATCGAGCCATCTTGTTGTATGAGTCTTGACCCTAGATAGATTGGCGTTCTTTAGGAACTTCAAAATTATTTTCTAAAGAAAATTTTAACTTGAAAAAAATGATAAGTTCTTGACTTGTCTTATTCTTCTATTCTTTTCTCCTTCTTTGAAAAATTTCTATCTTTCCCGTTGTTTTAAATGAAGATCTTATCGAGTTATTCCAAATAGTTATCGTTGTTTCACACTTAGGGAGAAAGCGGGTGTCATTGCGAATCTGAAGATCGTGAAAGCGAGAATCGTCGAACTCAAGAAGGTGGATCGATGAAGTGTTCGAAGCTAGAAGAACCCGATGCTTTCGTGGCAGTTGAGACTCATGTGTGAAGTCGCGTCTGTCTAAGATAAGTGTTACCCTCTTATATGGTAGATTATTGTGTGTTGAGTTAATTTGGTTTTCCTTGTTTCTTTGAGTGTGCGATTATCGTTCTGAGCTTTTAGGCTTGGATAAGCAACCATACCAAGTTATTAATAATGTTTGTATAAGTTTTTGGGTTAAACTTGTTCCCTGCACTAGGATTCATGAAACTCATCTATGCTATTCCTCTTACCTAAACCTGGAGTGGTCAGGTTGGAAAGGATCGTGGCGACATAGACTCAGGCGATTCACGTTAGTTCGAGTTTCCTGCTTGGTGTCGATTGCTTCAAGAGATAGTGACGGTGATAGTCTCTTTGTACCATGGTGACAATTCAAAACTTGGATCGATTGTTCACCAGCTTAGACTCGCTTATGCGGAACAATGATGCAATAGATGAATGTTATTAGTACCAACATCAATCCTCCCCAGCGAATCGCAACCTCACATTCACAGTCAAAGATTACCTTGTTCATGAAGACCAAACCACCCACGTTTGATGGATCGGCCACTCTCGAGAGATCTGGAAATTTGGCCGCATCATAGAAGAAGGTGACTTTGGTGCAATGTGAAGATAAAGAAAGTTCCCTCGCTCGTGCGGTTAGAAGGAAATGCATTAGTGCGGTGGAAGAGTTTCTCGCCACCTCTAAGGATGAACATACCATCACTTGGTTAGAGTTTACCACCACCTTTAAATCGGCTCTTCACATCATCGGAAGATAGTGAAACCCACGATAAGACAAGGAAGAATGGTATCTCCACATTCGATACCATACCGGGATGTTGTTCTTTGAAGTGTTGTCAACCAAACCAATCGAGAAGACCGTACATGCATCCGTTGTGGCGAAATAGGACACCGTGATGATCATGCAATCAACTATTCGGTGTGAAGGAAGTCATTTACGGAGAATGTCCTATAAACAACATCACCTGCTATCTTTGTGAAGGCCAAGATCATTGTCGACTCAACATCCCTGGATCCAATAGTGACATTTGTGACTCGGCATCGGCGACAAAATTTTCAGCGATCATTGCTCAAGAGTTAGCGAAAAGAAGGATTGCCATCCGTACTTGCTATGCCACGTGAAGAAAGCGAAGAAGAAACATGTCAACCCTATCTGTTTACCTTAGGAAATCGGTGATACTTGGTCACCATGGGCTGTTTCTTGTGTGATAGCGAGGACACTAGGCTAGAAGAATGCTGACAACCCGAGCGATGACCAAAACATTTATGTTACAAGCTGTGGTGAGTTAGGTTATTTTGTTAAGGAATGCCCACGAGAAAGATCAAAGCAAACTCGAAGCCATTATCATTCCCGACATTACATCGATAAGACTATAACACCAAAAGTGAGGGGTAAGATAATGGAAGCAACTTGCTCGAGTCGATTGAAGCAAGTAATTGGTTAACAAGACCCTTGATCTAGAAGATGAGTGCAAGGAATTGGAGGACAACGCAAGTGTCGAAAGCTCGTCAAGAAGGACCACCTTAATAGCGAATGAGAAGTGCCCTCAACAACTCGATTCTGCGTCTTGTGCTTGCATACGATGGTCGAGTTTCCATAACACCACCCAGTGAAAAGTCCATAAGGAAGAAGCTTATTGTCTAGAAATTGCTTTGCTTATGCTTGACGAGGACATCTCGCTAATAAGCGCTCTCGGAAGAAAGTGATCACTACGGATCGCATCAATCTCAGCTCTACCCTACCAAGATTAAGGCCATGTCAAGAGAAAAGCCAGATGTCGGTCAAGCGTTGCTTGGATGCAATGGTAGGATACTTTGCCAAAAGTTGTCCCGGAGAAAAAGTGTTATACCTACCCACTTAAACCTTAGTCCTCCACCTCTTTGAGACACTTGCGCGGAAAGTGAATTGTGAAGCGATTCAAGATGAAGCCATGCATGAAGTGCGATGTCGAGAATCTTGATGGTTAATTTGTCCATTGTTAAGACCAAGTTTTTAATAAAGCTTATCATATTGGAAATCAATGCTTGAGATGTTTATGCACGGAGTTAAATTAGTTACCCATGTGCAAAGCGGTTTGGGTCCATGGCGAGAGATGTGTCGATTAAGAGGAGCTAGAGTGTTCTGAGATAAAGTTGTGATCGGGTTAACTTTAGTTTGTTGGAACACGGATTTGTCTATTCCATTATGGTTGAGTCAAGAAGGTGGATCGCCATCACATCAGAAGGAATAGTTGTTGTGTATGTTTAATAACTACACAAGATAATTATCCTCTGAAGAATTACTCTAGCTACTGCGGATGTATGCCGACAAACCAATAGCATTACATCGGTAATAGTTGAAGCTTGAGTCAATGTGAAGGAATACCGGTTGAAATAGAGTTCAAGCCAATACTGCGAGTCAAGCGGAAGCAAAAATAGTGCAAGACAAATAGGAATCTTTGTTCAAGTCCGTTCAAGGCAATGAGAATTTCAAGTAAGTTTAAATGTAAATCGGATGCGACTTGTTCGGTTCTGCGGAAGCGAGAAAATCGGTATCAACGAGCAAAAGCAAGGATGCTTGTTAGTGAAGTTTCAAGAGATGTCGGCATAGGTGTGTAATGCCTTTCAAGAATCTCGATGAAGAAGTGCTTTCGAGTGTTAGAAAATCAGACCCTATGGAGTCGGTTCAATTGCAAAAGGATTTTATTACGAAAAGCGACACTGCAAATTTTGGATGTTATCAGCGTTTGCTCGAAATAACCTTGTCGATTATGCGATTGCTTGGAAGTTCGAGAAGTCTCAAGGTTGAGTCTCTCGATCCTATTTCGTAGTCGACCTTGAATCTCGGGGCGAGATTACATTAAAGGGAGGTTTGTAACATCCCAAAATTTGGGTTTTCAAAAATATTTTGTGAAGTTTAGCTCCCCAAAATTAGCGATAATTTTCTCGTTTAATTAAAAGCTTAATGGAATTTTCTAAAGTCAAAGTAATTTAATTTGACTAATATAAACTTTAATTAAAATAAATTCAGTTTTATTTGGGTTCCTTGTGCTTCTAGGATTTTTTATTTTGTTTTAGAATTTTTAGAATTTATTTGGAATTATTGAATTAATTTAAACTAAGCCTTTTACTTAAAAAATTAAATATTTCAAAAAAAAAATAAATTTATACTGAAAATATTTTATTTTAGTTCCAAAATGTCCCAAAATATTTTCTAGAATTTTTCTGGTATTTTATTGCCTCAAAAGAATTAATTTGAATTAAGTCCTTTATGGAATTAATTAAAATTTGGAAAAACTTATATAAAGTTTTATTGAAAATATTTTATTTGAGTTCAAAATGTCTCAAAATATTTTATATAATTTTTCTGGAATTTTCTTGATAATATTTCTATTTTTCTTGAATTAAATGAATTTCTAGAACTAATTCAATTCGGATTCTGTTTTCCACGTGTCTCCTTCTCGCGCTGCCACGTGTCGACTTCTCGATCGGCCACGTCGCCGAAGCCGCCACAACCCTCCGATTCCGATCCGACGCACCAGAATGCGCCACGTCACCCCAATTGCGCAGCGCACGCCAACTGCTCGTATAAATGCCTGTGAGGCCGGTTTTGCGTTTTCTTGATTCTTCTTGACCTAGCCGCCACCCCAAGCCCTAGTAGACCTCCATGACCTCTCCCACGTCCTCACCTCAGATCAACTCACCCAAACCCTAGAAATCCATCCCTCATCCTCCGAAAGCCGCCGCCGTCCGGACGAACTTTGAGGCGCGTCCCCATCAACTCGTCGACTCTTTTCAAGATCCGTCTTCGCCATGGCGTGCTCTATGGTACCCTCTGTCTCCCATCAAATTTGGTGCAATTTCATCCACGGGATCAAAAGTTACGGCCGCCCAAAGATCAAATCTTGCGGAGCCGTTCTCCCTCGTTTTTGCGAGTTTGACCGTGAAATTTTTATGGTAGACTCCTCTTGATGTCCCCTACACGGTGCTCACCTAACTCATGGTTTTGCTGGTGGGATTTGTGCAGAAAAATCAATCTTCCCGATCAGACTGCGTTGCGGACGGCTGAAACTTCGTCGCGCGTTCCCCGTTGATCCAGAAGGTAAAACTCAGATCCGTTCACGTCATATTGTGCCAAATGATCCCAGATAGCTCTCTGTAAAATTTGGTTAGGTTTCATGCAGTACTTTAATAGTTATGACCGTTTGATCTATTAGCTCCGAGAGCCGTTCATCGGCAGTTTGTGATCAATCCGGTGGGTCGCCGCCAAATCCGCCTATACCGTTGAGTTAGTATCGCCGCGTTCTACGTGGTGCTCACTTTCCTTTGCTGTTGCATCTATCGAAATTTTTTTTATTAAATCGGCGCCGCCTTTACGCCGTCGCCCGTAGCGTCATCTTTTACCGCCAACCATCTTTGATTATCGTGACCATGTCACCCTGTCCGGTAGAGTCCATACCCTACTGTTTTGGCCATCCTTGGAGTTCATTTGATCTCCGGTTGCCGTCAAAGCCATAATCTAGTATCTACCCGTCGTCTTCGGTTTAGTCCTTTGCATCGGTTCGCGTTTTGTTTGCCATCCTTGATAAACTTTAATCGCAGAGCCAACCCTACCCATCCTACCCTCGCCAAGTGTATCCATCCTTGAATCGTTTCGCAAACCTAACTCAACCTTTGGTCCAATTTGTCTTTGCATCACGACATGTGTACCCACGGATCATAAATTAAACATGAGCCATGTCATGACCTCGCTGCCCTACCATTATACCGATGGTCGCATACCTTGTAATCTCCTAAGTGTTACTGTTAGCGCTTCATATTCATCGTTAACGTTCCACCGTTAACGTTCGCCGTTAACGCTTTGCTCTCATCGTATCATTTGTCATCGCATGGGTGCATGCAAGTGAAAGCCCTAATGTGATGTCCTTACCTTTTCTATCGCCTTATTGTGATCTAGCCCATCACGTTGAGTTCAGCCTCGTATTCGGTCATAACCGCCTCATCGTTGTCGAGTTCCGTCCCGATGTAAGACTAATCTCGGATCGAACCATAGTGGATGTCGATCCCATCCGTCCTTGTCTTATCCTTAAAATCTAATCGCCATTAACCTAGAATTCATTACGTGGTCTTGGTCGATAGACCATTAGCCATATGACATATTCTTGTGCTAGACTTAGTCTATCGATCTATCTTCCTTTTGGTTGGTTGTGCGTTCGATCAACAAAAGTCAACCTCAAGCATCTGCTTAGTTCATGGCGAACTAACGTAACCGTGGACCGGTCTATAGATCGAGAGTCCATATGACATCGACTATCAATCAAGATAATAACCGGAGGAAATATTCTTGGGATATTATTCCTTCTTTCAATGTTATTAATCTTTCTCTTGATGTATTTTCGAAAGCCGTTCTCTTTTGTCTAATCATCGACCTAATCCATTCAAGTTCCTAATTTCATCTAAGCCGTTGTGCCCAATGCTATTAGTTCTTAATTTGGAGTTTACTTGATTTGCCTTTTGAGTTTTGTTGTATTTGTGTTTGTTTATCGTTAGGCGTTTTGGGAAGTCGCTCTAAGGAGCTAAGAATCAAGCAAGCGGAGATTGAAGATCGAGTATCAAGGATCGAAGATAAAGAGTAAAGAATAATAAAATTGCAAGGGCGAGGCAAGTTGTGCTTTGACCATATTGATCCCATGTTTTAAAATTATTTAGTTTGAAATTATTGCATGCTAGTTTGAAATAAACTGATTTCAATTAATCACGGGATTAGATAATCAACCTACTTGTTATTGCCACCTTGTCTCTATTATTTGTATGCCATGATTCATTTGTCACCCTAGATTGTGGGTTAATAGTTGGACATTAATAATTTGCCAACATGGGATAATTAGGCCGTATGTAGTGTGCTTATACCTTGCGTAGATTTGTCATGATTTTGGAAAAATTAAAGTTAATATTGACTTAATGAGATATGGAGCGTGTTTTGAGAATGTGACATGTGTTATTGAGTTGATGATGTGCGTGGTGCAAGGTAAAGGGCTGGGGTGGGAAAGTGATTTAGGCGGGGCAAGTGGCAAGATTGTTTCGGTGGGCCAAGAGTGGCAATTAGGCGATCGCATTTGGTATTATGACATGTTGATGTGATGAACTTTTGATTAGTCTTGCCTCGGTCAACTAAGGACTTAACCTTGCGAGCCTTTGACTGAGTCTTTCATACAACCACAAGTTAGGAATGGGGCGGACCTAGTATGTAAGCTGTGAAATCTATTCTTTGGTCTTGTCGTGGTGGTGTGAGGCCGGAGAAGCGGAATGAGAACTCACATGGCGCAAGAGGGGCCCCAGGTGTGGTAACCAGATCCCTCGGTGTTGAAACCTTAGCGAGCGTCTTGAGTTTAGATGAAACTTTGGAAAGGCTTTGTTATGATCGCTCATTCGCATACTCTTGTATGGCGATTCACGGTGACGTGGTGAGTTGATTATATCTTGTGGGTAAAGTGTATAACCTCTGCGAGTGTAAAACTATTGAATAGCCGTGCTCACGGTATTGAGCATTGCTGGGGATTCTGATCAAGGGTTAGATTTTGATAAAAATGAGGTTGGGAATGTGGATAACGTGATATGGAACTTGGTTAAGGATGAAATGCTTCACTTGAGAATGATTGCGAAATTTATTATTGGTATTACTTGTTTCTTGCTTTTCTATCTATTTATGATTAATTGTGAATCTTTGCTTTATTGCAAAAGAACCATTGACCATTCCTTTGGAATAAGCCATGCATGTAGTAATAAGCGCATTACATGCATGACTTGTTGAAATGCGGTTGTGTACTCACCTTGCTTTAACAAAACATCACGAGTTGAGGAGAAGTCTTTGTCTTGAAGAAGAGAGATTCTGCAGAAGGCGATTATCTAGGAGTCGAACCTGTCGGATGCTGTGGTATATTGGAGGGGTTCACCAAGCGTTCTTCGTTCATTGCTACTTATTTGGAGTTGAAGCCGTCAAGGCCTCACATGTGTAAGGTTGACCTTAAGGTCGTCAATAGTTTATATTTTATAATTGTGTTACTTTTATTATTCATTCTGCGTATGATTGTGATATTCATCTATGTTGAGGCTGTGTGCACTAAGCGTGATCTGGACTAGTCTGAGAATACACAGAGGTCGGATTTGCACATTCGGTCCCGGCACACCTGCCCATCCATGTCCACGTTCCCTGACTCCTCTTTTGTCTTGTGAGGGATCTGTTCTCGAGACAGTGTGATGATAAAAGACATCCACTTCAAGTTGTCCACTACTCCGGCCTACTTTAGCGGATACACCCCATACGACCATGCCTTCCCGTGCTTTCGGCCGAAGCCAGAGCATCACGTCCGATGCATCTTGACATAGTGGCCAGAGATCGTTACTCGAGTGTAGTATAAAGTTGAGTTCAGCACCTGCTCGAGAGCG